>JAEIGO010000923.1:87500-1287500 GCA_018903765.1 Drosophila aff. chauvacae BK-2020
AGATATCGAATTTAACATTTAAAACCAGTATCCAAGCAAAGCTGAATGTTAAAAAGAAAATATTAAATTTGCGTGTATATGGACCATAATATACAGGCGTTGCGTAATGTATTGTTCATTATTATTATGCGCATACATTGGTTAATGCAACAATCTGAAATATATAATGTTGTACCTGGTTTTTTCAGGTTAATGTTTTATATAAAATTATCAATATTTTTATATTGCTTATATAAAACTAAGACTTTTCGCAACATTTGTTTTGGATTTAAAAAAAATAAATTAATGTTTAATTTATTGAAGGAATTGATATATGCCAGTAAAATGGTGTATTTTTAATTTCTTTCAATAAAAACATTTTTGATGATATATATAAACAAAATTATTAAAACTCTAAGCGGTGGATCACTCGGCTCATGGGTCGATGAAGAACGCAGCAAACTGTGCGTCATCGTGTGAACTGCAGGACACATGAACATCGACATTTTGAACGCATATCGCAGTCCATGCTGTTATGTACTTTAATTAATTTTAAAGTGCTGCTTGGACTACATATGGTTGAGGGTTGTAAGACTATGCAAAATAAGTTGTTTATAATTTTCATTTAATGAATTTTATAAGCATATGGTATATTATTGGATTTAATAATTATTAATTATTGTATTCATAATATTAAATATTATATGAAGAACATTATTCTCACATTGTTGTAAATATTTGAATGTGAAAACGAAGAAAATATATTTTTTTTTTTTAAATCAAATAATACTGAGAAATGTCTAGCATAAAATTTATATCTAGAATTGTCTCTTATTAATGATGCAAAAAATTGAAAAACGTTGGAAATGTTATTATTCTTCGTTGGTTTGTCGTTAAGGTGCAAATGGCAAATTTAAAATGTAATGTTTTATCTATATGAAAAGAATTAATGCAAAATAAATGTTTTATACAACCTCAACTCATATGGGACTACCCCCTGAATTTAAGCATATTAATTAGGGGAGGAAAAGAAACTAACAAGGATTTTCTTAGTAGCGGCGAGCGAAAAGAAATCAGTTCAGCACTAAGTCACTTTGTCTATATGGCAAATGTGAGATGCAGTGTATGGAGCGTCAATATTCTAGTATGAGAAATTAATGATTTAAGTCCTTCTTAAATGAGGCCATTTACCCATAGAGGGTGCCAGGCCCGTATAACGTTAATGATTACTAGATGATGTTTCCAAAGAGTCGTGTTGCTTGATAGTGCAGCACTAAGTGGGTGGTAAACTCCATCTAAAACTAAATATAACCATGAGACCGATAGTAAACAAGTACCGTGAGGGAAAGTTGAAAAGAACTCTGAATAGAGAGTTAAACAGTACGTGAAACTGCTTAGAGGTTAAGCCCGATGAACCTGAATATCCGTTATGGAAAATTCATCATTAGAATTGTAATGTTTAAATAATATTATGATAATAGTGTGCATTTTTTCCATATAAGGACATTGTAATCTATTAGCATAACATGATTTATCATAAAATATGGCTTATAGTTTATTCAAATTATTATGCTTGCATTTTAACATAGAATAAATGTCATTAATTTGATAAAGTGCTGATAGATTTATATGACTACAGTGCGTTAATTTTTCGGAATTATATAATGGCATAATTATCATTGATTTTTGTGTTTATTATATGCACTTGTACGATTAACAATGCGAAAGATTCAGGATACCTTCGGGACCCGTCTTGAAACACGGACCAAGGAGTCTAACATATGTGCAAGTTATTGGGATATAAACCTAATAGCGTAATTAACTTGACTAATAATGGGATTAGTTTTTTAACTATTTATAGTTAATTAACACAATCCCGGGGCGTTCTATATAGTTATGTATAATAATATTTATATTATTTATGCCTCTAACTGGAACGTACCTTGAGCATATATGCTGTGACCCGAAAGATGGTGAACTATACTTGATCAGGTTGAAGTCAGGGGAAACCCTGATGGAAGACCGAAACAGTTCTGACGTGCAAATCGATTGTCAGAATTGAGTATAGGGGCGAAAGACCAATCGAACCATCTAGTAGCTGGTTCCTTCCGAAGTTTCCCTCAGGATAGCTGGTGCATTTTAATATTATATAAAATAATCTTATCTGGTAAAGCGAATGATTAGAGGCCTTAGGGTCGAAACGATCTTAACCTATTCTCAAACTTTAAATGGGTAAGAACCTTAACTTTCTTGATATGAAGTTTAAGGTTATGATATAATGTGCCCAGTGGGCCACTTTTGGTAAGCAGAACTGGCGCTGTGGGATGAACCAAACGTAATGTTACGGTGCCCAAATTAACAACTCATGCAGATACCATGAAAGGCGTTGGTTGCTTAAAACAGCAGGACGGTGATCATGGAAGTCGAAATCCGCTAAGGAGTGTGTAACAACTCACCTGCCGAAGCAACTAGCCCTTAAAATGGATGGCGCTTAAGTTGTATACCTATACATTACCGCTAAAGTAGATGATTTATATTACTTGTAATATAAATTTTGAAACTTTAGTGAGTAGGAAGGTACAATGGTATGCGTAGAAGTGTTTGGCGTAAGCCTGCATGGAGCTGCCATTGGTACAGATCTTGGTGGTAGTAGCAAATAATCGAATGAGACCTTGGAGGACTGAAGTGGAGAAGGGTTTCGTGTGAACAGTGGTTGATCACGAGTTAGTCGGTCCTAAGTTCAAGGCGAAAGCCGAAAATTTTCAAGTAATAAATGACTGAATAAATAAATGCCTAATAATATACTTGAATAATTTTGAACGAAAGGGAATACGGTTCCAATTCCGTAACCTGTTGAGTATCCGTTTGTTATTAAATATGGGCCTCGTGCTCATCCTGGCAACAGGAACGACCATAAAGAAGCCGTCGAGAGATATCGGAAGAGTTTTCTTTTCTGTTTTATAGCCGTACTACCATGGAAGTCTTTCGCAGAGAGATATGGTAGATGGGCTAGAAGAGCATGACATATACTGTTGTGTCGATATTTTCTCCTCGGACCTTGAAAATTTATGGTGGGGATACGCAAACTTCTCAACAGGCCGTACCAATATCCGCAGCTGGTCTCCAAGGTGAAGAGTCTCTAGTCGATAGAATAATGTAGGTAAGGGAAGTCGGCAAATTAGATCCGTAACTTCGGGATAAGGATTGGCTCTGAAGATTGAGATAGTCGGGCTTGATTGGGAAACAATAACATGGTTTATGTGCTCGTTCTGGGTAAATAGAGTTTCTATCATTTATGTTAGTTACTTGTTCCCCGGATAGTTTAGTTACGTAGCCAATTGTGGAACTTTCTTGCTAAAATTTTTAAGAATACTAGTTGGGTCAAACCAATTAGTTCTTATTAATTATAACGATTATCAATTAACAATCAATTCAGAACTGGCACGGACTTGGGGAATCCGACTGTCTAATTAAAACAAAGCATTGTGATGGCCCTAGCGGGTGTTGACACAATGTGATTTCTGCCCAGTGCTCTGAATGTCAAAGTGAAGAAATTCAAGTAAGCGCGGGTCAACGGCGGGAGTAACTATGACTCTCTTAAGGTAGCCAAATGCCTCGTCATCTAATTAGTGACGCGCATGAATGGATTAACGAGATTCCTACTGTCCCTATCTACTATCTAGCGAAACCACAGCCAAGGGAACGGGCTTGGAATAATTAGCGGGGAAAGAAGACCCTTTTGAGCTTGACTCTAATCTGGCAGTGTAAGGAGACATAAGAGGTGTAGAATAAGTGGGAGATATTAGACTTCGGTTTGGTATCGACAATGAAATACCACTACTCTTATTGTTTCCTTACTTACTTGATTAAATGGAACGTGTATCATTTCCTAGCCATTATACGGATATATTTATTATATCTTATGGTATTGGGTTTTGATGCAAGCTTCTTGATCAAAGTATCACGAGTTTGTTATATAATCGCAAACAAATTCTTTAATGAGACGATGCATTTATGTATTTTTGATTTGAAAATTTGGTATAACTCCAATTACTCAGGTATGATCCAATTCAAGGACATTGCCAGGTAGGGAGTTTGACTGGGGCGGTACATCTCTCAAATAATAACGGAGGTGTCCCAAGGCCAGCTCAGTGCGGACAGAAACCACACATAGAGCAAAAGGGCAAATGCTGACTTGATCTCGGTGTTCAGTACACACAGGGACAGCAAAAGCTCGGCCTATCGATCCTTTTGGTTTAAAGAGTTTTTAACAAGAGGTGTCAGAAAAGTTACCATAGGGATAACTGGCTTGTGGCGGCCAAGCGTTCATAGCGACGTCGCTTTTTGATCCTTCGATGTCGGCTCTTCCTATCATTGTGAAGCAAAATTCACCAAGCGTTGGATTGTTCACCCATGCAAGGGAACGTGAGCTGGGTTTAGACCGTCGTGAGACAGGTTAGTTTTACCCTACTAATGACAAAACGTTGTTGCGACAGCATTCCTGCGTAGTACGAGAGGAACCGCAGGTACGGACCAATGGCACAATACTTGTTCGAGCGAACAGTGGTATGACGCTACGTCCGTTGGATTATGCCTGAACGCCTCTAAGGTCGTATCCGTGCTGGACTGCAATGATAAATAAGGGGCAATTTGCATTGTATGGCTTCTAAACCATTTAAAGTTTGTAATTCATTTTATAAACGACAATGGATGTGATGCCAATGTAATTTGTAACATAGTAAATTGGGAGGATCTTTGATCACCTGGTGCCGCGCTAGTTACATATAAAAGCATTATTTAATACAATGACAAAGCCTAGAATCAATTGTAAACGACTTTTGTAACAGGCAAGGTGTTGTAAGTGGTTGAGCAGCTGCCATACTGCGATCCACTGAAGCTTATCCTTTGCTTGACGATTCGATATAATATAAATATAATATGCTTGTGTGATGTATATAAAGTTTTTATATACTCGCCAATGTGTGTTGTATAATTATATTATATATAAATATAAAAATATATATATATATTGATGGTGCTAGATATATATATATAAATATGTATATTTACATATATATTTAATATATTTGTAATATATACAAAGAAAACTTTTGATAAAATTTTGATACAGAAAAATGACATGAACTGATTAAATATTGAAATAAAATAATTAAATATAAATATATATATATATTGATGGTGCTAGATATAAAATATATATATATATATTATTTTATTTTAATTTATTTTAATTTATATATTAAAAATAAATGTATATATACATATATATTTAATATATTTGTAATATATACAAAGAAAAACTTTTGATAAAGAAAAATGACATGAACTGATTATATATTGAAATAAAATAAACATTGAGAATATCAAGTTGAAAATATAAAGTCCATTTCTTGGACTTGGAAAATATATGAAATTAACATGTTTGATATATAACAATATAACATTAAGAAAGAACTCCATATTAAAAGACATGATATAAAGATTATTATGATATATAGAATATATTGAGAAAATAAAGATGGAATATTACTGATAAATATATATGTGGAAATATATCATTGTGAAAATAAAGTTGGAAAATATATGAAAATATCATGTTTAATATTATTGATTCTTCTCATAATGTATATTTGATTATATACTAACATATTGAAAAAAACTTTTTATATAGAAAAATGCCATGAACTGATTATATATTGAAATAAAATAAACATTGAGAATATCAAGTTGAAAAGATAAAGTCCATTTATTGGACTTGGAAAATATATGAAATTAACATGTTTGATATATAACAATATAACATTAAGAAAGAACTCCATATTAAAAGACATGATATAAAGATTATTATGATATATAGAATATATTGAGAAAATAAAGATGGAATATTACTGATAAATATATATGTGGAAATATATCATTGTGAAAATAAAGTTGGAAAATATATGAAAATATCATGTTTAATATTATTGATTCTTCTCATAATGTATATTTGATTATATACTAACATATTGAAAAAAACTTTTTATATAGAAAAATGCCATGAACTGATTATATATTGAAATAAAATAAACATTGAGAATATCAAGTTGAAAAGATAAAGTCCATTTATTGGACTTGGAAAATATATGAAATTAACATGTTTGATATATAACAATATAACATTAAGAAAGAACTCCATATTAAAAGACATGATATAAAGATTATTATGATATATAGAATATATTGAGAAAATAAAGATGGAATATTACTGATAAATATATATGTGGAAATATATCATTGTGAAAATAAAGTTGGAAAATATATGAAAATATCATGTTTAATATTATTGATTCTTCTCATAATGTATATTTGATTATATACTAACATATTGAAAAAAACTTTTTATATAGAAAAATGCCATGAACTGATTATATATTGAAATAAAATAAACATTGAGAATATCAAGTTGAAAAGATAAAGTCCATTTATTGGACTTGGAAAATATATGAAATTAACATGTTTGATATATAACAATATAACATTAAGAAAGAACTCCATATTAAAAGACATGATATAAAGATTATTATGATATATAGAATATATTGAGAAAATAAAGATGGAATATTACTGATAAATATATATGTGGAAATATATCATTGTGAAAATAAAGTTGGAAAATATATGAAAATATCATGTTTAATATTATTGATTCTTCTCATAATGTATATTTGATTATATACTAACATATTGAAAAAAACTTTTTATATAGAAAAATGCCATGAACTGATTATATATTGAAATAAAATAAACATTGAGAATATCAAGTTGAAAAGATAAAGTCCATTTATTGGACTTGGAAAATATATGAAATTAACATGTTTGATATATAACAATATAACATTAAGAAAGAACTCCATATTAAAAGACATGATATAAAGATTATTATGATATATAGAATATATTGAGAAAATAAAGATGGAATATTACTGATAAATATATATGTGGAAATATATCATTGTGAAAATAAAGTTGGAAAATATATGAAAATATCATGTTTAATATTATTGATTCTTCTCATAATGTATATTTGATTATATACTAACATATTGAAAAACTTTAAAATTTTATATAGAAAATGCCATGAACTGATTATATATTGAAATAAAATAAACATTGAGAATATCAAGTTGAAAAGATAAAGTCCATTTATTGGACTGAAAATATATGAAATTAACATGTTTGATATATAACAATATAACATTAAGAAAGAACTCCATATTAAAAGACATGATATAAAGATTATTATGATATATAGAATATATTGAGAAAATAAAGATGGAATATTACTGATAAATATATATGTGGAAATATATCATTGTGAAAATAAAGTTGGAAAATATATGAAAATATCATGTTTAATATTATTGATTCTTCTCATAATGTATATTTGATTATATACTAACATATTGAAAAAACTTTTTATATAGAAAAATGCCATGAACTGATTATATATTGAAATAAAATAAACATTGAGAATATCAAGTTGAAAAGATAAAGTCCATTTATTGGACTTGGAAAATATATGAAATTAACATGTTTGATATATAACAATATAACATTAAGAAGAACTCCATATTAAAAGACATGATATAAAGATTATTATGATATATAGAATATATTGAGAAAATAAAGATGGATATTACTGATAAATATATATGTGGAAATATATCATTGTGAAAATAAAGTTGGAAAATATATGAAAATATTGTTTAATATTATTGATTCTTCTCATAATGTATATTTGATTATATACTAACATATTGAAAAAACTTTTATATAGAAAATGCCATGAACTGATTATATATTGAAATAAAATAAACATTGAGAATATCAAGTTGAAAGATAAAGTCCATTTATTGGACTTGGAAAATATATGAAATTAACTTTTGTATATAATTAATATAACATTAGAAAATAATTTTTAAAAAAATATTGAGAATATAAGATGGTTTACTTATGTATATTTCAAAATATTTGACTTGGCATATATTTTGTTCAATAATATGTAATTTTTTGTAATATAATACAAGATATTGATCGTATTATATGAAATATGCAAAAATTTTGATATATTTGTATATTATAATACGATTATAGAGATTTTCTCTATGTATACCCTTTTCTACATACGATAAATGACCGTCTGCTTGACAGCGGGACAAAAAACCTATATAGGGTAGGCAGTGGTTGTCTACCGGCCATTGTTCAAAATATTTGCTTGGCTTATATTTTGTTCAATGATATGAAATATTTTGTAATATAATACAAGATATTGATCGTATTATATGAAATATACAAAAATTTTAATATATTTGTATATTATAATACGATTATAGAGATTTTCTCTATGTATACCCTTTTCTACATACGATAAATGACCGTCTGCTTGACAGCGGGACAAAAAACCTATATAGGGTAGGCAGTGGTTGTCTACCGGCCATTGTTCAAAATATTTGCTTGGCATATATTTTGTTCAATGATATGAAATATTTTGTAATATAATACAAGATATTGATCGTATTATATGAAATATACAAAAATTTTGATATATTTGTATATTATAATACGATTATAGAGATTTTCTCTATGTATACCCTTTTCTACATACGATAAATGACCGTCTGCTTGACAGCGGGACAAAAAACCTATATAGGGTAGGCAGTGGTTGTCTACCGGCCATTGTTCAAAATATTTGCTTGGCATATATTTTGTTCAATGGTATGAAATATTTTGTAATATAATACAAGATATTGATCGTATTATATGAAATATACAAAAATTTTGATATATTTGTATATTATAATACGATTATAGAGATTTTCTCTATGTATACCCTTTTCTACATACGATAAATGACCGTCTGCTTGACAGCGGGACAAAAAACCTATATAGGGTAGGCAGTGGTTGTCTACCGGCCATTGTTCAAAATATTTGCTTGGCATATATTTTGTTCAATGATATGAAATATTTTGTAATATAATACAAGATATTGATCGTATTATATGAAATATACAAAAATTTTGATATATTTGTATATTATAATACGATTATAGAGATTTTCTCTATGTATACCCTTTTCTACATACGATAAATGACCGTCTGCTTGACAGCGGGACAAAAAACCTATATAGGGTAGGCAGTGGTTGTCTACCGGCCATTGTTCAAAATATTTGCTTGGCATATATTTTGTTCAATGGTATGAAATATTTTGTAATATAATACAAGATATTGATCGTATTATATGAAATATACAAAAATTTTGATATATTTGTATATTATAATACGATTATAGAGATTTTCTCTATGTATACCCTTTTCTACATACGATAAATGACCGTCTGCTTGACAGCGGGACAAAAAACCTATATAGGGTAGGCAGTGGTTGTCTACCGGCAATTGTTCAAAATATTTGTTTGGCATATATTTTGTTCAATAATATAATATTATACAAGTATTTTATAATATAATACGAAATATTGATCGTATTATATGAAATATGAAAAAATTTAATATATTTCTATATTTTTATAAAATATAGGAAGAAATTGTATGTGGGGTGCGAAATGCAATTATAAATACCCGTTTGGAAGACAGCGGTGCAAAAAACCTATATAAGATGGGCAGTGGTTGTTCATCAAGTATTTATCAAAATGTTATGTGGTTTCATATATTTTTGATTATACTAATATTAAATGTTTGAAATATAGATATATGTTGTATAAAATTTGTTGTCTATGTTCTCATATGGGAATCTTAGAGTTTTGGCTTAGCGCTACATATATTTATTAAGAAAAGATAATATCGTTGAAACAAAGGCCAAAATGAAGAACAATTCTAGTTTCCAATTATTATCGTTAATTTATGGCGGCAGGCAGATATAATTTATATTATATTTGATCCTGCCAAAAAAAATGTATTGCATTGTATTTTTTTAAAATATTAATGTATTTACATTTTAACAATATATGTTATAGTTTCATATTTATATGTAACTTTTTCATATGCTCTTGGTTTTATATTAATATATTACCAAAATATATACGAAAATAATAAATTTTAAATTTATTATCAAATTGCAAATGAGTTAATTTAATATTAATAATATTAGTTAACCAAAATTGTATGTGTGATACAATTATGTATGTTGGAAATAAAATGATATTTTTGAATGAAATATGCATATATAAAATGTTGTGTATAGAAATGAATTCTTACGAAAAGAATATATACAAGAAGACCGATATAAAAATAATAATAACTAATGACTAAAGAAAGATATTTAAATGTAAAAAGAACATTATTCCTAAAAATGAATGCTGCGAATACGATAGCTATATAAATATGGCCGTACTCGATATACTATATACTAATATTTATATTGCTAATTTCTATTCAATAATATGAAAGAAATATGTAATAAAGAAACATTATTCTGGTTGATCCTGCCAGTAGTTATATGCTTGTCTCAAAGATTAAGCCATGCATGTCTAAGTACACACGAATTAAAAGTGAAACCGCAAAAGGCTCATTATATCAGTTATGGTTCCTTAGATCGTTAACAGTTACTTGGATAACTGTGGTAATTCTAGAGCTAATACATGCAATTAAAACATGAACCTTATGGGACATGTGCTTTTATTAGGCTAAAACCAAGCGATCGTAAGATCGTTACTTTGGTTGAACTCTAGATAACATGCAGATCGTATGGTCTTGTACCGACGACAGATCTTTCAAATGTCTGCCCTATCAACTTTTGATGGTAGTATCTAGGACTACCATGGTTGCAACGGGTAACGGGGAATCAGGGTTCGATTCCGGAGAGGGAGCCTGAGAAACGGCTACCACATCTAAGGAAGGCAGCAGGCGCGTAAATTACCCACTCCCAGCTCGGGGAGGTAGTGACGAAAAATAACAATACAGGACTCATATCCGAGGCCCTGTAATTGGAATGAGTACACTTTAAATCCTTTAACAAGGACCAATTGGAGGGCAAGTCTGGTGCCAGCAGCCGCGGTAATTCCAGCTCCAATAGCGTATATTAAAGTTGTTGCGGTTAAAACGTTCGTAGTTGAACTTGTGCTTCATACGGGTAGTACAACTTACAATTGTGGTTAGTACTATACCTTTATGTATGTAAGCGTATTACCGGTGGAGTTCTTATATATGTTTAAATACTTGTATTTTTTCATATGTTCCTCCTATTTAAAAACCTGCATTAGTGCTCTTAAACGAGTGTTATTGTGGGCCGGTACAATTACTTTGAACAAATTAGAGTGCTTAAAGCAGGCTTCAAATGCCTGAATATTCTGTGCATGGGATAATGAAATAAGACCTCTGTTCTGCTTTCATTGGTTTTCAGATCAAGAGGTAATGATTAATAGAAGCAGTTTGGGGGCATTAGTATTACGACGCGAGAGGTGAAATTCTTGGACCGTCGTAAGACTAACTTAAGCGAAAGCATTTGCCAAAGATGTTTTCATTAATCAAGAACGAAAGTTAGAGGTTCGAAGGCGATCAGATACCGCCCTAGTTCTAACCATAAACGATGCCAGCTAGCAATTGGGTGTAGCTACTTTTATGGCTCTCTCAGTCGCTTCCCGGGAAACCAAAGCTTTTGGGCTCCGGGGGAAGTATGGTTGCAAAGCTGAAACTTAAAGGAATTGACGGAAGGGCACCACCAGGAGTGGAGCCTGCGGCTTAATTTGACTCAACACGGGAAAACTTACCAGGTCCGAACATAAGTGTGTAAGACAGATTGATAGCTCTTTCTCGAATCTATGGGTGGTGGTGCATGGCCGTTCTTAGTTCGTGGAGTGATTTGTCTGGTTAATTCCGATAACGAACGAGACTCAAATATATTAAATAGATATCTTCAGGATTATGGTGTTGAAGCTTATATAGCCTTCATTCATGGTTGCAGTAAAATGTTAATTGTGTTTGAATGTGTTTATATAAGTGGAGCCGTACCTGTTGGTTTGTCCCATTATAAGGACACTAGCTTCTTAAATGGACAAATTGCGTCTAGCAATAATGAGATTGAGCAATAACAGGTCTGTGATGCCCTTAGATGTCCTGGGCTGCACGCGCGCTACAATGAAAGTATCAACGTGTATTTCCTAGACCGAGAGGTCCGGGTAAACCGCTGAACCACTTTCATGCTTGGGATTGTGAACTGAAACTGTTCACATGAACTTGGAATTCCCAGTAAGTGTGAGTCATTAACTCGCATTGATTACGTCCCTGCCCTTTGTACACACCGCCCGTCGCTACTACCGATTGAATTATTTAGTGAGGTCTCCGGACGTGATCACTGTGACGCCTTGTGTGTTACGGTTGTTTCGCAAAAGTTGACCGAACTTGATTATTTAGAGGAAGTAAAAGTCGTAACAAGGTTTCCGTAGGTGAACCTGCGGAAGGATCATTATAGTATATAATTTTCCTTACCGTTAATATATATAATATTTATGAATTTGCCAAAGAAAACAAAATTTGAAAAAAAACTACAAAAAAATAATATAGTTCGAACAAGCAAATCGAATATATTAATATATATATGTATATAAAATATTAAAGCATGAAAAAAAGTATATATATATATAAGAAATTAATAGAAAGAACAAAACGATATATACAACTTTGAACAAGCAGATCAAAGATATCGAATTTAACATTTAAAACCAGTATCCAAGCAAAGCTGAATGTTAAAAAGAAAATATTAAATTTGCGTGTATATGGACCATAATATACAGGCGTTGCGTAATGTATTGTTCATTATTATTATGCGCATACATTGGTTAATGCAACAATCTGAAATATATAATGTTGTACCTGGTTTTTTCAGGTTAATGTTTTATATAAAATTATCAATATTTTTATATTGCTTATATAAAACTAAGACTTTTCGCAACATTTGTTTTGGATTTAAAAAAAATAAATTAATGTTTAATTTATTGAAGGAATTGATATATGCCAGTAAAATGGTGTATTTTTAATTTCTTTCAATAAAAACATTTTTGATGATATATATAAACAAAATTATTAAAACTCTAAGCGGTGGATCACTCGGCTCATGGGTCGATGAAGAACGCAGCAAACTGTGCGTCATCGTGTGAACTGCAGGACACATGAACATCGACATTTTGAACGCATATCGCAGTCCATGCTGTTATGTACTTTAATTAATTTTAAAGTGCTGCTTGGACTACATATGGTTGAGGGTTGTAAGACTATGCAAAATAAGTTGTTTATAATTTTCATTTAATGAATTTTATAAGCATATGGTATATTATTGGATTTAATAATTATTAATTATTGTATTCATAATATTAAATATTATATGAAGAACATTATTCTCACATTGTTGTAAATATTTGAATGTGAAAACGAAGAAAATATATTTTCTTTTTTTTAAATCAAATAATACTGAGAAATGTCTAGCATAAAATTTATATCTAGAATTGTCTCTTATTAATGATGCAAAAAATTGAAAAACGTTGGAAATGTTATTATTCTTCGTTGGTTTGTCGTTAAGGTGCAAATGGCAAATTTAAAATGTAATGTTTTATCTATATGAAAAGAATTAATGCAAAATAAATGTTTTATACAACCTCAACTCATATGGGACTACCCCCTGAATTTAAGCATATTAATTAGGGGAGGAAAAGAAACTAACAAGGATTTTCTTAGTAGCGGCGAGCGAAAAGAAATCAGTTCAGCACTAAGTCACTTTGTCTATATGGCAAATGTGAGATGCAGTGTATGGAGCGTCAATATTCTAGTATGAGAAATTAATGATTTAAGTCCTTCTTAAATGAGGCCATTTACCCATAGAGGGTGCCAGGCCCGTATAACGTTAATGATTACTAGATGATGTTTCCAAAGAGTCGTGTTGCTTGATAGTGCAGCACTAAGTGGGTGGTAAACTCCATCTAAAACTAAATATAACCATGAGACCGATAGTAAACAAGTACCGTGAGGGAAAGTTGAAAAGAACTCTGAATAGAGAGTTAAACAGTACGTGAAACTGCTTAGAGGTTAAGCCCGATGAACCTGAATATCCGTTATGGAAAATTCATCATTAGAATTGTAATGTTTAAATAATATTATGATAATAGTGTGCATTTTTTCCATATAAGGACATTGTAATCTATTAGCATAACATGATTTATCATAAAATATGGCTTATAGTTTATTCAAATTATTATGCTTGCATTTTAACATAGAATAAATGTCATTAATTTGATAAAGTGCTGATAGATTTATATGACTACAGTGCGTTAATTTTTCGGAATTATATAATGGCATAATTATCATTGATTTTTGTGTTTATTATATGCACTTGTACGATTAACAATGCGAAAGATTCAGGATACCTTCGGGACCCGTCTTGAAACACGGACCAAGGAGTCTAACATATGTGCAAGTTATTGGGATATAAACCTAATAGCGTAATTAACTTGACTAATAATGGGATTAGTTTTTTAACTATTTATAGTTAATTAACACAATCCCGGGGCGTTCTATATAGTTATGTATAATAATATTTATATTATTTATGCCTCTAACTGGAACGTACCTTGAGCATATATGCTGTGACCCGAAAGATGGTGAACTATACTTGATCAGGTTGAAGTCAGGGGAAACCCTGATGGAAGACCGAAACAGTTCTGACGTGCAAATCGATTGTCAGAATTGAGTATAGGGGCGAAAGACCAATCGAACCATCTAGTAGCTGGTTCCTTCCGAAGTTTCCCTCAGGATAGCTGGTGCATTTTAATATTATATAAAATAATCTTATCTGGTAAAGCGAATGATTAGAGGCCTTAGGGTCGAAACGATCTTAACCTATTCTCAAACTTTAAATGGGTAAGAACCTTAACTTTCTTGATATGAAGTTTAAGGTTATGATATAATGTGCCCAGTGGGCCACTTTTGGTAAGCAGAACTGGCGCTGTGGGATGAACCAAACGTAATGTTACGGTGCCCAAATTAACAACTCATGCAGATACCATGAAAGGCGTTGGTTGCTTAAAACAGCAGGACGGTGATCATGGAAGTCGAAATCCGCTAAGGAGTGTGTAACAACTCACCTGCCGAAGCAACTAGCCCTTAAAATGGATGGCGCTTAAGTTGTATACCTATACATTACCGCTAAAGTAGATGATTTATATTACTTGTAATATAAATTTTGAAACTTTAGTGAGTAGGAAGGTACAATGGTATGCGTAGAAGTGTTTGGCGTAAGCCTGCATGGAGCTGCCATTGGTACAGATCTTGGTGGTAGTAGCAAATAATCGAATGAGACCTTGGAGGACTGAAGTGGAGAAGGGTTTCGTGTGAACAGTGGTTGATCACGAGTTAGTCGGTCCTAAGTTCAAGGCGAAAGCCGAAAATTTTCAAGTAATAAATGACTGAATAAATAAATGCCTAATAATATACTTGAATAATTTTGAACGAAAGGGAATACGGTTCCAATTCCGTAACCTGTTGAGTATCCGTTTGTTATTAAATATGGGCCTCGTGCTCATCCTGGCAACAGGAACGACCATAAAGAAGCCGTCGAGAGATATCGGAAGAGTTTTCTTTTCTGTTTTATAGCCGTACTACCATGGAAGTCTTTCGCAGAGAGATATGGTAGATGGGCTAGAAGAGCATGACATATACTGTTGTGTCGATATTTTCTCCTCGGACCTTGAAAATTTATGGTGGGGATACGCAAACTTCTCAACAGGCCGTACCAATATCCGCAGCTGGTCTCCAAGGTGAAGAGTCTCTAGTCGATAGAATAATGTAGGTAAGGGAAGTCGGCAAATTAGATCCGTAACTTCGGGATAAGGATTGGCTCTGAAGATTGAGATAGTCGGGCTTGATTGGGAAACAATAACATGGTTTATGTGCTCGTTCTGGGTAAATAGAGTTTCTATCATTTATGTTAGTTACTTGTTCCCCGGATAGTTTAGTTACGTAGCCAATTGTGGAACTTTCTTGCTAAAATTTTTAAGAATACTAGTTGGGTCAAACCAATTAGTTCTTATTAATTATAACGATTATCAATTAACAATCAATTCAGAACTGGCACGACTCAAATATATTAAATAGATATCTTCAGGATTATGGTGTTGAAGCTTATATAGCCTTCATTCATGGTTGCAGTAAAATGTTAATTGTGTTTGAATGTGTTTATATAAGTGGAGCCGTACCTGTTGGTTTGTCCCATTATAAGGACACTAGCTTCTTAAATGGACAAATTGCGTCTAGCAATAATGAGATTGAGCAATAACAGGTCTGTGATGCCCTTAGATGTCCTGGGCTGCACGCGCGCTACAATGAAAGTATCAACGTGTATTTCCTAGACCGAGAGGTCCGGGTAAACCGTTGAACCACTTTCATGCTTGGGATTGTGAACTGAAACTGTTCACATGAACTTGGAATTCCCAGTAAGTGTGAGTCATTAACTCGCATTGATTACGTCCCTGCCCTTTGTACACACCGCCCGTCGCTACTACCGATTGAATTATTTAGTGAGGTCTCCGGACGTGATCACTGTGACGCCTTGTGTGTTACGGTTGTTTCGCAAAAGTTGACCGAACTTGATTATTTAGAGGAAGTAAAAGTCGTAACAAGGTTTCCGTAGGTGAACCTGCGGAAGGATCATTATAGTATATAATTTTCCTTACCGTTAATATATATAATATTTATGAATTTGCCAAAGAAAACAAAATTTGAAAAAAAACTACAAAAAATAATATAGTTCGAACAAGCAAATCGAATATATTAATATATATATATATATAAAATATTAAAGCATGAAAAAAAAAGTATATATATATATAAGAAATTAATAGAAAGAACAAAACGATATATACAACTTTGAACAAGCAGATCAAAGATATCGAATTTAACATTTAAAACCAGTATCCAAGCAAAGCTGAATGTTAAAAAGAAAATATTAAATTTGCGTGTATATGGACCATAATATACAGGCGTTGCGTAATGTATTGTTCATTATTATTATGCGCATACATTGGTTAATGCAACAATCTGAAATATATAATGTTGTACCTGGTTTTTTCAGGTTAATGTTTTATATAAAATTATCAATATTTTTATATTGCTTATATAAAACTAAGACTTTTCGCAACATTTGTTTTGATTTAAAAAAATAAATTAATGTTTAATTTATTGAAGGAATTGATATATGCCAGTAAAATGGTGTATTTTTAATTTCTTTCAATAAAAACATTTTTGATGATATATATAAACAAAATTATTAAAACTCTAAGCGGTGGATCACTCGGCTCATGGGTCGATGAAGAACGCAGCAAACTGTGCGTCATCGTGTGAACTGCAGGACACATGAACATCGACATTTTGAACGCATATCGCAGTCCATGCTGTTATGTACTTTAATTAATTTTAAAGTGCTGCTTGGACTACATATGGTTGAGGGTTGTAAGACTATGCAAAATAAGTTGTTTATAATTTTCATTTAATGAATTTTATAAGCATATGGTATATTATTGGATTTAATAATTATTAATTATTGTATTCATAATATTAAAAATTATATGAAGAACATTATTCTCACATTGTTGTAAATATTTGAATGTGAAAACGAAGAAAATATATTTTCTTTTTTTTAAATCAAATAATACTGAGAAATGTCTAGCATAAAATTTATATCTAGAATTGTCTCTTATTAATGATGCAAAAAATTGAAAAACGTTGGAAATGTTATTATTCTTCGTTGGCCGTCAGCCGACAGGTGTGCAAGGGGAATCACGTGTAACTACTCTGGTAGTACGCGCCGTATCTGCACACACTGCCGGAAGTGCGACTATACTCTCCACGCGAGGGCGGCTGGAAGCAGACCCTTGTGTTGGTCATGTCTCGACCAAGGGTGCTGACCAATGGTAGTCGGGCTATGAGAAGATAACTCTTTATAAAATCCCCCAACCCAAGGGAAAACAGCATATGCCGAGGGATTGATGGGGGGGGGGGGGCCCTCGGGTAGGGGGACGCGGCCTTGATACCTGTCCACCTCCAGTTTCAATAGTGGACTTCCCGCGGTAGACGGGCTATGCCGCGGGGGACCCCCTCTCCCGTTCACTCGTGGGAATCTTATGGACGACACAATTTTACAAAATGAGCTTGATGTGACTCTGACCGCATCACCCCAGGCCTCAACCTCCACGGTCACGGCCATTCAGGGCACTGCAGCTGATGTGCTGCCGGCGCCCACCCCCATATGCGCGGATGTCGGTCCCGCTACGATTGGGGATCCGGAAGCGCCACCATCCGTCTCAGGACGGGTGGCTTCGCCTCTTTCTCGTCGACGGAGGACGTGGTGACCCTAGGGGAACCTGAGGTATCGGCCTCAATCTCCAAGCGAAGTCACTCCGCCATCGTCCGACGACGCATCCTGCCCAACCTCTGTGGGGTTGGATCTGGAGGATGCGGGCACTCGGCTCCAGCGGATGAGACTGGTTTCCGAGGTCGCCTTCGTCAAATTGACAAGCCGCGAAAAGAAGCTGTTTAAGGCAGCCATCGCAAAAGGGCTCCCGAGAGCAGAGGCTCTCCAGGCGGCAAAAGCTCCTCCTCCCGTCGCGGCCAAGGCCAAGCGGGAGCGATCTTTTGACACGACCCCGGAGTCCGGCTTGTCAAAGAAGCCGAAATTTGCTCATTCAGAGCCGACCGCGCCGTCCTACAGTCGGATGGCCAGTGGTGTCAAGCTCGGCTTCGCTTCGACTGGCGGATCACCGACCTTAACTGCGGAGCAAATGGCTACGCTCAAGGCGGCGATCCTAAAAACCACTCTCTCCTCGGAGACTGCTGGTTTGATGCCACAGTTCGAGGGATGTGTTCCGAGAGCTGGGTGGCTGTTGCTCGTCTGCCACGACAACAATGCAGCCGAGTGGGTCAGGCGCAACTTTAGCCTTATCAAGGCTACCAGTGAGCTTGACGTGGAGCTGTTGGAGGAGGGCCAGTTCCCCCGGGCCAGCCTTGTGCGAGGCTACTTCGCCAACAGTTTGGAGTTGTCCAACGAGGAAGTTCTTGCCTATGTTGGTAGGCAGAATGGACTCGATACCACCCAATGGAGGGTTGTGCAGCGGACCACACAAGGTGAGATGCTGCACCTCGCCATGATGGTGGACCAGGCGTCGCTGCGGGCGCTTGCTAAGTGCGGCGGCAGAGTCTGGTACTGCTTTGGCAGGACCAGGCTCATTCTGAAGACCTCCGCGTCTGAAGAAGGAAGCAGCGTCGCACAACGTGGAGATTCTCTCCCCGACGATGGCCCTTCCACTAGCGCCGCTGCTGGGCTCGCTAGGAAGGCCGCCCCCGCCCAACGTGCGGAACCTCTCCCCGAGGATGGCCCCTCAACTAGCGCCGCTGCTGGGCTTGCTAGAAAGGCCACCCCCGTCCAGCCACCAGCCAAGGGAGCCCCAAGCGGTGCTACAAAGCGTAGCGCTCCCGCTAAGGGCGATGGCAAGGTCCAGCCACCCAAGGCAATGGCACCGGCGGCCAAGATCCCGATGCCGGTCGCGGCATCAAGACCGCCGAAGGGACTGAGAGGGAACAACTCTCGACGAGGCAAATGCGGCAGCCTCGTCCAACGCTCGAAGGACGAGCAATGAGGACCACAAGGGTTCTCCAGGCGAACCTGCACCACGCCAAAGGGGCGTCGGCCACCCTGTGCAGGACTTTCGCCGAGAAGAGGATCGACCTAATCCAAGAGCCTAATCCAAGAGCCATGGTTGATCGGTGGCCAAGTCCGAGGACTTAACTGCGGTTCAAGTAAGTTGTTATATGACCGCAGTGGAGGTGCTCCACGCGCAGCTATCCTTCTGGATGGCAACGTAAAGCATTTCCCACTAACTAACTTTATCCGCAGGGATCTGGTTGCAACAGCCATAGAGGTGGCTACAGCGGAAGGCGTCCGAGAAGTAGTGGTGGCGGCCGCCTACTTTCCCGGAGACACTGACGAAGCTCCGCCGATGGAGGTCCAGCAGCTCGTCAGCTTCTGCCGTACAGCCGGGAAACACTTGGTTATCGGCTGCGACGCCAACGCGCATCACACCATATGGGGTAGCAGTGATGTCAACAAAAGGGGTGAGTGCCTTCTTGAATATATATTGTGTAGTCAATTAGATATAGTCAATAGAGGGTGCAAACCCACTTTCATAAACGCTATCCGAGAGGAGGTCTTAGACCTCACCTTGGCTAGTAATTTTCTATCCGATTGCATAACGAACTGGAGGGTTACCGACGAAGCCACGCTATCAGACCACCAGCACATCCGGTTTGATTTACCTGGTCAAACGGAACTCAATACTTCGCTATACAATCGGAAGAAAACCAACTGGAACATGTTCACAGCCTCTGTGGCTATGAAAGCTGACCAACTCATCACCAACTTTGCGTCTGTGAGTGACATAGAGATGGCTGCTGACCAGCTTCATGATGTGCTAATCACTTCCTTCCAGGACAGCACAGTCCTAACCCGTCACCGGTCAAACCGCGAGGTCCCCTGGTGGAGCGATAGGCTTGCGAATCAGAGACAGGAAGTTCGCAGGCTCTTCAATAGAGCCAAAGCGAATAGGAACTCCTGGGACACTTATAGGAGTGCTCTCACGGAGTATAACAAAAATATTAGAAGAGCTAAGCGGGAAAACTGGCGCAACTACTGCGAAAGTGTGCAGGCACTACCGGAAGCAGCTAGACTGCAAAAGGTCTTTGCTAAGGGCTCAAGTAATGGGGTGGGGCTTCTAAAGAGAACGGATGGTTCTTTCACCCAGGACCGCAAGGAAACGCTAGAGCTTTTGCTTCAGGTGCATTTCCCAGGGTCTCAGTTATACACGCATGGCGAACCAAATGGGTTATCCACTCCACCGAATAGGCGCGACAACAGTCTGTCCGGTATTATCTTCGATCCTGACAAGGTCAGGTGGGCAGTCAAATCCTTTAGCCCCTTTAAAGCCCCGGGGGTGATCAGATTTTTCCAGCCTTGCTACAACATAGCATTGAGATAATTATCTCCCCACTTGTCGGTCTGCTTAGAGCCAGCTTTGCATGGGGATATATACCACAATCTTGGAGGAGAGTCAACGTGGTTTTTATTCCTAAACAAGGCAACCGGGCTCTTGACCAACCCAAGTCATACAGACCGATAAGTCTTTCGTCTTTCTTTCTCAAGACTGCGGAGCGGCTTGTGGACTTGCACGTAAGGTGCACTCTCCAGACCACCAAGCCGTTACACAAAACCCAATTCGCCTACATCAAAGGCGGATCGACAGAGGTCGCTCTTCACCACTTAGTCAGCAAGATCGAGAAATCCTTCAAATCCAAGGAAATTGCTCTGTGCTCCTTCCTGGACGTGGAAGGTGCTTTTGACAACACTGGCTATCAGTCAATCTCCAGAGCTCTATCTCGTAGGAATATTGACGCGGCAACCGTAGCCTGGATAGAAGCCATGCTACGACAACGGGAAATATCTTCCACGCTGGATGCGACAACGGTCCGCATTAACGCGGCTAGAGGGTGTCCACAAGGCGGAGTGCTGTCTCCCCTACTATGGTCACTTGTGGTGGACGAACTTCTAGAAATACTACACAACCAGGGAATCGATGCCATTGGGTATGCCGACGACCTGGCCATTGTAGTCACAGGGAAGTTCGGCAACACTGTCTCCGAATTGATGCAAAGGGCACTCAATTTGGTCCTCGACTGGTGCACAAACGTGGGCCTCAACATCAATCCGCACAAGGCGGTTGTCGTACCGTTTACCAAACGGTACACCAATGACATTGGCCTCCTTGTCATTGGGAGGACCCCCGTAGAGCTCTCCAGTGAGGTCAAATATCTGGGAGTTGTTCTAGATAAGCGACTTAACTGGAACTCGCACCTCAACAAGACGATTACCAAGGCTACTAATGCTTTATGGGCATGTCGTAGACTATATGGTAAGACGTGGGGCCTTGACTCCAAATCCATCATGAGGCTTTACTGCATGATGGTCAGGCCTGTTTTGACCTATGCTGCTCTTGTGTGGTGGCCCAAGGTACAGCAGGTCTCGGCCCTTCAGAAGTGTAGCAAGTTGCAGCGGCTAGTGTGTGCATCTCTATCGGGAGCTCTACGCACATGCCCAACTGTGGCGATGGAGAAAATCATTGGATTAACTCCGCTACACATTCACATACAAGAAGGAGCCGCTAGAAGCCTTCTTAGAATCAAGCTCACATCTGGGTTACTGACAGACGATGCTGGTCATGTTAGGATTTTGAAAAATGTTTCTGGCTTAGAGATCTGTAGCCAAACAGACCTCATGACCACGAAACTCTACTTCGGGGGCGAAATTTAGGACTCTCATCCCAGACCGCAGGGCTTGGGATAATGGCAACCCTTGCTATGACCCCGGCAGCCTGCAGTGGTTCACTGACGGGTCCAAAACTGAGCAAGGGGCGGGGTGGGGGATCTTTGGACCTAACACCAGAGTCTCGATTCCACTAGGTAAATGGCCCAGTGTTTTTCAATCAGAGATTCATGCCATTGAGGCCTGCTCCAAACTCATCCTTGCTAAAAGAATGAGAGGAGCTACAATAAATATCTTTTCGGATAGCCAAGCGGCGATCAAAGCGCTATCCTCTTGGAGGATAAGCTCCAAACTCGTCGCAGACTGCTGGACCAGCCTCCAGCAACTCTCCACTGGGAACAGGGTAACCCTGTGCTGGGTTCCCGGTCATGCCGGAATTCCCGGCAACGAAAACGCTGATGAGCTGGCAAGAGTCGGCTCAGCGACTCCTTTGCATGGTCCGGAGCCTTTCTGTGGCTTAGGGTGGGCCGCAGCCAACGATATGGTGGGAAGATGGGCTAAAGGAGCTAAGTCCAGGTATTGGATTTCCAGCTCAGGATGTCGTCAAGCTAAAGAGCTGATACATCCACTTTTGGGCAGGAACACTGATGGATGTTCCAGGATGGACCTAAGACTATTGGTAGCCTACCTCACTGGCCACCATGTCTTAAACTACCATCTTCACAAGATGCGTCTGTCCTCGGATACGGAGTGCAGGCTCTGTAAAGAAGACGACGAGACGACCAAACACATTCTTTGTGAGTGTCCAGCCATTATTTGGCCCAGAAGGAGGCACCTGCATAGCGAGCTTTTGACAGCTTCGCAGATCAGGCAAGCCTCGACCAGAGACCTGCTAGCCTTCATAAGGGAGGCTGAGCAACTCTTGTCTCATTAGGGAGCAACATAGGCACAAAAGATCGCTCGGTCGCAGTGCCTTAAGTCTTTGTAGGGAGACCTCCCCCCCAACATTTATTTATTTATTTATTATTATTATTCTTCGTTGGTTTGTCGTTAAGGTGCAAATGGCAAATTTAAAATGTAATGTTTTATCTATATGAAAAGAATTAATGCAAAATAAATGTTTTATACAACCTCAACTCATATGGGACTACCCCCTGAATTTAAGCATATTAATTAGGGGAGGAAAAGAAACTAACAAGGATTTTCTTAGTAGCGGCGAGCGAAAAGAAATCAGTTCAGCACTAAGTCACTTTGTCTATATGGCAAATGTGAGATGCAGTGTATGGAGCGTCAATATTCTAGTATGAGAAATTAATGATTTAAGTCCTTCTTAAATGAGGCCATTTACCCATAGAGGGTGCCAGGCCCGTATAACGTTAATGATTACTAGATGATGTTTCCAAAGAGTCGTGTTGCTTGATAGTGCAGCACTAAGTGGGTGGTAAACTCCATCTAAAACTAAATATAACCATGAGACCGATAGTAAACAAGTACCGTGAGGGAAAGTTGAAAAGAACTCTGAATAGAGAGTTAAACAGTAGGTTTAAGCCCGATGAACCTGAATATCCGTTATGGAAAATTCATCATTAGAATTGTAATGTTTAAATAATATTATGATAATAGTGTGCATTTTTTCCATATAAGGACATTGTAATCTATTAGCATAACATGATTTATCATAAAATATGGCTTATAGTTTATTCAAATTATTATGCTTGCATTTTAACATAGAATAAATGTCATTAATTTGATAAAGTGCTGATAGATTTATATGACTACAGTGCGTTAATTTTTCGGAATTATATAATGGCATAATTATCATTGATTTTTGTGTTTATTATATGCACTTGTACGATTAACAATGCGAAAGATTCAGGATACCTTCGGGACCCGTCTTGAAACATGGACCAAGGAGTCTAACATATGTGCAAGTTATTGGGATATAAACCTAATAGCGTAATTAACTTGACTAATAATGGGATTAGTTTTTTAACTATTTATAGTTAATTAACACAATCCCGGGGCGTTCTATATAGTTATGTATAATAATATTTATATTATTTATGCCTCTAACTGGAACGCACCTTGAGCATATATGCTGTGACCCGAAAGATGGTGAACTATACTTGATCAGGTGGAAGTCAGGGGAAACCCTGATGGAAGACCGAAACAGTTCTGACGTGCAAATCGATTGTCAGAATTGAGTATAGGGGCGAAAGACCAATCGAACCATCTAGTAGCTGGTTCCTTCCGAAGTTTCCCTCAGGATAGCTGGTGCATTTTAATATTATATAAAATAATCTTATCTGGTAAAGCGAATGATTAGAGGCCTTAGGGTCGAAACGATCTTAACCTATTCTCAAACTTTAAATGGGTAAGAACCTTAACTTTCTTGATATGAAGTTTAAGGTTATGATATAATGTGCCCAGTGGGCCACTTTTGGTAAGCAGAACTGGCGCTGTGGGATGAACCAAACGTAATGTTACGGTGCCCAAATTAACAACTCATGCAGATACCATGAAAGGCGTTGCTTGCTTAAAACAGCAGGACGGTGATCATGGAAGTCGAAATCCGCTAAGGAGTGTGTAACAACTCACCTGCCGAAGCAACTAGCCCTTAAAATGGATGGCGCTTAAGTTGTATACCTATACATTACCGCTAAAGTAGATGATTTATATTACTTGTAATATAAATTTTGAAACTTTAGTGAGTAGGAAGGTACAATGGTATGCGTAGAAGTGTTTGGCGTAAGCCTGCATGGAGCTGCCATTGGTACAGATCTTGGTGGTAGTAGCAAATAATCGAATGAGACCTTGGAGGACTGAAGTGGAGAAGGGTTTCGTGTGAACAGTGGTTGATCACGAGTTAGTCGGTCCTAAGTTCAAGGCGAAAGCCGAAAATTTTCAAGTAATAAATGACTGAATAAATAAATGCCTAATAATATACTTGAATAATTTTGAACGAAAGGGAATACGGTTCCAATTCCGTAACCTGTTGAGTATCCGTTTGTTATTAAATATGGGCCTCGTGCTCATCCTGGCAACAGGAACGACCATAAAGAAGCCGTCGAGAGATATCGGAAGAGTTTTCTTTTCTGTTTTATAGCCGTACTACCATGGAAGTCTTTCGCAGAGAGATATGGTAGATGGGCTAGAAGAGCATGACATATACTGTTGTGTCGATATTTTCTCCTCGGACCTTGAAAATTTATGGTGGGGATACGCAAACTTCTCAACAGGCCGTACCAATATCCGCAGCTGGTCTCCAAGGTGAAGAGTCTCTAGTCGATAGAATAATGTAGGTAAGGGAAGTCGGCAAATTAGATCCGTAACTTCGGTATAAGGATTGGCTCTGAAGATTGAGATAGTCGGGCTTGATTGGGAAACAATAACATGGTTTATGTGCTCGTTCTGGGTAAATAGAGTTTCTATCATTTATGTTAGTTACTTGTTCCCGGGTTAGTTTAGTTACGTAGCCAATTGTGGAACATTCTTGCTAAAATTTTTAAGAATACTAGTTGGGTCAAACCAATTAGTTCTTATTAATTATAACGATTATCAATTAACAATCAATTCAGAACTGGCACGGACTTGGGGAATCCGACTGTCTAATTAAAACAAAGCATTGTGATGGCCCTAGCGGGTGTTGACACAATGTGATTTCTGCCCAGTGCTCTGAATGTCAAAGTGAAGAAATTCAAGTAAGCGCGGGTCAACGGCGGGAGTAACTATCTTATTAAACTAAATTTTCTTTTTCCCTTCCCCTTTACTTTAAAAAATAAATAGGAAAAGGGGAGAGGGTTCCAACCTACCGATGGGTGTGCCGATAATGCGACGATGGTCGACTTAATCTTGAGGGAAAGCCATAAATGCAAAAAGTCCTGCTTCATAGCGACCCTGGACGTAAGCAAGGCATTTGACTCTGTGTCACATGCTGCAGTAATTAACACCCTAACTGCATATGGCCTACCAAAGGATTTCGTTGACTACGTACAGAAGACGTACGAGGTTGGTGGCACAACGCTCAATGGGGAAGGATGGAGTTCGGAGGTAATTTACCCAGCCCGTGGAGTGAGGCAGGGAGATCCTCTCTCTCCAGTTCTATTTAACCTTGTCATCGACAGGTTACTTAGGTCCCTACCCAAAGAGATTGGTGTCAAGGTCGGAAATGCCATGACAAACGCGGCAGCATTCGCAGATGATATAGTGCTATTTGCGGAAACTCCGATGGGCCTTCAGAAATTGTTGGATATGACCGTGAATTTTTTGGGAGCGGTCGGACTCGCCCTAAACGCCGATAAGTGTTTCACTGTCGGTATAAAGGCGCAGCCTAAGCAGAAGTGTACTGTTGTGACGCAACAGAGCTTTCGCATAGGTCTGCGAGAGTGCCCAGCACTGAAGCGCACAGACGAGTGGAAGTATTTAGGTATCTGTTTCACTGCGGAAGGAAGGGTCCGGTACGATCCAGCTGAAGACCTCGGTCCGAAGTTGTTGAGATTGACTCGGGCCCCTCTGAAACCTCAACAGAAGTTGTTTGCCCTTAGGACTGTCCTTATCCCACAGCTCTTTCACAAGCTAACACTTGGGAGTGTGACGATAGGCGTTCTAAGAAAATTTGACAGATTGGTGCGATTCTATATCCGGAGATGGTTAGATCTTCCGGGGGATGTGTCAGTCGGCTACTTCCACGCTCCCCACACTTGTGGGGGACTCGGTATACCGTCATTAAGATGGTTAGCTCCGATGCTAAGGCTGAAGAGATTGAGCAACATAAAATGGCCAAACCTCGAGCAATCCGAGGTGGTCAGCTCTTTCTTGGACACCGAAATGCAAAGGGCCCGGGTTCGTTTACGGGCGGGAAATGTAGAACTGTTATCACGCCTTGAAATAGAGTCGTACTGGGCGAACAGGTTGCACATGTCTGTTGATGGTAGCGGTCTCCGTGAAGCGGGTAAATTCCACCCGCAACACGGATGGGTCAGTCAGCCCACGCGTTTGCTAACAGGAAAGGAATATTTGAACGGAATCAAATTGCGGATAAATGCCCTACCCTCAAAGTCTCGTACTACGAGGGGAAGGCACGAATTGGAGAGACGGTGTCGTGCGGGATGTGATGCTTCCGAAACAACAAACCACATCTTGCAAAAGTGCTATCGTACGTATGGAAGACGGATAGCTAGACACAACAGCGTAGTAAATTCGATCAAGTTGGGACTTGAGAGGAAAGGCTGCGTTGTTCATGTTGAACCAAGTCTGCATTGCGAGACCGGATTGAATAAACCTGACCTGGTGGCACTCCGACAAAATCACATTTATGTGATCGACGCTCAGGTAGTGACAGACGGACGTTCGATCGACGATGCGCACCAACGCAAAGTCGAGAGATATGACAGACCGGACATACGGACTGAATTGCGGCGACGATTCGGAGAGACAAGTGGCATTGAATTCCATTCCGCAACACTTAACTGGAGGGGGGTCTGGAGTAGTCAGTCGGTAAAACGGTTGATTGCAACGGATCTCCTAACCACTGGCGATAGCAATATCATCAGTGTCCGGGTGGTGAAAGGCGGTATTTACTGCTTTAGGCATTTCATGTATTGGACAGGATACAATAGACGGATGAGACATGGAATGCGCTAGTTTCAACCAAACAGCCTGCTACCTTGGCATAACATCAAAAAAGGTACAAACATCGCAAAAAGCCATCATAAAAGGAGGGTTTTAGTACGTAGGCGCTGTAGAGCTTTCACACGTGGTGAAGTTCTGACGAAGCAGTGAATCGTGCATGCTAGCATCGTTCGTTGGATGAACGACTAGTATCTTTAGAAGATTTCCCCACCTTAGCGATCAAAAAAAAAAAAAAAAAAAAAATAGCCAAATGCCTCGTCATCTAATTAGTGACGCGCATGAATGGATTAACGAGATTCCTACTGTCCCTATCTACTATCTAGCGAAACCACAGCCAAGGGAACGGGCTTGGAATAATTAGCGGGGAAAGAAGACCCTTTTGAGCTTGACTCTAATCTGGCAGTGTAAGGAGACATAAGAGGTGTAGAATAAGTGGGAGATATTAGACTTCGGTTTGGTATCGACAATGAAATACCACTACTCTTATTGTTTCCTTACTTACTTGATTAAATGGAACGTGTATCATTTCCTAGCCATTATACGGATATATTTATTATATCTTATGGTATTGGGTTTTGATGCAAGCTTCTTGATCAAAGTATCACGAGTTTGTTATATAATCGCAAACAAATTCTTTAATGAGACGATGCATTTATGTATTTTTGATTTGAAAATTTGGTATAACTCCAATTACTCAGGTATGATCCAATTCAAGGACATTGCCAGGTAGGGAGTTTGACTGGGGCGGTACATCTCTCAAATAATAACGGAGGTGTCCCAAGGCCAGCTCAGTGCGGACAGAAACCACACATAGAGCAAAAGGGCAAATGCTGACTTGATCTCGGTGTTCAGTACACACAGGGACAGCAAAAGCTCGGCCTATCGATCCTTTTGGTTTAAAGAGTTTTTAACAAGAGGTGTCAGAAAAGTTACCATAGGGATAACTGGCTTGTGGCGGCCAAGCGTTCATAGCGACGTCGCTTTTTGATCCTTCGATGTCGGCTCTTCCTATCATTGTGAAGCAAAATTCACCAAGCGTTGGATTGTTCACCCATGCAAGGGAACGTGAGCTGGGTTTAGACCGTCGTGAGACAGGTTAGTTTTACCCTACTAATGACAAAACGTTGTTGCGACAGCATTCCTGCGTAGTACGAGAGGAACCGCAGGTACGGACCAATGGCACAATACTTGTTCGAGCGAACAGTGGTATGACGCTACGTCCGTTGGATTATGCCTGAACGCCTCTAAGGTCGTATCCGTGCTGGACTGCAATGATAAATAAGGGGCAATTTGCATTGTATGGCTTCTAAACCATTTAAAGTTTGTAATTCATTTTATAAACGACAATGGATGTGATGCCAATGTAATTTGTAACATAGTAAATTGGGAGGATCTTTGATCACCTGGTGCCGCGCTAGTTACATATAAAAGCATTATTTAATACAATGACAAAGCCTAGAATCAATTGTAAACGACTTTTGTAACAGGCAAGGTGTTGTAAGTGGTTGAGCAGCTGCCATACTGCGATCCACTGAAGCTTATCCTTTGCTTGACGATTCGATATAATATAAATATAATATGCTTGTGTGATGTATATAAAGTTTTTATATACTCGCCAATGTGTGTTGTATAATTATATTATATATAAATATAAAAATATATATATATATTGATGGTGCTAGATATATATATATAAATATGTATATTTACATATATATTTAATATATTTGTAATATATACAAAGAAAAACTTTTGATACAGAAAAATGACATGAACTGATTAAATATTGAAATAAAATAATTAAATATAAATATATATATATATTGATGGTGCTAGATATATATATAAAAATAAGTATATATACATATATATTTAATATATTTGTAATATATACAAAGAAAAACTTTTGATATAGAAAAATGACATGAACTGATTATATATTGAAATAAAATAAACATTGAGAATATCAAGTTGAAAATTTAAAGTCCATTTCTTGGACTTGGAAAATATATGAAATTAACATGTTTGATATATAACAATATAACATTAAGAAAGAACTCCATATTAAAAGACATGATATAAAGATTATTATGATATATAGAATATATTGAGAAAATAAAGATGGAATATTACTGATAAATATATATGTGGAAATATATCATTGTGAAAATAAAGTTGGAAAATATATGAAAATATCATGTTTAATATTATTGATTCTTCTCATAATGTATATTTGATTATATACTAACATATTGAAAAAAACTTTTTATATAGAAAAATGCCATGAACTGATTATATATTGAAATAAAATAAACATTGAGAATATCAAGTTGAAAATATAAAGTCCATTTCTTGGACTTGGAAAATATATGAAATTAACATGTTTGATATATAACAATATAACATTAAGAAAGAACTCCATATTAAAAGACATGATATAAAGATTATTATGATATATAGAATATATTGAGAAAATAAAGATGGAATATTACTGATAAATATATATGTGGAAATATATCATTGTGAAAATAAAGTTGGAAAATATATGAAAATATCATGTTTAATATTATTGATTCTTCTCATAATGTATATTTGATTATATACTAACATATTGAAAAAAACTTTTTATATAGAAAAATGCCATGAACTGATTATATATTGAAATAAAATAAACATTGAGAATATCAAGTTGAAAAGATAAAGTCCATTTCTTGGACTTAGAAAATATATGAAATTAACATGTTTGATATATAACAATATAACATTAAGAAAGAACTCCATATTAAAAGACATGATATAAAGATTATTATGATATATAGAATATATTGAGAAAATAAAGATGGAATATTACTGATAAATATATATGTGGAAATATATCATTGTGAAAATAAAGTTGGAAAATATATGAAAATATCATGTTTAATATTATTGATTCTTCTCATAATGTATATTTGATTATATACTAACATATTGAAAAAAACTTTTTATATAGAAAAATGCCATGAACTGATTATATATTGAAATAAAATAAACATTGAGAATATCAAGTTGAAAAGATAAAGTCCATTTCTTGGACTTGGAAAATATATGAAATTAACATGTTTGATATATAACAATATAACATTAAGAAAGAACTCCATATTAAAAGACATGATATAAAGATTATTATGATAATATATAGAATATATTGAGAAAATAAAGATGGAATATTACTGATAAATATATATGTGGAAATATATCATTGTGAAAATAAAGTTGGAAAATATATGAAAATATCATGTTTAATATTATTGATTCTTCTCATAATGTATATTTGATTATATACTAACATATTGAAAAAAACTTTTTATATAGAAAAATGCCATGAACTGATTATATATTGAAATAAAATAAACATTGAGAATATCAAGTTGAAAATATAAAGTCCATTTCTTGGACTTAGAAAATATATGAAATTAACATGTTTGATATATAACAATATAACATTAAGAAAGAACTCCATATTAAAAGACATGATATAAAGATTATTATGATATATAGAATATATTGAGAAAATAAAGATGGAATATTACTGATAAATATATATGTGGAAATATATCATTGTGAAAATAAAGTTGGAAAATATATGAAAATATCATGTTTAATATTATTGATTCTTCTCATAATGTATATTTGATTATATACTAACATATTGAAAAAAACTTTTTATATAGAAAAATGCCATGAACTGATTATATATTGAAATAAAATAAACATTGAGAATATCAAGTTGAAAAGATAAAGTCCATTTCTTGGACTTAGAAAATATATGAAATTAACATGTTTGATATATAACAATATAACATTAAGAAAGAACTCCATATTAAAAGACATGATATAAAGATTATTATGTATATATAGAATATATTGAGAAAATAAAGATGGAATATTACTGATAAATATATATGTGGAAATATATCATTGTGAAAATAAAGTTGGAAAATATATGAAAATATCATGTTTAATATTATTGATTCTTCTCATAATGTATATTTGATTATATACTAACATATTGAAAAAAACTTTTTATATAGAAAAATGCCATGAACTGATTATATATTGAAATAAAATAAACATTGAGAATATCAAGTTGAAAATATAAAGTCCATTTATTGGACTTGGAAAATATATGAAATTAACATGTTTGATATATAACAATATAACATTAAGAAAGAACTCCATATTAAAAGACATGATATAAAGATTATTATGATATATAGAATATATTGAGAAAATAAAGATGGAATATTACTGATAAATATATATGTGGAAATATATCATTGTGAAAATAAAGTTGGAAAATATATGAAAATATCATGTTTAATATTATTGATTCTTCTCATAATGTATATTTGATTATATACTAACATATTGAAAAAAACTTTTTATATAGAAAAATGCCATGAACTGATTATATATTGAAATAAAATAAACATTGAGAATATCAAGTTGAAAAGATAAAGTCCATTTCTTGGACTTGGAAAATATATGAAATTAACATGTTTGATATATAACAATATAACATTAAGAAAGAACTCCATATTAAAAGACATGATATAAAGATTATTATGTAATATATAGAATATATTGAGAAAATAAAGATGGAATATTACTGATAAATATATATGTGGAAATATATCATTGTGAAAATAAAGTTGGAAAATATATGAAAATATCATGTTTAATATTATTGATTCTTCTCATAATGTATATTTGATTATATACTAACATATTGATAAAAAACTTTTATATAGAAAAATGCCATGAACTGATTATATATTGAAATAAAATAAACATTGAGAATATCAAGTTGAAAAGATAAAGTCCATTTCTTGGACTTGGAAAATATATGAAATTAACATGTTTGATATATAACAATATAACATTAAGAAAGAACTCCATATTAAAAGACATGATATAAAGATTATTATGATAATATATAGAATATATTGAGAAAATAAAGATGGAATATTACTGATAAATATATATGTGGAAATATATCATTGTGAAAATAAAGTTGGAAAATATATGAAAATATCATGTTTAATATTATTGATTCTTCTCATAATGTATATTTGATTATATACTAACATATTGAAAAAAACTTTTTATATAGAAAAATGCCATGAACTGATTATATATTGAAATAAAATAAACATTGAGAATATCAAGTTGAAAAGATAAAGTCCATTTCTTGGACTTGGAAAATATATGAAATTAACATGTTTGATATATAACAATATAACATTAAGAAAGAACTCCATATTAAAAGACATGATATAAAGATTATTATGATAATATATAGAATATATTGAGAAAATAAAGATGGAATATTACTGATAAATATATATGTGGAAATATATCATTGTGAAAATAAAGTTGGAAAATATATGAAAATATCATGTTTAATATTATTGATTCTTCTCATAATGTATATTTGATTATATACTAACATATTGAAAAAAACTTTTTATATAGAAAAATGCCATGAACTGATTATATATTGAAATAAAATAAACATTGAGAATATCAAGTTGAAAATATAAAGTCCATTTCTTGGACTTAGAAAATATATGAAATTAACATGTTTGATATATAACAATATAACATTAAGAAAGAACTCCATATTAAAAGACATGATATAAAGATTATTATGATATATAGAATATATTGAGAAAATAAAGATGGAATATTACTGATAAATATATATGTGGAAATATATCATTGTGAAAATAAAGTTGGAAAATATATGAAAATATCATGTTTAATATTATTGATTCTTCTCATAATGTATATTTGATTATATACTAACATATTGAAAAAAACTTTTTATATAGAAAAATGCCATGAACTGATTATATATTGAAATAAAATAAACATTGAGAATATCAAGTTGAAAAGATAAAGTCCATTTCTTGGACTTAGAAAATATATGAAATTAACATGTTTGATATATAACAATATAACATTAAGAAAGAACTCCATATTAAAAGACATGATATAAAGATTATTATGATATATAGAATATATTGAGAAAATAAAGATGGAATATTACTGATAAATATATATGTGGAAATATATCATTGTGAAAATAAAGTTGGAAAATATATGAAAATATCATGTTTAATATTATTGATTCTTCTCATAATGTATATTTGATTATATACTAACATATTGAAAAAAACTTTTTATATAGAAAAATGCCATGAACTGATTATATATTGAAATAAAATAAACATTGAGAATATCAAGTTGAAAATATAAAGTCCATTTCTTGGACTTGGAAAATATATGAAATTAACATGTTTGATATATAACAATATAACATTAAGAAAGAACTCCATATTAAAAGACATGATATAAAGATTATTATGATATATAGAATATATTGAGAAAATAAAGATGGAATATTACTGATAAATATATATGTGGAAATATATCATTGTGAAAATAAAGTTGGAAAATATATGAAAATATCATGTTTAATATTATTGATTCTTCTCATAATGTATATTTGATTATATACTAACATATTGAAAAAAACTTTTTATATAGAAAAATGCCATGAACTGATTATATATTGAAATAAAATAAACATTGAGAATATCAAGTTGAAAATATAAAGTCCATTTCTTGGACTTGGAAAATATATGAAATTAACATGTTTGATATATAACAATATAACATTAAGAAAGAACTCCATATTAAAAGACATGATATAAAGATTATTATGAATATATAGAATATATTGAGAAAATAAAGATGGAATATTACTGATAAATATATATGTGGAAATATATCATTGTGAAAATAAAGTTGGAAAATATATGAAAATATCATGTTTAATATTATTGATTCTTCTCATAATGTATATTTGATTATATACTAACATATTGAAAAAAACTTTTTATATAGAAAAATGCCATGAACTGATTATATATTGAAATAAAATAAACATTGAGAATATCAAGTTGAAAAGATAAAGTCCATTTCTTGGACTTGGAAAATATATGAAATTAACATGTTTGATATATAACAATATAACATTAAGAAAGAACTCCATATTAAAAGACATGATATAAAGATTATTATGTAATATATAGAATATATTGAGAAAATAAAGATGGAATATTACTGATAAATATATATGTGGAAATATATCATTGTGAAAATAAAGTTGGAAAATATATGAAAATATCATGTTTAATATTATTGATTCTTCTCATAATGTATATTTGATTATATACTAACATATTGAAAAAAACTTTTATATAGAAAAATGCCATGAACTGATTATATATTGAAATAAAATAAACATTGAGAATATCAAGTTGAAAAGATAAAGTCCATTTCTTGGACTTGGAAAATATATGAAATTAACATGTTTGATATATAACAATATAACATTAAGAAAGAACTCCATATTAAAAGACATGATATAAAGATTATTATGATAATATATAGAATATATTGAGAAAATAAAGATGGAATATTACTGATAAATATATATGTGGAAATATATCATTGTGAAAATAAAGTTGGAAAATATATGAAAATATCATGTTTAATATTATTGATTCTTCTCATAATGTATATTTGATTATATACTAACATATTGAAAAAAACTTTTTATATAGAAAAATGCCATGAACTGATTATATATTGAAATAAAATAAACATTGAGAATATCAAGTTGAAAAGATAAAGTCCATTTCTTGGACTTGGAAAATATATGAAATTAACATGTTTGATATATAACAATATAACATTAAGAAAGAACTCCATATTAAAAGACATGATATAAAGATTATTATGATATATAGAATATATTGAGAAAATAAAGATGGAATATTACTGATAAATATATATGTGGAAATATATCATTGTGAAAATAAAGTTGGAAAATATATGAAAATATCATGTTTAATATTATTGATTCTTCTCATAATGTATATTTGATTATATACTAACATATTGAAAAAAACTTTTTATATAGAAAAATGCCATGAACTGATTATATATTGAAATAAAATAAACATTGAGAATATCAAGTTGAAAAGATAAAGTCCATTTCTTGGACTTGGAAAATATATGAAATTAACATGTTTGATATATAACAATATAACATTAAGAAAGAACTCCATATTAAAAGACATGATATAAAGATTATTATGATATATAGAATATATTGAGAAAATAAAGATGGAATATTACTGATAAATATATATGTGGAAATATATCATTGTGAAAATAAAGTTGGAAAATATATGAAAATATCATGTTTAATATTATTGATTCTTCTCATAATGTATATTTGATTATATACTAACATATTGAAAAAAACTTTTTATATAGAAAAATGCCATGAACTGATTATATATTGAAATAAAATAAACATTGAGAATATCAAGTTGAAAATATAAAGTCCATTTCTTGGACTTAGAAAATATATGAAATTAACATGTTTGATATATAACAATATAACATTAAGAAAGAACTCCATATTAAAAGACATGATATAAAGATTATTATGATATATAGAATATATTGAGAAAATAAAGATGGAATATTACTGATAAATATATATGTGGAAATATATCATTGTGAAAATAAAGTTGGAAAATATATGAAAATATCATGTTTAATATTATTGATTCTTCTCATAATGTATATTTGATTATATACTAACATATTGAAAAAAACTTTTTATATAGAAAAATGCCATGAACTGATTATATATTGAAATAAAATAAACATTGAGAATATCAAGTTGAAAAGATAAAGTCCATTTCTTGGACTTAGAAAATATATGAAATTAACATGTTTGATATATAACAATATAACATTAAGAAAGAACTCCATATTAAAAGACATGATATAAAGATTATTATGATATATAGAATATATTGAGAAAATAAAGATGGAATATTACTGATAAATATATATGTGGAAATATATCATTGTGAAAATAAAGTTGGAAAATATATGAAAATATCATGTTTAATATTATTGATTCTTCTCATAATGTATATTTGATTATATACTAACATATTGAAAAAAACTTTTTATATAGAAAAATGCCATGAACTGATTATATATTGAAATAAAATAAACATTGAGAATATCAAGTTGAAAAGATAAAGTCCATTTCTTGGACTTAGAAAATATATGAAATTAACATGTTTGATATATAACAATATAACATTAAGAAAGAACTCCATATTAAAAGACATGATATAAAGATTATTATGATATATAGAATATATTGAGAAAATAAAGATGGAATATTACTGATAAATATATATGTGGAAATATATCATTGTGAAAATAAAGTTGGAAAATATATGAAAATATCATGTTTAATATTATTGATTCTTCTCATAATGTATATTTGATTATATACTAACATATTGAAAAAAACTTTTTATATAGAAAAATGCCATGAACTGATTATATATTGAAATAAAATAAACATTGAGAATATCAAGTTGAAAAGATAAAGTCCATTTCTTGGACTTAGAAAATATATGAAATTAACATGTTTGATATATAACAATATAACATTAAGAAAGAACTCCATATTAAAAGACATGATATAAAGATTATTATGATATATAGAATATATTGAGAAAATAAAGATGGAATATTACTGATAAATATATATGTGGAAATATATCATTGTGAAAATAAAGTTGGAAAATATATGAAAATATCATGTTTAATATTATTGATTCTTCTCATAATGTATATTTGATTATATACTAACATATTGAAAAAAACTTTTTATATAGAAAAATGCCATGAACTGATTATATATTGAAATAAAATAAACATTGAGAATATCAAGTTGAAAATATAAAGTCCATTTATTGGACTTAGAAAATATATGAAATTAACTTTTTTGGTAATTAATGCAGCTATGAAAATTTTTAATATATTTGTATATTTTCATACGATATATGAGGTTTTCTCTATGTATATTTCAAAATATTTGCTTGGCATATATTTTGTTCAATAATATGTAATATTTTGTAATATAATACAAGATATTGATCGTATTATATGAAATATGCAAAAATTTTGATATATTTGTATATTATAATACGATTATAGAGATTTTCTCTATGTATACCCTTTTCTACATACGATAAATGACCGTCTGCTTGACAGCGGGACAAAAAACCTATATAGGGTAGGCAGTGGTTGTCTACCGGCCATTGTTCAAAATATTTGCTTGGCTTATATTTTGTTCAATGATATGAAATATTTTGTAATATAATACAAGATATTGATCGTATTATATGAAATATACAAAAATTTTGATATATTTGTATATTATAATACGATTATAGAGATTTTCTCTATGTATACCCTTTTCTACATACGATAAATGACCGTCTGCTTGACAGCGGGACAAAAAACCTATATAGGGTAGGCAGTGGTTGTCTACCGGCAATTGTTCAAAATATTTGTTTGGCATATATTTTGTTCAATAATATAATATTATACAAGTATTTTATAATATAATACGAAATATTGATCGTATTATATGAAATATGAAAAAATTTAATATATTTCTATATTTTTATAAAATATAGGAAGAAATTGTATGTGGGGTGCGAAATGCAATTATAAATACCCGTTTGGAAGACAGCGGTGCAAAAAACCTATATAAGATGGGCAGTGGTTGTTCATCAAGTATTTATCAAAATGTTATGTGGTTTCATATATTTTTGATTATACTAATATTAAATGTTTGAAATATAGATATATGTTGTATAAAATTTGTTGTCTATGTTCTCATATGGGAATCTTAGAGTTTTGGCTTAGCGCTACATATATTTATTAAGAAAAGATAATATCGTTGAAACAAAGGCCAAAATGAAGAACAATTCTAGTTTCCAATTATTATCGTTAATTTATGGCGGCAGGCAGATATAATTTATATTATATTTGATCCTGCCAAAAAAAATGTATTGCATTGTATTTTTTTAAAATATTAATGTATTTACATTTTAACAATATATGTTATAGTTTCATATTTATATGTAACTTTTTCATATGCTCTTGGTTTTATATTAATATATTACCAAAATATATACGAAAATAATAAATTTTAAATTTATTATCAAATTGCAAATGAGTTAATTTAATATTAATAATATTAGTTAACCAAAATTGTATGTGTGATACAATTATGTATGTTGGAAATAAAATGATATTTTTGAATGAAATATGCATATATAAAATTTTGTGTATAGAAATGAATTCTTACGAAAAGAATATATACAAGAAGACCGATATAAAAATAATAATAACTAATGACTAAAGAAAGATATTTAAATGTAAAAAGAACATTATTCCTAAAAATGAATGCTGCGAATACGATAGCTATATAAATATGGCCGTACTCGATATACTATATACTAATATTTATATTGCTAATTTCTATTCAATAATATGAAAGAAATATGTAATAAAGAAACATTATTCTGGTTGATCCTGCCAGTAGTTATATGCTTGTCTCAAAGATTAAGCCATGCATGTCTAAGTACACACGAATTAAAAGTGAAACCGCAAAAGGCTCATTATATCAGTTATGGTTCCTTAGATCGTTAACAGTTACTTGGATAACTGTGGTAATTCTAGAGCTAATACATGCAATTAAAACATGAACCTTATGGGACATGTGCTTTTATTAGGCTAAAACCAAGCGATCGTAAGATCGTTACTTTGGTTGAACTCTAGATAACATGCAGATCGTATGGTCTTGTACCGACGACAGATCTTTCAAATGTCTGCCCTATCAACTTTTGATGGTAGTATCTAGGACTACCATGGTTGCAACGGGTAACGGGGAATCAGGGTTCGATTCCGGAGAGGGAGCCTGAGAAACGGCTACCACATCTAAGGAAGGCAGCAGGCGCGTAAATTACCCACTCCCAGCTCGGGGAGGTAGTGACGAAAAATAACAATACAGGACTCATATCCGAGGCCCTGTAATTGGAATGAGTACACTTTAAATCCTTTAACAAGGACCAATTGGAGGGCAAGTCTGGTGCCAGCAGCCGCGGTAATTCCAGCTCCAATAGCGTATATTAAAGTTGTTGCGGTTAAAACGTTCGTAGTTGAACTTGTGCTTCATACGGGTAGTACAACTTACAATTGTGGTTAGTACTATACCTTTATGTATGTAAGCGTATTACCGGTGGAGTTCTTATATATGTTTAAATACTTGTATTTTTTCATATGTTCCTCCTATTTAAAAACCTGCATTAGTGCTCTTAAACGAGTGTTATTGTGGGCCGGTACAATTACTTTGAACAAATTAGAGTGCTTAAAGCAGGCTTCAAATGCCTGAATATTCTGTGCATGGGATAATGAAATAAGACCTCTGTTCTGCTTTCATTGGTTTTCAGATCAAGAGGTAATGATTAATAGAAGCAGTTTGGGGGCATTAGTATTACGACGCGAGAGGTGAAATTCTTGGACCGTCGTAAGACTAACTTAAGCGAAAGCATTTGCCAAAGATGTTTTCATTAATCAAGAACGAAAGTTAGAGGTTCGAAGGCGATCAGATACCGCCCTAGTTCTAACCATAAACGATGCCAGCTAGCAATTGGGTGTAGCTACTTTTATGGCTCTCTCAGTCGCTTCCCGGGAAACCAAAGCTTTTGGGCTCCGGGGGAAGTATGGTTGCAAAGCTGAAACTTAAAGGAATTGACGGAAGGGCACCACCAGGAGTGGAGCCTGCGGCTTAATTTGACTCAACACGGGAAAACTTACCAGGTCCGAACATAAGTGTGTAAGACAGATTGATAGCTCTTTCTCGAATCTATGGGTGGTGGTGCATGGCCGTTCTTAGTTCGTGGAGTGATTTGTCTGGTTAATTCCGATAACGAACGAGACTCAAATATATTAAATAGATATCTTCAGGATTATGGTGTTGAAGCTTATATAGCCTTCATTCATGGTTGCAGTAAAATGTTAATTGTGTTTGAATGTGTTTATATAAGTGGAGCCGTACCTGTTGGTTTGTCCCATTATAAGGACACTAGCTTCTTAAATGGACAAATTGCGTCTAGCAATAATGAGATTGAGCAATAACAGGTCTGTGATGCCCTTAGATGTCCTGGGCTGCACGCGCGCTACAATGAAAGTATCAACGTGTATTTCCTAGACCGAGAGGTCCGGGTAAACCGCTGAACCACTTTCATGCTTGGGATTGTGAACTGAAACTGTTCACATGAACTTGGAATTCCCAGTAAGTGTGAGTCATTAACTCGCATTGATTACGTCCCTGCCCTTTGTACACACCGCCCGTCGCTACTACCGATTGAATTATTTAGTGAGGTCTCCGGACGTGATCACTGTGACGCCTTGTGTGTTACGGTTGTTTCGCAAAAGTTGACCGAACTTGATTATTTAGAGGAAGTAAAAGTCGTAACAAGGTTTCCGTAGGTGAACCTGCGGAAGGATCATTATAGTATATAATTTTCCTTACCGTTAATATATATAATATTTATGAATTTGCCAAAGAAAACAAAATTTGAAAAAAAACTACAAAAAAATAATATAGTTCGAACAAGCAAATCGAATATATTAATATATATATATATATAAAATATTAAAGCATGAAAAAAAAGTATATATATATATAAGAAATTAATAGAAAGAACAAAACGATATATACAACTTTGAACAAGCAGATCAAAGATATCGAATTTAACATTTAAAACCAGTATCCAAGCAAAGCTGAATGTTAAAAAGAAAATATTAAATTTGCGTGTATATGGACCATAATATACAGGCGTTGCGTAATGTATTGTTCATTATTATTATGCGCATACATTGGTTAATGCAACAATCTGAAATATATAATGTTGTACCTGGTTTTTTCAGGTTAATGTTTTATATAAAATTATCAATATTTTTATATTGCTTATATAAAACTAAGACTTTTCGCAACATTTGTTTTGGATTTAAAAAAAATAAATTAATGTTTAATTTATTGAAGGAATTGATATATGCCAGTAAAATGGTGTATTTTTAATTTCTTTCAATAAAAACATTTTTGATGATATATATAAACAAAATTATTAAAACTCTAAGCGGTGGATCACTCGGCTCATGGGTCGATGAAGAACGCAGCAAACTGTGCGTCATCGTGTGAACTGCAGGACACATGAACATCGACATTTTGAACGCATATCGCAGTCCATGCTGTTATGTACTTTAATTAATTTTAAAGTGCTGCTTGGACTACATATGGTTGAGGGTTGTAAGACTATGCAAAATAAGTTGTTTATAATTTTCATTTAATGAATTTTATAAGCATATGGTATATTATTGGATTTAATAATTATTAATTATTGTATTCATAATATTAAAAATTATATGAAGAACATTATTCTCACATTGTTGTAAATATTTGAATGTGAAAACGAAGAAAATATATTTTCTTTTTTTAAATCAAATAATACTGAGAAATGTCTAGCATAAAATTTATATCTAGAATTGTCTCTTATTAATGATGCAAAAAATTGAAAAACGTTGGAAATGTTATTATTCTTCGTTGGTTTGTCGTTAAGGTGCAAATGGCAAATTTAAAATGTAATGTTTTATCTATATGAAAAGAATTAATGCAAAATAAATGTTTTATACAACCTCAACTCATATGGGACTACCCCCTGAATTTAAGCATATTAATTAGGGGAGGAAAAGAAACTAACAAGGATTTTCTTAGTAGCGGCGAGCGAAAAGAAATCAGTTCAGCACTAAGTCACTTTGTCTATATGGCAAATGTGAGATGCAGTGTATGGAGCGTCAATATTCTAGTATGAGAAATTAATGATTTAAGTCCTTCTTAAATGAGGCCATTTACCCATAGAGGGTGCCAGGCCCGTATAACGTTAATGATTACTAGATGATGTTTCCAAAGAGTCGTGTTGCTTGATAGTGCAGCACTAAGTGGGTGGTAAACTCCATCTAAAACTAAATATAACCATGAGACCGATAGTAAACAAGTACCGTGAGGGAAAGTTGAAAAGAACTCTGAATAGAGAGTTAAACAGTACGTGAAACTGCTTAGAGGTTAAGCCCGATGAACCTGAATATCCGTTATGGAAAATTCATCATTAGAATTGTAATGTTTAAATAATATTATGATAATAGTGTGCATTTTTTCCATATAAGGACATTGTAATCTATTAGCATAACATGATTTATCATAAAATATGGCTTATAGTTTATTCAAATTATTATGCTTGCATTTTAACATAGAATAAATGTCATTAATTTGATAAAGTGCTGATAGATTTATATGACTACAGTGCGTTAATTTTTCGGAATTATATAATGGCATAATTATCATTGATTTTTGTGTTTATTATATGCACTTGTACGATTAACAATGCGAAAGATTCAGGATACCTTCGGGACCCGTCTTGAAACACGGACCAAGGAGTCTAACATATGTGCAAGTTATTGGGATATAAACCTAATAGCGTAATTAACTTGACTAATAATGGGATTAGTTTTTTAACTATTTATAGTTAATTAACACAATCCCGGGGCGTTCTATATAGTTATGTATAATAATATTTATATTATTTATGCCTCTAACTGGAACGTACCTTGAGCATATATGCTGTGACCCGAAAGATGGTGAACTATACTTGATCAGGTTGAAGTCAGGGGAAACCCTGATGGAAGACCGAAACAGTTCTGACGTGCAAATCGATTGTCAGAATTGAGTATAGGGGCGAAAGACCAATCGAACCATCTAGTAGCTGGTTCCTTCCGAAGTTTCCCTCAGGATAGCTGGTGCATTTTAATATTATATAAAATAATCTTATCTGGTAAAGCGAATGATTAGAGGCCTTAGGGTCGAAACGATCTTAACCTATTCTCAAACTTTAAATGGGTAAGAACCTTAACTTTCTTGATATGAAGTTTAAGGTTATGATATAATGTGCCCAGTGGGCCACTTTTGGTAAGCAGAACTGGCGCTGTGGGATGAACCAAACGTAATGTTACGGTGCCCAAATTAACAACTCATGCAGATACCATGAAAGGCGTTGGTTGCTTAAAACAGCAGGACGGTGATCATGGAAGTCGAAATCCGCTAAGGAGTGTGTAACAACTCACCTGCCGAAGCAACTAGCCCTTAAAATGGATGGCGCTTAAGTTGTATACCTATACATTACCGCTAAAGTAGATGATTTATATTACTTGTAATATAAATTTTGAAACTTTAGTGAGTAGGAAGGTACAATGGTATGCGTAGAAGTGTTTGGCGTAAGCCTGCATGGAGCTGCCATTGGTACAGATCTTGGTGGTAGTAGCAAATAATCGAATGAGACCTTGGAGGACTGAAGTGGAGAAGGGTTTCGTGTGAACAGTGGTTGATCACGAGTTAGTCGGTCCTAAGTTCAAGGCGAAAGCCGAAAATTTTCAAGTAATAAATGACTGAATAAATAAATGCCTAATAATATACTTGAATAATTTTGAACGAAAGGGAATACGGTTCCAATTCCGTAACCTGTTGAGTATCCGTTTGTTATTAAATATGGGCCTCGTGCTCATCCTGGCAACAGGAACGACCATAAAGAAGCCGTCGAGAGATATCGGAAGAGTTTTCTTTTCTGTTTTATAGCCGTACTACCATGGAAGTCTTTCGCAGAGAGATATGGTAGATGGGCTAGAAGAGCATGACATATACTGTTGTGTCGATATTTTCTCCTCGGACCTTGAAAATTTATGGTGGGGATACGCAAACTTCTCAACAGGCCGTACCAATATCCGCAGCTGGTCTCCAAGGTGAAGAGTCTCTAGTCGATAGAATAATGTAGGTAAGGGAAGTCGGCAAATTAGATCCGTAACTTCGGGATAAGGATTGGCTCTGAAGATTGAGATAGTCGGGCTTGATTGGGAAACAATAACATGGTTTATGTGCTCGTTCTGGGTAAATAGAGTTTCTATCATTTATGTTAGTTACTTGTTCCCCGGATAGTTTAGTTACGTAGCCAATTGTGGAACTTTCTTGCTAAAATTTTTAAGAATGGAAGATGGAGCCCTTAATATCAAGGTGTGGACCCTTGGGGGCTCTGGGGTCTGATTGTGTGCAGAAGGGGTGAAATTCCGAAATTCGTCAGCCATATAATCAGATCAAGTCGACTCGAAACCTCCTCGTGGTATCTTCCGGGTGCTAGACAGTTTACTGTTTAGTAGCTAATTCGAGCGGCGAAGCGTTCTTTGGGGTTTCCAGCCCTCTAGAATCAGTCATTATTGGAGCCAATCTAACAAATACAGAGCCTCGGATAACTACTTCTGTGGCAACTAGCCTAGAAGCCCAATATGAGACTAGTGCAGGAAATGACCATCAAGCTAGGGTCACCTGTACGATATGTGGAAGGCACTTTAGCAGTAAAATAGGGCTTGGTGTCCACATGTCACGTCTTCACAAAAACGAGTTTGATGTACTTCGTCGGCGTGAAGACGTAAATCTAAGGTGGAGTGAGGAAGAGAAGTGGATGATGGCGAGAAAGGAGTTCGAACTCGCAGCAAGTGGTGTCTTAAGGCATGCCAATAAGCAACTAGCGGAAGTTTTCACGAACCGCAGCGTCGAAGCTATAAAGAAAATTCGACAGAGGAGTGATTATAAGGCAAAAATGGAACAGATAAGAGGGCAATCTGTTCCCACTCCAGAAGTTGCTGAAACAAGAACCACACAGCGCCGCCCTAGTAATAGCGAGCGAGAACACCTTGAACCAACGTCGGAAGCATCTCCAATCACTCTATCCGAACAGTCGGGCGAAATCATGCGGAAGCTGCGGGGCTATCGCCCCGTAGTATGTAATCCCCAATGGAGAGCCGAGGTCCTTCAATCTATCATCGATGGAGCGGAGGGCCTTGGGAAGGAAACCACTCTCCGGTGTTTGTCTAACTACCTCCTGGAAATTTTTCCGGCACAGAATGCACCACACATTCTGACGAGGCCTCCTCGGAGGCCCCGTAATAGGAGACAAAGTAGGCGGCAGCAGTACGCTAGGGTTCAGCGTAACTGGGACAAACATAAGGGGAGATGCATTAAATCTCTGCTAGATGGAGCTGATGAGTCGGTAATGCCAAACCGGGAACTTATGGAACCTTATTGGAGAGAAGTGATGTCACAGCCTAGCCCATGCTCGTGCGATAATACAGTGTTTCATATGGAACACTTGCATGAGAGGGTATGGTCCGCTATTACAGAGCGTGATCTAAGGGCGAACAAAGTGCCATTATCTTCATCTCCGGGACCTGACGGAATTTCTCCAAAAACTGCCAGGAGTATTCCAACGGGTATTATGCTTCGCATAATGAACCTTATTCTCTGGTGCGGCAACCTACCACAACCATCAAGACTGGCCAGAACCGTATTCATCCCGAAAACGGTGACGGCAAATCGACCGCAAGACTTTCGTCCCATTACGGTCCCCTCGGTTTTGGTTCGGCAACTAAACGCCATTTTGGCATCCCGGTTGACTTCATCAATCAATTGGGACACGCGACAGCGAGGGTTCCAACCTACCGATGGGTGTGCCGATAATGCGACGATGGTCGACTTAATCTTGAGGGAAAGCCATAAATGCAAAAAGTCCTGCTTCATAGCGACCCTGGACGTAAGCAAGGCATTTGACTCTGTGTCACATGCTGCAGTAATTAACACCCTAACTGCATATGGCCTACCAAAGGATTTCGTTGACTACGTACAGAAGACGTACGAGGTTGGTGGCACAACGCTCAATGGGGAAGGATGGAGTTCGGAGGTAATTTACCCAGCCCGTGGAGTGAGGCAGGGAGATCCTCTCTCTCCAGTTCTATTTAACCTTGTCATCGACAGGTTACTTAGGTCCCTACCCAAAGAGATTGGTGTCAAGGTCGGAAATGCCATGACAAACGCGGCAGCATTCGCAGATGATATAGTGCTATTTGCGGAAACTCCGATGGGCCTTCAGAAATTGTTGGATATGACCGTGAATTTTTTGGGAGCGGTCGGACTCGCCCTAAACGCCGATAAGTGTTTCACTGTCGGTATAAAGGCGCAGCCTAAGCAGAAGTGTACTGTTGTGACGCAACAGAGCTTTCGCATAGGTCTGCGAGAGTGCCCAGCACTGAAGCGCACAGACGAGTGGAAGTATTTAGGTATCTGTTTCACTGCGGAAGGAAGGGTCCGGTACGATCCAGCTGAAGACCTCGGTCCGAAGTTGTTGAGATTGACTCGGGCCCCTCTGAAACCTCAACAGAAGTTGTTTGCCCTTAGGACTGTCCTTATCCCACAGCTCTTTCACAAGCTAACACTTGGGAGTGTGACGATAGGCGTTCTAAGAAAATTTGACAGATTGGTGCGATTCTATATCCGGAGATGGTTAGATCTTCCGGGGGATGCGTCAGTCGGCTACTTCCACGCTCCCCACACTTGTGGGGGACTCGGTATACCGTCATTAAGATGGTTAGCTCCGATGCTAAGGCTGAAGAGATTGAGCAACATAAAATGGCCAAACCTCGAGCAATCCGAGGTGGTCAGCTCTTTCTTGGACACCGAAATGCAAAGGGCCCGGGTTCGTTTACGGGCGGGAAATGTAGAACTGTTATCACGCCTTGAAATAGAGTCGTACTGGGCGAACAGGTTGCACATGTCTGTTGATGGTAGCGGTCTCCGTGAAGCGGGTAAATTCCACCCGCAACACGGATGGGTCAGTCAGCCCACGCGTTTGCTAACAGGAAAGGAATATTTGAACGGAATCAAATTGCGGATAAATGCCCTACCCTCAAAGTCTCGTACTACGAGGGGAAGGCACGAATTGGAGAGACGGTGTCGTGCGGGATGTGATGCTTCCGAAACAACAAACCACATCTTGCAAAAGTGCTATCGTACGTATGGAAGACGGATAGCTAGACACAACAGCGTAGTAAATTCGATCAAGTTGGGACTTGAGAGGAAAGGCTGCGTTGTTCATGTTGAACCAAGTCTGCATTGCGAGACCGGATTGAATAAACCTGACCTGGTGGCACTCCGACAAAATCACATTTATGTGATCGACGCTCAGGTAGTGACAGACGGACGTTCGATCGACGATGCGCACCAACGCAAAGTCGAGAGATATGACAGACCGGACATACGGACTGAATTGCGGCGACGATTCGGAGAGACAAGTGGCATTGAATTCCATTCCGCAACACTTAACTGGAGGGGGGTCTGGAGTAGTCAGTCGGTAAAACGGTTGATTGCAACGGATCTCCTAACCACTGGCGATAGCAATATCATCAGTGTCCGGGTGGTGAAAGGCGGTATTTACTGCTTTAGGCATTTCATGTATTGGACAGGATACAATAGACGGATGAGACATGGAATGCGCTAGTTTCAACCAAACAGCCTGCTACCTTGGCATAACATCAAAAAAGGTACAAACATCGCAAAAAGCCATCATAAAAGGAGGGTTTTAGTACGTAGGCGCTGTAGAGCTTTCACACGTGGTGAAGTTCTGACGAAGCAGTGAATCGTGCATGCTAGCATCGTTCGTTGGATGAACGACTAGTATCTTTAGAAGATTTCCCCACCTTAGCGATCAAAAAAAAAAAAAAAAAAAAAAAAATAGCCAAATGCCTCGTCATCTAATTAGTGACGCGCATGAATGGATTAACGAGATTCCTACTGTCCCTATCTACTATCTAGCGAAACCACAGCCAAGGGAACGGGCTTGGAATAATTAGCGGGGAAAGAAGACCCTTTTGAGCTTGACTCTAATCTGGCAGTGTAAGGAGACATAAGAGGTGTAGAATAAGTGGGAGATATTAGACTTCGGTTTGGTATCGGCAATGAAATACCACTACTCTTATTGTTTCCTTACTTACTTGATTAAATGGAACGTGTATCATTTCCTAGCCATTATACGGATATATTTATTATATCTTATGGTATTGGGTTTTGATGCAAGCTTCTTGATCAAAGTATCACGAGTTTGTTATATAATCGCAAACAAATTCTTTAATGAGACGATGCATTTATGTATTTTTGATTTGAAAATTTGGTATAACTCCAATTACTCAGGTATGATCCAATTCAAGGACATTGCCAGGTAGGGAGTTTGACTGGGGCGGTACATCTCTCAAATAATAACGGAGGTGTCCCAAGGCCAGCTCAGTGCGGACAGAAACCACACATAGAGCAAAAGGGCAAATGCTGACTTGATCTCGGTGTTCAGTACACACATAGGGACAGCAAAAGCTCGGCCTATCGATCCTTTTGGTTTAAAGAGTTTTTAACAAGAGGTGTCAGAAAAGTTACCATAGGGATAACTGGCTTGTGGCGGCCAAGCGTTCATAGCGACGTCGCTTTTTGATCCTTCGATGTCGGCTCTTCCTATCATTGTGAAGCAAAATTCACCAAGCGTTGGATTGTTCACCCATGCAAGGGAACGTGAGCTGGGTTTAGACCGTCGTGAGACAGGTTAGTTTTACCCTACTAATGACAAAACGTTGTTGCGACAGCATTCCTGCGTAGTACGAGAGGAACCGCAGGTACGGACCAATGGCACAATACTTGTTCGAGCGAACAGTGGTATGACGCTACGTCCGTTGGATTATGCCTGAACGCCTCTAAGGTCGTATCCGTGCTGGACTGCAATGATAAATAAGGGGCAATTTGCATTGTATGGCTTCTAAACCATTTAAAGTTTGTAATTCATTTTATAAACGACAATGGATGTGATGCCAATGTAATTTGTAACATAGTAAATTGGGAGGATCTTTGATCACCTGGTGCCGCGCTAGTTACATATAAAAGCATTATTTAATACAATGACAAAGCCTAGAATCAATTGTAAACGACTTTTGTAACAGGCAAGGTGTTGTAAGTGGTTGAGCAGCTGCCATACTGCGATCCACTGAAGCTTATCCTTTGCTTGACGATTCGATATAATATAAATATAATATGCTTGTGTGATGTATATAAAGTTTTTATATACTCGCCAATGTGTGTTGTATAATTATATTATATATAAATATAAAAATATATATATATATTGATGGTGCTAGATATATATATATAAATATGTATATTTACATATATATTTAATATATTTGTAATATATACAAAGAAAAACTTTTGATACAGAAAATGACATGAACTGATTAAATATTGAAATAAAATAATTAAATATAAATATATATATATATTGATGGTGCTAGATATATAAATAAAAAATTGTATATATACATATATATTTAATATATTTGTAATATATACAAAGAAAAACTTTTGATATAGAAAAATGACATGAACTGATTATATATTGAAATAAAATAAACATTGAGAATATCAAGTTGAAAATTTAAAGTCCATTTCTTGGACTTGGAAAATATATGAAATTAATATGTTTGATATATAACAATATAACATTAAGAAAGAACTCCATATTAAAAGACATGATATAAAGATTATTATGATATATAGAATATATTGAGAAAATAAAGATGGAATATTACTGATAAATATATATGTGGAAATATATCATTGTGAAAATAGAGTTGGAAAATATATGAAAATATCATGTTTAATATTATTGATTCTTCTCATAATGTATATTTGATTATATACTAACATATTGAAAAAAACTTTTTATATAGAAAAATGCCATGAACTGATTATATATTGAAATAAAATAAACATTGAGAATATCAAGTTGAAAATATAAAGTCCATTTCTTGGACTTAGAAAATATATGAAATTAACATGTTTGATATATAACAATATAACATTAAGAAAGAACTCCATATTAAAAGACATGATATAAAGATTATTATGATATATAGAATATATTGAGAAAATAAAGATGGAATATTACTGATAAATATATATGTGGAAATATATCATTGGGAAAATAAAGTTGGAAAATATATGAAAATATCATGTTTAATATTATTGATTCTTCTCATAATGTATATTTGATTATATACTAACATATTGAAAAAAACTTTTTATATAGAAAAATGCCATGAACTGATTATATATTGAAATAAAATAAACATTGAGAATATCAAGTTGAAAAGATAAAGTCCATTTCTTGGACTTAGAAAATATATGAAATTAACATGTTTGATATATAACAATATAACATTAAGAAAGAACTCCATATTAAAAGACATGATATAAAGATTATTATGATATATAGAATATATTGAGAAAATAAAGATGGAATATTACTGATAAATATATATGTGGAAATATATCATTGTGAAAATAAAGTTGGAAAATATATGAAAATATCATGTTTAATATTATTGATTCTTCTCATAATGTATATTTGATTATATACTAACATATTGAAAAAAACTTTTATATAGAAAAATGCCATGAACTGATTATATATTGAAATAAAATAAACATTGAGAATATCAAGTTGAAAAGATAAAGTCCATTTCTTGGACTTGGAAAATATATGAAATTAATATGTTTGATATATAACAATATAACATTAAGAAAGAACTCCATATTAAAAGACATGATATAAAGATTATTATGATAATATATAGAATATATTGAGAAAATAAAGATGGAATATTACTGATAAATATATATGTGGAAATATATCATTGTGAAAATAAAGTTGGAAAATATATGAAAATATCATGTTTAATATTATTGATTCTTCTCATAATGTATATTTGATTATATACTAACATATTGAAAAAAACTTTTTATATAGAAAAATGCCATGAACTGATTATATATTGAAATAAAATAAACATTGAGAATATCAAGTTGAAAATATAAAGTCCATTTCTTGGACTTAGAAAATATATGAAATTAACATGTTTGATATATAACAATATAACATTAAGAAAGAACTCCATATTAAAAGACATGATATAAAGATTATTATGATATATAGAATATATTGAGAAAATAAAGATGGAATATTACTGATAAATATATATGTGGAAATATATCATTGTGAAAATAAAGTTGGAAAATATATGAAAATATCATGTTTAATATTATTGATTCTTCTCATAATGTATATTTGATTATATACTAACATATTGAAAAAAACTTTTTATATAGAAAAATGCCATGAACTGATTATATATTGAAATAAAATAAACATTGAGAATATCAAGTTGAAAAGATAAAGTCCATTTCTTGGACTTAGAAAATATATGAAATTAACATGTTTGATATATAACAATATAACATTAAGAAAGAACTCCATATTAAAAGACATGATATAAAGATTATTATGATAATATATAGAATATATTGAGAAAATAAAGATGGAATATTACTGATAAATATATATGTGGAAATATATCATTGTGAAAATAAAGTTGGAAAATATATGAAAATATCATGTTTAATATTATTGATTCTTCTCATAATGTATATTTGATTATATACTAACATATTGAAAAAAACTTTTTATATAGAAAAATGCCATGAACTGATTATATATTGAAATAAAATAAACATTGAGAATATCAAGTTGAAAATATAAAGTCCATTTCTTGGACTTGGAAAATATATGAAATTAATATGTTTGATATATAACAATATAACATTAAGAAAGAACTCCATATTAAAAGACATGATATAAAGATTATTATGATATATAGAATATATTGAGAAAATAAAGATGGAATATTACTGATAAATATATATGTGGAAATATATCATTGTGAAAATAAAGTTGGAAAATATATGAAAATATCATGTTTAATATTATTGATTCTTCTCATAATGTATATTTGATTATATACTAACATATTGAAAAAAAACTTTTTATATAGAAAAATGCCATGAACTGATTATATATTGAAATAAAATAAACATTGAGAATATCAAGTTGAAAAGATAAAGTCCATTTCTTGGACTTGGAAAATATATGAAATTAATATGTTTGATATATAACAATATAACATTAAGAAAGAACTCCATATTAAAAGACATGATATAAAGATTATTATGATATATAGAATATATTGAGAAAATAAAGATGGAATATTACTGATAAATATATATGTGGAAATATATCATTGTGAAAATAAAGTTGGAAAATATATGAAAATATCATGTTTAATATTATTGATTCTTCTCATAATGTATATTTGATTATATACTAACATATTGAAAAAAACTTTTTATATAGAAAAATGCCATGAACTGATTATATATTGAAATAAAATAAACATTGAGAATATCAAGTTGAAAAGATAAAGTCCATTTCTTGGACTTGGAAAATATATGAAATTAACATGTTTGATATATAACAATATAACATTAAGAAAGAACTCCATATTAAAAGACATGATATAAAGATTATTATGATAATATATAGAATATATTGAGAAAATAAAGATGGAATATTACTGATAAATATATATGTGGAAATATATCATTGTGAAAATAAAGTTGGAAAATATATGAAAATATCATGTTTAATATTATTGATTCTTCTCATAATGTATATTTGATTATATACTAACATATTGAAAAAAACTTTTTATATAGAAAAATGCCATGAACTGATTATATATTGAAATAAAATAAACATTGAGAATATCAAGTTGAAAAGATAAAGTCCATTTCTTGGACTTGGAAAATATATGAAATTAACATGTTTGATATATAACAATATAACATTAAGAAAGAACTCCATATTAAAAGACATGATATAAAGATTATTATGATAATATATAGAATATATTGAGAAAATAAAGATGGAATATTACTGATAAATATATATGTGGAAATATATCATTGTGAAAATAAAGTTGGAAAATATATGAAAATATCATGTTTAATATTATTGATTCTTCTCATAATGTATATTTGATTATATACTAACATATTGAAAAAAACTTTTTATATAGAAAAATGCCATGAACTGATTATATATTGAAATAAAATAAACATTGAGAATATCAAGTTGAAAAGATAAAGTCCATTTCTTGGACTTGGAAAATATATGAAATTAATATGTTTGATATATAACAATATAACATTAAGAAAGAACTCCATATTAAAAGACATGATATAAAGATTATTATGTAATATATAGAATATATTGAGAAAATAAAGATGGAATATTACTGATAAATATATATGTGGAAATATATCATTGTGAAAATAAAGTTGGAAAATATATGAAAATATCATGTTTAATATTATTGATTCTTCTCATAATGTATATTTGATTATATACTAACATATTGAAAAAACTTTTTATATAGAAAAATGCCATGAACTGATTATATATTGAAATAAAATAAACATTGAGAATATCAAGTTGAAAAGATAAAGTCCATTTCTTGGACTTGGAAAATATATGAAATTAACATGTTTGATATATAACAATATAACATTAAGAAAGAACTCCATATTAAAAGACATGATATAAAGATTATTATGTAATATATAGAATATATTGAGAAAATAAAGATGGAATATTACTGATAAATATATATGTGGAAATATATCATTGTGAAAATAAAGTTGGAAAATATATGAAAATATCATGTTTAATATTATTGATTCTTCTCATAATGTATATTTGATTATATACTAACATATTGAAAAAAACTTTTTATATAGAAAAATGCCATGAACTGATTATATATTGAAATAAAATAAACATTGAGAATATCAAGTTGAAAATATAAAGTCCATTTCTTGGACTTAGAAAATATATGAAATTAACATGTTTGATATATAACAATATAACATTAAGAAAGAACTCCATATTAAAAGACATGATATAAAGATTATTATGATATATAGAATATATTGAGAAAATAAAGATGGAATATTACTGATAAATATATATGTGGAAATATATCATTGTGAAAATAAAGTTGGAAAATATATGAAAATATCATGTTTAATATTATTGATTCTTCTCATAATGTATATTTGATTATATACTAACATATTGAAAAAAACTTTTTATATAGAAAAATGCCATGAACTGATTATATATTGAAATAAAATAAACATTGAGAATATCAAGTTGAAAAGATAAAGTCCATTTCTTGGACTTAGAAAATATATGAAATTAACATGTTTGATATATAACAATATAACATTAAGAAAGAACTCCATATTAAAAGACATGATATAAAGATTATTATGATATATAGAATATATTGAGAAAATAAAGATGGAATATTACTGATAAATATATATGTGGAAATATATCATTGTGAAAATAAAGTTGGAAAATATATGAAAATATCATGTTTAATATTATTGATTCTTCTCATAATGTATATTTGATTATATACTAACATATTGAAAAAAACTTTTTATATAGAAAAATGCCATGAACTGATTATATATTGAAATAAAATAAACATTGAGAATATCAAGTTGAAAAGATAAAGTCCATTTCTTGGACTTAGAAAATATATGAAATTAACATGTTTGATATATAACAATATAACATTAAGAAAGAACTCCATATTAAAAGACATGATATAAAGATTATTATGATATATAGAATATATTGAGAAAATAAAGATGGAATATTACTGATAAATATATATGTGGAAATATATCATTGTGAAAATAAAGTTGGAAAATATATGAAAATATCATGTTTAATATTATTGATTCTTCTCATAATGTATATTTGATTATATACTAACATATTGAAAAAAACTTTTTATATAGAAAAATGCCATGAACTGATTATATATTGAAATAAAATAAACATTGAGAATATCAAGTTGAAAAGATAAAGTCCATTTCTTGGACTTAGAAAATATATGAAATTAACATGTTTGATATATAACAATATAACATTAAGAAAGAACTCCATATTAAAAGACATGATATAAAGATTATTATGATATATAGAATATATTGAGAAAATAAAGATGGAATATTACTGATAAATATATATGTGGAAATATATCATTGTGAAAATAAAGTTGGAAAATATATGAAAATATCATGTTTAATATTATTGATTCTTCTCATAATGTATATTTGATTATATACTAACATATTGAAAAAAACTTTTTATATAGAAAAATGCCATGAACTGATTATATATTGAAATAAAATAAACATTGAGAATATCAAGTTGAAAAGATAAAGTCCATTTATTGGACTTAGAAAATATATGAAATTAACTTTTTGGTAATTAATGCAGCTATGAAAATTTTTAATATATTTGTATATTTTCATACGATATATGAGGTTTTCTCTATGTATATTTCAAAATATTTGCTTGGCATATATTTTGTTCAATAATATGTAATATTTTGTAATATAATACAAGATATTGATCGTATTATATGAAATATGCAAAAATTTTGATATATTTGTATATTATAATACGATTATAGAGATTTTCTCTATGTATACCCTTTTCTACATACGATAAATGACCGTCTGCTTGACAGCGGGACAAAAAACCTATATAGGGTAGGCAGTGGTTGTCTACCGGCCATTGTTCAAAATATTTGCTTGGCTTATATTTTGTTCAATGATATGAAATATTTTGTAATATAATACAAGATATTGATCGTATTATATGAAATATACAAAAATTTTAATATATTTGTATATTATAATACGATTATAGAGATTTTCTCTATGTATACCCTTTTCTACATACGATAAATGACCGTCTGCTTGACAGCGGGACAAAAAACCTATATAGGGTAGGCAGTGGTTGTCTACCGGCCATTGTTCAAAATATTTGCTTGGCATATATTTTGTTCAATGGTATGAAATATTTTGTAATATAATACAAGATATTGATCGTATTATATGAAATATACAAAAATTTTGATATATTTGTATATTATAATACGATTATAGAGATTTTCTCTATGTATACCCTTTTCTACATACGATAAATGACCGTCTGCTTGACAGCGGGACAAAAAACCTATATAGGGTAGGCAGTGGTTGTCTACCGGCCATTGTTCAAAATATTTGCTTGGCATATATTTTGTTCAATGATATGAAATATTTTGTAATATAATACAAGATATTGATCGTATTATATGAAATATACAAAAATTTTGATATATTTGTATATTATAATACGATTATAGAGATTTTCTCTATGTATACCCTTTTCTACATACGATAAATGACCGTCTGCTTGACAGCGGGACAAAAAACCTATATAGGGTAGGCAGTGGTTGTCTACCGGCCATTGTTCAAAATATTTGCTTGGCATATATTTTGTTCAATGGTATGAAATATTTTGTAATATAATACAAGATATTGATCGTATTATATGAAATATACAAAAATTTTGATATATTTGTATATTATAATACGATTATAGAGATTTTCTCTATGTATACCCTTTTCTACATACGATAAATGACCGTCTGCTTGACAGCGGGACAAAAAACCTATATAGGGTAGGCAGTGGTTGTCTACCGGCAATTGTTCAAAATATTTGTTTGGCATATATTTTGTTCAATAATATAATATTATACAAGTATTTTATAATATAATACGAAATATTGATCGTATTATATGAAATATGAAAAAATTTAATATATTTCTATATTTTTATAAAATATAGGAAGAAATTGTATGTGGGGTGCGAAATGCAATTATAAATACCCGTTTGGAAGACAGCGGTGCAAAAAACCTATATAAGATGGGCAGTGGTTGTTCATCAAGTATTTATCAAAATGTTATGTGGTTTCATATATTTTTGATTATACTAATATTAAATGTTTGAAATATAGATATATGTTGTATAAAATTTGTTGTCTATGTTCTCATATGGGAATCTTAGAGTTTTGGCTTAGCGCTACATATATTTATTAAGAAAAGATAATATCGTTGAAACAAAGGCCAAAATGAAGAACAATTCTAGTTTCCAATTATTATCGTTAATTTATGGCGGCAGGCAGATATAATTTATATTATATTTGATCCTGCCAAAAAAAATGTATTGCATTGTATTTTTTTAAAATATTAATGTATTTACATTTTAACAATATATGTTATAGTTTCATATTTATATGTAACTTTTTCATATGCTCTTGGTTTTATATTAATATATTACCAAAATATATACGAAAATAATAAATTTTAAATTTATTATCAAATTGCAAATGAGTTAATTTAATATTAATAATATTAGTTAACCAAAATTGTATGTGTGATACAATTATGTATGTTGGAAATAAAATGATATTTTTGAATGAAATATGCATATATAAAATTTTGTGTATAGAAATGAATTCTTACGAAAAGAATATATACAAGAAGACCGATATAAAAATAATAATAACTAATGACTAAAGAAAGATATTTAAATGTAAAAAGAACATTATTCCTAAAAATGAATGCTGCGAATACGATAGCTATATAAATATGGCCGTACTCGATATACTATATACTAATATTTATATTGCTAATTTCTATTCAATAATATGAAAGAAATATGTAATAAAGAAACATTATTCTGGTTGATCCTGCCAGTAGTTATATGCTTGTCTCAAAGATTAAGCCATGCATGTCTAAGTACACACGAATTAAAAGTGAAACCGCAAAAGGCTCATTATATCAGTTATGGTTCCTTAGATCGTTAACAGTTACTTGGATAACTGTGGTAATTCTAGAGCTAATACATGCAATTAAAACATGAACCTTATGGGACATGTGCTTTTATTAGGCTAAAACCAAGCGATCGTAAGATCGTTACTTTGGTTGAACTCTAGATAACATGCAGATCGTATGGTCTTGTACCGACGACAGATCTTTCAAATGTCTGCCCTATCAACTTTTGATGGTAGTATCTAGGACTACCATGGTTGCAACGGGTAACGGGGAATCAGGGTTCGATTCCGGAGAGGGAGCCTGAGAAACGGCTACCACATCTAAGGAAGGCAGCAGGCGCGTAAATTACCCACTCCCAGCTCGGGGAGGTAGTGACGAAAAATAACAATACAGGACTCATATCCGAGGCCCTGTAATTGGAATGAGTACACTTTAAATCCTTTAACAAGGACCAATTGGAGGGCAAGTCTGGTGCCAGCAGCCGCGGTAATTCCAGCTCCAATAGCGTATATTAAAGTTGTTGCGGTTAAAACGTTCGTAGTTGAACTTGTGCTTCATACGGGTAGTACAACTTACAATTGTGGTTAGTACTATACCTTTATGTATGTAAGCGTATTACCGGTGGAGTTCTTATATATGTTTAAATACTTGTATTTTTTCATATGTTCCTCCTATTTAAAAACCTGCATTAGTGCTCTTAAACGAGTGTTATTGTGGGCCGGTACAATTACTTTGAACAAATTAGAGTGCTTAAAGCAGGCTTCAAATGCCTGAATATTCTGTGCATGGGATAATGAAATAAGACCTCTGTTCTGCTTTCATTGGTTTTCAGATCAAGAGGTAATGATTAATAGAAGCAGTTTGGGGGCATTAGTATTACGACGCGAGAGGTGAAATTCTTGGACCGTCGTAAGACTAACTTAAGCGAAAGCATTTGCCAAAGATGTTTTCATTAATCAAGAACGAAAGTTAGAGGTTCGAAGGCGATCAGATACCGCCCTAGTTCTAACCATAAACGATGCCAGCTAGCAATTGGGTGTAGCTACTTTTATGGCTCTCTCAGTCGCTTCCCGGGAAACCAAAGCTTTTGGGCTCCGGGGGAAGTATGGTTGCAAAGCTGAAACTTAAAGGAATTGACGGAAGGGCACCACCAGGAGTGGAGCCTGCGGCTTAATTTGACTCAACACGGGAAAACTTACCAGGTCCGAACATAAGTGTGTAAGACAGATTGATAGCTCTTTCTCGAATCTATGGGTGGTGGTGCATGGCCGTTCTTAGTTCGTGGAGTGATTTGTCTGGTTAATTCCGATAACGAACGAGACTCAAATATATTAAATAGATATCTTCAGGATTATGGTGTTGAAGCTTATATAGCCTTCATTCATGGTTGCAGTAAAATGTTAATTGTGTTTGAATGTGTTTATATAAGTGGAGCCGTACCTGTTGGTTTGTCCCATTATAAGGACACTAGCTTCTTAAATGGACAAATTGCGTCTAGCAATAATGAGATTGAGCAATAACAGGTCTGTGATGCCCTTAGATGTCCTGGGCTGCAGCGCGCTACAATGAAAGTATCAACGTGTATTTCCTAGACCGAGAGGTCCGGGTAAACCGCTGAACCACTTTCATGCTTGGGATTGTGAACTGAAACTGTTCACATGAACTTGGAATTCCCAGTAAGTGTGAGTCATTAACTCGCATTGATTACGTCCCTGCCCTTTGTACACACCGCCCGTCGCTACTACCGATTGAATTATTTAGTGAGGTCTCCGGACGTGATCACTGTGACGCCTTGTGTGTTACGGTTGTTTCGCAAAAGTTGACCGAACTTGATTATTTAGAGGAAGTAAAAGTCGTAACAAGGTTTCCGTAGGTGAACCTGCGGAAGGATCATTATAGTATATAATTTTCCTTACCGTTAATATATATAATATTTATGAATTTGCCAAAGAAAACAAAATTTGAAAAAAAACTACAAAAAAATAATATAGTTCGAACAAGCAAATCGAATATATTAATATATATATATATATAAAATATTAAAGCATGAAAAAAAGCATATATATATATATAAGAAATTAATAGAAAGAACAAAACGATATATACAACTTTGAACAAGCAGATCAAAGATATCGAATTTAACATTTAAAACCAGTATCCAAGCAAAGCTGAATGTTAAAAAGAAAATATTAAATTTGCGTGTATATGGACCATAATATACAGGCGTTGCGTAATGTATTGTTCATTATTATTATGCGCATACATTGGTTAATGCAACAATCTGAAATATATAATGTTGTACCTGGTTTTTTCAGGTTAATGTTTTATATAAAATTATCAATATTTTTATATTGCTTATATAAAACTAAGACTTTTCGCAACATTTGTTTTGGATTTAAAAAAAATAAATTAATGTTTAATTTATTGAAGGAATTGATATATGCCAGTAAAATGGTGTATTTTTAATTTCTTTCAATAAAAACATTTTTGATGATATATATAAACAAAATTATTAAAACTCTAAGCGGTGGATCACTCGGCTCATGGGTCGATGAAGAACGCAGCAAACTGTGCGTCATCGTGTGAACTGCAGGACACATGAACATCGACATTTTGAACGCATATCGCAGTCCATGCTGTTATGTACTTTAATTAATTTTAAAGTGCTGCTTGGACTACATATGGTTGAGGGTTGTAAGACTATGCAAAATAAGTTGTTTATAATTTTCATTTAATGAATTTTATAAGCATATGGTATATTATTGGATTTAATAATTATTAATTATTGTATTCATAATATTAAAAATTATATGAAGAACATTATTCTCACATTGTTGTAAATATTTGAATGTGAAAACGAAGAAAATATATTTTCTTTTTTTAAATCAAATAATACTGAGAAATGTCTAGCATAAAATTTATATCTAGAATTGTCTCTTATTAATGATGCAAAAAATTGAAAAACGTTGGAAATGTTATTATTCTTCGTTGGTTTGTCGTTAAGGTGCAAATGGCAAATTTAAAATGTAATGTTTTATCTATATGAAAAGAATTAATGCAAAATAAATGTTTTATACAACCTCAACTCATATGGGACTACCCCCTGAATTTAAGCATATTAATTAGGGGAGGAAAAGAAACTAACAAGGATTTTCTTAGTAGCGGCGAGCGAAAAGAAATCAGTTCAGCACTAAGTCACTTTGTCTATATGGCAAATGTGAGATGCAGTGTATGGAGCGTCAATATTCTAGTATGAGAAATTAATGATTTAAGTCCTTTTTAAATGAGGCCATTTACCCATAGAGGGTGCCAGGCCCGTATAACGTTAATGATTACTAGATGATGTTTCCAAAGAGTCGTGTTGCTTGATAGTGCAGCACTAAGTGGGTGGTAAACTCCATCTAAAACTAAATATAACCATGAGACCGATAGTAAACAAGTACCGTGAGGGAAAGTTGAAAAGAACTCTGAATAGAGAGTTAAACAGTACGTGAAACTGCTTAGAGGTTAAGCCCGATGAACCTGAATATCCGTTATGGAAAATTCATCATTAGAATTGTAATGTTTAAATAATATTATGATAATAGTGTGCATTTTTTCCATATAAGGACATTGTAATCTATTAGCATAACATGATTTATCATAAAATATGGCTTATAGTTTATTCAAATTATTATGCTTGCATTTTAACATAGAATAAATGTCATTAATTTGATAAAGTGCTGATAGATTTATATGACTACAGTGCGTTAATTTTTCGGAATTATATAATGGCATAATTATCATTGATTTTTGTGTTTATTATATGCACTTGTACGATTAACAATGCGAAAGATTCAGGATACCTTCGGGACCCGTCTTGAAACACGGACCAAGGAGTCTAACATATGTGCAAGTTATTGGGATATAAACCTAATAGCGTAATTAACTTGACTAATAATGGGATTAGTTTTTTAACTATTTATAGTTAAGATATCGTTTCTCTCTTCGTTTCTCTCTTCCAAGTGAACGGACGTTTTTTTTCTTGCGCTCTCGTTTTGTGTTAATTTTTGCATTAAAACAACCGGGGTTTTATTTAAATCTTCTACTTTGTGATTAATAAAGTTCCCGTTCACTTCGTGTGCATGCAGCTATTCTGTTTTGTGTATTTAATTGCTATTATTTTCACAATTTAGTTTGTGCTGCCGGTGTTTGCTTTGCATTTTTGCATTCCTCTTTGTGCCTTCTCCGTTTAGTTTGCGCCGTCGCGACAGCTAAACGTTAAGCTCGCTCCCACGCTCACCCGTTTACCCGCTCTCTCATTCTCCCGCTCTCTCGGTGCAGCTGCACTTTTCTTATCTCCTTCTACGTAAAGGTACAGTGGTAAGTCCCTATAATGTCTGCTATCGTCTGTTTCTCTAAGACCTGTAAAAAGGCAATTAATTCAACCGATCTTACAGTCGGCTGCTGGCTGTGTGACAACATTGTGCATGCAAAGTGCATTGGTGTTGTTGCTCGGACGGTGGACGATGTAAGAAGAAACATCGGTCTGCGTTACTGCTGCGAGGCCTGTCGCGAGGTTGAAAGAGAAATGATGTCTTTTATGCGGCAGACCAAGGGCGGTTTTAAAGACATATTATCGAGTTTTCGTAAAACTCATGATATGCTCTTGGCGCTGGACACTCAATTTAATAGCCTTAAACTATTAAATGAGTCTCCTAGGCGCAAAAAAACCGCAACTGGTCTACAGCATATAGGCGGATCTCACCAACCAGCGGCGGACTCCCAACAGCAGCCTCTCTCAACACAGCCCTCGACCTCAGAATTCAGTCAAAGAGTTCTGAGATCGAGTGGCAAAAAAGATTCGGCATCCGAATGTGTTGCGGGAGGGACCGCTCCCCCGAAAATTTCCGTTTTGTCCCCTGGGGGTCCCAAATACTGACCCCTCAAAGCCCCATAAATTCACCTGCTCAGGGTATCAGGCCCGGACTACCGGCCGATATCGGCACTGCAGACAATCAGTCTGCAGCGCCGAAAGCCCTTGTAGTAGTACCACCTACGAAACAGATATTTGTTTCGCGGCTCTCCCCTGGTCAGACATCGGAAGATGTTATTGCCTTTATCCAAGGCAAAACTAGAGCTGAAAAATTCAAATAAAGGTGGAAAAATTCAAATTTTCTTATGCTAGGAATATTTCATCTTTTAAAATAAATGTCCCGAATGAACTCTTTGATACAATATGCTCTACCAATTTCTGGCCAGAGTATATTGTCGTCAAAGAGTTTGAAGCTAAGAAAAGAAACGGCGGCCCGTAGGAATAAGTCTTCCCAGGCCCGACCAGACCACTGCGCCCTCTACGACACCCGCTCCAAAAAACTAATCAATTCCCTCTCTATCTCCTATCAGAATGCAAGAGGCCTACGTAGTAAGCTTCCCAAATTGTATTCTGATAGTCTCTCGTTTGCATCCCAGGTTATTGTGTTCACAGAAACCTGGTTAAAGCCGGAGATTCTGAGCTCCGAAGTTTTCCCAGCTGTGTTCACAATATATCGGCTGGATCGGCCTATCAGACGTGGGGGTGGTGTCCTCATAGCGGTTGACTCCACTCTCGCGTCGGAATTAATAACTTTCGAGGAGTTTGATGTTGAATTCCTCTGTGTGAAGCTAACCATCAATGGTAGCTATATTTTCATTACCTGTTCTTACATTCCTCCTTTGTCCGAACTTCCTATTTATTGGAACCATCTTTCCGCTATCCAAACGGTTTTCAACCGACTTTCTAGTAAGGATCATTTAGTAGTTCTTGGTGATTTTAATATCCCAGGGGCTATTTGGTCCTCAAATACTTCCTCTAATGTACTTTTCAACTCCACACAGCATGATTTTATTGCTGGCTTGCTCGACATTTCGCTGTCTCAAGTCAACCATGTACGAAATTCCCTAGAGCGCTTGCTTGATCTCTGTTTTGTCTCAGATCCGGCAAGAGTCAGTTTAGCCAGGGTGGCGCCGTTGACGCTTCCCGAAGATCCCTATCATCCGACTTTCGACTTGACTCTCGACATTGGGACTGACTTACAGAACATATCTGACTGTCCAGCCAAGAAAGTCCTTTGTTTTCGCAAAACGGACTTCGAACGGCTGAATAACTTTATTTTAGATTTTAATTGGTCCGATTTATACATGTGCACTGACATGTCAGAAGCCGTGGATATTTTTTACAGTGCCATAAATTCCTTTTTTACTAAATGTGTTCCGTTATACTATCCATCAACATCGAATAAGCCTCCTTGGTTTACTAAAGAGTTGAGTCATCTTAAAAACAAAAAATCTAGGCTGTATACTAAATATAAACGTACCGGTTCTAACTCTGCCCTATCCCTTTATTTATCTGCTCGGTCAAGATTTACCGTGTTGAACGCGCAGTGTTACAAAAATTATTTGACTCGTTGTAGGGTCCAGATCTCTCAGGACCCAAAACAGTTTTATAATTTTGTTAACACTAAACGTAAGCCAATTACGCATCCTTCCTCGCTTTCGTTTGAAAATACTACCGTAAAAAATGATCGGGCTATTGCCGATCTGTTTGCGCAGTTTTTTCAAACCACTTACTCAACTTCAACTGACTGTAATCAGACTTATTCCTACATCATGCCCAAATCGAGCTTTATTTTCAGTCCTATTTTAGACGAAAGCACTATTCTTTCAGATCTTCATCGCGTTAAGCCCATTTATTCGCCTGGTCCCGACGGTATACCTGGCTGTGTGCTTAGGTATTGTGCCGACGCCCTGTGCAATCCCCTTCTAAAATTGTTTACCTTGTCCCTAGAAACCTCCCACTTTCCCCTTATTTGGAAGGAATCATTTATTATTCCTCTCCACAAAAAAGGTAGCAAATCGGTTGCCAGCAACTATAGAGGAATCTCTAAGTTGTCGGCCATTCCGAAACTTTTCGAGAAAATCATTACTCCACATTTGCAGCACCTGTGTAGATCAATTATTTCTCCATGTCAGCATGGATTTTTAAAGCGTAGATCAACGACAACCAATCTTTTAGAGTTCACTTCCTTCTTAGTTAGGGGCTTCCATAAGGGCCTTCAGACAGACGTAATCTATACTGATTTCAGTAAAGCATTTGATTCTGTCAACCATTCTCTTCTTGTTCGGAAACTCGATCTAATGGGATTTCCGGTTGATCTTCTTAGTTGGATCTCAAGTTATCTGAATGGCAGAACGCAAAAGGTCCACTTTAAAAATTCTTTATCTAATGTTCTCAGGGTTACTTCTGGCGTCCCGCAAGGGAGCCATTTGGGTCCCCTGTTGTTTACATTATTTATCAACGACCTGCCGAAAGTTCTGACTAACTCCAAAGTACTTATGTACGCGGACGACGTCAAACTTTGTGTGCAATATAAGGACGCTTCCTGCCAGTCTGATTTACAAACAGATCTCAATAACTTCCAAACATGGTGCCGTATAAACTTATTGAACCTAAACGGCTCTAAATGCAAGCTAATGATTTTCTCACGTGTCGCTCCCAAGCTCGCGACTTACACGCTTAACTGCTGCTCTTTGGAAAGAATTAATATAGTTGATGATTTGGGTGTCCGACTGGACCCTAAACTTGACTTTATCGATCATATTTCGTGCATGGTGAATAAAGCCAGAGGTGTGCTTGGTTTCATTAAACGGTGGTCGAAAGAATTCAATGACCCCTATGTTACAAAATCCTTATATATTTCGTTAGTTCGTCCTATCCTAGAATATGGATCTTGCGTCTGGAGCCCTCAGTATGGGGTTCACAGTACACGCATTGAGTCAGTTCAGAAGAACTTTCTGCTTTTCGCTTTACGCGGTTTGAACTGGGATCCAAACCAGAGGTTACCCTCTTACTCTAGTAGACTTCTCCTAATTAACTTACCTTCTTTAGCTAACCGTAGAACCATGCTTGGCATTACGTTCATTTTTAACCTTATCCACGGTAACGTGGAAAGTGCTGACTTGCTGGGTCAGCTTAACTTTCGCGTACCGAGTAGAAATACTAGATCCTATATTCCTTTAGTTTTGAGCCAATGTAGAACGTCTTTTGAATTGCATGAACCCTTTAGAGTCTTATGTGCAAATTATAACGATTTGTACATGATAACATCAAACGTAGATAGCCTTCCCCAACTAAAAACCTTAATATTAACCCACTTAGTACGCATGCAGGCAAACAGTCTGGCAGCACGCCAGTAGTAACTTCCTCGTATTCCTTTTCTATACTTTCATTTGTCGCGCCTACTAACACCTAACACAAACAGGCACGTGCTTGGTGTCAGATGGGCCACTTGAATGTACTGATCGTAGTGCATCAACGTCCGAAATAGAAAAAAAATTAACACAATCCCGGGGCGTTCTATATAGTTATGTATAATAATATTTATATTATTTATGCCTCTAACTGGAACGTACCTTGAGCATATATGCTGTGACCCGAAAGATGGTGAACTATACTTGATCAGGTTGAAGTCAGGGGAAACCCTGATGGAAGACCGAAACAGTTCTGACGTGCAAATCGATTGTCAGAATTGAGTATAGGGGCGAAAGACCAATCGAACCATCTAGTAGCTGGTTCCTTCCGAAGTTTCCCTCAGGATAGCTGGTGCATTTTAATATTATATAAAATAATCTTATCTGGTAAAGCGAATGATTAGAAGCCTTAGGGTCGAAACGATCTTAACCTATTCTCAAACTTTAAATGGGTAAGAACCTTAACTTTCTTGATATGAAGTTTAAGGTTATGATATAATGTGCCCAGTGGGCCACTTTTGGTAAGCAGAACTGGCGCTGTGGGATGAACCAAACGTAATGTTACGGTGCCCAAATTAACAACTCATGCAGATACCATGAAAGGCGTTGGTTGCTTAAAACAGCAGGACGGTGATCATGGAAGTCGAAATCCGCTAAGGAGTGTGTAACAACTCACCTGCCGAAGCAACTAGCCCTTAAAATGGATGGCGCTTAAGTTGTATACCTATACATTACCGCTAAAGTAGATGATTTATATTACTTGTAATATAAATTTTGAAACTTTAGTGAGTAGGAAGGTACAATGGTATGCGTAGAAGTGTTTGGCGTAAGCCTGCATGGAGCTGCCATTGGTACAGATCTTGGTGGTAGTAGCAAATAATCGAATGAGACCTTGGAGGACTGAAGTGGAGAAGGGTTTCGTGTGAACAGTGGTTGATCACGAGTTAGTCGGTCCTAAGTTCAAGGCGAAAGCCGAAAATTTTCAAGTAATAAATGACTGAATAAATAAATGCCTAATAATATACTTGAATAATTTTGAACGAAAGGGAATACGGTTCCAATTCCGTAACCTGTTGAGTATCCGTTTGTTATTAAATATGGGCCTCGTGCTCATCCTGGCAACAGGAACGACCATAAAGAAGCCGTCGAGAGATATCGGAAGAGTTTTCTTTTCTGTTTTATAGCCGTACTACCATGGAAGTCTTTCGCAGAGAGATATGGTAGATGGGCTAGAAGAGCATGACATATACTGTTGTGTCGATATTTTCTCCTCGGACCTTGAAAATTTATGGTGGGGATACGCAAACTTCTCAACAGGCCGTACCAATATCCGCAGCTGGTCTCCAAGGTGAAGAGTCTCTAGTCGATAGAATAATGTAGGTAAGGGAAGTCGGCAAATTAGATCCGTAACTTCGGGATAAGGATTGGCTCTGAAGATTGAGATAGTCGGGCTTGATTGGGAAACAATAACATGGTTTATGTGCTCGTTCTGGGTAAATAGAGTTTCTATCATTTATGTTAGTTACTTGTTCCCCGGATAGTTTAGTTACGTAGCCAATTGTGGAACTTTCTTGCTAAAATTTTTAAGAATACTAGTTGGGTCAAACCAATTAGTTCTTATTAATTATAACGATTATCAATTAACAATCAATTCAGAACTGGCACGGACTTGGGGAATCCGACTGTCTAATTAAAACAAAGCATTGTGATGGCCCTAGCGGGTGTTGACACAATGTGATTTCTGCCCAGTGCTCTGAATGTCAAAGTGAAGAAATTCAAGTAAGCGCGGGTCAACGGCGGGAGTAACTATGACTCTACTTCCACGCTCCCCACACTTGTGGGGGACTCGGTATACCGTCATTAAGATGGTTAGCTCCGATGCTAAGGCTGAAGAGATTGAGCAACATAAAATGGCCAAACCTCGAGCAATCCGAGGTGGTCAGCTCTTTCTTGGACACCGAAATGCAAAGGGCCCGGGTTCGTTTACGGGCGGGAAATGTAGAACTGTTATCACGCCTTGAAATAGAGTCGTACTGGGCGAACAGGTTGCACATGTCTGTTGATGGTAGCGGTCTCCGTGAAGCGGGTAAATTCCACCCGCAACACGGATGGGTCAGTCAGCCCACGCGTTTGCTAACAGGAAAGGAATATTTGAACGGAATCAAATTGCGGATAAATGCCCTACCCTCAAAGTCTCGTACTACGAGGGGAAGGCACGAATTGGAGAGACGGTGTCGTGCGGGATGTGATGCTTCCGAAACAACAAACCACATCTTGCAAAAGTGCTATCGTACGTATGGAAGACGGATAGCTAGACACAACAGCGTAGTAAATTCGATCAAGTTGGGACTTGAGAGGAAAGGCTGCGTTGTTCATGTTGAACCAAGTCTGCATTGCGAGACCGGATTGAATAAACCTGACCTGGTGGCACTCCGACAAAATCACATTTATGTGATCGACGCTCAGGTAGTGACAGACGGACGTTCGATCGACGATGCGCACCAACGCAAAGTCGAGAGATATGACAGACCGGACATACGGACTGAATTGCGGCGACGATTCGGAGAGACAAGTGGCATTGAATTCCATTCCGCAACACTTAACTGGAGGGGGGTCTGGAGTAGTCAGTCGGTAAAACGGTTGATTGCAACGGATCTCCTAACCACTGGCGATAGCAATATCATCAGTGTCCGGGTGGTGAAAGGCGGTATTTACTGCTTTAGGCATTTCATGTATTGGACAGGATACAATAGACGGATGAGACATGGAATGCGCTAGTTTCAACCAAACAGCCTGCTACCTTGGCATAACATCAAAAAAGGTACAAACATCGCAAAAAGCCATCATAAAAGGAGGGTTTTAGTACGTAGGCGCTGTAGAGCTTTCACACGTGGTGAAGTTCTGACGAAGCAGTGAATCGTGCATGCTAGCATCGTTCGTTGGATGAACGACTAGTATCTTTAGAAGATTTCCCCACCTTAGCGATAAAAAAAAAAAAAAAAAAAAATAGCCAAATGCCTCGTCATCTAATTAGTGACGCGCATGAATGGATTAACGAGATTCCTACTGTCCCTATCTACTATCTAGCGAAACCACAGCCAAGGGAACGGGCTTGGAATAATTAGCGGGGAAAGAAGACCCTTTTGAGCTTGACTCTAATCTGGCAGTGTAAGGAGACATAAGAGGTGTAGAATAAGTGGGAGATATTAGACTTCGGTTTGGTATCGGCAATGAAATACCACTACTCTTATTGTTTCCTTACTTACTTGATTAAATGGAACGTGTATCATTTCCTAGCCATTATACGGATATATTTATTATATCTTATGGTATTGGGTTTTGATGCAAGCTTCTTGATCAAAGTATCACGAGTTTGTTATATAATCGCAAACAAATTCTTTAATGAGACGATGCATTTATGTATTTTTGATTTGAAAATTTGGTATAACTCCAATTACTCAGGTATGATCCAATTCAAGGACATTGCCAGGTAGGGAGTTTGACTGGGGCGGTACATCTCTCAAATAATAACGGAGGTGTCCCAAGGCCAGCTCAGTGCGGACAGAAACCACACATAGAGCAAAAGGGCAAATGCTGACTTGATCTCGGTGTTCAGTACACACAGGGACAGCAAAAGCTCGGCCTATCGATCCTTTTGGTTTAAAGAGTTTTTAACAAGAGGTGTCAGAAAAGTTACCATAGGGATAACTGGCTTGTGGCGGCCAAGCGTTCATAGCGACGTCGCTTTTTGATCCTTCGATGTCGGCTCTTCCTATCATTGTGAAGCAAAATTCACCAAGCGTTGGATTGTTCACCCATGCAAGGGAACGTGAGCTGGGTTTAGACCGTCGTGAGACAGGTTAGTTTTACCCTACTAATGACAAAACGTTGTTGCGACAGCATTCCTGCGTAGTACGAGAGGAACCGCAGGTACGGACCAATGGCACAATACTTGTTCGAGCGAACAGTGGTATGACGCTACGTCCGTTGGATTATGCCTGAACGCCTCTAAGGTCGTATCCGTGCTGGACTGCAATGATAAATAAGGGGCAATTTGCATTGTATGGCTTCTAAACCATTTAAAGTTTGTAATTCATTTTATAAACGACAATGGATGTGATGCCAATGTAATTTGTAACATAGTAAATTGGGAGGATCTTTGATCACCTGGTGCCGCGCTAGTTACATATAAAAGCATTATTTAATACAATGACAAAGCCTAGAATCAATTGTAAACGACTTTTGTAACAGGCAAGGTGTTGTAAGTGGTTGAGCAGCTGCCATACTGCGATCCACTGAAGCTTATCCTTTGCTTGACGATTCGATATAATATAAATATAATATGCTTGTGTGATGTATATAAAGTTTTTATATACTCGCCAATGTGTGTTGTATAATTATATTATATATAAATATAAAAATATATATATATATTGATGGTGCTAGATATATATATATAAATATGTATATTTACATATATATTTAATATATTTGTAATATATACAAAGAAAAACTTTTGATACAGAAAAATGACATGAACTGATTAAATATTGAAATAAAATAATTAAATATAAATATATATATATATTGATGGTGCTAGATATATATATAAAAATATGTATATATACATATATATTTAATATATTTGTAATATATACAAAGAAAAACTTTTGATAAAGAAAAATGACATGAACTGATTATATATTGAAATAAAATAAACATTGAGAATATCAAGTTGAAAATATAAAGTCCATTTCTTGGACTTAGAAAATATATGAAATTAATATGTTTGATATATAACAATATAACATTAAGAAAGAACTCCATATTAAAAGACATGATATAAAGATTATTATGATATATAGAATATATTGAGAAAATAAAGATGGAATATTACTGATAAATATATATGTGGAAATATATCATTGTGAAAATAAAGTTGGAAAATATATGAAAATATCATGTTTAATATTATTGATTCTTCTCATAATGTATATTTGATTATATACTAACATATTGAAAAAAACTTTTTATATAGAAAAATGCCATGAACTGATTATATATTGAAATAAAATAAACATTGAGAATATCAAGTTGAAAATATAAAGTCCATTTCTTGGACTTGGAAAATATATGAAATTAACATGTTTGATATATAACAATATAACATTAAGAAAGAACTCCATATTAAAAGACATGATATAAAGATTATTATGATAATATATAGAATATATTGAGAAAATAAAGATGGAATATTACTGATAAATATATATATGTGGAAATATATCATTGTGAAAATAAAGTTGGAAAATATATGAAAATATCATGTTTAATATTATTGATTCTTCTCATAATGTATATTTGATTATATACTAACATATTGAAAAAAACTTTTTATATAGAAAAATGCCATGAACTGATTATATATTGAAATAAAATAAACATTGAGAATATCAAGTTGAAAAGATAAAGTCCATTTCTTGGACTTGGAAAATATATGAAATTAATATGTTTGATATATAACAATATAACATTAAGAAAGAACTCCATATTAAAAGACATGATATAAAGATTATTATGATAATATATAGAATATATTGAGAAAATAAAGATGGAATATTACTGATAAATATATATGTGGAAATATATCATTGTGAAAATAAAGTTGGAAAATATATGAAAATATCATGTTTAATATTATTGATTCTTCTCATAATGTATATTTGATTATATACTAACATATTGAACTAAAAACTTTTTATATAGAAAAATGCCATGAACTGATTATATATTGAAATAAAATAAACATTGAGAATATCAAGTTGAAAATATAAAGTCCATTTCTTGGACTTAGAAAATATATGAAATTAACATGTTTGATATATAACAATATAACATTAAGCAAGAACTCCATATTAAAAGACATGATATAAAGATTATTATGATATATAGAATATATTGAGAAAATAAAGATGGAATATTACTGATAAATATATATGTGGAAATATATCATTGTGAAAATAAAGTTGGAAAATATATGAAAATATCATGTTTAATATTATTGATTCTTCTCATAATGTATATTTGATTATATACTAACATATTGAAAAAAACTTTTTATATAGAAAAATGCCATGAACTGATTATATATTGAAATAAAATAAACATTGAGAATATCAAGTTGAAAAGATAAAGTCCATTTATTGGACTTAGAAAATATATGAAATTAACTTTTTTGGTAATTAATGCAGCTATGAAAATTTTTAATATAATTGTATATTTTCATACGATATATGAGGTTTTCTCTATGTATATTTCAAAATATTTGCTTGGCATATATTTTGTTCAATAATATGTAATATTTTGTAATATAATACAAGATATTGATCGTATTATATGAAATATGCAAAAATTTTGATATATTTGTATATTATAATACGATTATAGAGATTTTCTCTATGTATACCCTTTTCTACATACGATAAATGACCGTCTGCTTGACAGCGGGACAAAAAACCTATATAGGGTAGGCAGTGGTTGTCTACCGGCCATTGTTCAAAATATTTGCTTGGCATATATTTTGTTCAATGATATGAAATATTTTGTAATATAATACAAGATATTGATCGTATTATATGAAATATACAAAAATTTTGATATATTTGTATATTATAATACGATTATAGAGATTTTCTCTATGTATACCCTTTTCTACATACGATAAATGACCGTCTGCTTGACAGCGGGACAAAAAACCTATATAGGGTAGGCAGTGGTTGTCTACCGGCCATTGTTCAAAATATTTGCTTGGCATATATTTTGTTCAGTCGCGATCGAACTCTCGTCGAGTGCAGACGTGCCTGCGGACGAGCGCAACGTGGTGTGTATTTTCGGAGTGTTTTTCGCTGTGAAAAAGTTAGTCTTGAACTGTAAAAACGTGCAGACAATTAGGCGAAGTCCTAGCGTACGTCAGACATACGAACGCAAATAAATGCGACGTGTTTTTGAGCTGCAAATTGCATTTAAAATTATTTGCAAAAGTGAAAAGTTTATACACGTGGTCAGCAAATCAGCTGACTGGTGTTACCAGTCGTCGGCTAAGTCAGCTGTTGGAACAGCTGTTCCAGTGGTGTGTGTCTTGGCTGAACTGGTTCCGATAACCAGAACCAGTATCGATATAGGTGGCGCCACTATCCCTATAGTTAAAAATTCATCCGCCAGAGTGCGTCAATCAGTTCCGTAAAACGGCTGCAGGTGGCGCTTGTTGCTCTCCCACTATGGATTGGCAGGCGGCGTTGCCTACTTCTAGGCTATCGACAACTAGGAGCAAACGCAAGAAGAAGAGCGCTTCCTCTTCGGACTCCGACGACTCTCTTGAACCAGGCGAGGCAAGGAGGAAGCCTCCGCTGAAGCACCCCAATTCAATAGACGGACCCAGCACGAGCAAAGCCGCTGCTCTAGCGCGCAACAGTTTCGCAATTCTATCATCGGATGATGACGACGACGAGGAGGCTTGTGACGATATTCCAGCCAAGACTTCTCCAAAGCAGAACCCAGAGAAGGAGAAACTGAAGACGATTAAGCCACCACCTATCTTTATCCCAGACGTGACCAATATCAAGGCTCTCTCTAGTAGCATTGCTGGAGTACTCGGCAAAGACGTGGAGTTCACCTTTAAGGCGACCAACAACAACAATATCCGCGTGATGACCCCGGACAAGGAAAGCTATTCCGCCCTCAAGGATTTTTTGACCAAATCCAATAAAAGGTTTCAAACCTTCCAGCCCCGAGATGAACGCGCGTATAGGGTAGTCATCAAAGGCCTTCATTACTCAACGGACCTGGAGGAAATTCGAGAAGGTCTAAGCCGTCACGGACATAAAGTCAGAGATCTCTATAATCCCACGCAGAGAAGCACCAAAAAGCCACTTAACATCTTTTTCGCAAACCTCGAGCCGGCCAAGAACAACAAGGAGGCTTATCAAGTTAAGCGGCTCTGCAGTTCAATAGTGACAATTGAACCACCGATAAAGTTCAACGACGTGCCGCAATGCTATCGCTGCCAGGGATTTGGCCACACCCAACGGTACTGCCACCTGGAGCACAGATGTGTCAAGTGCGGAGACGGTCACCCAACCTCAGAGTGCAAAAATGAAAACAAGCCGGCCCATTGCCTACACTGCGAAGGCCCGCATGCAGCCTCCTACAAAGGTTGCCCCGCATATAAAAAGGCCAAAAGCATGCTCGCTCCAAAGCAGGCAGCTCCAAAGCAGGCAGCTCCACGCGCTCAGCATTCCGTGAGCAACAGTAGGGTTATTCCTAACTTCAGCTATGCCAACGCAGCTATGCAGGCAATTGATGGGACTCATCCCGTTACTCAACCACAGGCCAATACCGACAGCCTGATGGAAAGCTTAATGGCCAGGATGGAAGCCATGTTTGAGAGAATGATGGAGAAAGTGATGAGTCAAATGACTCAGATGATGGCAACCGTCTGCAAGTCGTTATGCAAACGGGATTAGACATTACCATTTGGAACGCAAACGGCCTGATCAACAACAGGCCCGAGGTCGAGCTATACTGCAAGACCAACCAAGCCGACATCTTACTCATTTCCGAAACCCACTTCTCAGACAGGTCTTACCTCACCTTAAAGGGGTATGACCTTATCTCAGCCAACCACCCCAACGGATCAGCCCGCGGCGGTGCCGCCATCCTTATCCGCAGCAGCATTAAGTTTGAGCCTCTACCGCCCATCCAAGAGGAATGGGTGCAATGCGCTCGAATTTCCGTAAACACCACCCACGGCGACATCACTTTAGCCGCTGCCTACTGTCCTCCCAGACACAGACCCACGGACGAGGATTTCTGCATGCTTCTTGATAGCCTTGGCACCAAATTCGTCATAGGTGGAGACTTCAACGCCAAGCACACCTGGTGGGGGTCCAGGGTGTGTAATCCAAAAGGTCAAGCGTTGTGCAGGCAAGTTCTTTCCCGCAACCTCAACTGTCACGGGTCTGGAGCTCCGACCTACTGGCCCACCGATCCTGCAAAAATTCCCGATGTCTTGGACTTTGCGATCTCCGGCGGCATGGATCCGGCAAGAATTCAGACCAGAGATGTAGAAGATCTTCTCTCGGACCATAGTGCCATTGCCGTCTCTGTGTATGCCTCAGCTATATTGCGATCCGCCCGTAAAAAGCTGATCTATAAAACGTCCGACATCAGCAGATATCACCACTGGCTGAATAGCTCCACCACCTGTAACCCACCACTAGACACCCCTGAACTGATCGATGCGGCGGTTGCGAATCTCACCACGCAAATCCAAGAGGCAGCTGCTCATGCTGCGCCAAGGCTCTCAAACCAGCCGAGAGACTCCAGCAGGGACGTCCACTTCTGGAATCCGCAGGTGGTCGAGCTCAAGACCGAAAAAGGCGTCTCCGACGAGTATGGTTTCTCTCCAGGAACCCTAGAGATAAGACAGCTCTCAACAGAGCTACCAAGGAGCTTAAAGAAACTTTGGCTAGGCTCAGGAAGGAGGCCCTCGATAGCTTCCTAGGTAATCTCGCGCCGGGTGACTCTCACCACAACCTGTGGAATGTTACTAAACGCATTAAGAGGCCACTAAAGAGGATTCCGCCAATTAAAAAATCAGACAACTCATGGTGCAGAACTGAGATCGATAGAGCCAACGCTTTCGCCGAGCACTTGGAGGAAGTTTTCACCCCAATTAATCGGTGTTCTGCCAATGACGCGATAGAAACCGACAGGCTCTTGGCTGAACCCCTTGCAGACTCTGAGCCGATACCCCAGGTTACCGAAGAGGAGATCACCAAGCTTATAGCGGCAATGGGCAATAACAAGGCACCAGGCGATGATGGCATCAATGCAATTGCTCTAAAGCTTCTACCACCCGTTAGCAAGGCACTAATCACGTCCATCCTTAACAAATGCTTGCAAATGGGACACTTTCCATCATCATGGAAACGCGCCGAAGTCGTTATGATACCTAAGCCTGGTAAACCTGAAGCAAATCTCGCCTCCTATCGTCCGATCAGCTTGCTGCCAGCTCTCTCCAAAATACTCGAAAGAGTATTTTTGAGCAGAGTGTTGCCGGTAATGGATGAGGCTGGTCTGATCCCTGATCACCAGTTTGGCTTCAGACGCCGTCATGGAACCCCTGAGCAAGGCCACAGGGTGACGCAATATATTTTGGACGCCTTTGAGAACAAAAAATACTGCTTAGCTGTAATGCTAGACGTCAAGCAGGCCTTTGATCGGGTGTGGCACCCTGGACTCCTTTTGAAGCTAAGGAACGGCCTGCCCCAGCCATACTTCAAATTCCTGAAGTCCTTCCTGGAGGGCAGAAGATTCGCCGTAAAATGTGGAGAAGCGCGCTCAGTAGTGAAGGAAGTCCGGGCAGGTGTTCCCCAAGGAAGCGTACTTGGTCCGCTTCTTTACAACGCGTATACGGCAGACTTACCGGTGATAGTGAGTCCCCACTTAATGGCAGCCACATATGCGGACGATACTGCGTTTCTCACTGCAGCGGATACCCCAGCAGAGGCGTCCCGGTTAATGCAGGTGCAACTAGACCTGCTTAACACGTGGCACGCAAAGTGGAACATCGCCGTCAACAGCGAGAAGTCCTCCGCCACCACCTTCGCGACCCGCCGAGGCAACTGTCCTCCAGTCAGCCTCAACGATTCTCCTATCCCAGAGGTAGCCAACCCTAAATACCTCGGCTTCACTCTGGATAGGAGACTGACGTGGAGACAGCACCTGCTGAATAAGCGCAGACAAGCTGAGGAAAGAGTTCGAGAGTTCTACTGGCTGATGGGCAGACGATCCAAGCTACCTACGTCATCAAAGCTCCTTATATATAAGACAATCATCAGACCCATCTGGACGTACGGCATTCAACTGTGGGGCACCGCCTCCCGGTATAATCTACATATTATACAGGCATTCGAAAATAAATCTCTTCGTACCGCCACAAATGCTCACCCCCTACATGACAACAAAACAATCCACGAGGTTCTCAACTTCCCCTGGGTGGAGGATGAAATCAAATCAAGCAGTAGTCGGTACATACAGAGGCTTCAAGACCACCCCAACACCCTGGCCCTCAACCTGCTGGACACCAGTCAACGCACCAGGAGGCTGCTCCGAACCCACCCTCTGGACCTCTCCTGAAACTAGCCGTAGTAACAATTGATAAGGGTGGTTAAGCTAACGTTATAAATGTAATATAAATGGTTAAGTTTTGCTATAACATTTATTGGTTGTCCAGGAAGGACAGTATTAAATAAACTCAAAAAGCGAGAAAAAAAAAAAAAAAAAAAATATATTTTGTTCAATGATATGAAATATTTTGTAATATAATACAAGATATTGATCGTATTATATGAAATATACAAAAATTTTGATATATTTGTATATTATAATACGATTATAGAGATTTTCTCTATGTATACCCTTTTCTACATACGATAAATGACCGTCTGCTTGACAGCGGGACAAAAAACCTATATAGGGTAGGCAGTGGTTGTCTACCGGCCATTGTTCAAAATATTTGCTTGGCTTATATTTTGTTCAATGATATGAAATATTTTGTAATATAATACAAGATATTGATCGTATTATATGAAATATACAACAATTTTAATATATTTGTATATTATAATACGATTATAGAGATTTTCTCTATGTATACCCTTTTCTACATACGATAAATGACCGTCTGCTTGACAGCGGGACAAAAAACCTATATAGGGTAGGCAGTGGTTGTCTACCGGCCATTGTTCAAAATATTTGCTTGGCATATATTTTGTTCAATGATATGAAATATTTTGTAATATAATACAAGATATTGATCGTATTATATGAAATATACAAAAATTTTGATATATTTGTATATTATAATACGATTATATAGATTTTCTCTATGTATACCCTTTTCTACATACGATAAATGACCGTCTGCTTGACAGCGGGACAAAAAACCTATATAGGGTAGGCAGTGGTTGTCTACCGGCCATTGTTCAAAATATTTGCTTGGCATATATTTTGTTCAATGGTATGAAATATTTTGTAATATAATATAATACAAGATATTGATCGTATTATATGAAATATACAAAAATTTTGATATATTTGTATATTATAATACGATTATAGAGATTTTCTCTATGTATACCCTTTTCTACATACGATAAATGACCGTCTGCTTGACAGCGGGACAAAAAACCTATATAGGGTAGGCAGTGGTTGTCTACCGGCCATTGTTCAAAATATTTGCTTGGCATATATTTTGTTCAATGGTATGAAATATTTTGTAATATAATACAAGATATTGATCGTATTATATGAAATATACAAAAATTTTGATATATTTGTATATTATAATACGATTATAGAGATTTTCTCTATGTATACCCTTTTCTACATACGATAAATGACCGTCTGCTTGACAGCGGGACAAAAAACCTATATAGGGTAGGCAGTGGTTGTCTACCGGCAATTGTTCAAAATATTTGTTTGGCATATATTTTGTTCAATAATATAATAATATACAAGTATTTTATAATATAATACGAAATATTGATCGTATTATATGAAATATGAAAAAATTTAATATATTTCTATATTTTTATAAAATATAGGAAGAAATTGTATGTGGGGTGCGAAATGCAATTATAAATACCCGTTTGGAAGACAGCGGTGCAAAAAACCTATATAAGATGGGCAGTGGTTGTTCATCAAGTATTTATCAAAATGTTATGTGGTTTCATATATTTTTGATTATACTAATATTAAATGTTTGAAATATAGATATATGTTGTATAAAATTTGTTGTCTATGTTCTCATATGGGAATCTTAGAGTTTTGGCTTAGCGCTACATATATTTATTAAGAAAAGATAATATCGTTGAAACAAAGGCCAAAATGAAGAACAATTCTAGTTTCCAATTATTATCGTTAATTTATGGCGGCAGGCAGATATAATTTATATTATATTTGATCCTGCCAAAAAAAATGTATTGCATTGTATTTTTTTAAAATATTAATGTATTTACATTTTAACAATATATGTTATAGTTTCATATTTATATGTAACTTTTTCATATGCTCTTGGTTTTATATTAATATATTACCAAAATATATACGAAAATAATAAATTTTAAATTTATTATCAAATTGCAAATGAGTTAATTTAATATTAATAATATTAGTTAACCAAAATTGTATGTGTGATACAATTATGTATGTTGGAAATAAAATGATATTTTTGAATGAAATATGCATATATAAAATTTTGTGTATAGAAATGGATTCTTACGAAAAGAATATATACAAGAAGACCGATATAAAAATAATAATAACTAATGACTAAAGAAAGATATTTAAATGTAAAAAGAACATTATTCCTAAAAATGAATGCTGCGAATACGATAGCTATATAAATATGGCCGTACTCGATATACTATATACTAATATTTATATTGCTAATTTCTATTCAATAATATGAAAGAAATATGTAATAAAGAAACATTATTCTGGTTGATCCTGCCAGTAGTTATATGCTTGTCTCAAAGATTAAGCCATGCATGTCTAAGTACACACGAATTAAAAGTGAAACCGCAAAAGGCTCATTATATCAGTTATGGTTCCTTAGATCGTTAACAGTTACTTGGATAACTGTGGTAATTCTAGAGCTAATACATGCAATTAAAACATGAACCTTATGGGACATGTGCTTTTATTAGGCTAAAACCAAGCGATCGTAAGATCGTTACTTTGGTTGAACTCTAGATAACATGCAGATCGTATGGTCTTGTACCGACGACAGATCTTTCAAATGTCTGCCCTATCAACTTTTGATGGTAGTATCTAGGACTACCATGGTTGCAACGGGTAACGGGGAATCAGGGTTCGATTCCGGAGAGGGAGCCTGAGAAACGGCTACCACATCTAAGGAAGGCAGCAGGCGCGTAAATTACCCACTCCCAGCTCGGGGAGGTAGTGACGAAAAATAACAATACAGGACTCATATCCGAGGCCCTGTAATTGGAATGAGTACACTTTAAATCCTTTAACAAGGACCAATTGGAGGGCAAGTCTGGTGCCAGCAGCCGCGGTAATTCCAGCTCCAATAGCGTATATTAAAGTTGTTGCGGTTAAAACGTTCGTAGTTGAACTTGTGCTTCATACGGGTAGTACAACTTACAATTGTGGTTAGTACTATACCTTTATGTATGTAAGCGTATTACCGGTGGAGTTCTTATATATGTTTAAATACTTGTATTTTTTCATATGTTCCTCCTATTTAAAAACCTGCATTAGTGCTCTTAAACGAGTGTTATTGTGGGCCGGTACAATTACTTTGAACAAATTAGAGTGCTTAAAGCAGGCTTCAAATGCCTGAATATTCTGTGCATGGGATAATGAAATAAGACCTCTGTTCTGCTTTCATTGGTTTTCAGATCAAGAGGTAATGATTAATAGAAGCAGTTTGGGGGCATTAGTATTACGACGCGAGAGGTGAAATTCTTGGACCGTCGTAAGACTAACTTAAGCGAAAGCATTTGCCAAAGATGTTTTCATTAATCAAGAACGAAAGTTAGAGGTTCGAAGGCGATCAGATACCGCCCTAGTTCTAACCATAAACGATGCCAGCTAGCAATTGGGTGTAGCTACTTTTATGGCTCTCTCAGTCGCTTCCCGGGAAACCAAAGCTTTTGGGCTCCGGGGGAAGTATGGTTGCAAAGCTGAAACTTAAAGGAATTGACGGAAGGGCACCACCAGGAGTGGAGCCTGCGGCTTAATTTGACTCAACACGGGAAAACTTACCAGGTCCGAACATAAGTGTGTAAGACAGATTGATAGCTCTTTCTCGAATCTATGGGTGGTGGTGCATGGCCGTTCTTAGTTCGTGGAGTGATTTGTCTGGTTAATTCCGATAACGAACGAGACTCAAATATATTAAATAGATATCTTCAGGATTATGGTGTTGAAGCTTATATAGCCTTCATTCATGGTTGCAGTAAAATGTTAATTGTGTTTGAATGTGTTTATATAAGTGGAGCCGTACCTGTTGGTTTGTCCCATTATAAGGACACTAGCTTCTTAAATGGACAAATTGCGTCTAGCAATAATGAGATTGAGCAATAACAGGTCTGTGATGCCCTTAGATGTCCTGGGCTGCACGCGCGCTACAATGAAAGTATCAACGTGTATTTCCTAGACCGAGAGGTCCGGGTAAACCGCTGAACCACTTTCATGCTTGGGATTGTGAACTGAAACTGTTCACATGAACTTGGAATTCCCAGTAAGTGTGAGTCATTAACTCGCATTGATTACGTCCCTGCCCTTTGTACACACCGCCCGTCGCTACTACCGATTGAATTATTTAGTGAGGTCTCCGGACGTGATCACTGTGACGCCTTGTGTGTTACGGTTGTTTCGCAAAAGTTGACCGAACTTGATTATTTAGAGGAAGTAAAAGTCGTAACAAGGTTTCCGTAGGTGAACCTGCGGAAGGATCATTATAGTATATAATTTTCCTTACCGTTAATATATATAATATTTATGAATTTGCCAAAGAAAACAAAATTTGAAAAAAAACTACAAAAAAATAATATAGTTCGAACAAGCAAATCGAATATATTAATATATATATATATATAAAATATTAAAGCATGAAAAAAAAGTATATATATATATAAGAAATTAATAGAAAGAACAAAACGATATATACAACTTTGAACAAGCAGATCAAAGATATCGAATTTAACATTTAAAACCAGTATCCAAGCAAAGCTGAATGTTAAAAAGAAAATATTAAATTTGCGTGTATATGGACCATAATATACAGGCGTTGCGTAATGTATTGTTCATTATTATTATGCGCATACATTGGTTAATGCAACAATCTGAAATATATAATGTTGTACCTGGTTTTTTCAGGTTAATGTTTTATATAAAATTATCAATATTTTTATATTGCTTATATAAAACTAAGACTTTTCGCAACATTTGTTTTGGATTTAAAAAAAATAAATTAATGTTTAATTTATTGAAGGAATTGATATATGCCAGTAAAATGGTGTATTTTTAATTTCTTTCAATAAAAACATTTTTGATGATATATATAAACAAAATTATTAAAACTCTAAGCGGTGGATCACTCGGCTCATGGGTCGATGAAGAACGCAGCAAACTGTGCGTCATCGTGTGAACTGCAGGACACATGAACATCGACATTTTGAACGCATATCGCAGTCCATGCTGTTATGTACTTTAATTAATTTTAAAGTGCTGCTTGGACTACATATGGTTGAGGGTTGTAAGACTATGCAAAATAAGTTGTTTATAATTTTCATTTAATGAATTTTATAAGCATATGGTATATTATTGGATTTAATAATTATTAATTATTGTATTCATAATATTAAATATTATATGAAGAACATTATTCTCACATTGTTGTAAATATTTGAATGTGAAAACGAAGAAAATATATTTTCTTTTTTTAAATCAAATAATACTGAGAAATGTCTAGCATAAAATTTATATCTAGAATTGTCTCTTATTAATGATGCAAAAAATTGAAAAACGTTGGAAATGTTATTATTCTTCGTTGGTTTGTCGTTAAGGTGCAAATGGCAAATTTAAAATGTAATGTTTTATCTATATGAAAAGAATTAATGCAAAATAAATGTTTTATACAACCTCAACTCATATGGGACTACCCCCTGAATTTAAGCATATTAATTAGGGGAGGAAAAGAAACTAACAAGGATTTTCTTAGTAGCGGCGAGCGAAAAGAAATCAGTTCAGCACTAAGTCACTTTGTCTATATGGCAAATGTGAGATGCAGTGTATGGAGCGTCAATATTCTAGTATGAGAAATTAATGATTTAAGTCCTTCTTAAATGAGGCCATTTACCCATAGAGGGTGCCAGGCCCGTATAACGTTAATGATTACTAGATGATGTTTCCAAAGAGTCGTGTTGCTTGATAGTGCAGCACTAAGTGGGTGGTAAACTCCATCTAAAACTAAATATAACCATGAGACCGATAGTAAACAAGTACCGTGAGGGAAAGTTGAAAAGAACTCTGAATAGAGAGTTAAACAGTACGTGAAACTGCTTAGAGGTTAAGCCCGATGAACCTGAATATCCGTTATGGAAAATTCATCATTAGAATTGTAATGTTTAAATAATATTATGATAATAGTGTGCATTTTTTCCATATAAGGACATTGTAATCTATTAGCATAACATGATTTATCATAAAATATGGCTTATAGTTTATTCAAATTATTATGCTTGCATTTTAACATAGAATAAATGTCATTAATTTGATAAAGTGCTGATAGATTTATATGACTACAGTGCGTTAATTTTTCGGAATTATATAATGGCATAATTATCATTGATTTTTGTGTTTATTATATGCACTTGTACGATTAACAATGCGAAAGATTCAGGATACCTTCGGGACCCGTCTTGAAACACGGACCAAGGAGTCTAACATATGTGCAAGTTATTGGGATATAAACCTAATAGCGTAATTAACTTGACTAATAATGGGATTAGTTTTTTAACTATTTATAGTTAATTAACACAATCCCGGGGCGTTCTATATAGTTATGTATAATAATATTTATATTATTTATGCCTCTAACTGGAACGTACCTTGAGCATATATGCTGTGACCCGAAAGATGGTGAACTATACTTGATCAGGTTGAAGTCAGGGGAAACCCTGATGGAAGACCGAAACAGTTCTGACGTGCAAATCGATTGTCAGAATTGAGTATAGGGGCGAAAGACCAATCGAACCATCTAGTAGCTGGTTCCTTCCGAAGTTTCCCTCAGGATAGCTGGTGCATTTTAATATTATATAAAATAATCTTATCTGGTAAAGCGAATGATTAGAGGCCTTAGGGTCGAAACGATCTTAACCTATTCTCAAACTTTAAATGGGTAAGAACCTTAACTTTCTTGATATGAAGTTTAAGGTTATGATATAATGTGCCCAGTGGGCCACTTTTGGTAAGCAGAACTGGCGCTGTGGGATGAACCAAACGTAATGTTACGGTGCCCAAATTAACAACTCATGCAGATACCATGAAAGGCGTTGGTTGCTTAAAACAGCAGGACGGTGATCATGGAAGTCGAAATCCGCTAAGGAGTGTGTAACAACTCACCTGCCGAAGCAACTAGCCCTTAAAATGGATGGCGCTTAAGTTGTATACCTATACATTACCGCTAAAGTAGATGATTTATATTACTTGTAATATAAATTTTGAAACTTTAGTGAGTAGGAAGGTACAATGGTATGCGTAGAAGTGTTTGGCGTAAGCCTGCATGGAGCTGCCATTGGTACAGATCTTGGTGGTAGTAGCAAATAATCGAATGAGACCTTGGAGGACTGAAGTGGAGAAGGGTTTCGTGTGAACAGTGGTTGATCACGAGTTAGTCGGTCCTAAGTTCAAGGCGAAAGCCGAAAATTTTCAAGTAATAAATGACTGAATAAATAAATGCCTAATAATATACTTGAATAATTTTGAACGAAAGGGAATACGGTTCCAATTCCGTAACCTGTTGAGTATCCGTTTGTTATTAAATATGGGCCTCGTGCTCATCCTGGCAACAGGAACGACCATAAAGAAGCCGTCGAGAGATATCGGAAGAGTTTTCTTTTCTGTTTTATAGCCGTACTACCATGGAAGTCTTTCGCAGAGAGATATGGTAGATGGGCTAGAAGAGCATGACATATACTGTTGTGTCGATATTTTCTCCTCGGACCTTGAAAATTTATGGTGGGGATACGCAAACTTCTCAACAGGCCGTACCAATATCCGCAGCTGGTCTCCAAGGTGAAGAGTCTCTAGTCGATAGAATAATGTAGGTAAGGGAAGTCGGCAAATTAGATCCGTAACTTCGGGATAAGGATTGGCTCTGAAGATTGAGATAGTCGGGCTTGATTGGGAAACAATAACATGGTTTATGTGCTCGTTCTGGGTAAATAGAGTTTCTATCATTTATGTTAGTTACTTGTTCCCCGGATAGTTTAGTTACGTAGCCAATTGTGGAACTTTCTTGCTAAAATTTTTAAGAATACTAGTTGGGTCAAACCAATTAGTTCTTATTAATTATAACGATTATCAATTAACAATCAATTCAGAACTGGCACGGACTTGGGGAATCCGACTGTCTAATTAAAACAAAGCATTGTGATGGCCCTAGCGGGTGTTGACACAATGTGATTTCTGCCCAGTGCTCTGAATGTCAAAGTGAAGAAATTCAAGTAAGCGCGGGTCAACGGCGGGAGTAACTATGACTCTCTTAAGGTAGCCAAATGCCTCGTCATCTAATTAGTGACGCGCATGAATGGATTAACGAGATTCCTACTGTCCCTATCTGCCGTGTGGTTAGCGGCGAAGAATACTGCCACAGTGCGCTGCTGCTTGTCGTAGGAGGCGACTAAAACGGCAATGGGTTGCTCCGCCCGGGCTTGTCGGAGCCAAAGGAGTGAGGCCGACCGAGCCTCCAATTTCGGTACCACGGGTTGGGCAGTTCCAAGGCTGCCCATTGAGGTCGGCCCCCTAGTGGGAGTATCGTGGTGGCTGTGGTTCCCCATATCGCGGGGAGATCCACTTGGATCGACGTGGAGTTGCGTTCTCAACCTGGTGCTGTGACCAATAGATCAGCAGAGACGTTAGATAGGTCTCGCCCCTCACAAAGGGGGAGCAAACGCCCGACAAGCGTGCGCTCAAATTTGTACCGGGGTGGTCGCTATGTACATAGCTATAGCTTCCAGTCCGGGGCGGTTGGCTGGCGCTTAATCCAGACTGTTGCATTATGTGGCCACTTCTGGCCACATTGAAATGCTGTGGTGATACTCCCTTTAGTGCGGAAGATGCCACATAAAACAAGTACGGAGAGATCCGAGTCTCACTGTCCCTATCTACTATCTAGCGAAACCACAGCCAAGGGAACGGGCTTGGAATAATTAGCGGGGAAAGAAGACCCTTTTGAGCTTGACTCTAATCTGGCAGTGTAAGGAGACATAAGAGGTGTAGAATAAGTGGGAGATATTAGACTTCGGTTTGGTATCGACAATGAAATACCACTACTCTTATTGTTTCCTTACTTACTTGATTAAATGGAACGTGTATCATTTCCTAGCCATTATACGGATATATTTATTATATCTTATGGTATTGGGTTTTGATGCAAGCTTCTTGATCAAAGTATCACGAGTTTGTTATATAATCGCAAACAAATTCTTTAATGAGACGATGCATTTATGTATTTTTGATTTGAAAATTTGGTATAACTCCAATTACTCAGGTATGATCCAATTCAAGGACATTGCCAGGTAGGGAGTTTGACTGGGGCGGTACATCTCTCAAATAATAACGGAGGTGTCCCAAGGCCAGCTCAGTGCGGACAGAAACCACACATAGAGCAAAAGGGCAAATGCTGACTTGATCTCGGTGTTCAGTACACACAGGGACAGCAAAAGCTCGGCCTATCGATCCTTTTGGTTTAAAGAGTTTTTAACAAGAGGTGTCAGAAAAGTTACCATAGGGATAACTGGCTTGTGGCGGCCAAGCGTTCATAGCGACGTCGCTTTTTGATCCTTCGATGTCGGCTCTTCCTATCATTGTGAAGCAAAATTCACCAAGCGTTGGATTGTTCACCCATGCAAGGGAACGTGAGCTGGGTTTAGACCGTCGTGAGACAGGTTAGTTTTACCCTACTAATGACAAAACGTTGTTGCGACAGCATTCCTGCGTAGTACGAGAGGAACCGCAGGTACGGACCAATGGCACAATACTTGTTCGAGCGAACAGTGGTATGACGCTACGTCCGTTGGATTATGCCTGAACGCCTCTAAGGTCGTATCCGTGCTGGACTGCAATGATAAATAAGGGGCAATTTGCATTGTATGGCTTCTAAACCATTTAAAGTTTGTAATTCATTTTATAAACGACAATGGATGTGATGCCAATGTAATTTGTAACATAGTAAATTGGGAGGATCTTTGATCACCTGGTGCCGCGCTAGTTACATATAAAAGCATTATTTAATACAATGACAAAGCCTAGAATCAATTGTAAACGACTTTTGTAACAGGCAAGGTGTTGTAAGTGGTTGAGCAGCTGCCATACTGCGATCCACTGAAGCTTATCCTTTGCTTGACGATTCGATATAATATAAATATAATATGCTTGTGTGATGTATATAAAGTTTTTATATACTCGCCAATGTGTGTTGTATAATTATATTATATATAAATATAAAAATATATATATATATTGATGGTGCTAGATATATATATATAAATATGTATATTTACATATATATTTAATATATTTGTAATATATACAAAGAAAAACTTTTGATACAGAAAAATGACATGAACTGATTAAATATTGAAATAAAATAATTAAATATAAATATATATATATATTGATGGTGCTAGATATATATATAAAAATATGTATATATACATATATATTTAATATATTTGTAATATATACAAAGAAAAACTTTTGATACAGAAAATGACATGAACTGATTAAATATTGAAATAAAATAATTAAATATAAATATATATATATATTGATGGTGCTAGATATATATATAAAAATATGTATATATACATATATATTTAATATATTTGTAATATATACAAAAGAAAAACTTTTGATAAAGAAAAATGACATGAACTGATTATATATTGAAATAAAATAAACATTGAGAATATCAAGTTGAAATAAGTTGAAAATATAAAGTCCATTTCTTGGACTTAGAAAATATATGAAATTAACATGTTTGATATATAACAATATAACATTAAGAAAGAACTCCATATTAAAAGACATGATATAAAGATTATTATGATATATAGAATATATTGAGAAAATAAAGATGGAATATTACTGATAAATATATATGTGGAAATATATCATTGTGAAAATAAAGTTGGAAAATATATGAAAATATCATGTTTAATATTATTGATTCTTCTCATAATGTATATTTGATTATATACTAACATATTGAAAAAAACTTTTTATATAGAAAAATGCCATGAACTGATTATATATTGAAATAAAATAAACATTGAGAATATCAAGTTGAAAATATAAAGTCCATTTCTTGGACTTGGAAAATATATGAAATTAACATGTTTGATATATAACAATATAACATTAAGAAAGAACTCCATATTAAAAGACATGATATAAAGATTATTATGATATATAGAATATATTGAGAAAATAAAGATGGAATATTACTGATAAATATATATGTGGAAATATATCATTGTGAAAATAAAGTTGGAAAATATATGAAAATATCATGTTTAATATTATTGATTCTTCTCATAATGTATATTTGATTATATACTAACATATTGAAAAAAACTTTTTATATAGAAAAATGCCATGAACTGATTATATATTGAAATAAAATAAACATTGAGAATATCAAGTTGAAAAGATAAAGTCCATTTATTGGACTTAGAAAATATATGAAATTAACATGTTTGATATATAACAATATAACATTAAGAAAGAACTCCATATTAAAAGACATGATATAAAGATTATTATGATATATAGAATATATTGAGAAAATAAAGATGGAATATTACTGATAAATATATATGTGGAAATATATCATTGTGAAAATAAAGTTGGAAAATATATGAAAATATCATGTTTAATATTATTGATTCTTCTCATAATGTATATTTGATTATATACTAACATATTGAAAAAAACTTTTTATATAGAAAAATGCCATGAACTGATTATATATTGAAATAAAATAAACATTGAGAATATCAAGTTGAAAAGATAAAGTCCATTTATTGGACTTGGAAAATATATGAAATTAACATGTTTGATATATAACAATATAACATTAAGAAAGAACTCCATATTAAAAGACATGATATAAAGATTATTATGATATATAGAATATATTGAGAAAATAAAGATGGAATATTACTGATAAATATATATGTGGAAATATATCATTGTGAAAATAAAGTTGGAAAATATATGAAAATATCATGTTTAATATTATTGATTCTTCTCATAATGTATATTTGATTATATACTAACATATTGAAAAAAACTTTTTATATAGAAAAATGCCATGAACTGATTATATATTGAAATAAAATAAACATTGAGAATATCAAGTTGAAAAGATAAAGTCCATTTATTGGACTTAGAAAATATATGAAATTAACATGTTTGATATATAACAATATAACATTAAGAAAGAACTCCATATTAAAAGACATGATATAAAGATTATTATGATATATAGAATATATTGAGAAAATAAAGATGGAATATTACTGATAAATATATATGTGGAAATATATCATTGTGAAAATAAAGTTGGAAAATATATGAAAATATCATGTTTAATATTATTGATTCTTCTCATAATGTATATTTGATTATATACTAACATATTGAAAAAAACTTTTTATATAGAAAAATGCCATGAACTGATTATATATTGAAATAAAATAAACATTGAGAATATCAAGTTGAAAAGATAAAGTCCATTTATTGGACTTAGAAAATATATGAAATTAACATGTTTGATATATAACAATATAACATTAAGAAAGAACTCCATATTAAAAGACATGATATAAAGATTATTATGATATATAGAATATATTGAGAAAATAAAGATGGAATATTACTGATAAATATATATGTGGAAATATATCATTGTGAAAATAAAGTTGGAAAATATATGAAAATATCATGTTTAATATTATTGATTCTTCTCATAATGTATATTTGATTATATACTAACATATTGAAAAAAACTTTTTATATAGAAAAATGCCATGAACTGATTATATATTGAAATAAAATAAACATTGAGAATATCAAGTTGAAAAGATAAAGTCCATTTATTGGACTTAGAAAATATATGAAATTAACATGTTTGATATATAACAATATAACATTAAGAAAGAACTCCATATTAAAAGACATGATATAAAGATTATTATGATATATAGAATATATTGAGAAAATAAAGATGGAATATTACTGATAAATATATATGTGGAAATATATCATTGTGAAAATAAAGTTGGAAAATATATGAAAATATCATGTTTAATATTATTGATTCTTCTCATAATGTATATTTGATTATATACTAACATATTGAAAAAAACTTTTTATATAGAAAAATGCCATGAACTGATTATATATTGAAATAAAATAAACATTGAGAATATCAAGTTGAAAAGATAAAGTCCATTTATTGGACTTAGAAAATATATGAAATTAACTTTTTTGGTAATTAATGCAGCTATGAAAATTTTTAATATATTTGTATATTTTCATACGATATATGAGGTTTTCTCTATGTATATTTCAAAATATTTGCTTGGCATATATTTTGTTCAATAATATGTAATATTTTGTAATATAATACAAGATATTGATCGTATTATATGAAATATGCAAAAATTTTGATATATTTGTATATTATAATACGATTATAGAGATTTTCTCTATGTATACCCTTTTCTACATACGATAAATGACCGTCTGCTTGACAGCGGGACAAAAAACCTATATAGGGTAGGCAGTGGTTGTCTACCGGCCATTGTTCAAAATATTTGCTTGGCTTATATTTTGTTCAATGATATGAAATATTTTGTAATATAATACAAGATATTGATCGTATTATATGAAATATACAAAAATTTTAATATATTTGTATATTATAATACGATTATAGAGATTTTCTCTATGTATACCCTTTTCTACATACGATAAATGACCGTCTGCTTGACAGCGGGACAAAAAACCTATATAGGGTAGGCAGTGGTTGTCTACCGGCCATTGTTCAAAATATTTGCTTGGCATATATTTTGTTCAATGATATGAAATATTTTGTAATATAATACAAGATATTGATCGTATTATATGAAATATACAAAAATTTTGATATATTTGTATATTATAATACGATTATAGAGATTTTCTCTATGTATACCCTTTTCTACATACGATAAATGACCGTCTGCTTGACAGCGGGACAAAAAACCTATATAGGGTAGGCAGTGGTTGTCTACCGGCCATTGTTCAAAATATTTGCTTGGCATATATTTTGTTCAATGGTATGAAATATTTTGTAATATAATACAAGATATTGATCGTATTATATGAAATATACAAAAATTTTGATATATTTGTATATTATAATACGATTATAGAGATTTTCTCTATGTATACCCTTTTCTACATACGATAAATGACCGTCTGCTTGACAGCGGGACAAAAAACCTATATAGGGTAGGCAGTGGTTGTCTACCGGCCATTGTTCAAAATATTTGCTTGGCATATATTTTGTTCAATGATATGAAATATTTTGTAATATAATACAAGATATTGATCGTATTATATGAAATATACAAAAATTTTGATATATTTGTATATTATAATACGATTATAGAGATTTTCTCTATGTATACCCTTTTCTACATACGATAAATGACCGTCTGCTTGACAGCGGGACAAAAAACCTATATAGGGTAGGCAGTGGTTGTCTACCGGCCATTGTTCAAAATATTTGCTTGGCATATATTTTGTTCAATGGTATGAAATATTTTGTAATATAATACAAGATATTGATCGTATTATATGAAATATACAAAAATTTTGATATATTTGTATATTATAATACGATTATAGAGATTTTCTCTATGTATACCCTTTTCTACATACGATAAATGACCGTCTGCTTGACAGCGGGACAAAAAACCTATATAGGGTAGGCAGTGGTTGTCTACCGGCAATTGTTCAAAATATTTGTTTGGCATATATTTTGTTCAATAATATAATATTATACAAGTATTTTATAATATAATACGAAATATTGATCGTATTATATGAAATATGAAAAAATTTAATATATTTCTATATTTTTATAAAATATAGGAAGAAATTGTATGTGGGGTGCGAAATGCAATTATAAATACCCGTTTGGAAGACAGCGGTGCAAAAAACCTATATAAGATGGGCAGTGGTTGTTCATCAAGTATTTATCAAAATGTTATGTGGTTTCATATATTTTTGATTATACTAATATTAAATGTTTGAAATATAGATATATGTTGTATAAAATTTGTTGTCTATGTTCTCATATGGGAATCTTAGAGTTTTGGCTTAGCGCTACATATATTTATTAAGAAAAGATAATATCGTTGAAACAAAGGCCAAAATGAAGAACAATTCTAGTTTCCAATTATTATCGTTAATTTATGGCGGCAGGCAGATATAATTTATATTATATTTGATCCTGCCAAAAAAAATGTATTGCATTGTATTTTTTTAAAATATTAATGTATTTACATTTTAACAATATATGTTATAGTTTCATATTTATATGTAACTTTTTCATATGCTCTTGGTTTTATATTAATATATTACCAAAATATATACGAAAATAATAAATTTTAAATTTATTATCAAATTGCAAATGAGTTAATTTAATATTAATAATATTAGTTAACCAAAATTGTATGTGTGATACAATTATGTATGTTGGAAATAAAATGATATTTTTGAATGAAATATGCATATATAAAATGTTGTGTATAGAAATGAATTCTTACGAAAAGAATATATACAAGAAGACCGATATAAAAATAATAATAACTAATGACTAAAGAAAGATATTTAAATGTAAAAAGAACATTATTCCTAAAAATGAATGCTGCGAATACGATAGCTATATAAATATGGCCGTACTCGATATACTATATACTAATATTTATATTGCTAATTTCTATTCAATAATATGAAAGAAATATGTAATAAAGAAACATTATTCTGGTTGATCCTGCCAGTAGTTATATGCTTGTCTCAAAGATTAAGCCATGCATGTCTAAGTACACACGAATTAAAAGTGAAACCGCAAAAGGCTCATTATATCAGTTATGGTTCCTTAGATCGTTAACAGTTACTTGGATAACTGTGGTAATTCTAGAGCTAATACATGCAATTAAAACATGAACCTTATGGGACATGTGCTTTTATTAGGCTAAAACCAAGCGATCGTAAGATCGTTACTTTGGTTGAACTCTAGATAACATGCAGATCGTATGGTCTTGTACCGACGACAGATCTTTCAAATGTCTGCCCTATCAACTTTTGATGGTAGTATCTAGGACTACCATGGTTGCAACGGGTAACGGGGAATCAGGGTTCGATTCCGGAGAGGGAGCCTGAGAAACGGCTACCACATCTAAGGAAGGCAGCAGGCGCGTAAATTACCCACTCCCAGCTCGGGGAGGTAGTGACGAAAAATAACAATACAGGACTCATATCCGAGGCCCTGTAATTGGAATGAGTACACTTTAAATCCTTTAACAAGGACCAATTGGAGGGCAAGTCTGGTGCCAGCAGCCGCGGTAATTCCAGCTCCAATAGCGTATATTAAAGTTGTTGCGGTTAAAACGTTCGTAGTTGAACTTGTGCTTCATACGGGTAGTACAACTTACAATTGTGGTTAGTACTATACCTTTATGTATGTAAGCGTATTACCGGTGGAGTTCTTATATATGTTTAAATACTTGTATTTTTTCATATGTTCCTCCTATTTAAAAACCTGCATTAGTGCTCTTAAACGAGTGTTATTGTGGGCCGGTACAATTACTTTGAACAAATTAGAGTGCTTAAAGCAGGCTTCAAATGCCTGAATATTCTGTGCATGGGATAATGAAATAAGACCTCTGTTCTGCTTTCATTGGTTTTCAGATCAAGAGGTAATGATTAATAGAAGCAGTTTGGGGGCATTAGTATTACGACGCGAGAGGTGAAATTCTTGGACCGTCGTAAGACTAACTTAAGCGAAAGCATTTGCCAAAGATGTTTTCATTAATCAAGAACGAAAGTTAGAGGTTCGAAGGCGATCAGATACCGCCCTAGTTCTAACCATAAACGATGCCAGCTAGCAATTGGGTGTAGCTACTTTTATGGCTCTCTCAGTCGCTTCCCGGGAAACCAAAGCTTTTGGGCTCCGGGGGAAGTATGGTTGCAAAGCTGAAACTTAAAGGAATTGACGGAAGGGCACCACCAGGAGTGGAGCCTGCGGCTTAATTTGACTCAACACGGGAAAACTTACCAGGTCCGAACATAAGTGTGTAAGACAGATTGATAGCTCTTTCTCGAATCTATGGGTGGTGGTGCATGGCCGTTCTTAGTTCGTGGAGTGATTTGTCTGGTTAATTCCGATAACGAACGAGACTCAAATATATTAAATAGATATCTTCAGGATTATGGTGTTGAAGCTTATATAGCCTTCATTCATGGTTGCAGTAAAATGTTAATTGTGTTTGAATGTGTTTATATAAGTGGAGCCGTACCTGTTGGTTTGTCCCATTATAAGGACACTAGCTTCTTAAATGGACAAATTGCGTCTAGCAATAATGAGATTGAGCAATAACAGGTCTGTGATGCCCTTAGATGTCCTGGGCTGCACGCGCGCTACAATGAAAGTATCAACGTGTATTTCCTAGACCGAGAGGTCCGGGTAAACCGCTGAACCACTTTCATGCTTGGGATTGTGAACTGAAACTGTTCACATGAACTTGGAATTCCCAGTAAGTGTGAGTCATTAACTCGCATTGATTACGTCCCTGCCCTTTGTACACACCGCCCGTCGCTACTACCGATTGAATTATTTAGTGAGGTCTCCGGACGTGATCACTGTGACGCCTTGTGTGTTACGGTTGTTTCGCAAAAGTTGACCGAACTTGATTATTTAGAGGAAGTAAAAGTCGTAACAAGGTTTCCGTAGGTGAACCTGCGGAAGGATCATTATAGTATATAATTTTCCTTACCGTTAATATATATAATATTTATAAATTTGCCAAAGAAAACAAAATTTGAAAAAAACTACAAAAAAATAATATAGTTCGAACAAGCAAATCGAATATATTAATATATATATATATATAAAATATTAAAGCATGAAAAAAAAGTATATATATATATAAGAAATTAATAGAAAGAACAAAACGATATATACAACTTTGAACAAGCAGATCAAAGATATCGAATTTAACATTTAAAACCAGTATCCAAGCAAAGCTGAATGTTAAAAAGAAAATATTAAATTTGCGTGTATATGGACCATAATATACAGGCGTTGCGTAATGTATTGTTCATTATTATTATGCGCATACATTGGTTAATGCAACAATCTGAAATATATAATGTTGTACCTGGTTTTTTCAGGTTAATGTTTTATATAAAATTATCAATATTTTTATATTGCTTATATAAAACTAAGACTTTTCGCAACATTTGTTTTGGATTTAAAAAAAATAAATTAATGTTTAATTTATTGAAGGAATTGATATATGCCAGTAAAATGGTGTATTTTTAATTTCTTTCAATAAAAACATTTTTGATGATATATATAAACAAAATTATTAAAACTCTAAGCGGTGGATCACTCGGCTCATGGGTCGATGAAGAACGCAGCAAACTGTGCGTCATCGTGTGAACTGCAGGACACATGAACATCGACATTTTGAACGCATATCGCAGTCCATGCTGTTATGTACTTTAATTAATTTTAAAGTGCTGCTTGGACTACATATGGTTGAGGGTTGTAAGACTATGCAAAATAAGTTGTTTATAATTTTCATTTAATGAATTTTATAAGCATATGGTATATTATTGGATTTAATAATTATTAATTATTGTATTCATAATATTAAATATTATATGAAGAACATTATTCTCACATTGTTGTAAATATTTGAATGTGAAAACGAAGAAAATATATTTTCTTTTTTTAAATCAAATAATACTGAGAAATGTCTAGCATAAAATTTATATCTAGAATTGTCTCTTATTAATGATGCAAAAAATTGAAAAACGTTGGAAATGTTATTATTCTTCGTTGGTTTGTCGTTAAGGTGCAAATGGCAAATTTAAAATGTAATGTTTTATCTATATGAAAAGAATTAATGCAAAATAAATGTTTTATACAACCTCAACTCATATGGGACTACCCCCTGAATTTAAGCATATTAATTAGGGGAGGAAAAGAAACTAACAAGGATTTTCTTAGTAGCGGCGAGCGAAAAGAAATCAGTTCAGCACTAAGTCACTTTGTCTATATGGCAAATGTGAGATGCAGTGTATGGAGCGTCAATATTCTAGTATGAGAAATTAATGATTTAAGTCCTTCTTAAATGAGGCCATTTACCCATAGAGGGTGCCAGGCCCGTATAACGTTAATGATTACTAGATGATGTTTCCAAAGAGTCGTGTTGCTTGATAGTGCAGCACTAAGTGGGTGGTAAACTCCATCTAAAACTAAATATAACCATGAGACCGATAGTAAACAAGTACCGTGAGGGAAAGTTGAAAAGAACTCTGAATAGAGAGTTAAACAGTACGTGAAACTGCTTAGAGGTTAAGCCCGATGAACCTGAATATCCGTTATGGAAAATTCATCATTAGAATTGTAATGTTTAAATAATATTATGATAATAGTGTGCATTTTTTCCATATAAGGACATTGTAATCTATTAGCATAACATGATTTATCATAAAATATGGCTTATAGTTTATTCAAATTATTATGCTTGCATTTTAACATAGAATAAATGTCATTAATTTGATAAAGTGCTGATAGATTTATATGACTACAGTGCGTTAATTTTTCGGAATTATATAATGGCATAATTATCATTGATTTTTGTGTTTATTATATGCACTTGTACGATTAACAATGCGAAAGATTCAGGATACCTTCGGGACCCGTCTTGAAACACGGACCAAGGAGTCTAACATATGTGCAAGTTATTGGGATATAAACCTAATAGCGTAATTAACTTGACTAATAATGGGATTAGTTTTTTAACTATTTATAGTTAATTAACACAATCCCGGGGCGTTCTATATAGTTATGTATAATAATATTTATATTATTTATGCCTCTAACTGGAACGTACCTTGAGCATATATGCTGTGACCCGAAAGATGGTGAACTATACTTGATCAGGTTGAAGTCAGGGGAAACCCTGATGGAAGACCGAAACAGTTCTGACGTGCAAATCGATTGTCAGAATTGAGTATAGGGGCGAAAGACCAATCGAACCATCTAGTAGCTGGTTCCTTCCGAAGTTTCCCTCAGGATAGCTGGTGCATTTTAATATTATATAAAATAATCTTATCTGGTAAAGCGAATGATTAGAGGCCTTAGGGTCGAAACGATCTTAACCTATTCTCAAACTTTAAATGGGTAAGAACCTTAACTTTCTTGATATGAAGTTTAAGGTTATGATATAATGTGCCCAGTGGGCCACTTTTGGTAAGCAGAACTGGCGCTGTGGGATGAACCAAACGTAATGTTACGGTGCCCAAATTAACAACTCATGCAGATACCATGAAAGGCGTTGGTTGCTTAAAACAGCAGGACGGTGATCATGGAAGTCGAAATCCGCTAAGGAGTGTGTAACAACTCACCTGCCGAAGCAACTAGCCCTTAAAATGGATGGCGCTTAAGTTGTATACCTATACATTACCGCTAAAGTAGATGATTTATATTACTTGTAATATAAATTTTGAAACTTTAGTGAGTAGGAAGGTACAATGGTATGCGTAGAAGTGTTTGGCGTAAGCCTGCATGGAGCTGCCATTGGTACAGATCTTGGTGGTAGTAGCAAATAATCGAATGAGACCTTGGAGGACTGAAGTGGAGAAGGGTTTCGTGTGAACAGTGGTTGATCACGAGTTAGTCGGTCCTAAGTTCAAGGCGAAAGCCGAAAATTTTCAAGTAATAAATGACTGAATAAATAAATGCCTAATAATATACTTGAATAATTTTGAACGAAAGGGAATACGGTTCCAATTCCGTAACCTGTTGAGTATCCGTTTGTTATTAAATATGGGCCTCGTGCTCATCCTGGCAACAGGAACGACCATAAAGAAGCCGTCGAGAGATATCGGAAGAGTTTTCTTTTCTGTTTTATAGCCGTACTACCATGGAAGTCTTTCGCAGAGAGATATGGTAGATGGGCTAGAAGAGCATGACATATACTGTTGTGTCGATATTTTCTCCTCGGACCTTGAAAATTTATGGTGGGGATACGCAAACTTCTCAACAGGCCGTACCAATATCCGCAGCTGGTCTCCAAGGTGAAGAGTCTCTAGTCGATAGAATAATGTAGGTAAGGGAAGTCGGCAAATTAGATCCGTAACTTCGGGATAAGGATTGGCTCTGAAGATTGAGATAGTCGGGCTTGATTGGGAAACAATAACATGGTTTATGTGCTCGTTCTGGGTAAATAGAGTTTCTATCATTTATGTTAGTTACTTGTTCCCCGGATAGTTTAGTTACGTAGCCAATTGTGGAACTTTCTTGCTAAAATTTTTAAGAATACTAGTTGGGTCAAACCAATTAGTTCTTATTAATTATAACGATTATCAATTAACAATCAATTCAGAACTGGCACGGACTTGGGGAATCCGACTGTCTAATTAAAACAAAGCATTGTGATGGCCCTAGCGGGTGTTGACACAATGTGATTTCTGCCCAGTGCTCTGAATGTCAAAGTGAAGAAATTCAAGTAAGCGCGGGTCAACGGCGGGAGTAACTATGACTCTCTTAAGGTAGCCAAATGCCTCGTCATCTAATTAGTGACGCGCATGAATGGATTAACGAGATTCCTACTGTCCCTATCTACTATCTAGCGAAACCACAGCCAAGGGAACGGGCTTGGAATAATTAGCGGGGAAAGAAGACCCTTTTGAGCTTGACTCTAATCTGGCAGTGTAAGGAGACATAAGAGGTGTAGAATAAGTGGGAGATATTAGACTTCGGTTTGGTATCGACAATGAAATACCACTACTCTTATTGTTTCCTTACTTACTTGATTAAATGGAACGTGTATCATTTCCTAGCCATTATACGGATATATTTATTATATCTTATGGTATTGGGTTTTGATGCAAGCTTCTTGATCAAAGTATCACGAGTTTGTTATATAATCGCAAACAAATTCTTTAATGAGACGATGCATTTATGTATTTTTGATTTGAAAATTTGGTATAACTCCAATTACTCAGGTATGATCCAATTCAAGGACATTGCCAGGTAGGGAGTTTGACTGGGGCGGTACATCTCTCAAATAATAACGGAGGTGTCCCAAGGCCAGCTCAGTGCGGACAGAAACCACACATAGAGCAAAAGGGCAAATGCTGACTTGATCTCGGTGTTCAGTACACACAGGGACAGCAAAAGCTCGGCCTATCGATCCTTTTGGTTTAAAGAGTTTTTAACAAGAGGTGTCAGAAAAGTTACCATAGGGATAACTGGCTTGTGGCGGCCAAGCGTTCATAGCGACGTCGCTTTTTGATCCTTCGATGTCGGCTCTTCCTATCATTGTGAAGCAAAATTCACCAAGCGTTGGATTGTTCACCCATGCAAGGGAACGTGAGCTGGGTTTAGACCGTCGTGAGACAGGTTAGTTTTACCCTACTAATGACAAAACGTTGTTGCGACAGCATTCCTGCGTAGTACGAGAGGAACCGCAGGTACGGACCAATGGCACAATACTTGTTCGAGCGAACAGTGGTATGACGCTACGTCCGTTGGATTATGCCTGAACGCCTCTAAGGTCGTATCCGTGCTGGACTGCAATGATAAATAAGGGGCAATTTGCATTGTATGGCTTCTAAACCATTTAAAGTTTGTAATTCATTTTATAAACGACAATGGATGTGATGCCAATGTAATTTGTAACATAGTAAATTGGGAGGATCTTTGATCACCTGGTGCCGCGCTAGTTACATATAAAAGCATTATTTAATACAATGACAAAGCCTAGAATCAATTGTAAACGACTTTTGTAACAGGCAAGGTGTTGTAAGTGGTTGAGCAGCTGCCATACTGCGATCCACTGAAGCTTATCCTTTGCTTGACGATTCGATATAATATAAATATAATATGCTTGTGTGATGTATATAAAGTTTTTATATACTCGCCAATGTGTGTTGTATAATTATATTATATATAAATATAAAAATATATATATATATTGATGGTGCTAGATATATATATATAAATATGTATATTTACATATATATTTAATATATTTGTAATATATACAAAGAAAAACTTTTGATACAGAAAAATGACATGAACTGATTAAATATTGAAATAAAATAATTAAATATAAATATATATATATATTGATGGTGCTAGATATATATATAAAAATATGTATATATACATATATATTTAATATATTTGTAATATATACAAAGAAAAACTTTTGATAAAGAAAAATGACATGAACTGATTATATATTGAAATAAAATAAACATTGAGAATATCAAGTTGAAAATATAAAGTCCATTTCTTGGACTTAGAAAATATATGAAATTAACATGTTTGATATATAACAATATAACATTAAGAAAGAACTCCATATTAAAAGACATGATATAAAGATTATTATGATATATAGAATATATTGAGAAAATAAAGATGGAATATTACTGATAAATATATATGTGGAAATATATCATTGTGAAAATAAAGTTGGAAAATATATGAAAATATCATGTTTAATATTATTGATTCTTCTCATAATGTATATTTGATTATATACTAACATATTGAAAAAAACTTTTTATATAGAAAAATGCCATGAACTGATTATATATTGAAATAAAATAAACATTGAGAATATCAAGTTGAAAATATAAAGTCCATTTCTTGGACTTGGAAAATATATGAAATTAACATGTTTGATATATAACAATATAACATTAAGAAAGAACTCCATATTAAAAGACATGATATAAAGATTATTATGATATATAGAATATATTGAGAAAATAAAGATGGAATATTACTGATAAATATATATGTGGAAATATATCATTGTGAAAATAAAGTTGGAAAATATATGAAAATATCATGTTTAATATTATTGATTCTTCTCATAATGTATATTTGATTATATACTAACATATTGAAAAAACTTTTTTATATAGAAAAATGCCATGAACTGATTATATATTGAAATAAAATAAACATTGAGAATATCAAGTTGAAAAGATAAAGTCCATTTATTGGACTTGGAAAATATATGAAATTAACATGTTTGATATATAACAATATAACATTAAGAAAGAACTCCATATTAAAAGACATGATATAAAGATTATTATGATATATAGAATATATTGAGAAAATAAAGATGGAATATTACTGATAAATATATATGTGGAAATATATCATTGTGAAAATAAAGTTGGAAAATATATGAAAATATCATGTTTAATATTATTGATTCTTCTCATAATGTATATTTGATTATATACTAACATATTGAAAAAAACTTTTTATATAGAAAAATGCCATGAACTGATTATATATTGAAATAAAATAAACATTGAGAATATCAAGTTGAAAAGATAAAGTCCATTTATTGGACTTGGAAAATATATGAAATTAACATGTTTGATATATAACAATATAACATTAAGAAAGAACTCCATATTAAAAGACATGATATAAAGATTATTATGATATATAGAATATATTGAGAAAATAAAGATGGAATATTACTGATAAATATATATGTGGAAATATATCATTGTGAAAATAAAGTTGGAAAATATATGAAAATATCATGTTTAATATTATTGATTCTTCTCATAATGTATATTTGATTATATACTAACATATTGAAAAAAACTTTTTATATAGAAAAATGCCATGAACTGATTATATATTGAAATAAAATAAACATTGAGAATATCAAGTTGAAAAGATAAAGTCCATTTATTGGACTTGGAAAATATATGAAATTAACATGTTTGATATATAACAATATAACATTAAGAAAGAACTCCATATTAAAAGACATGATATAAAGATTATTATGATATATAGAATATATTGAGAAAATAAAGATGGAATATTACTGATAAATATATATGTGGAAATATATCATTGTGAAAATAAAGTTGGAAAATATATGAAAATATCATGTTTAATATTATTGATTCTTCTCATAATGTATATTTGATTATATACTAACATATTGAAAAAAACTTTTTATATAGAAAAATGCCATGAACTGATTATATATTGAAATAAAATAAACATTGAGAATATCAAGTTGAAAAGATAAAGTCCATTTATTGGACTTGGAAAATATATGAAATTAACATGTTTGATATATAACAATATAACATTAAGAAAGAACTCCATATTAAAAGACATGATATAAAGATTATTATGATATATAGAATATATTGAGAAAATAAAGATGGAATATTACTGATAAATATATATGTGGAAATATATCATTGTGAAAATAAAGTTGGAAAATATATGAAAATATCATGTTTAATATTATTGATTCTTCTCATAATGTATATTTGATTATATACTAACATATTGAAAAAAACTTTTTATATAGAAAAATGCCATGAACTGATTATATATTGAAATAAAATAAACATTGAGAATATCAAGTTGAAAAGATAAAGTCCATTTATTGGACTTGGAAAATATATGAAATTAACATGTTTGATATATAACAATATAACATTAAGAAAGAACTCCATATTAAAAGACATGATATAAAGATTATTATGATATATAGAATATATTGAGAAAATAAAGATGGAATATTACTGATAAATATATATGTGGAAATATATCATTGTGAAAATAAAGTTGGAAAATATATGAAAATATCATGTTTAATATTATTGATTCTTCTCATAATGTATATTTGATTATATACTAACATATTGAAAAAAACTTTTTATATAGAAAAATGCCATGAACTGATTATATATTGAAATAAAATAAACATTGAGAATATCAAGTTGAAAAGATAAAGTCCATTTATTGGACTTAGAAAATATATGAAATTAACATGTTTGATATATAACAATATAACATTAAGAAAGAACTCCATATTAAAAGACATGATATAAAGATTATTATGATATATAGAATATATTGAGAAAATAAAGATGGAATATTACTGATAAATATATATGTGGAAATATATCATTGTGAAAATAAAGTTGGAAAATATATGAAAATATCATGTTTAATATTATTGATTCTTCTCATAATGTATATTTGATTATATACTAACATATTGAAAAAAACTTTTTATATAGAAAAATGCCATGAACTGATTATATATTGAAATAAAATAAACATTGAGAATATCAAGTTGAAAAGATAAAGTCCATTTATTGGACTTAGAAAATATATGAAATTAACATGTTTGATATATAACAATATAACATTAAGAAAGAACTCCATATTAAAAGACATGATATAAAGATTATTATGATATATAGAATATATTGAGAAAATAAAGATGGAATATTACTGATAAATATATATGTGGAAATATATCATTGTGAAAATAAAGTTGGAAAATATATGAAAATATCATGTTTAATATTATTGATTCTTCTCATAATGTATATTTGATTATATACTAACATATTGAAAAAAACTTTTTATATAGAAAAATGCCATGAACTGATTATATATTGAAATAAAATAAACATTGAGAATATCAAGTTGAAAAGATAAAGTCCATTTATTGGACTTGGAAAATATATGAAATTAACATGTTTGATATATAACAATATAACATTAAGAAAGAACTCCATATTAAAAGACATGATATAAAGATTATTATGATATATAGAATATATTGAGAAAATAAAGATGGAATATTACTGATAAATATATATGTGGAAATATATCATTGTGAAAATAAAGTTGGAAAATATATGAAAATATCATGTTTAATATTATTGATTCTTCTCATAATGTATATTTGATTATATACTAACATATTGAAAAAAACTTTTTATATAGAAAAATGCCATGAACTGATTATATATTGAAATAAAATAAACATTGAGAATATCAAGTTGAAAAGATAAAGTCCATTTATTGGACTTGGAAAATATATGAAATTAACATGTTTGATATATAACAATATAACATTAAGAAAGAACTCCATATTAAAAGACATGATATAAAGATTATTATGATATATAGAATATATTGAGAAAATAAAGATGGAATATTACTGATAAATATATATGTGGAAATATATCATTGTGAAAATAAAGTTGGAAAATATATGAAAATATCATGTTTAATATTATTGATTCTTCTCATAATGTATATTTGATTATATACTAACATATTGAAAAAAACTTTTTATATAGAAAAATGCCATGAACTGATTATATATTGAAATAAAATAAACATTGAGAATATCAAGTTGAAAAGATAAAGTCCATTTATTGGACTTAGAAAATATATGAAATTAACATGTTTGATATATAACAATATAACATTAAGAAAGAACTCCATATTAAAAGACATGATATAAAGATTATTATGATATATAGAATATATTGAGAAAATAAAGATGGAATATTACTGATAAATATATATGTGGAAATATATCATTGTGAAAATAAAGTTGGAAAATATATGAAAATATCATGTTTAATATTATTGATTCTTCTCATAATGTATATTTGATTATATACTAACATATTGAAAAAAACTTTTTATATAGAAAAATGCCATGAACTGATTATATATTGAAATAAAATAAACATTGAGAATATCAAGTTGAAAAGATAAAGTCCATTTATTGGACTTAGAAAATATATGAAATTAACATGTTTGATATATAACAATATAACATTAAGAAAGAACTCCATATTAAAAGACATGATATAAAGATTATTATGATATATAGAATATATTGAGAAAATAAAGATGGAATATTACTGATAAATATATATGTGGAAATATATCATTGTGAAAATAAAGTTGGAAAATATATGAAAATATCATGTTTAATATTATTGATTCTTCTCATAATGTATATTTGATTATATACTAACATATTGAAAAAAACTTTTTATATAGAAAAATGCCATGAACTGATTATATATTGAAATAAAATAAACATTGAGAATATCAAGTTGAAAAGATAAAGTCCATTTATTGGACTTAGAAAATATATGAAATTAACTTTTTTGGTAATTAATGCAGCTATGAAAATTTTTAATATATTTGTATATTTTCATACGATATATGAGGTTTTCTCTATGTATATTTCAAAATATTTGCTTGGCATATATTTTGTTCAATAATATGTAATATTTTGTAATATAATACAAGATATTGATCGTATTATATGAAATATGCAAAAATTTTGATATATTTGTATATTATAATACGATTATAGAGATTTTCTCTATGTATACCCTTTTCTACATACGATAAATGACCGTCTGCTTGACAGCGGGACAAAAAACCTATATAGGGTAGGCAGTGGTTGTCTACCGGCCATTGTTCAAAATATTTGCTTGGCTTATATTTTGTTCAATGATATGAAATATTTTGTAATATAATACAAGATATTGATCGTATTATATGAAATATACAAAAATTTTAATATATTTGTATATTATAATACGATTATAGAGATTTTCTCTATGTATACCCTTTTCTACATACGATAAATGACCGTCTGCTTGACAGCGGGACAAAAAACCTATATAGGGTAGGCAGTGGTTGTCTACCGGCCATTGTTCAAAATATTTGCTTGGCATATATTTTGTTCAATGATATGAAATATTTTGTAATATAATACAAGATATTGATCGTATTATATGAAATATACAAAAATTTTGATATATTTGTATATTATAATACGATTATAGAGATTTTCTCTATGTATACCCTTTTCTACATACGATAAATGACCGTCTGCTTGACAGCGGGACAAAAAACCTATATAGGGTAGGCAGTGGTTGTCTACCGGCCATTGTTCAAAATATTTGCTTGGCATATATTTTGTTCAATGGTATGAAATATTTTGTAATATAATACAAGATATTGATCGTATTATATGAAATATACAAAAATTTTGATATATTTGTATATTATAATACGATTATAGAGATTTTCTCTATGTATACCCTTTTCTACATACGATAAATGACCGTCTGCTTGACAGCGGGACAAAAAACCTATATAGGGTAGGCAGTGGTTGTCTACCGGCCATTGTTCAAAATATTTGCTTGGCATATATTTTGTTCAATGATATGAAATATTTTGTAATATAATACAAGATATTGATCGTATTATATGAAATATACAAAAATTTTGATATATTTGTATATTATAATACGATTATAGAGATTTTCTCTATGTATACCCTTTTCTACATACGATAAATGACCGTCTGCTTGACAGCGGGACAAAAAACCTATATAGGGTAGGCAGTGGTTGTCTACCGGCCATTGTTCAAAATATTTGCTTGGCATATATTTTGTTCAATGGTATGAAATATTTTGTAATATAATACAAGATATTGATCGTATTATATGAAATATACAAAAATTTTGATATATTTGTATATTATAATACGATTATAGAGATTTTCTCTATGTATACCCTTTTCTACATACGATAAATGACCGTCTGCTTGACAGCGGGACAAAAAACCTATATAGGGTAGGCAGTGGTTGTCTACCGGCAATTGTTCAAAATATTTGTTTGGCATATATTTTGTTCAATAATATAATATTATACAAGTATTTTATAATATAATACGAAATATTGATCGTATTATATGAAATATGAAAAAATTTAATATATTTCTATATTTTTATAAAATATAGGAAGAAATTGTATGTGGGGTGCGAAATGCAATTATAAATACCCGTTTGGAAGACAGCGGTGCAAAAAACCTATATAAGATGGGCAGTGGTTGTTCATCAAGTATTTATCAAAATGTTATGTGGTTTCATATATTTTTGATTATACTAATATTAAATGTTTGAAATATAGATATATGTTGTATAAAATTTGTTGTCTATGTTCTCATATGGGAATCTTAGAGTTTTGGCTTAGCGCTACATATATTTATTAAGAAAAGATAATATCGTTGAAACAAAGGCCAAAATGAAGAACAATTCTAGTTTCCAATTATTATCGTTAATTTATGGCGGCAGGCAGATATAATTTATATTATATTTGATCCTGCCAAAAAAAATGTATTGCATTGTATTTTTTTAAAATATTAATGTATTTACATTTTAACAATATATGTTATAGTTTCATATTTATATGTAACTTTTTCATATGCTCTTGGTTTTATATTAATATATTACCAAAATATATACGAAAATAATAAATTTTAAATTTATTATCAAATTGCAAATGAGTTAATTTAATATTAATAATATTAGTTAACCAAAATTGTATGTGTGATACAATTATGTATGTTGGAAATAAAATGATATTTTTGAATGAAATATGCATATATAAAATGTTGTGTATAGAAATGAATTCTTACGAAAAGAATATATACAAGAAGACCGATATAAAAATAATAATAACTAATGACTAAAGAAAGATATTTAAATGTAAAAAGAACATTATTCCTAAAAATGAATGCTGCGAATACGATAGCTATATAAATATGGCCGTACTCGATATACTATATACTAATATTTATATTGCTAATTTCTATTCAATAATATGAAAGAAATATGTAATAAAGAAACATTATTCTGGTTGATCCTGCCAGTAGTTATATGCTTGTCTCAAAGATTAAGCCATGCATGTCTAAGTACACACGAATTAAAAGTGAAACCGCAAAAGGCTCATTATATCAGTTATGGTTCCTTAGATCGTTAACAGTTACTTGGATAACTGTGGTAATTCTAGAGCTAATACATGCAATTAAAACATGAACCTTATGGGACATGTGCTTTTATTAGGCTAAAACCAAGCGATCGTAAGATCGTTACTTTGGTTGAACTCTAGATAACATGCAGATCGTATGGTCTTGTACCGACGACAGATCTTTCAAATGTCTGCCCTATCAACTTTTGATGGTAGTATCTAGGACTACCATGGTTGCAACGGGTAACGGGGAATCAGGGTTCGATTCCGGAGAGGGAGCCTGAGAAACGGCTACCACATCTAAGGAAGGCAGCAGGCGCGTAAATTACCCACTCCCAGCTCGGGGAGGTAGTGACGAAAAATAACAATACAGGACTCATATCCGAGGCCCTGTAATTGGAATGAGTACACTTTAAATCCTTTAACAAGGACCAATTGGAGGGCAAGTCTGGTGCCAGCAGCCGCGGTAATTCCAGCTCCAATAGCGTATATTAAAGTTGTTGCGGTTAAAACGTTCGTAGTTGAACTTGTGCTTCATACGGGTAGTACAACTTACAATTGTGGTTAGTACTATACCTTTATGTATGTAAGCGTATTACCGGTGGAGTTCTTATATATGTTTAAATACTTGTATTTTTTCATATGTTCCTCCTATTTAAAAACCTGCATTAGTGCTCTTAAACGAGTGTTATTGTGGGCCGGTACAATTACTTTGAACAAATTAGAGTGCTTAAAGCAGGCTTCAAATGCCTGAATATTCTGTGCATGGGATAATGAAATAAGACCTCTGTTCTGCTTTCATTGGTTTTCAGATCAAGAGGTAATGATTAATAGAAGCAGTTTGGGGGCATTAGTATTACGACGCGAGAGGTGAAATTCTTGGACCGTCGTAAGACTAACTTAAGCGAAAGCATTTGCCAAAGATGTTTTCATTAATCAAGAACGAAAGTTAGAGGTTCGAAGGCGATCAGATACCGCCCTAGTTCTAACCATAAACGATGCCAGCTAGCAATTGGGTGTAGCTACTTTTATGGCTCTCTCAGTCGCTTCCCGGGAAACCAAAGCTTTTGGGCTCCGGGGGAAGTATGGTTGCAAAGCTGAAACTTAAAGGAATTGACGGAAGGGCACCACCAGGAGTGGAGCCTGCGGCTTAATTTGACTCAACACGGGAAAACTTACCAGGTCCGAACATAAGTGTGTAAGACAGATTGATAGCTCTTTCTCGAATCTATGGGTGGTGGTGCATGGCCGTTCTTAGTTCGTGGAGTGATTTGTCTGGTTAATTCCGATAACGAACGAGACTCAAATATATTAAATAGATATCTTCAGGATTATGGTGTTGAAGCTTATATAGCCTTCATTCATGGTTGCAGTAAAATGTTAATTGTGTTTGAATGTGTTTATATAAGTGGAGCCGTACCTGTTGGTTTGTCCCATTATAAGGACACTAGCTTCTTAAATGGACAAATTGCGTCTAGCAATAATGAGATTGAGCAATAACAGGTCTGTGATGCCCTTAGATGTCCTGGGCTGCACGCGCTACAATGAAAGTATCAACGTGTATTTCCTAGACCGAGAGGTCCGGGTAAACCGCTGAACCACTTTCATGCTTGGGATTGTGAACTGAAACTGTTCACATGAACTTGGAATTCCCAGTAAGTGTGAGTCATTAACTCGCATTGATTACGTCCCTGCCCTTTGTACACACCGCCCGTCGCTACTACCGATTGAATTATTTAGTGAGGTCTCCGGACGTGATCACTGTGACGCCTTGTGTGTTACGGTTGTTTCGCAAAAGTTGACCGAACTTGATTATTTAGAGGAAGTAAAAGTCGTAACAAGGTTTCCGTAGGTGAACCTGCGGAAGGATCATTATAGTATATAATTTTCCTTACCGTTAATATATATAATATTTATGAATTTGCCAAAGAAAACAAAATTTGAAAAAAAACTACAAAAAAATAATATAGTTCGAACAAGCAAATCGAATATATTAATATATATATATATATAAAATATTAAAGCATGAAAAAAAGTATATATATATATAAGAAATTAATAGAAAGAACAAAACGATATATACAACTTTGAACAAGCAGATCAAAGATATCGAATTTAACATTTAAAACCAGTATCCAAGCAAAGCTGAATGTTAAAAAGAAAATATTAAATTTGCGTGTATATGGACCATAATATACAGGCGTTGCGTAATGTATTGTTCATTATTATTATGCGCATACATTGGTTAATGCAACAATCTGAAATATATAATGTTGTACCTGGTTTTTTCAGGTTAATGTTTTATATAAAATTATCAATATTTTTATATTGCTTATATAAAACTAAGACTTTTCGCAACATTTGTTTTGGATTTAAAAAAAATAAATTAATGTTTAATTTATTGAAGGAATTGATATATGCCAGTAAAATGGTGTATTTTTAATTTCTTTCAATAAAAACATTTTTGATGATATATATAAACAAAATTATTAAAACTCTAAGCGGTGGATCACTCGGCTCATGGGTCGATGAAGAACGCAGCAAACTGTGCGTCATCGTGTGAACTGCAGGACACATGAACATCGACATTTTGAACGCATATCGCAGTCCATGCTGTTATGTACTTTAATTAATTTTAAAGTGCTGCTTGGACTACATATGGTTGAGGGTTGTAAGACTATGCAAAATAAGTTGTTTATAATTTTCATTTAATGAATTTTATAAGCATATGGTATATTATTGGATTTAATAATTATTAATTATTGTATTCATAATATTAAATATTATATGAAGAACATTATTCTCACATTGTTGTAAATATTTGAATGTGAAAACGAAGAAAATATATTTTCTTTTTTTTAAATCAAATAATACTGAGAAATGTCTAGCATAAAATTTATATCTAGAATTGTCTCTTATTAATGATGCAAAAAATTGAAAAACGTTGGAAATGTTATTATTCTTCGTTGGTTTGTCGTTAAGGTGCAAATGGCAAATTTAAAATGTAATGTTTTATCTATATGAAAAGAATTAATGCAAAATAAATGTTTTATACAACCTCAACTCATATGGGACTACCCCCTGAATTTAAGCATATTAATTAGGGGAGGAAAAGAAACTAACAAGGATTTTCTTAGTAGCGGCGAGCGAAAAGAAATCAGTTCAGCACTAAGTCACTTTGTCTATATGGCAAATGTGAGATGCAGTGTATGGAGCGTCAATATTCTAGTATGAGAAATTAATGATTTAAGTCCTTCTTAAATGAGGCCATTTACCCATAGAGGGTGCCAGGCCCGTATAACGTTAATGATTACTAGATGATGTTTCCAAAGAGTCGTGTTGCTTGATAGTGCAGCACTAAGTGGGTGGTAAACTCCATCTAAAACTAAATATAACCATGAGACCGATAGTAAACAAGTACCGTGAGGGAAAGTTGAAAAGAACTCTGAATAGAGAGTTAAACAGTACGTGAAACTGCTTAGAGGTTAAGCCCGATGAACCTGAATATCCGTTATGGAAAATTCATCATTAGAATTGTAATGTTTAAATAATATTATGATAATAGTGTGCATTTTTTCCATATAAGGACATTGTAATCTATTAGCATAACATGATTTATCATAAAATATGGCTTATAGTTTATTCAAATTATTATGCTTGCATTTTAACATAGAATAAATGTCATTAATTTGATAAAGTGCTGATAGATTTATATGACTACAGTGCGTTAATTTTTCGGAATTATATAATGGCATAATTATCATTGATTTTTGTGTTTATTATATGCACTTGTACGATTAACAATGCGAAAGATTCAGGATACCTTCGGGACCCGTCTTGAAACACGGACCAAGGAGTCTAACATATGTGCAAGTTATTGGGATATAAACCTAATAGCGTAATTAACTTGACTAATAATGGGATTAGTTTTTTAACTATTTATAGTTAATTAACACAATCCCGGGGCGTTCTATATAGTTATGTATAATAATATTTATATTATTTATGCCTCTAACTGGAACGTACCTTGAGCATATATGCTGTGACCCGAAAGATGGTGAACTATACTTGATCAGGTTGAAGTCAGGGGAAACCCTGATGGAAGACCGAAACAGTTCTGACGTGCAAATCGATTGTCAGAATTGAGTATAGGGGCGAAAGACCAATCGAACCATCTAGTAGCTGGTTCCTTCCGAAGTTTCCCTCAGGATAGCTGGTGCATTTTAATATTATATAAAATAATCTTATCTGGTAAAGCGAATGATTAGAGGCCTTAGGGTCGAAACGATCTTAACCTATTCTCAAACTTTAAATGGGTAAGAACCTTAACTTTCTTGATATGAAGTTTAAGGTTATGATATAATGTGCCCAGTGGGCCACTTTTGGTAAGCAGAACTGGCGCTGTGGGATGAACCAAACGTAATGTTACGGTGCCCAAATTAACAACTCATGCAGATACCATGAAAGGCGTTGGTTGCTTAAAACAGCAGGACGGTGATCATGGAAGTCGAAATCCGCTAAGGAGTGTGTAACAACTCACCTGCCGAAGCAACTAGCCCTTAAAATGGATGGCGCTTAAGTTGTATACCTATACATTACCGCTAAAGTAGATGATTTATATTACTTGTAATATAAATTTTGAAACTTTAGTGAGTAGGAAGGTACAATGGTATGCGTAGAAGTGTTTGGCGTAAGCCTGCATGGAGCTGCCATTGGTACAGATCTTGGTGGTAGTAGCAAATAATCGAATGAGACCTTGGAGGACTGAAGTGGAGAAGGGTTTCGTGTGAACAGTGGTTGATCACGAGTTAGTCGGTCCTAAGTTCAAGGCGAAAGCCGAAAATTTTCAAGTAATAAATGACTGAATAAATAAATGCCTAATAATATACTTGAATAATTTTGAACGAAAGGGAATACGGTTCCAATTCCGTAACCTGTTGAGTATCCGTTTGTTATTAAATATGGGCCTCGTGCTCATCCTGGCAACAGGAACGACCATAAAGAAGCCGTCGAGAGATATCGGAAGAGTTTTCTTTTCTGTTTTATAGCCGTACTACCATGGAAGTCTTTCGCAGAGAGATATGGTAGATGGGCTAGAAGAGCATGACATATACTGTTGTGTCGATATTTTCTCCTCGGACCTTGAAAATTTATGGTGGGGATACGCAAACTTCTCAACAGGCCGTACCAATATCCGCAGCTGGTCTCCAAGGTGAAGAGTCTCTAGTCGATAGAATAATGTAGGTAAGGGAAGTCGGCAAATTAGATCCGTAACTTCGGGATAAGGATTGGCTCTGAAGATTGAGATAGTCGGGCTTGATTGGGAAACAATAACATGGTTTATGTGCTCGTTCTGGGTAAATAGAGTTTCTATCATTTATGTTAGTTACTTGTTCCCCGGATAGTTTAGTTACGTAGCCAATTGTGGAACTTTCTTGCTAAAATTTTTAAGAATACTAGTTGGGTCAAACCAATTAACAATCAATCAAGATGGAGCCCTTAATATCAAGGTGTGGACCCTTGGGGGCTCTGGGGTCTGATTGTGTGCAGAAGGGGTGAAATTCCGAAATTCGTCAGCCATATAATCAGATCAAGTCGACTCGAAACCTCCTCGTGGTATCTTCCGGGTGCTAGACAGTTTACTGTTTAGTAGCTAATTCGAGCGGCGAAGCGTTCTTTGGGGTTTCCAGCCCTCTAGAATCAGTCATTATTGGAGCCAATCTAACAAATACAGAGCCTCGGATAACTACTTCTGTGGCAACTAGCCTAGAAGCCCAATATGAGACTAGTGCAGGAAATGACCATCAAGCTAGGGTCACCTGTACGATATGTGGAAGGCACTTTAGTAGTAAAATAGGGCTTGGTGTCCACATGTCACGTCTTCACAAAAACGAGTTTGATGTACTTCGTCGGCGTGAAGACGTAAATCTAAGGTGGAGTGAGGAAGAGAAGTGGATGATGGCGAGAAAGGAGTTCGAACTCGCAGCAAGTGGTGTCTTAAGGCATGCCAATAAGCAACTAGCGGAAGTTTTCACGAACCGCAGCGTCGAAGCTATAAAGAAAATTCGACAGAGGAGTGATTATAAGGCAAAAATGGAACAGATAAGAGGGCAATCTGTTCCCACTCCAGAAGTTGCTGAAACAAGAACCACACAGCGCCGCCCTAGTAATAGCGAGCGAGAACACCTTGAACCAACGTCGGAAGCATCTCCAATCACTCTATCCGAACAGTCGGGCGAAATCATGCGGAAGCTGCGGGGCTATCGCCCCGTAGTATGTAATCCCCAATGGAGAGCCGAGGTCCTTCAATCTATCATCGATGGAGCGGAGGGCCTTGGGAAGGAAACCACTCTCCGGTGTTTGTCTAACTACCTCCTGGAAATTTTTCCGGCACAGAATGCACCACACATTCTGACGAGGCCTCCTCGGAGGCCCCGTAATAGGAGACAAAGTAGGCGGCAGCAGTACGCTAGGGTTCAGCGTAACTGGGACAAACATAAGGGGAGATGCATTAAATCTCTGCTAGATGGAGCTGATGAGTCGGTAATGCCAAACCGGGAACTTATGGAACCTTATTGGAGAGAAGTGATGTCACAGCCTAGCCCATGCTCGTGCGATAATACAGTGTTTCATATGGAACACTTGCATGAGAGGGTATGGTCCGCTATTACAGAGCGTGATCTAAGGGCGAACAAAGTGCCATTATCTTCATCTCCGGGACCTGACGGAATTTCTCCAAAAACTGCCAGGAGTATTCCAACGGGTATTATGCTTCGCATAATGAACCTTATTCTCTGGTGCGGCAACCTACCACAACCATCAAGACTGGCCAGAACCGTATTCATCCCGAAAACGGTGACGGCAAATCGACCGCAAGACTTTCGTCCCATTACGGTCCCCTCGGTTTTGGTTCGGCAACTAAACGCCATTTTGGCATCCCGGTTGACTTCATCAATCAATTGGGACACGCGACAGCGAGGGTTCCAACCTACCGATGGGTGTGCCGATAATGCGACGATGGTCGACTTAATCTTGAGGGAAAGCCATAAATGCAAAAAGTCCTGCTTCATAGCGACCCTGGACGTAAGCAAGGCATTTGACTCTGTGTCACATGCTGCAGTAATTAACACCCTAACTGCATATGGCCTACCAAAGGATTTCGTTGACTACGTACAGAAGACGTACGAGGTTGGTGGCACAACGCTCAATGGGGAAGGATGGAGTTCGGAGGTAATTTACCCAGCCCGTGGAGTGAGGCAGGGAGATCCTCTCTCTCCAGTTCTATTTAACCTTGTCATCGACAGGTTACTTAGGTCCCTACCCAAAGAGATTGGTGTCAAGGTCGGAAATGCCATGACAAACGCGGCAGCATTCGCAGATGATATAGTGCTATTTGCGGAAACTCCGATGGGCCTTCAGAAATTGTTGGATATGACCGTGAATTTTTTGGGAGCGGTCGGACTCGCCCTAAACGCCGATAAGTGTTTCACTGTCGGTATAAAGGCGCAGCCTAAGCAGAAGTGTACTGTTGTGACGCAACAGAGCTTTCGCATAGGTCTGCGAGAGTGCCCAGCACTGAAGCGCACAGACGAGTGGAAGTATTTAGGTATCTGTTTCACTGCGGAAGGAAGGGTCCGGTACGATCCAGCTGAAGACCTCGGTCCGAAGTTGTTGAGATTGACTCGGGCCCCTCTGAAACCTCAACAGAAGTTGTTTGCCCTTAGGACTGTCCTTATCCCACAGCTCTTTCACAAGCTAACACTTGGGAGTGTGACGATAGGCGTTCTAAGAAAATTTGACAGATTGGTGCGATTCTATATCCGGAGATGGTTAGATCTTCCGGGGGATGTGTCAGTCGGCTACTTCCACGCTCCCCACACTTGTGGGGGACTCGGTATACCGTCATTAAGATGGTTAGCTCCGATGCTAAGGCTGAAGAGATTGAGCAACATAAAATGGCCAAACCTCGAGCAATCCGAGGTGGTCAGCTCTTTCTTGGACACCGAAATGCAAAGGGCCCGGGTTCGTTTACGGGCGGGAAATGTAGAACTGTTATCACGCCTTGAAATAGAGTCGTACTGGGCGAACAGGTTGCACATGTCTGTTGATGGTAGCGGTCTCCGTGAAGCGGGTAAATTCCACCCGCAACACGGATGGGTCAGTCAGCCCACGCGTTTGCTAACAGGAAAGGAATATTTGAACGGAATCAAATTGCGGATAAATGCCCTACCCTCAAAGTCTCGTACTACGAGGGGAAGGCACGAATTGGAGAGACGGTGTCGTGCGGGATGTGATGCTTCCGAAACAACAAACCACATCTTGCAAAAGTGCTATCGTACGTATGGAAGACGGATAGCTAGACACAACAGCGTAGTAAATTCGATCAAGTTGGGACTTGAGAGGAAAGGCTGCGTTGTTCATGTTGAACCAAGTCTGCATTGCGAGACCGGATTGAATAAACCTGACCTGGTGGCACTCCGACAAAATCACATTTATGTGATCGACGCTCAGGTAGTGACAGACGGACGTTCGATCGACGATGCGCACCAACGCAAAGTCGAGAGATATGACAGACCGGACATACGGACTGAATTGCGGCGACGATTCGGAGAGACAAGTGGCATTGAATTCCATTCCGCAACACTTAACTGGAGGGGGGTCTGGAGTAGTCAGTCGGTAAAACGGTTGATTGCAACGGATCTCCTAACCACTGGCGATAGCAATATCATCAGTGTCCGGGTGGTGAAAGGCGGTATTTACTGCTTTAGGCATTTCATGTATTGGACAGGATACAATAGACGGATGAGACATGGAATGCGCTAGTTTCAACCAAACAGCCTGCTACCTTGGCATAACATCAAAAAAGGTACAAACATCGCAAAAAGCCATCATAAAAGGAGGGTTTTAGTACGTAGGCGCTGTAGAGCTTTCACACGTGGTGAAGTTCTGACGAAGCAGTGAATCGTGCATGCTAGCATCGTTCGTTGGATGAACGACTAGTATCTTTAGAAGATTTCCCCACCTTAGCGATCAAAAAAAAAAAAAAAAAAAAAAAAAATAGCCAAATGCCTCGTCATCTAATTAGTGACGCGCATGAATGGATTAACGAGATTCCTACTGTCCCTATCTACTATCTAGCGAAACCACAGCCAAGGGAACGGGCTTGGAATAATTAGCGGGGAAAGAAGACCCTTTTGAGCTTGACTCTAATCTGGCAGTGTAAGGAGACATAAGAGGTGTAGAATAAGTGGGAGATATTAGACTTCGGTTTGGTATCGGCAATGAAATACCACTACTCTTATTGTTTCCTTACTTACTTGATTAAATGGAACGTGTATCATTTCCTAGCCATTATACGGATATATTTATTATATCTTATGGTATTGGGTTTTGATGCAAGCTTCTTGATCAAAGTATCACGAGTTTGTTATATAATCGCAAACAAATTCTTTAATGAGACGATGCATTTATGTATTTTTGATTTGAAAATTTGGTATAACTCCAATTACTCAGGTATGATCCAATTCAAGGACATTGCCAGGTAGGGAGTTTGACTGGGGCGGTACATCTCTCAAATAATAACGGAGGTGTCCCAAGGCCAGCTCAGTGCGGACAGAAACCACACATAGAGCAAAAGGGCAAATGCTGACTTGATCTCGGTGTTCAGTACACACAGGGACAGCAAAAGCTCGGCCTATCGATCCTTTTGGTTTAAAGAGTTTTTAACAAGAGGTGTCAGAAAAGTTACCATAGGGATAACTGGCTTGTGGCGGCCAAGCGTTCATAGCGACGTCGCTTTTTGATCCTTCGATGTCGGCTCTTCCTATCATTGTGAAGCAAAATTCACCAAGCGTTGGATTGTTCACCCATGCAAGGGAACGTGAGCTGGGTTTAGACCGTCGTGAGACAGGTTAGTTTTACCCTACTAATGACAAAACGTTGTTGCGACAGCATTCCTGCGTAGTACGAGAGGAACCGCAGGTACGGACCAATGGCACAATACTTGTTCGAGCGAACAGTGGTATGACGCTACGTCCGTTGGATTATGCCTGAACGCCTCTAAGGTCGTATCCGTGCTGGACTGCAATGATAAATAAGGGGCAATTTGCATTGTATGGCTTCTAAACCATTTAAAGTTTGTAATTCATTTTATAAACGACAATGGATGTGATGCCAATGTAATTTGTAACATAGTAAATTGGGAGGATCTTTGATCACCTGGTGCCGCGCTAGTTACATATAAAAGCATTATTTAATACAATGACAAAGCCTAGAATCAATTGTAAACGACTTTTGTAACAGGCAAGGTGTTGTAAGTGGTTGAGCAGCTGCCATACTGCGATCCACTGAAGCTTATCCTTTGCTTGACGATTCGATATAATATAAATATAATATGCTTGTGTGATGTATATAAAGTTTTTATATACTCGCCAATGTGTGTTGTATAATTATATTATATATAAATATAAAAATATATATATATATTGATGGTGCTAGATATATATATATAAATATGTATATTTACATATATATTTAATATATTTGTAATATATACAAAGAAAAACTTTTGATACAGAAAAATGACATGAACTGATTAAATATTGAAATAAAATAATTAAATATAAATATATATATATATTGATGGTGCTAGATATATATATAAAAATATGTATATATACATATATATTTAATATATTTGTAATATATACAAAGAAAAACTTTTGATAAAGAAAAATGACATGAACTGATTATATATTGAAATAAAATAAACATTGAGAATATCAAGTTGAAAATATAAAGTCCATTTCTTGGACTTAGAAAATATATGAAATTAACATGTTTGATATATAACAATATAACATTAAGAAAGAACTCCATATTAAAAGACATGATATAAAGATTATTATGATATATAGAATATATTGAGAAAATAAAGATGGAATATTACTGATAAATATATATGTGGAAATATATCATTGTGAAAATAAAGTTGGAAAATATATGAAAATATCATGTTTAATATTATTGATTCTTCTCATAATGTATATTTGATTATATACTAACATATTGAAAAAAACTTTTTATATAGAAAAATGCCATGAACTGATTATATATTGAAATAAAATAAACATTGAGAATATCAAGTTGAAAATATAAAGTCCATTTCTTGGACTTGGAAAATATATGAAATTAACATGTTTGATATATAACAATATAACATTAAGAAAGAACTCCATATTAAAAGACATGATATAAAGATTATTATGATATATAGAATATATTGAGAAAATAAAGATGGAATATTACTGATAAATATATATGTGGAAATATATCATTGTGAAAATAAAGTTGGAAAATATATGAAAATATCATGTTTAATATTATTGATTCTTCTCATAATGTATATTTGATTATATACTAACATATTGAAAAAAACTTTTTATATAGAAAAATGCCATGAACTGATTATATATTGAAATAAAATAAACATTGAGAATATCAAGTTGAAAAGATAAAGTCCATTTATTGGACTTAGAAAATATATGAAATTAACATGTTTGATATATAACAATATAACATTAAGAAAGAACTCCATATTAAAAGACATGATATAAAGATTATTATGATATATAGAATATATTGAGAAAATAAAGATGGAATATTACTGATAAATATATATGTGGAAATATATCATTGTGAAAATAAAGTTGGAAAATATATGAAAATATCATGTTTAATATTATTGATTCTTCTCATAATGTATATTTGATTATATACTAACATATTGAAAAAAACTTTTTATATAGAAAAATGCCATGAACTGATTATATATTGAAATAAAATAAACATTGAGAATATCAAGTTGAAAAGATAAAGTCCATTTATTGGACTTAGAAAATATATGAAATTAACATGTTTGATATATAACAATATAACATTAAGAAAGAACTCCATATTAAAAGACATGATATAAAGATTATTATGATATATAGAATATATTGAGAAAATAAAGATGGAATATTACTGATAAATATATATGTGGAAATATATCATTGTGAAAATAAAGTTGGAAAATATATGAAAATATCATGTTTAATATTATTGATTCTTCTCATAATGTATATTTGATTATATACTAACATATTGAAAAAAACTTTTTATATAGAAAAATGCCATGAACTGATTATATATTGAAATAAAATAAACATTGAGAATATCAAGTTGAAAAGATAAAGTCCATTTATTGGACTTAGAAAATATATGAAATTAACATGTTTGATATATAACAATATAACATTAAGAAAGAACTCCATATTAAAAGACATGATATAAAGATTATTATGATATATAGAATATATTGAGAAAATAAAGATGGAATATTACTGATAAATATATATGTGGAAATATATCATTGTGAAAATAAAGTTGGAAAATATATGAAAATATCATGTTTAATATTATTGATTCTTCTCATAATGTATATTTGATTATATACTAACATATTGAAAAAAACTTTTTATATAGAAAAATGCCATGAACTGATTATATATTGAAATAAAATAAACATTGAGAATATCAAGTTGAAAATATAAAGTCCATTTCTTGGACTTAGAAAATATATGAAATTAACATGTTTGATATATAACAATATAACATTAAGAAAGAACTCCATATTAAAAGACATGATATAAAGATTATTATGATATATAGAATATATTGAGAAAATAAAGATGGAATATTACTGATAAATATATATGTGGAAATATATCATTGTGAAAATAAAGTTGGAAAATATATGAAAATATCATGTTTAATATTATTGATTCTTCTCATAATGTATATTTGATTATATACTAACATATTGAAAAAAACTTTTTATATAGAAAAATGCCATGAACTGATTATATATTGAAATAAAATAAACATTGAGAATATCAAGTTGAAAAGATAAAGTCCATTTATTGGACTTAGAAAATATATGAAATTAACATGTTTGATATATAACAATATAACATTAAGAAAGAACTCCATATTAAAAGACATGATATAAAGATTATTATGATATATAGAATATATTGAGAAAATAAAGATGGAATATTACTGATAAATATATATGTGGAAATATATCATTGTGAAAATAAAGTTGGAAAATATATGAAAATATCATGTTTAATATTATTGATTCTTCTCATAATGTATATTTGATTATATACTAACATATTGAAAAAAACTTTTTATATAGAAAAATGCCATGAACTGATTATATATTGAAATAAAATAAACATTGAGAATATCAAGTTGAAAAGATAAAGTCCATTTATTGGACTTAGAAAATATATGAAATTAACATGTTTGATATATAACAATATAACATTAAGAAAGAACTCCATATTAAAAGACATGATATAAAGATTATTATGATATATAGAATATATTGAGAAAATAAAGATGGAATATTACTGATAAATATATATGTGGAAATATATCATTGTGAAAATAAAGTTGGAAAATATATGAAAATATCATGTTTAATATTATTGATTCTTCTCATAATGTATATTTGATTATATACTAACATATTGAAAAAAACTTTTTATATAGAAAAATGCCATGAACTGATTATATATTGAAATAAAATAAACATTGAGAATATCAAGTTGAAAAGATAAAGTCCATTTCTTGGACTTAGAAAATATATGAAATTAACATGTTTGATATATAACAATATAACATTAAGAAAGAACTCCATATTAAAAGACATGATATAAAGATTATTATGATATATAGAATATATTGAGAAAATAAAGATGGGATATTACTGATAAATATATATGTGGAAATATATCATTGTGAAAATAAAGTTGGAAAATATATGAAAATATCATGTTTAATATTATTGATTCTTCTCATAATGTATATTTGATTATATACTAACATATTGAAAAAAACTTTTTATATAGAAAAATGCCATGAACTGATTATATATTGAAATAAAATAAACATTGAGAATATCAAGTTGAAAATATAAAGTCCATTTCTTGGACTTGGAAAATATATGAAATTAACATGTTTGATATATAACAATATAACATTAAGAAAGAACTCCATATTAAAAGACATGATATAAAGATTATTATGATATATAGAATATATTGAGAAAATAAAGATGGAATATTACTGATAAATATATATGTGGAAATATATCATTGTGAAAATAAAGTTGGAAAATATATGAAAATATCATGTTTAATATTATTGATTCTTCTCATAATGTATATTTGATTATATACTAACATATTGAAAAAAACTTTTTATATAGAAAAATGCCATGAACTGATTATATATTGAAATAAAATAAACATTGAGAATATCAAGTTGAAAAGATAAAGTCCATTTATTGGACTTAGAAAATATATGAAATTAACTTTTTTGGTAATTAATGCAGCTATGAAAATTTTTAATATATTTGTATATTTTCATACGATATATGAGGTTTTCTCTATGTATATTTCAAAATATTTGCTTGGCATATATTTTGTTCAATAATATGTAATATTTTGTAATATAATACAAGATATTGATCGTATTATATGAAATATGCAAAAATTTTGATATATTTGTATATTATAATACGATTATAGAGATTTTCTCTATGTATACCCTTTTCTACATACGATAAATGACCGTCTGCTTGACAGCGGGACAAAAAACCTATATAGGGTAGGCAGTGGTTGTCTACCGGCCATTGTTCAAAATATTTGCTTGGCTTATATTTTGTTCAATGATATGAAATATTTTGTAATATAATACAAGATATTGATCGTATTATATGAAATATACAAAAATTTTAATATATTTGTATATTATAATACGATTATAGAGATTTTCTCTATGTATACCCTTTTCTACATACGATAAATGACCGTCTGCTTGACAGCGGGACAAAAAACCTATATAGGGTAGGCAGTGGTTGTCTACCGGCCATTGTTCAAAATATTTGCTTGGCATATATTTTGTTCAATGATATGAAATATTTTGTAATATAATACAAGATATTGATCGTATTATATGAAATATACAAAAATTTTGATATATTTGTATATTATAATACGATTATAGAGATTTTCTCTATGTATACCCTTTTCTACATACGATAAATGACCGTCTGCTTGACAGCGGGACAAAAAACCTATATAGGGTAGGCAGTGGTTGTCTACCGGCCATTGTTCAAAATATTTGCTTGGCATATATTTTGTTCAATGGTATGAAATATTTTGTAATATAATACAAGATATTGATCGTATTATATGAAATATACAAAAATTTTGATATATTTGTATATTATAATACGATTATAGAGATTTTCTCTATGTATACCCTTTTCTACATACGATAAATGACCGTCTGCTTGACAGCGGGACAAAAAACCTATATAGGGTAGGCAGTGGTTTTCTACCGGCCATTGTTCAAAATATTTGCTTGGCATATATTTTGTTCAATGGTATGAAATATTTTGTAATATAATACAAGATATTGATTATTATGAAATATACAATTTTGATATATTTGTATATTTAATAATTATAGAGATTTTGTATACTTTCACTTGACAGCTGGACAAAAAACGTGCAGACAATGGTATGAAGTATTTTGGCAAGATATTGATCGAAGTCCTGAAAAATTTGTTAAAAACGTGCAGACGATTAGGTAAGTTTTTCTAGTTACCTGTCAGACATACGAATAGCGCAAATAAATGCGACGTGTTTTTGAGCTGCAAATTGCATTTAAAATTATTTGCAAAAGTGAAAAGTTTATACACGTGGTCAGCAAATCAGCTGACTGGTGTTACCAGTCGTCGGCTAAGTCAGCTGGTGGAACAGCTGTTCCAGTGGTGTGTGTCTTGGCTGAACTGGTTCCGATAACCAGAACCAGTATCGATATAGGTGGCGCCACTATCCCTATAGTTAAAAATTCATCCGCCAGAGTGCGTCAATCAGTTCCGTAAAACGGCTGCAGGTGGCGCTTGTTGCTCTCCCACTATGGATTGGCAGGCGGCGTTGCCTACTTCTAGGCTATCGACAACTAGGAGCAAACGCAAGAAGAAGAGCGCTTCCTCTTCGGACTCCGACGACTCTCTTGAACCAGGCGAGGCAAGGAGGAAGCCTCCGCTGAAGCACCCCAATTCAATAGACGGACCCAGCACGAGCAAAGCCGCTGCTCTAGCGCGCAACAGTTTCGCAATTCTATCATCGGATGATGACGACGACGAGGAGGCTTGTGACGATATTCCAGCCAAGACTTCTCCAAAGCAGAACCCAGAGAAGGAGAAACTGAAGACGATTAAGCCACCACCTATCTTTATCCCAGACGTGACCAATATCAAGGCTCTCTCTAGTAGCATTGCTGGAGTACTCGGCAAAGACGTGGAGTTCACCTTTAAGGCGACCAACAACAACAATATCCGCGTGATGACCCCGGACAAGGAAAGCTATTCCGCCCTCAAGGATTTTTTGACCAAATCCAATAAAAGGTTTCAAACCTTCCAGCCCCGAGATGAACGCGCGTATAGGGTAGTCATCAAAGGCCTTCATTACTCAACGGACCTGGAGGAAATTCGAGAAGGTCTAAGCCGTCACGGACATAAAGTCAGAGATCTCTATAATCCCACGCAGAGAAGCACCAAAAAGCCACTTAACATCTTTTTCGCAAACCTCGAGCCGGCCAAGAACAACAAGGAGGCTTATCAAGTTAAGCGGCTCTGCAGTTCAATAGTGACAATTGAACCACCGATAAAGTTCAACGACGTGCCGCAATGCTATCGCTGCCAGGGATTTGGCCACACCCAACGGTACTGCCACCTGGAGCACAGATGTGTCAAGTGCGGAGACGGTCACCCAACCTCAGAGTGCAAAAATGAAAACAAGCCGGCCCATTGCCTACACTGCGAAGGCCCGCATGCAGCCTCCTACAAAGGTTGCCCCGCATATAAAAAGGCCAAAAGCATGCTCGCTCCAAAGCAGGCAGCTCCAAAGCAGGCAGCTCCACGCGCTCAGCATTCCGTGAGCAACAGTAGGGTTATTCCTAACTTCAGCTATGCCAACGCAGCTATGCAGGCAATTGATGGGACTCATCCCGTTACTCAACCACAGGCCAATACCGACAGCCTGATGGAAAGCTTAATGGCCAGGATGGAAGCCATGTTTGAGAGAATGATGGAGAAAGTGATGAGTCAAATGACTCAGATGATGGCAACCGTCTGCAAGTCGTTATGCAAACGGGATTAGACATTACCATTTGGAACGCAAACGGCCTGATCAACAACAGGCCCGAGGTCGAGCTATACTGCAAGACCAACCAAGCCGACATCTTACTCATCTCCGAAACCCACTTCTCAGACAGGTCTTACCTCACCTTAAAGGGGTATGACCTTATCTCAGCCAACCACCCCAACGGATCAGCCCGCGGCGGTGCCGCCATCCTTATCCGCAGCAGCATTAAGTTTGAGCCTCTACCGCCCATCCAAGAGGAATGGGTGCAATGCGCTCGAATTTCCGTAAACACCACCCACGGCGACATCACTTTAGCCGCTGCCTACTGTCCTCCCAGACACAGACCCACGGACGAGGATTTCTGCATGCTTCTTGATAGCCTTGGCACCAAATTCGTCATAGGTGGAGACTTCAACGCCAAGCACACCTGGTGGGGGTCCAGGGTGTGTAATCCAAAAGGTCAAGCGTTGTGCAGGCAAGTTCTTTCCCGCAACCTCAACTGTCACGGGTCTGGAGCTCCGACCTACTGGCCCACCGATCCTGCAAAAATTCCCGATGTCTTGGACTTTGCGATCTCCGGCGGCATGGATCCGGCAAGAATTCAGACCAGAGATGTAGAAGATCTTCTCTCGGACCATAGTGCCATTGCCGTCTCTGTGTATGCCTCAGCTATATTGCGATCCGCCCGTAAAAAGCTGATCTATAAAACGTCCGACATCAGCAGATATCACCACTGGCTGAATAGCTCCACCACCTGTAACCCACCACTAGACACCCCTGAACTGATCGATGCGGCGGTTGCGAATCTCACCACGCAAATCCAAGAGGCAGCTGCTCATGCTGCGCCAAGGCTCTCAAACCAGCCGAGAGACTCCAGCAGGGACGTCCACTTCTGGAATCCGCAGGTGGTCGAGCTCAAGACCGAAAAAGGCGTCTCCGACGAGTATGGTTTCTCTCCAGGAACCCTAGAGATAAGACAGCTCTCAACAGAGCTACCAAGGAGCTTAAAGAAACTTTGGCTAGGCTCAGGAAGGAGGCCCTCGATAGCTTCCTAGGTAATCTCGCGCCGGGTGACTCTCACCACAACCTGTGGAATGTTACTAAACGCATTAAGAGGCCACTAAAGAGGATTCCGCCAATTAAAAAATCAGACAACTCATGGTGCAGAACTGAGATCGAGAGAGCCAACGCTTTCGCCGAGCACTTGGAGGAAGTTTTCACCCCAATTAATCGGTGTTCTGCCAATGACGCAATAGAAACCGACAGGCTCTTGGCTGAACCCCTTGCAGACTCTGAGCCGATACCCCAGGTTACCGAAGAGGAGATCACCAAGCTTATAGCGGCAATGGGCAATAACAAGGCACCAGGCGATGATGGCATCAATGCAATTGCTCTAAAGCTTCTACCACCCGTTAGCAAGGCACTAATCACGTCCATCCTTAACAAATGCTTGCAAATGGGACACTTTCCATCATCATGGAAACGCGCCGAAGTCGTTATGATACCTAAGCCTGGTAAACCTGAAGCAAATCTCGCCTCCTATCGTCCGATCAGCTTGCTGCCAGCTCTCTCCAAAATACTCGAAAGAGTATTTTTGAGCAGAGTGTTGCCGGTAATGGATGAGGCTGGTCTGATCCCTGATCACCAGTTTGGCTTCAGACGCCGTCATGGGACCCCTGAGCAAGGCCACAGGGTGACGCAATATATTTTGGACGCCTTTGAGAACAAAAAATACTGCTTAGCTGTAATGCTAGACGTCAAGCAGGCCTTTGATCGGGTGTGGCACCCTGGACTCCTTTTGAAGCTAAGGAACGGCCTGCCCCAGCCATACTTCAAATTCCTGAAGTCCTTCCTGGAGGGCAGAAGATTCGCCGTAAAATGTGGAGAAGCGCGCTCAGTAGTGAAGGAAGTCCGGGCAGGTGTTCCCCAAGGAAGCGTACTTGGTCCGCTTCTTTACAACGCGTATACGGCAGACTTACCGGTGATAGTGAGTCCCCACTTAATGGCAGCCACATATGCGGACGATACTGCGTTTCTCACTGCAGCGGATACCCCAGCAGAGGCGTCCCGGTTAATGCAGGTGCAACTAGACCTGCTTAACACGTGGCACGCAAAGTGGAACATCGCCGTCAACAGCGAGAAGTCCTCCGCCACCACCTTCGCGACCCGCCGAGGCAACTGTCCTCCAGTCAGCCTCAACGATTCTCCTATCCCAGAGGTAGCCAACCCTAAATACCTTGGCTTCACTCTGGATAGGAGACTGACGTGGAGACAGCACCTGCTGAATAAGCGCAGACAAGCTGAGGAAAGAGTTCGAGAGTTCTACTGGCTGATGGGCAGACGATCCAAGCTACCTACGTCATCAAAGCTCCTTATATATAAGACAATCATCAGACCCATCTGGACGTACGGCATTCAACTGTGGGGCACCGCCTCCCGGTATAATCTACATATTATACAGGCATTCGAAAATAAATCTCTTCGTACCGCCACAAATGCTCACCCCCTACATGACAACAAAACAATCCACGAGGTTCTCAACTTCCCCTGGGTGGAGGATGAAATCAAATCAAGCAGTAGTCGGTACATACAGAGGCTTCAAGACCACCCCAACACCCTGGCCCTCAACCTGCTGGACACCAGTCAACGCACCAGGAGGCTGCTCCGAACCCACCCTCTGGACCTCTCCTGAAACTAGCCGTAGTAACAATTGATAAGGGTGGTTAAGCTAACGTTATAAATGTAATATAAATGGTTAAGTTTTGCTATAACATTTATTGGTTGTCCAGGAAGGACAGTATTAAATAAACTCAAAAAGCGAGAGAAAAAAAAAAAAAAAAAAAAAAAAAATTTTGAATATTTTGTAATATAATAATATTGTTGATATAATTTTATATTTGTATATTTAATATAGGTTTTTGTTTACATAAATGACCGTCTGCTTGACAGGGAAAAAATAAAAATAAATATTTTTTGGATATATTTTGTTCAATAATATAATATTATACAAGTATTTTATAATATAATACGAAATATTGATCGTATTATATGAAATATGAAAAAATTTAATATATTTCTATATTTTTATAAAATATAGGAAGAAATTGTATGTGGGGTGCGAAATGCAATTATAAATACCCGTTTGGAAGACAGCGGTGCAAAAAACCTATATAAGATGGGCAGTGGTTGTTCATCAAGTATTTATCAAAATGTTATGTGGTTTCATATATTTTTGATTATACTAATATTAAATGTTTGAAATATAGATATATGTTGTATAAAATTTGTTGTCTATGTTCTCATATGGGAATCTTAGAGTTTTGGCTTAGCGCTACATATATTTATTAAGAAAAGATAATATCGTTGAAACAAAGGCCAAAATGAAGAACAATTCTAGTTTCCAATTATTATCGTTAATTTATGGCGGCAGGCAGATATAATTTATATTATATTTGATCCTGCCAAAAAAAATGTATTGCATTGTATTTTTTTAAAATATTAATGTATTTACATTTTAACAATATATGTTATAGTTTCATATTTATATGTAACTTTTTCATATGCTCTTGGTTTTATATTAATATATTACCAAAATATATACGAAAATAATAAATTTTAAATTTATTATCAAATTGCAAATGAGTTAATTTAATATTAATAATATTAGTTAACCAAAATTGTATGTGTGATACAATTATGTATGTTGGAAATAAAATGATATTTTTGAATGAAATATGCATATATAAAATTTTGTGTATAGAAATGAATTCTTACGAAAAGAATATATACAAGAAGACCGATATAAAAATAATAATAACTAATGACTAAAGAAAGATATTTAAATGTAAAAAGAACATTATTCCTAAAAATGAATGCTGCGAATACGATAGCTATATAAATATGGCCGTACTCGATATACTATATACTAATATTTATATTGCTAATTTCTATTCAATAATATGAAAGAAATATGTAATAAAGAAACATTATTCTGGTTGATCCTGCCAGTAGTTATATGCTTGTCTCAAAGATTAAGCCATGCATGTCTAAGTACACACGAATTAAAAGTGAAACCGCAAAAGGCTCATTATATCAGTTATGGTTCCTTAGATCGTTAACAGTTACTTGGATAACTGTGGTAATTCTAGAGCTAATACATGCAATTAAAACATGAACCTTATGGGACATGTGCTTTTATTAGGCTAAAACCAAGCGATCGTAAGATCGTTACTTTGGTTGAACTCTAGATAACATGCAGATCGTATGGTCTTGTACCGACGACAGATCTTTCAAATGTCTGCCCTATCAACTTTTGATGGTAGTATCTAGGACTACCATGGTTGCAACGGGTAACGGGGAATCAGGGTTCGATTCCGGAGAGGGAGCCTGAGAAACGGCTACCACATCTAAGGAAGGCAGCAGGCGCGTAAATTACCCACTCCCAGCTCGGGGAGGTAGTGACGAAAAATAACAATACAGGACTCATATCCGAGGCCCTGTAATTGGAATGAGTACACTTTAAATCCTTTAACAAGGACCAATTGGAGGGCAAGTCTGGTGCCAGCAGCCGCGGTAATTCCAGCTCCAATAGCGTATATTAAAGTTGTTGCGGTTAAAACGTTCGTAGTTGAACTTGTGCTTCATACGGGTAGTACAACTTACAATTGTGGTTAGTACTATACCTTTATGTATGTAAGCGTATTACCGGTGGAGTTCTTATATATGTTTAAATACTTGTATTTTTTCATATGTTCCTCCTATTTAAAAACCTGCATTAGTGCTCTTAAACGAGTGTTATTGTGGGCCGGTACAATTACTTTGAACAAATTAGAGTGCTTAAAGCAGGCTTCAAATGCCTGAATATTCTGTGCATGGGATAATGAAATAAGACCTCTGTTCTGCTTTCATTGGTTTTCAGATCAAGAGGTAATGATTAATAGAAGCAGTTTGGGGGCATTAGTATTACGACGCGAGAGGTGAAATTCTTGGACCGTCGTAAGACTAACTTAAGCGAAAGCATTTGCCAAAGATGTTTTCATTAATCAAGAACGAAAGTTAGAGGTTCGAAGGCGATCAGATACCGCCCTAGTTCTAACCATAAACGATGCCAGCTAGCAATTGGGTGTAGCTACTTTTATGGCTCTCTCAGTCGCTTCCCGGGAAACCAAAGCTTTTGGGCTCCGGGGGAAGTATGGTTGCAAAGCTGAAACTTAAAGGAATTGACGGAAGGGCACCACCAGGAGTGGAGCCTGCGGCTTAATTTGACTCAACACGGGAAAACTTACCAGGTCCGAACATAAGTGTGTAAGACAGATTGATAGCTCTTTCTCGAATCTATGGGTGGTGGTGCATGGCCGTTCTTAGTTCGTGGAGTGATTTGTCTGGTTAATTCCGATAACGAACGAGACTCAAATATATTAAATAGATATCTTCAGGATTATGGTGTTGAAGCTTATATAGCCTTCATTCATGGTTGCAGTAAAATGTTAATTGTGTTTGAATGTGTTTATATAAGTGGAGCCGTACCTGTTGGTTTGTCCCATTATAAGGACACTAGCTTCTTAAATGGACAAATTGCGTCTAGCAATAATGAGATTGAGCAATAACAGGTCTGTGATGCCCTTAGATGTCCTGGGCTGCACGCGCGCTACAATGAAAGTATCAACGTGTATTTCCTAGACCGAGAGGTCCGGGTAAACCGCTGAACCACTTTCATGCTTGGGATTGTGAACTGAAACTGTTCACATGAACTTGGAATTCCCAGTAAGTGTGAGTCATTAACTCGCATTGATTACGTCCCTGCCCTTTGTACACACCGCCCGTCGCTACTACCGATTGAATTATTTAGTGAGGTCTCCGGACGTGATCACTGTGACGCCTTGTGTGTTACGGTTGTTTCGCAAAAGTTGACCGAACTTGATTATTTAGAGGAAGTAAAAGTCGTAACAAGGTTTCCGTAGGTGAACCTGCGGAAGGATCATTATAGTATATAATTTTCCTTACCGTTAATATATATAATATTTATGAATTTGCCAAAGAAAACAAAATTTGAAAAAAACTACAAAAAAATAATATAGTTCGAACAAGCAAATCGAATATATTAATATATATATATATATAAAATATTAAAGCATGAAAAAAAAGTATATATATATATAAGAAATTAATAGAAAGAACAAAACGATATATACAACTTTGAACAAGCAGATCAAAGATATCGAATTTAACATTTAAAACCAGTATCCAAGCAAAGCTGAATGTTAAAAAGAAAATATTAAATTTGCGTGTATATGGACCATAATATACAGGCGTTGCGTAATGTATTGTTCATTATTATTATGCGCATACATTGGTTAATGCAACAATCTGAAATATATAATGTTGTACCTGGTTTTTTCAGGTTAATGTTTTATATAAAATTATCAATATTTTTATATTGCTTATATAAAACTAAGACTTTTCGCAACATTTGTTTTGGATTTAAAAAAAATAAATTAATGTTTAATTTATTGAAGGAATTGATATATGCCAGTAAAATGGTGTATTTTTAATTTCTTTCAATAAAAACATTTTGATGATATATATAAACAAAATTATTAAAACTCTAAGCGGTGGATCACTCGGCTCATGGGTCGATGAAGAACGCAGCAAACTGTGCGTCATCGTGTGAACTGCAGGACACATGAACATCGACATTTTGAACGCATATCGCAGTCCATGCTGTTATGTACTTTAATTAATTTTAAAGTGCTGCTTGGACTACATATGGTTGAGGGTTGTAAGACTATGCAAAATAAGTTGTTTATAATTTTCATTTAATGAATTTTATAAGCATATGGTATATTATTGGATTTAATAATTATTAATTATTGTATTCATAATATTAAAAATTATATGAAGAACATTATTCTCACATTGTTGTAAATATTTGAATGTGAAAACGAAGAAAATATATTTTCTTTTTTTAAATCAAATAATACTGAGAAATGTCTAGCATAAAATTTATATCTAGAATTGTCTCTTATTAATGATGCAAAAAATTGAAAAACGTTGGAAATGTTATTATTCTTCGTTGGTTTGTCGTTAAGGTGCAAATGGCAAATTTAAAATGTAATGTTTTATCTATATGAAAAGAATTAATGCAAAATAAATGTTTTATACAACCTCAACTCATATGGGACTACCCCCTGAATTTAAGCATATTAATTAGGGGAGGAAAAGAAACTAACAAGGATTTTCTTAGTAGCGGCGAGCGAAAAGAAATCAGTTCAGCACTAAGTCACTTTGTCTATATGGCAAATGTGAGATGCAGTGTATGGAGCGTCAATATTCTAGTATGAGAAATTAATGATTTAAGTCCTTCTTAAATGAGGCCATTTACCCATAGAGGGTGCCAGGCCCGTATAACGTTAATGATTACTAGATGATGTTTCCAAAGAGTCGTGTTGCTTGATAGTGCAGCACTAAGTGGGTGGTAAACTCCATCTAAAACTAAATATAACCATGAGACCGATAGTAAACAAGTACCGTGAGGGAAAGTTGAAAAGAACTCTGAATAGAGAGTTAAACAGTACGTGAAACTGCTTAGAGGTTAAGCCCGATGAACCTGAATATCCGTTATGGAAAATTCATCATTAGAATTGTAATGTTTAAATAATATTATGATAATAGTGTGCATTTTTTCCATATAAGGACATTGTAATCTATTAGCATAACATGATTTATCATAAAATATGGCTTATAGTTTATTCAAATTATTATGCTTGCATTTTAACATAGAATAAATGTCATTAATTTGATAAAGTGCTGATAGATTTATATGACTACAGTGCGTTAATTTTTCGGAATTATATAATGGCATAATTATCATTGATTTTTGTGTTTATTATATGCACTTGTACGATTAACAATGCGAAAGATTCAGGATACCTTCGGGACCCGTCTTGAAACACGGACCAAGGAGTCTAACATATGTGCAAGTTATTGGGATATAAACCTAATAGCGTAATTAACTTGACTAATAATGGGATTAGTTTTTTAACTATTTATAGTTAATTAACACAATCCCGGGGCGTTCTATATAGTTATGTATAATAATATTTATATTATTTATGCCTCTAACTGGAACGTACCTTGAGCATATATGCTGTGACCCGAAAGATGGTGAACTATACTTGATCAGGTTGAAGTCAGGGGAAACCCTGATGGAAGACCGAAACAGTTCTGACGTGCAAATCGATTGTCAGAATTGAGTATAGGGGCGAAAGACCAATCGAACCATCTAGTAGCTGGTTCCTTCCGAAGTTTCCCTCAGGATAGCTGGTGCATTTTAATATTATATAAAATAATCTTATCTGGTAAAGCGAATGATTAGAGGCCTTAGGGTCGAAACGATCTTAACCTATTCTCAAACTTTAAATGGGTAAGAACCTTAACTTTCTTGATATGAAGTTTAAGGTTATGATATAATGTGCCCAGTGGGCCACTTTTGGTAAGCAGAACTGGCGCTGTGGGATGAACCAAACGTAATGTTACGGTGCCCAAATTAACAACTCATGCAGATACCATGAAAGGCGTTGGTTGCTTAAAACAGCAGGACGGTGATCATGGAAGTCGAAATCCGCTAAGGAGTGTGTAACAACTCACCTGCCGAAGCAACTAGCCCTTAAAATGGATGGCGCTTAAGTTGTATACCTATACATTACCGCTAAAGTAGATGATTTATATTACTTGTAATATAAATTTTGAAACTTTAGTGAGTAGGAAGGTACAATGGTATGCGTAGAAGTGTTTGGCGTAAGCCTGCATGGAGCTGCCATTGGTACAGATCTTGGTGGTAGTAGCAAATAATCGAATGAGACCTTGGAGGACTGAAGTGGAGAAGGGTTTCGTGTGAACAGTGGTTGATCACGAGTTAGTCGGTCCTAAGTTCAAGGCGAAAGCCGAAAATTTTCAAGTAATAAATGACTGAATAAATAAATGCCTAATAATATACTTGAATAATTTTGAACGAAAGGGAATACGGTTCCAATTCCGTAACCTGTTGAGTATCCGTTTGTTATTAAATATGGGCCTCGTGCTCATCCTGGCAACAGGAACGACCATAAAGAAGCCGTCGAGAGATATCGGAAGAGTTTTCTTTTCTGTTTTATAGCCGTACTACCATGGAAGTCTTTCGCAGAGAGATATGGTAGATGGGCTAGAAGAGCATGACATATACTGTTGTGTCGATATTTTCTCCTCGGACCTTGAAAATTTATGGTGGGGATACGCAAACTTCTCAACAGGCCGTACCAATATCCGCAGCTGGTCTCCAAGGTGAAGAGTCTCTAGTCGATAGAATAATGTAGGTAAGGGAAGTCGGCAAATTAGATCCGTAACTTCGGGATAAGGATTGGCTCTGAAGATTGAGATAGTCGGGCTTGATTGGGAAACAATAACATGGTTTATGTGCTCGTTCTGGGTAAATAGAGTTTCTATCATTTATGTTAGTTACTTGTTCCCCGGATAGTTTAGTTACGTAGCCAATTGTGGAACTTTCTTGCTAAAATTTTTAAGAATACTAGTTGGGTCAAACCAATTAGTTCTTATTAATTATAACGATTATCAATTAACAATCAATTCAGAACTGGCACGGACTTGGGGAATCCGACTGTCTAATTAAAACAAAGCATTGTGATGGCCCTAGCGGGTGTTGACACAATGTGATTTCTGCCCAGTGCTCTGAATGTCAAAGTGAAGAAATTCAAGTAAGCGCGGGTCAACCTCGTGGTATCTTTGCGGGTTTAGTACATTTACTTGGTAGCTCTAGCGGCGAAGCGTTCTTTGGGGTTTCCAGCCCTCTAGAATCAGTCATTCTTGGAGCCAATCTAACAAATACAGAGCCTCGGATAACTACTTCTGTGGCAACTAGCCTAGAAGCCCAATATGAGACTAGTGCAGGAAATGACCATCAAGCTAGGGTCACCTGTACGATATGTGGAAGGCACTTTAGCAGTAAAATAGGGCTTGGTGTCCACATGTCACGTCTTCACAAAAACGAGTTTGATGTACTTCGTCGGCGTGAAGACGTAAATCTAAGGTGGAGTGAGGAAGAGAAGTGGATGATGGCGAGAAAGGAGTTCGAACTCGCAGCAAGTGGTGTCTTAAGGCATGCCAATAAGCAACTAGCGGAAGTTTTCACGAACCGCAGCGTCGAAGCTATAAAGAAAATTCGACAGAGGAGTGATTATAAGGCAAAAATGGAACAGATAAGAGGGCAATCTGTTCCCACTCCAGAAGTTGCTGAAACAAGAACCACACAGCGCCGCCCTAGTAATAGCGAGCGAGAACACCTTGAACCAACGTCGGAAGCATCTCCAATCACTCTATCCGAACAGTCGGGCGAAATCATGCGGAAGCTGCGGGGCTATCGCCCCGTAGTATGTAATCCCCAATGGAGAGCCGAGGTCCTTCAATCTATCATCGATGGAGCGGAGGGCCTTGGGAAGGAAACCACTCTCCGGTGTTTGTCTAACTACCTCCTGGAAATTTTTCCGGCACAGAATGCACCACACATTCTGACGAGGCCTCCTCGGAGGCCCCGTAATAGGAGACAAAGTAGGCGGCAGCAGTACGCTAGGGTTCAGCGTAACTGGGACAAACATAAGGGGAGATGCATTAAATCTCTGCTAGATGGAGCTGATGAGTCGGTAATGCCAAACCGGGAACTTATGGAACCTTATTGGAGAGAAGTGATGTCACAGCCTAGCCCATGCTCGTGCGATAATACAGTGTTTCATATGGAACACTTGCATGAGAGGGTATGGTCCGCTATTACAGAGCGTGATCTAAGGGCGAACAAAGTGCCATTATCTTCATCTCCGGGACCTGACGGAATTTCTCCAAAAACTGCCAGGAGTATTCCAACGGGTATTATGCTTCGCATAATGAACCTTATTCTCTGGTGCGGCAACCTACCACAACCATCAAGACTGGCCAGAACCGTATTCATCCCGAAAACGGTGACGGCAAATCGACCGCAAGACTTTCGTCCCATTACGGTCCCCTCGGTTTTGGTTCGGCAACTAAACGCCATTTTGGCATCCCGGTTGACTTCATCAATCAATTGGGACACGCGACAGCGAGGGTTCCAACCTACCGATGGGTGTGCCGATAATGCGACGATGGTCGACTTAATCTTGAGGGAAAGCCATAAATGCAAAAAGTCCTGCTTCATAGCGACCCTGGACGTAAGCAAGGCATTTGACTCTGTGTCACATGCTGCAGTAATTAACACCCTAACTGCATATGGCCTACCAAAGGATTTCGTTGACTACGTACAGAAGACGTACGAGGTTGGTGGCACAACGCTCAATGGGGAAGGATGGAGTTCGGAGGTAATTTACCCAGCCCGTGGAGTGAGGCAGGGAGATCCTCTCTCTCCAGTTCTATTTAACCTTGTCATCGACAGGTTACTTAGGTCCCTACCCAAAGAGATTGGTGTCAAGGTCGGAAATGCCATGACAAACGCGGCAGCATTCGCAGATGATATAGTGCTATTTGCGGAAACTCCGATGGGCCTTCAGAAATTGTTGGATATGACCGTGAATTTTTTGGGAGCGGTCGGACTCGCCCTAAACGCCGATAAGTGTTTCACTGTCGGTATAAAGGCGCAGCCTAAGCAGAAGTGTACTGTTGTGACGCAACAGAGCTTTCGCATAGGTCTGCGAGAGTGCCCAGCACTGAAGCGCACAGACGAGTGGAAGTATTTAGGTATCTGTTTCACTGCGGAAGGAAGGGTCCGGTACGATCCAGCTGAAGACCTCGGTCCGAAGTTGTTGAGATTGACTCGGGCCCCTCTGAAACCTCAACAGAAGTTGTTTGCCCTTAGGACTGTCCTTATCCCACAGCTCTTTCACAAGCTAACACTTGGGAGTGTGACGATAGGCGTTCTAAGAAAATTTGACAGATTGGTGCGATTCTATATCCGGAGATGGTTAGATCTTCCGGGGGATGTGTCAGTCGGCTACTTCCACGCTCCCCACACTTGTGGGGGACTCGGTATACCGTCATTAAGATGGTTAGCTCCGATGCTAAGGCTGAAGAGATTGAGCAACATAAAATGGCCAAACCTCGAGCAATCCGAGGTGGTCAGCTCTTTCTTGGACACCGAAATGCAAAGGGCCCGGGTTCGTTTACGGGCGGGAAATGTAGAACTGTTATCACGCCTTGAAATAGAGTCGTACTGGGCGAACAGGTTGCACATGTCTGTTGATGGTAGCGGTCTCCGTGAAGCGGGTAAATTCCACCCGCAACACGGATGGGTCAGTCAGCCCACGCGTTTGCTAACAGGAAAGGAATATTTGAACGGAATCAAATTGCGGATAAATGCCCTACCCTCAAAGTCTCGTACTACGAGGGGAAGGCACGAATTGGAGAGACGGTGTCGTGCGGGATGTGATGCTTCCGAAACAACAAACCACATCTTGCAAAAGTGCTATCGTACGTATGGAAGACGGATAGCTAGACACAACAGCGTAGTAAATTCGATCAAGTTGGGACTTGAGAGGAAAGGCTGCGTTGTTCATGTTGAACCAAGTCTGCATTGCGAGACCGGATTGAATAAACCTGACCTGGTGGCACTCCGACAAAATCACATTTATGTGATCGACGCTCAGGTAGTGACAGACGGACGTTCGATCGACGATGCGCACCAACGCAAAGTCGAGAGATATGACAGACCGGACATACGGACTGAATTGCGGCGACGATTCGGAGAGACAAGTGGCATTGAATTCCATTCCGCAACACTTAACTGGAGGGGGGTCTGGAGTAGTCAGTCGGTAAAACGGTTGATTGCAACGGATCTCCTAACCACTGGCGATAGCAATATCATCAGTGTCCGGGTGGTGAAAGGCGGTATTTACTGCTTTAGGCATTTCATGTATTGGACAGGATACAATAGACGGATGAGACATGGAATGCGCTAGTTTCAACCAAACAGCCTGCTACCTTGGCATAACATCAAAAAAGGTACAAACATCGCAAAAAGCCATCATAAAAGGAGGGTTTTAGTACGTAGGCGCTGTAGAGCTTTCACACGTGGTGAAGTTCTGACGAAGCAGTGAATCGTGCATGCTAGCATCGTTCGTTGGATGAACGACTAGTATCTTTAGAAGATTTCCCCACCTTAGCGATCAAAAAAAAAAAAAAAAAAAAAAAATAGCCAAATGCCTCGTCATCTAATTAGTGACGCGCATGAATGGATTAACGAGATTCCTACTGTCCCTATCTACTATCTAGCGAAACCACAGCCAAGGGAACGGGCTTGGAATAATTAGCGGGGAAAGAAGACCCTTTTGAGCTTGACTCTAATCTGGCAGTGTAAGGAGACATAAGAGGTGTAGAATAAGTGGGAGATATTAGACTTCGGTTTGGTATCGACAATGAAATACCACTACTCTTATTGTTTCCTTACTTACTTGATTAAATGGAACGTGTATCATTTCCTAGCCATTATACGGATATATTTATTATATCTTATGGTATTGGGTTTTGATGCAAGCTTCTTGATCAAAGTATCACGAGTTTGTTATATAATCGCAAACAAATTCTTTAATGAGACGATGCATTTATGTATTTTTGATTTGAAAATTTGGTATAACTCCAATTACTCAGGTATGATCCAATTCAAGGACATTGCCAGGTAGGGAGTTTGACTGGGGCGGTACATCTCTCAAATAATAACGGAGGTGTCCCAAGGCCAGCTCAGTGCGGACAGAAACCACACATAGAGCAAAAGGGCAAATGCTGACTTGATCTCGGTGTTCAGTACACACAGGGACAGCAAAAGCTCGGCCTATCGATCCTTTTGGTTTAAAGAGTTTTTAACAAGAGGTGTCAGAAAAGTTACCATAGGGATAACTGGCTTGTGGCGGCCAAGCGTTCATAGCGACGTCGCTTTTTGATCCTTCGATGTCGGCTCTTCCTATCATTGTGAAGCAAAATTCACCAAGCGTTGGATTGTTCACCCATGCAAGGGAACGTGAGCTGGGTTTAGACCGTCGTGAGACAGGTTAGTTTTACCCTACTAATGACAAAACGTTGTTGCGACAGCATTCCTGCGTAGTACGAGAGGAACCGCAGGTACGGACCAATGGCACAATACTTGTTCGAGCGAACAGTGGTATGACGCTACGTCCGTTGGATTATGCCTGAACGCCTCTAAGGTCGTATCCGTGCTGGACTGCAATGATAAATAAGGGGCAATTTGCATTGTATGGCTTCTAAACCATTTAAAGTTTGTAATTCATTTTATAAACGACAATGGATGTGATGCCAATGTAATTTGTAACATAGTAAATTGGGAGGATCTTTGATCACCTGGTGCCGCGCTAGTTACATATAAAAGCATTATTTAATACAATGACAAAGCCTAGAATCAATTGTAAACGACTTTTGTAACAGGCAAGGTGTTGTAAGTGGTTGAGCAGCTGCCATACTGCGATCCACTGAAGCTTATCCTTTGCTTGACGATTCGATATAATATAAATATAATATGCTTGTGTGATGTATATAAAGTTTTTATATACTCGCCAATGTGTGTTGTATAATTATATTATATATAAATATAAAAATATATATATATATTGATGGTGCTAGATATATATATATAAATATGTATATTTACATATATATTTAATATATTTGTAATATATACAAAGAAAAACTTTTGATACAGAAAAATGACATGAACTGATTAAATATTGAAATAAAATAATTAAATATAAATATATATATATATTGATGGTGCTAGATATATATATAAAAATATGTATATATACATATATATTTAATATATTTGTAATATATACAAAGAAAAACTTTTGATAAAGAAAAATGACATGAACTGATTATATATTGAAATAAAATAAACATTGAGAATATCAAGTTGAAAATATAAAGTCCATTTCTTGGACTTAGAAAATATATGAAATTAACATGTTTGATATATAACAATATAACATTAAGAAAGAACTCCATATTAAAAGACATGATATAAAGATTATTATGATATATAGAATATATTGAGAAAATAAAGATGGAATATTACTGATAAATATATATGTGGAAATATATCATTGTGAAAATAAAGTTGGAAAATATATGAAAATATCATGTTTAATATTATTGATTCTTCTCATAATGTATATTTGATTATATACTAACATATTGAAAAAAACTTTTTATATAGAAAAATGCCATGAACTGATTATATATTGAAATAAAATAAACATTGAGAATATCAAGTTGAAAATATAAAGTCCATTTCTTGGACTTGGAAAATATATGAAATTAACATGTTTGATATATAACAATATAACATTAAGAAAGAACTCCATATTAAAAGACATGATATAAAGATTATTATGATATATAGAATATATTGAGAAAATAAAGATGGAATATTACTGATAAATATATATGTGGAAATATATCATTGTGAAAATAAAGTTGGAAAATATATGAAAATATCATGTTTAATATTATTGATTCTTCTCATAATGTATATTTGATTATATACTAACATATTGAAAAAAAACTTTTATATAGAAAAATGCCATGAACTGATTATATATTGAAATAAAATAAACATTGAGAATATCAAGTTGAAAAGATAAAGTCCATTTATTGGACTTAGAAAATATATGAAATTAACATGTTTGATATATAACAATATAACATTAAGAAAGAACTCCATATTAAAAGACATGATATAAAGATTATTATGATATATAGAATATATTGAGAAAATAAAGATGGAATATTACTGATAAATATATATGTGGAAATATATCATTGTGAAAATAAAGTTGGAAAATATATGAAAATATCATGTTTAATATTATTGATTCTTCTCATAATGTATATTTGATTATATACTAACATATTGAAAAAAACTTTTTATATAGAAAAATGCCATGAACTGATTATATATTGAAATAAAATAAACATTGAGAATATCAAGTTGAAAAGATAAAGTCCATTTATTGGACTTAGAAAATATATGAAATTAACATGTTTGATATATAACAATATAACATTAAGAAAGAACTCCATATTAAAAGACATGATATAAAGATTATTATGATATATAGAATATATTGAGAAAATAAAGATGGAATATTACTGATAAATATATATGTGGAAATATATCATTGTGAAAATAAAGTTGGAAAATATATGAAAATATCATGTTTAATATTATTGATTCTTCTCATAATGTATATTTGATTATATACTAACATATTGAAAAAAACTTTTTATATAGAAAAATGCCATGAACTGATTATATATTGAAATAAAATAAACATTGAGAATATCAAGTTGAAAAGATAAAGTCCATTTATTGGACTTAGAAAATATATGAAATTAACATGTTTGATATATAACAATATAACATTAAGAAAGAACTCCATATTAAAAGACATGATATAAAGATTATTATGATATATAGAATATATTGAGAAAATAAAGATGGAATATTACTGATAAATATATATGTGGAAATATATCATTGTGAAAATAAAGTTGGAAAATATATGAAAATATCATGTTTAATATTATTGATTCTTCTCATAATGTATATTTGATTATATACTAACATATTGAAAAAAACTTTTTATATAGAAAAATGCCATGAACTGATTATATATTGAAATAAAATAAACATTGAGAATATCAAGTTGAAAAGATAAAGTCCATTTATTGGACTTGGAAAATATATGAAATTAACATGTTTGATATATAACAATATAACATTAAGAAAGAACTCCATATTAAAAGACATGATATAAAGATTATTATGATATATAGAATATATTGAGAAAATAAAGATGGAATATTACTGATAAATATATATGTGGAAATATATCATTGTGAAAATAAAGTTGGAAAATATATGAAAATATCATGTTTAATATTATTGATTCTTCTCATAATGTATATTTGATTATATACTAACATATTGAAAAAAACTTTTTATATAGAAAAATGCCATGAACTGATTATATATTGAAATAAAATAAACATTGAGAATATCAAGTTGAAAAGATAAAGTCCATTTATTGGACTTAGAAAATATATGAAATTAACATGTTTGATATATAACAATATAACATTAAGAAAGAACTCCATATTAAAAGACATGATATAAAGATTATTATGATATATAGAATATATTGAGAAAATAAAGATGGAATATTACTGATAAATATATATGTGGAAATATATCATTGTGAAAATAAAGTTGGAAAATATATGAAAATATCATGTTTAATATTATTGATTCTTCTCATAATGTATATTTGATTATATACTAACATATTGAAAAAAACTTTTTATATAGAAAAATGCCATGAACTGATTATATATTGAAATAAAATAAACATTGAGAATATCAAGTTGAAAAGATAAAGTCCATTTATTGGACTTAGAAAATATATGAAATTAACATGTTTGATATATAACAATATAACATTAAGAAAGAACTCCATATTAAAAGACATGATATAAAGATTATTATGATATATAGAATATATTGAGAAAATAAAGATGGAATATTACTGATAAATATATATGTGGAAATATATCATTGTGAAAATAAAGTTGGAAAATATATGAAAATATCATGTTTAATATTATTGATTCTTCTCATAATGTATATTTGATTATATACTAACATATTGAAAAAAACTTTTTATATAGAAAAATGCCATGAACTGATTATATATTGAAATAAAATAAACATTGAGAATATCAAGTTGAAAAGATAAAGTCCATTTATTGGACTTGGAAAATATATGAAATTAACATGTTTGATATATAACAATATAACATTAAGAAAGAACTCCATATTAAAAGACATGATATAAAGATTATTATGATATATAGAATATATTGAGAAAATAAAGATGGAATATTACTGATAAATATATATGTGGAAATATATCATTGTGAAAATAAAGTTGGAAAATATATGAAAATATCATGTTTAATATTATTGATTCTTCTCATAATGTATATTTGATTATATACTAACATATTGAAAAAACTTTTTATATAGAAAAATGCCATGAACTGATTATATATTGAAATAAAATAAACATTGAGAATATCAAGTTGAAAAGATAAAGTCCATTTCTTGGACTTGGAAAATATATGAAATTAACATGTTTGATATATAACAATATAACATTAAGAAAGAACTCCATATTAAAAGACATGATATAAAGATTATTATGATATATAGAATATATTGAGAAAATAAAGATGGAATATTACTGATAAATATATATGTGGAAATATATCATTGTGAAAATAAAGTTGGAAAATATATGAAAATATCATGTTTAATATTATTGATTCTTCTCATAATGTATATTTGATTATATACTAACATATCTGGAAAAAACTTTTTATATAGAAAAATGCCATGAACTGATTATATATTGGAATAAAATAATAATGGAGAATATCAAGTCGAAAAGATAAAGTCCATTTTTGGACTTTGAAAATATATGAAATTAACATGTTTGATATATAACAATATATAACACATTTAAAAGGAAGAACTCCATATTAAAAGACATGATATAAAGATTATTATGAATATATAGAATATATTGAGAAAATAAAGATGGAAAATTACTGATAAATATATATGTTGAAATATATCATTGTGAAAGTAAAGTTGGAAAATATATGAAAATATCATGTTTTATATTATTGATTCTTCTCATAATGTATATTTGATTATATACTAACATATCTGGAAAAAACTTTTTATATAGAAAAATGCCATGAACTGATTATATATTGGAATAAAATAATAATGGAGAATATCAAGTCGAAAAGATAAAGTCCATTTTTTGGACTTTGAAAATATATGAAATTAACATGTTTGATATATAACAATATAACATTAAGGAAGAACTCCATATTAAAAGACATGATATAAAGATTATTATGAATATATAGAATATATTGAGAAAATAAAGATGGAAAATTACTGATAAATATATATGTTGAAATATATCATTGTGAAAGTAAAGTTGGAAAATATATGAAAATATCATGTTTTATATTATTGATTCTTCTCATAATGTATATTTGATTATATACTAACATATCTGGAAAAAACTTTTTATATAGAAAAATGCCATGAACTGATTATATATTGAAATAAAATAATAATGGAGAATATCAAGTCGAAAAGATAAAGTCCATTTCTTGGACTTTGAAAATATATGAAATTAACATGTTTGATATATAACAATATAACATTAAGGAAGAACTCCATATTAAAAGACATGATATAAAGATTATTATGAATATATAGAATATATTGAGAAAATAAAGATGGAAAATTACTGATAAATATATATGTTGAAATATATCATTGTGAAAGTAAAGTTGGAAAATATATGAAAATATCATGTTTTATATTATTGATTCTTCTCATAATGTATATTTGATTATATACTAACATATCTGGAAAAAACTTTTTATATAGAAAAATGCCATGAACTGATTATATATTGAAATAAAATAATAATGGAGAATATCAAGTTGAAAAGATAAAGTCCATTTTTTGGACTTTGAAAATATATGAAATTAACATGTTTGATATATAACAATATAACATTAAGGAAGAACTCCATATTAAAAGACATGATATAAAGATTATTATGAATATATAGAATATATTGAGAAAATAAAGATGGAAAATTACTGATAAATATATATGTTGAAATATATCATTGTGAAAGTAAAGTTGGAAAATATATGAAAATATCATGTTTTATATTATTGATTCTTCTCATAATGTATATTTGATTATATACTAACATATCTGGAAAAAACTTTTTATATAGAAAAATGCCATGAACTGATTATATATTGAAATAAAATAATAATGGAGAATATCAAGTCGAAAAGATAAAGTCCATTTCTTGGACTTTGAAAATATATGAAATTAACATGTTTGATATATAACAATATAACATTAAGGAAGAACTCCATATTAAAAGACATGATATAAAGATTATTATGAATATATAGAATATATTGAGAAAATAAAGATGGAAAATTACTGATAAATATATATGTTGAAATATATCATTGTGAAAGTAAAGTTGGAAAATATATGAAAATATCATGTTTTATATTATTGATTCTTCTCATAATGTATATTTGATTATATACTAACATATCTGGAAAAAACTTTTTATATAGAAAAATGCCATGAACTGATTATATATTGAAATAAAATAATAATGGAGAATATCAAGTTGAAAAGATAAAGTCCATTTTTTTGACTTTGAAAATATATGAAATTAACATGTTTGATATATAACAATATAACATTAAGGAAGAACTCCATATTAAAATACATGATATAAAGATTATTATCAATATATAGAATATATTGAGAAAATAAAGATGAAAAATTACTGATAAATATATATGTTGAAATATATCATTGTGAAAGTAAAGTTGGAAAATATATGAAAATATCATGTTTTATATTTTTGATTCTTCTCATAATGTATATTTGATTATATACTAACATATCTGGAAAAAACTTTTTATATAGAAAAATGCCATGAACTGATTATGGTAGGTAGGTGCAAGTGGTGAGGTTACTCTTGGCTAAGTAACCTCCAATTAGAGCTTAGCTCCGTTTTGAACCACACCCTCGATTTGGTGGTATTCCGCGCTTCCCTTCAGTACCAGCCCGTGTCATTCAGGTACGCTAGGATGGCATTCACTGTCTGCCTTCCCACTTCCTCTAGTGACCCGAGTTGGTGTGCTCCGAAGTGACGCGCTCTTATCTGGTTGAATGCCGGGCAGTGACACAGTAGGTGCTCCGGTGTCTCCTGCTCGTCCGGTTCGTTGCAGCTTCTGCAGTGTAGGTTGTAGGGTAGGCCCATCTTACAGGCATGCGTGCCTATTGGCCAGTGGCCGGTGATGGCTGCCGTTATCCTCCTAATATCAGATTTACTTTTGGAGACCAGATCCGCTGTCCTTCTCCTGTTGAATTCAGGCCAGCATAGTTTCGATCTTCTGTGCTCAGCTTTCAACGACCATTCCTTGCTGGCGAATGATTTGAAGTGGTCGTGAATTTCAGCTTGCACCGTGTTCAGAGATACTTGGATATCTGTTGTTAGTGTGATTTCTTCTGACCCTTTCCTGGCCAGTTCATCGGCTTTTTCGTTGCCGGGGATGTCATTATGTCCGGGTACCCAGGTTATCTGTACCCTGTTGTTTTCCGCTAGTCTGTTTAGTGCCTCCTTGCATTTGGCCACTAATGTAGATGTGGTCTTGGCTGTTGCGAGAGATTTGATGGCCGCTTGGCTATCCGAGTATATCCTTACCTTGGTATTCCGGAGGTCTCGGTCCAATGAAAGTTCAGCTGCTTTCAATATCCCGAGAACCTCCGCCTGGAACACTGTTGCTGACCCTGGGAGGTGGAAGGACTCTTCTATCCCCCAGGTTTCGGCATAGATTCCGGCCCCTACCCCCGCCGCTCATTTTTGAACCGTCGGTGTAGAGTGATACCTCATCTGGCTCGGTTACACTCCCTCTTCTCCACTCTTCCCTTGTGGGGTATGTTGTGGTGTATGCATTGCCGAATCTCATTTCGGTTGTCATGTAATCAGTATTTTCTGTTAGCCGATTGTTTATTTCGTTCAGGATCTTGCAGTGCCCGGTGTGGTAGTTCTTCCAGCTCTGGCTTGCCTTCAGTCGTACCGCGCTTTGGGCTGCTGTGTTCCTGATGAAGTGTTCTATCGGCATTATGTTTAGAATGGCATTCAGCGCTGCTGCGGGGCACGATCTTAGTGCTCCCGTGGCACCAGCGCATGCCGATCTCTGTATCCTTGTGAGTTTCTGGATGTTGTATGCCCTAGTTAGTGCAGGTCACCATACTAGTGCACCGTATGTGAGTATGGGTCTTACAACCGCTGTGTAGAGCCATAGTATTGTCTTGGGGTTTATGCCCCAGTTTTTTCCGAACATCTTCCTACAGGAATAGAAAGCTATGCTTGCTTTCTTCACTCTTTCGTTGATATTTTGTTTCCATAGAAGCTTCGTTTCCAGTATCACTCCCAGATACTTGGCTTGTTGTGATAGCTCTAGCTCTGTACCGTCTATCTTCGGTTTACTAAATCTGGGGATCTTTGTCCTCTTTGTGAAGAGCATAAGTTCCGTTTTGCTTGGGTTTATGCCCAACCCACAGGCTTTTGCCCATTGGTTGAGTCCTGAAGTGAGTAGAACTACGTCGTCTGCGTATGCTTCCACTTTCACGCCTTCGCTATTGAGTTCTCTCAATATGTCGTCCATGTTAATTAGCCAAAGCAGTGGAGACAGAACTCCTCCCTGAGGTGTGCCCCTCCTCACATATCTCGTGTGATGAGTGCCACTCAGTTCGGCTGTTATCCTTCTGCTCGTTAGCATTGCGCCGATCCATTTTCTGATGCCTTCTTCAACTCCAATCCTGTTGAGGGAGCTCAGGATGGAATCTGCGTTTACGTTGTTGAAGGCGCCTTCTATGTGTAAGAAGGTTGCCAATGTGTAATTTTTGTATGTCAGTGCCTTTTCGATATATCCCACTACTTCGTGTAGTGCTGTCTCCGTGGATCTTCCATTCCTATATGCATGCTGTGCTTCGGAAAGGCTTTTCTCCGTTCTTCCTCTGATGTGGATATCTAGTATCCGTTCCAGTGTTTTCATGAGGAATGAGGTCAGGCTAATCGGCCTGTAATCCTTGGCTTGGATGTGTCCTCTTCTTCCTGGTTTTGGTATGAAGACTACTCTTGCTTCCTTCCATGGAAGTGGTATGTGTGCTGTTTTAATGCATGCTTGGAAAATTGCTTGCAGCCATTTGCCAGTGCATGCTTTTGTTGTCTGCAGCATTGCTGGTATGATTCCGTCCGGTCCCGGACTTTTGTACTTGTCGAAAGAGTCTATCGCCCATTGGATTCTTTCCATGGTGACGATCTCGTCGACTCTTAGCTGGTGTTCCACCATCTGGCTTTCCACTGTTCTTGTTTCTTCTACCTGGCTACCTGGGAAATGTGTATCCAGCAGGATCTCCAGTGTCTCTTCTGCTGACGTACTTCCTGTACCGTCAGGCCTGTTTATAAGGGTGGGGCTCGTGTGCCCCTTGGCTAGTATTTTACCCAACCTAGCCGTGTCCTTGATTCCTTCTAGCGATTCGCAGTACCTTGTGACGTTCAGTCAAGCCTCGGGTAGGTCAGGGCTGGCCAGGGTCATCCAGGACATTTATTTGATTCAGGAAAGTGGTGCTAGAAAAGGAATTTCCGACCCGAGTCCCAGTAATAACGCCGGTTTTAACCTCAACTAGGCTTAAAATATACTAAGTTTATTGATTTTTTCTTGACAGAGTAACTGGTTCCGTAGACGGGGTGTTGATCGGTCCGGCGACTATCGACGAGCGCCCGTGTCCTGCGGGAAGGTGCCTCGTGTCCGGGGTCCGTGGGTGTTGCTTCCTGCCGTCCGGGTGGGATGATTGGGGATCCAGCGACGCGCCCCCTTGTCCTCGGAAATACGTAGTGTTGGTCAATTAAGACGAGACCGTCAATAAGGATACGTAGTATTAATGAAGTAGGACGGAACCGTCAGCGAGATACTTAGTGTTGAGCAAAATTAGGACGGAACCGTCAGCAGGACGAAACCGTCAGCGGGATATTTGAGAAATAGGACGAAACCGTCTGCAGGACGAAACCGTCAGCGAGTTGTGAGAAATAGGACGAAACCGTCAGCGGTGTATGAGAAATAGGACGAAACCGTCTACAGGACGAAACCGTCAGCGAGTTGTGAGAAATAGGACGAAACCGTCTGCAGGACGAAACCGTCAGCGAGGTATGAGAGAAAATAGGACGAAACCGTCTGCAGGACGAAACCGTCAGCGAAAGACTTAGTGTTGAAAACTTAGGACGGAACCGTCAGCACAAGACTTAGTATGGCGAAATAGATTTAGTATGGAGGAATAGGACGAAACCGTCAACCGATACCTAGTGTGGTTAAAGTCTTACTCCTTGTTACCGCTGCTTCCAATTCCTGAGTTGCTGCTTGCTTGCTGCGCGCTGGTGACTTCCACCTTGGTCGACTCCGACCACCGAATGATAGCTCTGAGGCCAGCGGCCGGCTTTATATAGCGCTTGGCCGGTTTTAGTGTGCCTGCACGGGCCGTGGATTTGCCCGAATTAGTGTGGCAGATGTCCGGGATTTGCCCGACTTAGTGTGGCCAGAGCCCTTGTTTGTTGGGGCGGGCGCGCGCACCGTGTTTGAATTTGAATTTCTTTATCGCTGGGTGGTTGTTTATGGGTCCGGGTTATGAGTTATTATTATTTATTTACAGTCTGTATTATTTATTATTTATTTAGTTTAGTTATTATTTATATACAGTTTGTATTATTTATTATTTATTTGTGCGCCCCGCGTCACACTCCCCCCTCCTTAGGGAAGTGACGCTTTATCGTTACGAAGTTCCCTCTGTTTGAGGTAATTCGCCACCAGGTGCTGCCGTCTCTCTCCAGCCAGCGTTTTTGCGTTCTCTTTTTCTTCTGTGCCAGTGTTGCCCGTATCTTTCTCATTGTCTCGTCTGAGATTCGGGCTCCTTCCGGCATTGTCCATCCTGATACGCTTCCCCTGTTGTCCGTATGGAGTTCCAGGATGTCCCGATCTGGTGAGCTTTCTCGCAGTGTTATGTCCCTTGACGCTGAGCCCATTATTCCGGCTGTTCGGAAGTTGATGAGCCTTGCTGATGTTTCCATTGGTCGGTTTTCATAGCTTTGTCCGGTTGTTTGTGCGGTTGTCGTCGTTGGTTTGTTTGTTGTCTGTATCTCCCGGCTGCTCTGCTGGCGTCCATTGCCGTCCCTTGGAAGATGCGCGACTCTGGTCCGGCCCCTTTGGACGATCTCCGTCACCGGTCGGGCCCTTCCTTCGTCGCTCATCTCCCTTGGGTTTGTTCTGCCAGTATTCCCGGGTTGGGTTCCGACTTCCCCGTCCCGGCCCTGTTGGACGATTTCCGTCATCGGTCGGACCGTGGCGGGGTAGCCTGATCCCCTCTGGCCTTGTGGGTGGGTCGTTCCGGATCGGACCCTTCGGACGAGCTCCGTCTGCTGGGCCATTCCGTCGCGGCTCGCCTCTCTTGTGTTTCGTGTCCCCTTCCTCCTTTCGTTTTCGTTTCCTCGTCTTTCCAACTCCAGTCCGCCGCATCTCAGCACGCTCTCTGCTCCTGTCAGGAAGTCCATACCTAAGCGGATCCCTCCTTCTACGTTTGGTAGGATCATGAATGTTATTTCAAATCTCCTTCCTCCGAACTCCACGTTTGTCTCGAACCCTCCCATTGCCTTCTGCCGTGATCCGTCGGCCAGTGATATCTCTGCAAGCATCCTGTTCCACCTTCCTTCTTCTCTCAGATCTTGGAACATATTTCTGCTTATCGCGCTATTTGTCGCTCCGGTGTCTATTATGCCCTTGGCACTCCTACACCCTACTCCGAATTGCGCTACTATCTGGTAGCCGTCGCATTTCATATCACCTGCCGCTGGACCTATTCTTCTTGCCTGAGCTGCCAGCTCTACCCGCTCAGGCCTCCGTCGTTTCCCGACCTGGCCTGGCAACATTCTGTTGTTCTGACTTCGTTTCTTCCGCACACCCAGCAGAACATCCTTGGTGGGTTGCCGCATGTGCGTGCCGTATGACCGGTTCCGCCGCATCGCATGCATATTTCTGGCCTTAGCGGTTGTGGTCCTGCTTTCCCGGTTTGTGTTTCCATTTGTTCGATTTCCTCCACTTCCTCGGCTAGCTTGAGGAACTCCGTCAGCGTTGTGAATCCGTTCCTCCTTGTGTATAGCTTTAGCTTGCTCCTACAGTTCTTGTACACCCAGTCTAGCTTTTCCGTTTCCGACAGTTTTGTGAACCTCATAAGCTTCCTCAGGTTCATCGCGTATTCCCTTACTGGCTCGTTCTCTCTCTGTCTTAACTGCGCTTTCTGGGTTTCCAGCTGTTCTCCGTATCGTGGTGGTAGAAAGTACTCCAATAGTTCCGTTCGTAACTGTATCCACGAGGTGATCCTTGTTGGTGTCGTGTTCCACCAGTCTATGGCGCTTCCTTCCAGTATAAACGGCATTGTTTGGACTAGCTGATCATGATGGAGTCCATATCCGGTGGCCCATTGCTCCATTTTTTCTAGGAATTCTAGCGGGTTGGACGTCCCTTGGTATCTGATATCCCAATTTCGCACTCTGTCGATTATTCCTGTTTCCCTTTTTCCTTCCATTTTTGTCTCCTTTTCGTTGTCCATCCTTGTGTTTATTTCCGTTATTATGATTTCCGGTATCCGAGTTGGGCTTTTCTCCCCTGTATTTGTCTGCCAGCAGTGTCAGCTTCTTCTTTACTGTTTCTGCGTGGTCCGTCCTCTTCGAAAAAGCGGCCAATGTTCTCCGTAAATCCTCGTTCTTTCCTGATGAATCCAATCCAAATTCACTCGCGTATTCTATCAGTTCGGGTTTTGTTGCCATATATACCCAACTGGACATTACTTTCTTGGTGTCGGCTCCTTCTAAACACCACTTAAATCTGTTCGGGCGCCACCTGTGACGTTCAGTCAAGCCTCGGGTAGGTCAGGGCTGGCCAGGGTCATCCAGGACATTTATTTGATTCAGGAAAGTGGTGCTAGAAAAGGAATTTCCGACCCGAGTCCCAGTAATAACGCCGGTTTTAACCTCAACTAGGCTTAAAATATACTAAGTTTATTGATTTTTTCTTGACAGAGTAACTGGTTCCGTAGACGGGGTGTTGATCGGTCCGACGACTATCGACGAGCGCCCGTGTCCTGCGGGAAGGTGCCTCGTGTGGGTGTGAGTTGTGAGAAATAGGACGAAACCGTCTGCAGGACGAAACCGTCAGCGAGGTATGAGAGAAGTAGGACGAAGCCGTCTGCAGGACGAAACCATCAGAGAGGTATGAGAGAAGTAGGACGAAGCCGTCTGCAGGACGAAACCGTCAGCGAGGTATGAGAGAAAATAGGACGAAACCGTCTGCAGGACGAAACCGTCAGCGAAAGACTTAGTGTTGAAAACTTACGACGGAACCGTCAGCACATGACTTAGTATGGCGAAATAGACTTAGTATGGAGGAATAGGACGAAACCGTCAACCGATACCTAGTGTGGTTAAAGTCTTACTCCTTGTTACCGCTGCTTCCAATTCCTGAGTTGCTGCTTGCTTGCTGCGCGCTGGTGACTTCCACCTTGGTCGACTCCGACCACCGAATGATAGCTCTGAGGCCAGCGGCCGGCTTTATATAGCGCTTGGCCGGTTTTAGTGTGCCTGCACGGGCCGTGGATTTGCCCGAATTAGTGTGGCAGATGTCCGGGATTTGCCCGACTTAGTGTGGCCAGAGCCCTTGTTTGTTGGGGCGGGCGCGCGCACCGTGTTTGAATTTGAATTTCTTTATCGCTGGGTGGTTGTTTATGGGTCCGGGTTATGAGTTATTATTATTTATTTACAGTCTGTATTATTTATTATTTATTTAGTTTAGTTATTATTTATATACAGTTTGTATTATTTATTATTTATTTGTGCGCCCCGCGTCACAACCTGCTCCAGGAGTCTTTCTTGGCTGCGTATATCGCTTTTTTGTATTCCTTGTGTATTTCCTTATACGGCTGCCAGTTCTTGGTTCCGTAACTTGTATTGAAGGCCTTCCTAGCCTTTTAGCTCGCTTAGCTCCTTGTTCCACCATTGTGGGTATGTCTTCTTAGAGTACGTTAGTCTGCATGACTCTTCGTACGCGTTGTTCAGAATATTTGTGAAGTCCTCAACTTCTTTGTCTATTCCTTCCGGGGTGGATCGTACCTTGACCCTCCTGTTCATTACCTTTGACTGTACAACCTTTTCGTATTTGTTCCAGTCTGTGTTACGGGGATTGCGCTTCGGTGCTGTCTCGCTTGTCGGCATCGAAATCTCAAAAAGTATGTACCTATGGTCTGAAAAAGAGTTTTTTGGCGAAACCCTCCATTTTTCTACCTTGTGGTTGCTATACTCCATTTGGAGCGTTATGTCTAGGACCTCTTCCCAACCTTGGAATTCCTCCGTACTCGGAAAAATGAAGGTGGGCGTTTCCCCTCTGTTACATATAGTGACGTCACGGCAAATAATATGTTCGAAAAGAGACTCATCCCTCTCGTTTGTTTCCTTGCTTCCCCACAGTGTGTGCCTGGCGTTGGCGTCGCACCCGAGGATAAGCGTCGTCTTAGTCTCCACGGCGAATTGCATCGCCCTGATGAACGCTTCAGGTGGTGCTGGTTCGTCGTGGGCCATGTACCCGGAGGCTATTAGTAAGGCTGTCCCATCCGCTGCTACCAGCCTGGCCACTGCTAGGTCTGAGTTGCTAAGATTAGGATGTAGAAGAGCGTTAAGTTTGTTTTTAATGATTATACCCGCCCTCGGCCTACCTGTCGAGTTTGCGTATAATGTTGTATATCCTTTAATGGCCACACCAGAGATTTGGCTGTCCCTGGTAAATGGCTCTTGTAGTAGGCCGATGTCGATGTCCTCCTCTCGGAGGAGGACTGCGAGATTCGCTGAAGCGTGAGAGCTACGCTTCTGGTTTATCTGCACGACAGTCGGCATTATTGCGGCGTGATGTTGGGTGTGTCGTCGTCGATAGCCAAGTCGTCCATCAGCTGCTTGGTATCGTCGACTTCGTCCTCCAGGTTGTCATCTGGCTCGGTTAGGAAGACTTTTACCTTAGCCTTCCTAATACCGTATCGCACTTTGAAGTCTTTCTTCTCGAGTTGTGGAAGGCATTGCTTATTGATGAGGAACAAGTACGGCTGGCTTGTCCTCATCTCCCGCTCTGCCTTCAAGATGGCCCAGTCAGCCATGTCGACATCCTGGTTTAGAGCCCTCAGAGTCTTGAGCACCCTATCATGGTTCGTGAGCCCCTTTGGCAACCAGATACAAGCTCTGGGCCTCCTCGGGATATCCGTGGCGGGGACGAGCTTTAGGCTATGCCCCTTCCAGGCGCCGCTAATCTTAGCGACGTACTCCGCCAGGAAGTCCTTCGAAGACTCATCGTCGCACCTGATCACCCGGTGCCCTCGAACCATGTCCGAGGAGTCAAAGGATGGTGTCTACACCAGCTCCCGTGTGCCAGTTCCACGCGTCCCTAAATGGAGAAGGGAATCCACCCACTCCCTTTTGAAAAAGGGAGTATTTCTTCCATTAGGGACCACTTTTTTCTTACTTACTCTTTTTTTTCTACACCACGAAAAGACACGATCTTGGAACAACTTTGAAGTCAACTCTGGAACATTCTTCATATATATATATACACCCACTGAATAAAGACTACCTTTCGGAGAAACCTAACCCCTCGCCTCTGCGTTTTTAATTGGAATCCGAACAATCCCGTTCTCAGCCATACCAACCCCCAGCAGAACCCTTACTACATTTTATGGTCCTTCGAGCCGGATTCTTCGAGGGATAGTCAGCTAAGTACAGCACGCCATTTTGTCCAATTAAGTTTTTATATCGTTCCCTGCATGTATGTACATATGTGTGATAGTTCTAATTCTACAGTTGGTTCCAAAACTCCAAGTGTCATCAATTTCCTACATTCTTTTATTCTTTGCAAGTGATCGGTTTTTTTTGCATTAACCTACATACATACATTCTACATTTGGTTCCAAAATTCCAAGTGTCATCGTTTTTCAACATTCATTTATTTTTTTTTTTTTTGCAACTGATCGATTTGCAATTAATAGTTCCCAATTGGCCATATAAACATATAAACATACATAAACATACACACATACACATTTACATATTCCTACATTTACTTCGGCCACAGTAACAGTGTCTTCACACTGCGTTACATTTCTACATTTCGCATTTCTGGTGGACGGTACTGCTACATTCTTAATTTTTTCGGACGGTACTCAAATCACCATATTGTTTCGGTTTTCCGTCAGTTCACATCAGTACCATCCCGCATTTCCTACATTCCGCATTTCTGGTGGATGGTACTACTACATTCTGAATTTTTTTCGGACGGTACTCAAATCACCGTATTGTTTCGGTTTTCCGTCAGTTCACATCAGTACCATTCCGCTTTTCTCCATTCCGCATTTCTGGTGGACGGTACTTCTACATTCTGGATTTTCGGACGGTACTCAGGTCTGCATATTTGTTTTACGGTTTCCGCAAAGTAAACTTTGCGTCAGATCAAACGACCGTTTCGTATACTTGCATCTCGACGTTAGTTAACTATATTTGGATCGGTTTACTGGCTTGAGAGATTAACACGTCTACTATTCCATTCCTACAGCAAATCCTTGAAACTTGTATATAAACAATAAATAATAAAATAATTACAAGCATCATTTTCCAGCCAATTTATTCGGAAGAATCAAGTCACCAGTTTACACGGTTGTCCTCTATTTCTTTTTTGGTGTTAATTTTGCGCTTTTTCTCAAACAACTATTATGATGTCTGAAGCAGGCCAGAAGCGGGATCCTAGCCCAAGGGACGCAGGGGCCGGACCCGCTGGGAATTTGAGGTCAAAAACTAGAACCCCCTTAGACGCTGCGGTGCTTGATTTTATAGCCACCAGCGACCGGCTTAGCAAATTTGAAAGCCAGATTAGTGCGGCATCCTCGTCCTCTGCCGAGCCCCAATGCTTTTACACTAAAGATCCGCCTAGACCAAATCCAGTCCCTCTGGGACAAGGTTGAGCGGGAATACGAAGCAGTCTCCCGACTAGCCCTTCACGAAGGAAGTGGCGAAAGCGTTCGGCAGCTTCAGAGCAAATATGAGAATTGCTACTTGGTTTATGAGAGGTGTGCTTCCCAATTAAACGAACAGATTGCCCGTCTGTCCGCCCCCAGTTCTCAGGGGGAGTTCAAATCCGTCCGTTGAGACGTTCTCGAAGGGTTGCAGGCTTCCGCCATGTGACACAGAAATCTTCACTGGAGATTATCTGCGGTGGCCCACCTTCCGGGACCTATTCACAGCGATCTACATCGATAATTCCAGGCTGACTCCAGTGGAAAAATTATTCCACTTAAACGCCAAAACTAGCGGCGAAGCTCACGCCATTGTTAGCAAGTCCCCCTTACAAATTCTGGGTTCCAATCCGCATGGTCTGCACTTCAAGAGCGTTTTGAAAACAAGCGACTCTTAGTAAGCAGCCAGTTGAAGGTTCTTTTCAATCTCCCGAAAATAGGCACCGAATCAGGAACGGCCTTGAAGGATCTTCAGAGCACAATTCAAGGGTGTTTGATTGCCATGGAACACTCAATGTCTCCACAGAAAATTGGGATTGCATCCTGATTTTCTTCTGCTCTTCCAAGTTGCCAACAGTCACTCTCTCATTATGGGAGCAGTCGTTGAACAACAAGTCCGAAATTCCTACCTGGGACGAGATGAATTCGTTTCTCGAAGAGAGATATCGCACGCTAGAAGCGATTGAAGAGGTTCGACTTCATACTTCCAACTCACAACATACTAGGGAGCCCAGGAACCCACAGCCTAAAAGGGTAAACTCTTTTGAAACGCAAGTCGCCCCACGTGTACGGTCCTGTGATCTCTGCTCCAGAGAGTCACATCCAGTTCGGCAGTGTCCTCGTTTCCTCCAGATGACTCAACCACAAAGAGTATCATACATCAAGCAGAAGCGATTATGCCTTAATTGCTTCGCCAAAGGACACAATCTTCGGGAGTGCACAAGTAGACACAATTGTTTTACGTGCAAGGGCCGCCACAACACGCTGCTTCATAAGGAAAGTCCTGCTACTTCCACCAGCGCAGCGCAGGCTCATAATCCAGATCAGCCCATCGCGAACACTTCTGTTCATTTCGCCTCCAATCGGCAGGGCATCCTTTTAGGAACGGCCATTGTCCAAGTCTGTCACCAGGGAGAAAACTTTCCCGCACGGGCTTTGATAGACTCAGGCTCCGAGGGCACCTTCATCTCCGAGAAGCTTGCAACTCGAATCAAGCTTCCTTGTCAGGCCGTGAGAACTAGAATCACGGGGCTGAATCAAACCAGCACAGGTGTCTCACAAAGGATGTGTCATTTCCAGATGGGCACGGCGGCGAAGCCGATGCTCAAGATAGACACGACTGCGTTGGTGTTGCCCAATCTGGCCGGGAATCTGCCGAAGAGTTCGATCGATCGCAGCATTCTCGGAAGACTTCCCAATATTCCGTTGGCTGATCCACTGTTTTTCCAGCCCTCCCAGATCGACCTTCTAATAGGGGCGGATATTCTTCCGTCTGTCCTCCTCTCAGGCTTGAAGCCAAACTTATGTGGGTCACTGTTAGGGCAAGAGACCATTTTCGGGTGGATTTTAACCGGCCCAGTTTCTACAGCCACTAGTAGGGTTTCGTCCTTCACAACTAAGATATCCATTGAATCGGAACCTACCATGGAGACACTTCTCACAAAATTTTGGGAGGTGGAGGATCTTCCATGTAAAGTGGTAAAGGAGTCTGATAACTTGTGCGAAGAAAACTTCGCTCGAACGACTATCAGGTCTCGGGACGGGAAATATGTAGTATCCCTACCCTTCAAGGATGCTGAGCACATCAACTTGGGGCATTCCAGATCATTCGCTCTCGCACAATTCCTAAGGAATGAGACTCGCCTGAAAAGGGATCCTATTCTCAAAGATACCTATGACTCAGTGATCAAAGAGTACATAGATCTTGGCCACATGAAGCCTGTGCCTCCGAATACGGACACGGTGAATTTTTATCTTCCCCATCACGCGGTGTTCAAGCCCGAAAGTACTACCACAAAGGTCCGTGTGGTATTCAACGCATCCAGTCCTTCGTCAAATGGGAACAGCCTGAATGACATCCTGCATCCAGGGCCAGTACTTCAGTCCGATCTCACCCTCCAGATCCTAAAGTGGCGAACATTCCAATATGTCTTTAATGCCGATATCACCAAGATGTATAGGCAGATTCTCCTAAACCCTGCACACACCGCTTTTCAGAGAATTCTCTTTCGAGATGATCGTGGGGACATCAGAGACTATGAGCTTCAGACTGTCACGTTTGGGTTAATTGTGCCCCGTTTCTAGCTTTACGAACGTTGCGGCAGCTGTCCGAGGATGTCCACGCCCTATATCCACGGGCGTCTTGAATAATTTCAGATTATATGTACGTGGACGATGTGCTTGCAGGAGCGCACACGAAGGTCGAGGCTACTTTAGCCATTCCGGAGTTGAGGACAGCTCTGAGCTCCGCAGGTTTTCCTCTCCGCAAGTGGACAGCAAATGAGCGAACTCTTCTAAAGGCACTTCCTTCAGACCACCTGCTCTCAGGTGACTTCCTCGACATCGAAGAGGTGAGCACCACTAAAACGTTGGGAATACGGTGGAACGCCAAGGCGGATGAGTTCTATTTTGTCCCGACTGAGCTTGTTGTCAATGCGAATTATTCCAAGCGCGACGTCCTATCGCAAATCGCAAAACTGTTCGATCCCGCTGGATGGTTGTCCCCATTTGTAGTCCAGGCCAAGATCCTAATGCAGGATATATGGTTAGCCGGCATTGGATGGGACGAGTTTCTCCCTGCAGAGCTACGGCAACGCTGGTTCGCGTCCCGCGTTGGGTACAATTCCGACCGGGAGCACAAGTTCAGATCCACGGCTTCTGTGATGCATCTCAGAAGGCCTATGGGGCAGCGATTTATGTTCGCATCCAATACGACGGAGGCATTTCGTCGAGTCTGCTCACGTCAAAGACTAAAGTCGCCCCTGTCAATACCGTGTCACTCCCGCGCTTAGAGTTGTGTGGTGCAGTTCTTCTTGCTGACCTGTGGGCCGCAATTCTTCCTCACATCCCGTTCGGTCGAATAGAGACGTTTTTCTGGACTGATTCCACCATTGTGTTGGCATGGTTGAACAAGCCACCATGTCAATGGACCACCTTCGTAGCGAATCGAGTGACTAAGATTGCTCTAAATACAGATGCCAGCCAATGGTCACATGTGCGTTCCGAGCACAATCCAGCAGATCTAGCCAGTCGCGGTGTCACGGCTGATGAGCTGGCAAGTAGTGACCTCTGGTGGCATGGCCCTTCGTGGCTGATTCAGCCGCAAGTCTCCTGGCCCACGTCGCACGAAGCGGTATCGGACCTTGAACTCGAAAGACGATCCATCCGGTGCCATTTGGCGTGTCCATCATGGGATCTCCTAGAGCGGTTTTCAAACTTCAATCGCATGCTGCGAGTCATGGCTTTTGTGCAGCGGTTCATCAACCGCTGCAGACGCATTCCTACGCCTTCTTCTACAGACTTAAGCAGTAAAGAGCTCGCCCATATACAACTCGCGCTTATTAGGCAAACTCAACGGGCCGACTATCCAGAGGAATACAACATCCTGCAATCCAAAGGACAGCTTCCCTCGTCCAGTTGTATTCTCAACCTTAATCCGTTCCTGGATGCTGACGGCATCATGAGGTCATGCGGTCGTTTGACTGCATCTGACTCGTTATCCTACGACGAACGTCATCCTATCCTTTTGGCGTACCATTCCAAACTAGCTGAGCTTCTGGTCACATTTACTCACCGTATCTCCATACACGGGGAAACCAGCTGATGGTTCGTCTCATCCGGACGAGATACTGGATTCCGAAGCTGCGGAACCTGATCAAACGTGTGACCACGACCTGCAAGGTGTGTGTCATTCACCGGAAGAAGGTGCAGTCTCAGCTAATGGGTAAACTACCTCAGTCCAGAGCGACCTATTCGCGACCCTTTACACACACAGGACTCGACTTCGCGGGACCATTTGATGTCAAGAGCTATTCGGGTCGTGCCTGTCGAATCACGAAAGGCTATGTCTGCGTCTTCGTGTGCTTCAGTACGAAGGCCATCCATTTGGAAGCCACTTCGGACTTGACCACGGAGAAATTCCTCGGAGCCTTCTCAAGGTTCGCGGCCAGAAGAGGGTGCCCTCTCCATCTTAACTCGGACAACGGAAAGACCTTTGTAGGCGCGGAGAAGGCCCTCACAGAAGATTTCATCGCTGCGGTTAAGGAAAAGGTTACCTCGTCATTTAGTCACCAGAGCCTATCCTGGCATTTCAACCCTCCAGGCGCCCCCCATATGGGAGGCCTGTGGGAAGCAGGAGTCAAGAGTTTCAAGACTCACTTCTACAAGACGACAGGTAACTTTAAGTATACCCTTGAAGAGTTATCCACTCTGCTGTGTCGGATAGAGGCATGCCTCAACTCCAGACCAATTTCCGCGATGTCAGAAGATCCGTCGGATATCCTCGCTCTCACTCCGGGACATTTTCTGATAGGCGGACCGCTACTCGTCCCCGCCGAACCTCCCACTGCCGGCGAAGCCAGTTCTATCCTGAACCGATGGCAGCGACTCAAAGCCCTTGGCCAGCTTTTCGCATCGAGATGGAAAGCTGAATACCTGAAAGAGTTCCATAAGAGGACCAAGTGGCAAATTCCAACCAGGAATATGTCCGAAGGCGACATGGTAATTATCAAGGAAGACCACGTTCCATCGTATGGATGGAGGTTAGGGCGTGTTCAAAGGGTTTATCCTGGCTCTGATGACAAAGTTCGCGTCGTAGACGTCCGCACGGCCCGTGGTATCCTCAAACGGCCTATTTCCAAATTAGTTTTCCTTCCCGTAGACAACCATGTCCAAAGTCTATGCGTTCAATGTCCACAACTGTGAGAGTAAAGCGTATCCACTAATTATTATTTTTTTGTTCTATCCTCCAGTCGTTCTTTTTTTCTCTGCTTCTCTCATCTCTTTGCGCCAGCCATGCCATCCCATCGCAACCAACGTCGCCAGCTCATCGACAGATGTTCTCGAAAAACTCGATCGTTCCGATGCCGAGTCTGTCAGGGGATTCATCCGCTTCGGACGTGTTCGCGGTTTCTCCGGCTAGATGCAGAACGGCGGCTCCGTGCGGTCCTCATCAATAAATACTGCCCGAACTGCTTGGCGCACCAGCATTCCGGAGGCTCGTGCCGGAGTGAGTGTCGCTGCCGAGTATGTGGACGCTCATCACACCTTGTTAGATCTCCATCGGCGGGAAAAGCGAGAGCGGTCTGCTAGCGCGGACAGGCCCATCGAGACGCCAGAGCCGAAGGCCAACATCGAGCAACCCCGCCTCTCGGCAGTGCTCTCCCACACGGCAACGGCTATCCTGCCCACCGTCAATCTTCGGTTCGACCTCGGGGACAAGCGCTTCGATGTGCGGGCCATGGTCGATGCGTGCTCCACCTTGAGCCGCATTGACGGATCACTGGCCGAGGCCATGGCCCTCCCTATCCTGGGAGTCGGTGATGAGAGGGTGTGCAGAGCCACTCTCATCCCGATTCATACAGAGACGCCGCGGATTGAGGTGGTGTTCCACGTAGAGGAGCAGCTGCGAATGCGGACTCCTGCCCGAGAGCTGCCTGACGCCGCCAAAACAGTGTTCACCAACCTCATCCTGTCGGACCCCAGTTTTCACAGGCCGGCTGGTACCTCCGTCGTGCTGGGTGCGGATGTGTATCCCACGCTAATCCAGCCTGGTGTCATGCACAGCCAGAACGGGCGCATCGTGGCACAGAGCACGGTGCTAGGATGGATGCTCTCCGGAACATACACCCACTGATGCATCGCGGATTCTTTTGCAATCTGTGGCATTGCAAGGCGGGCGGGATGTCTACACCAGCTCCCGTGTGCCAGTTCCACGCGTCCCTAAATGGAGAAGGGAATCCACCCACTCCCTTTTGAAAAAGGGAGTATTTCTTCCATTAGGGACCGCTGGCCACACTTTTTTCTTACTTACTCTTTTTTTTCTACACCACGAAAAGACACGATCTTGGAACAACTTTGAAGTCAACTCTGGAACATTCTTTATATAGATATATATACACCCACTGAATAAAGACTACCTTTCGGAGAAACCTAACCCCTCGCCTCTGCGTTTTTAATTGGAATCCGAACAATCCCGTTCTCAGCCATACCAACCCCCAGCAGAACCCTTACTACAGATGGTGTCGGACCAGCTGGCTCAGCTAGTATTTTGTCTGATACCATCTCAGACAGTCTGGTCTCGACCTCATCCCATTTCTCCGACAGCAGGCGCCCATCGTCGTTGAGCTCGTCCACCAGTGCCATGGCCAGGCTGTCTCTAGCCACCTCGCTGAATTTCTTCGCCGGCTTGACGAAGGATGTCGCTCTAGGGGCTCCCTTGGCGTCCTTTGCCCTTTTCGGAGCGCTCTCACTCACTTCCTGTGAGCGATTGCGCTTCGATTGGGGCTGTATGAACGCCTCCGGGTGCTCCTTTTCATATTGCTCGAAATCATCGACCACTGCCTTGAATCGAGCTTTGTCCTGTTGATCGCGCTGGTCAGCTTTGCCCTCCTTCTCATTCTTGGCGATCTTTGCCAGAATGAAACGGGCCTTGCTGGCCTGCGCCTTCCTCTGTTGGTGGGTGAACGACTTTGTCTTTTCGTTACCCCCGTTCGTGACGTTTGGGTAGTGCTCGACTTAGCAGTCCCCACCGAACTCGACGGAGCTAAAATCTCATCATCCGAGCGCAATAACTCATCTTCGTCGATTTCGGAGATGGTTTTTTGGGGTTTTACCTCCCCCATGAGGTCCGAAGCGGTTTGTTGTAAATTGGCCATGATCATTAACGCCCGCGTTGCTCGACGAGGCGAGCGCGGCGGGCCCAAGGGGTTTGGGGCTTTGAAGGAGGTCGACCGTGGCTTCGCCCCTAAGCCACGGCAAGGCTAGTTCCGACCCAGGGTTGCCCGGCCCTGGGAAGGCTCCGTTCGAACACAGCTGGATTAACCCCTCAGCTGCGAACCGAAAGTCAGAGGGCACGGGTCGCGTTACACGCCTGACTTGAGGGGAGGCCGTTTAAAGACTTGCCCAGGTCTCGGTAGGGAAGTGGAGTCATAGGAATGTGGATAGAGGATTCACGGGATACTGCCGCTCGTATTAGCCGTACCTTGGTACGTTTCCAGGAGGTACCACGCAGAGGACCCTCTCCGAGGAGAGGGTGGTGTCTATCAAATTGATATTCACCTACGAGTCGACTTGATGCACCAGAAAGCCAAGGAATATACATCAGCAAAAACTCTGCTGATCTTGCCTTGGTCTGATGCACCCTTACCACCCGAACTGAATATATATTGGAATAAAATAATAATGGAGAATATCAAGTCGAAAAGATAAAGTCCATTTTTTGGACTTTGGAAATATATGAAATTAACATGTTTGATATATAACAATATAACATTAAGGAAGAACTCCATATTAAAAGACATGATATAAAGATTATTATGAATAAATTGAATATATTGAGAAAATAAAGATGGAAAATTACTGATAAATATATATGTTGAAATATATCATTGTGAAAGTAAAGTTGGAAAATATATGAAAATATCATGTTTAATATTATTGATTCTTCTCATAATGTATATTTGATTATATATTAACATATCTGGAAAAAACTTTTTATATAGAAAAATGCCATGAACTGATTATATATTGGAATAAAATAATAATGGAGAATATCAAGTCGAAAAGATAAAGTCAATTTTTTGGACTTTGAAAATATATGAAATTAACATGTTTGATATATAACAATATAACATTAAGGAAGAACTCCATATTAAAAGACATGATATAAAGATTATTATGAATATATAGAATATATTGAGAAAATAGAGATGGAAAATTACTGATAAATATATATGTTGAAATATATCATTGTGAAAGTAAAGTTGGAAAATATATGAAAATATCATGTTTAATATTATTAATTCTTCTCATAATGTATATTTGATTATATCTGGAAAAAACTTTTTATATAGAAAAATGCCATGAACTGATTATATATTGGAATAAAATAATAATGGAGAATATCAAGTCGAAAAGATAAAGTCAATTTGTTGGACTTTGAAAATATATGAAATTAACATGTTTTTGATATATAACAATATAACATTAAGGCAGAACTCCATATTAAAAGACATGATATAGAGATTATTATGAATATATAGAATATATTGAGAAAATAAAGATGGAAATTACTGATAAATATATATGTTGAAATATATCATTGTGAAAGTAAAGTTGGAAAATATATGAAAATATCATGTTTAATATTATTGATTCTTCTCATAAAGTATATTTGATTATATACAAACATATCTGGAAAAAACTTTTTATATAGAAAAATGCCATGAACTGATTATATATTGAAATAAAATAATAATGGAGAATATCAAGTTGAAAAGATAAAGTCCATTTTTTGGACTTTGAAAATATATGAAATTAACATGTTTGATACATAACAATATAACATTAAGGAAGAACTCCATATTAAAAGACATGATATAAAGATTATTATGAATATATAGAATATATTGAGAAAATAGAGATGGAAAATTACTGATAAATATATATGTTGAAATATATCATTGTGAAAGTAAAGTTGGAAAATATATGAAAATATCATGTTTAATATTATTGATTCTTCTCATAATGTATATTTGATTATATATATATATATAGGGGGCTAAGGCTGTGTCAGTGAAGCGTGTGCGCCTGCCGCCGCGTTGATCCGACTCAGCTAGTGGTAGTTGGCAGTCACATGCCGACTACTAAAGACCGACCATACGTGGTGAAGATCCACATCCTGCTCGAGGTGCCCCTGCTCTAGACTAAATATGGCGGATCTAGAGAGGACAACTCGAAAAAACCCGTAATCACCGGTGTTACCGTACCGTGCCCCTGTGATGAATGGTACTACGTTAGTGTGTCTTTTAACGGTGGCTTCCGGATACCTGGCACCTCCGGTCGTACAAGCGCCCGATCCGGGGTATGAGGCTTTGCCCCGGGGGATACTTCCTTCCTCAATACTCGTGGGACCAATATATGGAGACCAATACAAGTAAAACTGAAACAGGGTGCTCTAGCAGCCCCAAATCGATCAATATCGAACCCACTCGGGAGCCCGAAGAAGCCATGGACGTCTGTTCACAAGGCTCTGGCACCGACAACATCACCAAGGAAGAGGAAGAAGCCCTTCTCGCCTCTCCCAAAGTTGATAAAATAAAGCGGATCGCTCTATCGGGCGCCGCACGAAAAAGGTTGCGCAGACACCTTGCGAACGGCATACCCTTAGAGGAGGCCAAAAGGCTCGCCCAGAAGCCTATGGACCCTCCTAGGGCAGTGCCTAGCAAGAGTGGCGGGCCCAATAAAAGAGGTAGATCGGCCAACACGACCCCAGAAGGAGCGTCGAATAAGAGGCCCATGACGAAAACCGCGGCACCTAGTGCCTTGACGAAGGGTCCTGCAACAGTGCAGCCTGCCACGGAGGCTCCAGTAGCCTCCACATCCGCTGCTGCGGCTAGGCAGGCAGCACTGGAGCAGTCGACCCAAGTCGGTGTCATGGCCTCTTACAGGGACGTAGCCAGCTCTGTGAAGATGGCAATACTCCCTGAGGACTACCCTAAAAATCTGCTCACGACGGAGCAGCTGAAGACGGTGCAATCCGCCATTCTGTCGAGGGTGATGGCCCTGAAACACGGCTCCACGAAGCCGCTGTTTTCGGGCTGCACCTTCCGACCAGGCTGGATGGCCATAACATGTGGTGACGCAAAGACAGCCGAGTGGCTGAGCACCGAGGTGCCTAAGCTCCGGTTGTGGAAGGACGCCCACATAAAAGTAGTCCCCGAGACAGAGGCTCCACGTGCCGCTGTCTACATCGGCTACTTTCCGCTCCCTAATGCGGATATGAAAACTTCAGAGGTTCTGGACCTGATTGAAGGCCAAAACAGTGGCCTAAGCGTGGGAGACTGGCGCGTCTTCCACCGAGAATCTAGGCAGAACACGGCGGTCATAACGATCGCGCTGGACCCAGCCTCGGCCAACCGGCTGAAAGAGCTAGGGCATAGCCTGAACTTTGCGTTCGGCAAGGCTACCCTTAAGCCTAAGGCCGACACGCAGGCAAAAAGACAGGCAGTGGCTCCCGTTCCCGCAGCGGAGAAGCCCACCTGCTCTACTGCCAGTGCCCCTGCTATGGCTGCTGCGACACCACAGGGCACCGCGATGGCCCAGGAGCCCGCAGCACTGCGGAAGTTCCTGCGCCCCCCACTCCATGGGCGTATCACGCGCGGAACCGGGCGCGTTCCCAAGAGTGCGAGGCGCACCCAGGAGGAGGAGGCACTTCTAGGCACCAACCGCGGCCGGAAGATAGCGGCCAGGGGCCGCAAGAGGGCGGACTAATGTCCTCCCCGCCTCTCCCCCTTCCCCCCAACACCAGGAGACACCTCCGATGTCTCCAAGCGAACCTCCACCACGCAAAGGCCGCATCAGACGTACTTTGCGAGAGGTTCGCTACCATGGACATTGCATTCATCCAGGAGCCCTGGATAAATGCAGGACGTGTCCTAGGGCTTAGCACCCCATCCGGTAAGTTGCTGTATGCAAATAACCAACCTCGCCCTAGATCGGCGTTGTTAATAAACAAAAACCTAACATTTGTTCCCCTCTCACAGTTCATAACTGAGGACCTGGTGGCGGTTTGGGTCAAAATACCCACCGCCCACGGCGAGCAGGAGGCAGTGTTGGCCTCTGCCTATCTACCCGGCGACTCGGAGGAGGTGCCTACGGCGGCTACTTGTGCCCTGATAGAGCACTGCCAGAGAAACCGGCTCAGATGGATTATCGCCTGTGATGCCAATGCACACCATACGGTCTGGGGGAGCAGTGACATCAACAAGAGGGGTGAGTACCTTCTTGAATACATTATTAGTAATAACATAGGATTACTAAACCAGGGTAGCGAACCCACATTTATTAATGCCATTAGAGAGGAAGTCCTTGACCTGACTCTCTGCAGTACTAATATGTTGTCCGTTGTCTCAAACTGGCACGTTGCAAATGAGATCACTATGTCAGATCACCAACACATTAGATTTGACATAGGATGTGCCTTGCAATGTGACGTAGTCACCAGAAATCCCAAGAAAACCAACTGGGATCTCTTCTGCTTTGAACTTGAGCAAACCAGAGACTGCTCAACCCGTCCAATAACATCCATAGACGAGTTAGAGCGTGAAGCTACTGTGCTTCACAGAAATGTTGAACTAGCATATCACGCCAGCTGCGACCAAAAGGTACGCAAGACCGAAAGGACTGTTCCCTGGTGGAACAAAAGCCTTGGCGATCTCAAAAAGGCTGCGCGCAGGCTCTTCAATAAAGCGAGGAGTGGGAGGGCCTCATGGGACTCCTACACTACTGCTTTAACGCTCTACAACAAAGAGCTGAGAAGGTCAAAACGGGCTACGTGGCGTCAACACTGCGGGCAGATCTCATCTCTCCCGGAAGCTGTTAGGCTACAAAGACCACTCAAACGGCACCTGCACGCTGAAAAAGCCGGATGGAACACACACAAACAACCCAGAGGAGACGAGCTGTCTACTCCTGGCTACCACTTCCCTGGGTGTGTGGCTGTGGAGCAACCCATCTCAGAGCGTGAGGCACCAACCTACCTCTCTGAGACTGGAGAATGCCCGCACCTGCACTTGACTATGGTGGCAGACTCTAATGGGGCTGAGAGAGGGGAACCCCCTATCGCTCAGAACACATTGGAAACATGCCCTATAGACTGTTTCATCAAAATAGCGTAAAATGGGCACTACAAAATTTCAGCCCATACAAATCACCCGGACCAGATGGGATCTATCCATGCTTGTTGCAGCGGGGACTGCATCTAATCGCACTCCCCTGGTCCGTCTATTTCGAGCCAGTCTCATGCTTGGACACATACCAAGCAACTGGGCTAAAGTAAAAGTTGTGTTTATCCCAAAGGCAGGGAAGAAAGACTCCCAATTGCCTAAATCATATAGACCGATTAGCCTTAGCTCCTTCTTCCTCAAAACTATGGAAAAGATAATCGACCAGCACATCAGGGAGGTAAATCTCAAGCAACATCCCCTAAACAAGTACCAATATGCGTATCAAGCTGGTAAATCAACTGAGACCGCCATACATTGCCTTACAACAACCATTGAAAAGGCCATTGGCGCTCAACAGATAGCACTAGGTGCCTTCTTAGACATCTCAGGAGCTTTCGACAACACGTCATATGAGGCTATACGTGCCTCTCTTGTACGCAAGAATGTCTCCACACCTATCACTAGGTGGATTCTGGAAATGCTTAAATCCAGAATCATAACTGTAGACCTTGGAGGAACTATGACCTCAATCACAGCCACAAGGGGGTGCCCTCAAGGGGGAGTACTCTCTCCCCTTCTGTGGACTCTGGTCATTGACGAGCTACTTTATGAGCTCAACAATTTAGGTTTCCCCACTCAAGGCTACGCTGATGATCTAGTCATCTATATAGTGGGCTGGCATGAGCAAACCATCTCGGACCGCATGCAGCAAGCCCTAGATATAGCCAACAGATGGTGCCAGGACAAAGGACTGTCCATAAACCCATCAAAAACTGTTATAGTCCCATTTACTAGGAAAAGGTCTCTCTCCCTAAGAAGACCATCCCTAAATGGGTCTATCATTGACTTTTCGGTTGAGGCAAACTACTTAGGAGTCACGCTTGACTCAAGCTCAACTGGAATGCACACCTGGAAAAGACCATAAACAAAGCCATTCGAGCACACTTTGCGTGTAACAGGCTCTACGGCAGAACATGGGGCCTAAGTCCCAAAATGATCTACTGGTCTTTTAACACTGTGGTAAAACCGATCTTAACCTATGCATCTCTTGCTTGGTGGACGAAATCTACCCAGAGGACAGCCGCGGCTGCACTTACCAAATTACAACGACTGGTCTGCATTGGCATCACTGGAGCCATCCGGACGTGCCCCACTGCAGCACTAGGAGTCATAACTGGCATACCCCCTTTACCAATTACATTGAAAAGGAGGCCTGCCTGGGGGCACTTCGCCTTCAAAACATCACCAATATCAAAAAGTGGTGATCTTACCGGGCATCTTAGGGTCCTTGAACCTCTAATAAATGATCCCATTCTGCGCGTAACTGACGATCAGAAACCAAGACTTGTTCTCCACAGAAACTTCTCTGTAGTCCTATACACTAGGAATGAATGGAAAACAAAATCAATATCTCTACCCAGTGGATCACAAACATGGTACACTGATGGGTCGAAACTGGAAAACGGTGATACCGGGGCTGGTATTTTCGGACCAAGGTTCAATAAATCCATAGCCATGGGAAAATCGCCCACCATTTTCCAAGCAGAGATACACGCCATAGAAATCTGTGCACGAGAATGCCTTCGCAGGAAAATGCAAGGCGCACGGATTTACATCTTCTCAGACAGTCAGGCAGCGCTTATAGCGCTGAGTTCCTTCACGATCTCGTCCGGACTTGTAGAAACCTGTTTCCAACAGCTGAATGCCCTTGCCTCCAAAAACACCCTAACGGTGGGCTGGGTACCAGGGCATGAAGGCCATACGGGAAACGAGGTGGCAGACACCCTAGCCAAACGCGGGGCGATGACACCTTTTATCGGCCCTGAGCCGTTCTGTGGACTATCGAGAGGACACAAAAGAGAACTGCTCAGGAAATGGGAGGAATCGGAGATAAACCGTCACTGGACCGACAGTGCAGGGCTGAGACAAGCCAAACAATTTCTCGTCCCCCAGATGACGCGATCAAAACGCATCATCAACCTACCAAAGAGCGAAATTCGAACTCTAACAGGTTACCTAACGGGTCACTGCAACCTTAGGTATCACCTTAAGAAATTAAAACTTTCAGAAATCGACACATGCAGATTCTGCGAGATGGAGCAAGAAACATCGGAACACATCCTATGTGAGTGCCCCTCGCTAATCAGACGTCGACTTCAACATCTAGGAGGTGAACTTATTCCCCTACAGGATTTGGGAACAAATAGACCCTACCAAAGTGCTTTCTTTTATTAGAAGCCTAGGTATAGGGGCTTTACCCTAATCCTACAGGCCGGCACAAAAGACCTAACATCTGGTCGCAGTGCAACAAGGCCTTTGTAATAATAATATATACAAACATATCTGGAAAAAACTTTTTATATAGAAAAATGCCATGAACTGATTATATATTGGAATAAAATAATAATGGAGAATATCAAGTCGAAAAGATATAGTCAATTTGTTGGACTTTGAAAATATATGAAATTAACATGTTTGATATATAACAATATAACATTAAGGAAGAACTCCATATTAAAAGACATGATATAAAGATTATTATGAATATATAGAATATATTGAGAAAATAAAGATGGAAATTACTGATAAATATATATGTTGAAATATATCATTGTGAAAGAAAAGTTGGAAAAATATATGAAAATATCATGTTTTATATTATTGATTCTTCTCATAATGTACCTATATTTGATTATATACTAACATATCTGAAAAAACTTTTTATATAGAAAAATGCCATAAAGTCAATTTTTTGGACTTTGAAAATATATGAAATTAACATGTTTGATATATAACAATATAACATTAAGGAAGAACTCCATATTAAAAGACATGATATAAGGATTATTATGAATATATTGAATATATTGAGAAAATAAAGATGGAAAATTACTGATAAATATATATGTTGAAATATATCATTGTGAAAGTAAAGTTGGAAAATATATGAAAATATCATGTTTTATATTATTGATTCTTCTCATAATGTATATTTGATTATATACTAACATATCTGGAAAAAACTTTTATATAGAAAAATGCCATGAACTGATTATATATTGAAATAAAATAATAATGGAGAATATCAAGTTGAAAAGATAAAGTGAATTTTTTGGACTTTGAAAATATATGAAATTAACATGTTTGATATATAACAATATAACATTAAGGAAGAACTCCATATTAAAAAGACATGATATAAAGATTATTATGAATATATAGAATATATTGAGAAAATAAAGATGGAAAATTAGTGATAAATATATATGTTGAAATATATCATTGTGAAAGTAAAGTTGGAAAATATATGAAAATATCATGTTTAATATTATTGATTCTTCTCATAATGTATATTTGATTATATACTAACATATCTAGAAAAAACTTTTTTATATAGAAAATGCCATGAACTGATTATAATTGAAATAAAATAATAATGAAGAATATCAAGTTGAAAAGATAAAGTCAATTTTTTGGACTTTGAAAATATATGAAATTAACATGTTTGATATATAACAATATAACATTAAGGAAGAACTCCATATTAAAAGACATGATATAAAGATTATTATGAATATATAGAATATATTGAGAAAATAAAGATGGAAAATTACTGATAAATATATATGTTGAAATATATCTGTTCAATTTGAGTACTTTATTAGAACTACATAAGTAAAGTGGGAAACAATATACTGCACACAGGCAGATGATAGTATACAAGTTAATATAAGAGAGCCTTGCTTCAGTGCGACTCGAAGTTAAAGAGTTGATCTTATGCTAAGGGTCTCTTCGTAGAGATTGCGTTGCTCTTGTAAATATAATATATAATATAGAAATTCAACACTCCTTCTCAACGCGATCAATACAATCCCATCATTTTAATACATTTCTCATGCTTGACTCGATTCAAATTCTTTGTTAATACATCTGATATCATGTTTTCTGTTGGAACATAGTTAATTTCAATTATCTTTTCCTTATACAATTCTCTAATATAATGATACTTAATGTCAATATGTTTACTACGTGAATGGAAAGTGTCATTTTTTACTAAACATTGTGCGCTTTGATTATCGCCATAAATCTGGACCACCTGCAGACTTCCAAATCCCATCTCATTTATCAGCTTCCGCACATAGGCCGCCTCCTTCGCCGCAGTCGAGAGTGCCACATACTCCGCTTCTGTGCTACTTTGGGCAACCATCGATTGTTTTTTTCGAAGCCCATGTAAAAACAGCACCAGCAGCAATCAACACCCAACCGGTGAATGATTTTCTGTCGCTGGAATCACCAGCCCAGTCCGCGTCGACAAAGCAGTGTATTGGTACACCAGTACGCTCGTAGTGCAACTTCAGGTCAGCCTCGTAGGTATCTCAGCACCCGCTTTGCAGCAGCTTCATGCTCCTTATGTGGGTCTGCATTCTGCTGTGCCAGTTTGGTCACAGAATGCAGTATATCAGACGGGTGGTTATTGCCAAATACATTAGGGATCCGATTATAGACTGATAGGCAACTTTATCCACCCTCTGGCAATCGACCTTGTCACATTTTACTTGGAATCCGGCTTCTAGGGGTATAACGTTTGGCTTGCAATCCTGCATCTTATAGTCATTCAGGAGCCTCTCTATGTACTGCTTATGACCAATCCTTATGCCTCCAGTCTCGCCGTCACGTTCGATTTCAATTCCCAAAAATGCTTCAATTCACCGCCGTCCACAACTTTAAATTCTGTTGCAATTAGATGCTTTATTTGCAAAAGTTCATCTTTGCTCGAACTGGCAATAATAAGGTCATCTACATAGACGACAATTATATTTCGCCTCTTCCCAGCATCTTGGACATAGACACAAGGTTCGCTGGGACACGGTACAAAACCAATTTTGAGCAAAACTGCATTTAACTGCTCATTCCATTCTCGGCCGCTTTGCTTCAATCCGTACAGAGACTTGTGTAGCTTCAGCACTCGTTTCGGATATTGCTCATCGATAAATCCTTCTGGTTGACGCATGTAAACAGTATCATGTAGATCGCTGTTCAAGTAGGCAGACGACACGTCCATTTGGTGCATGAACAAACCATTTTCCACGGCCAGAGCGATGACAAGTTTGATAGACGAATAGCGAGCCACAGGAGAGAACGTCTCCGTAAAATTAACGCCATATCGCTGAGCGCATCCCTTAGCAACTAGTCGAGATTTCAGTTGCTCTACCTGGCCCGTCTTGTCACGCTTCACTGCAAACACCCATTTCGATCCGATGGCTTTCTGACCCTCTGGGAGGTCCACCAAAGTCCAGGTTGCATTGGCTTGAAGACTGTCTATCTCCTTCTGCATAGAAGCCTTCCAGTCATCAGAATTATCCATTCCCATTGCCTCGTTCACACTCGTAGGGACGGGGACTTCTTCCGCATACATTGCATTGACCATATTGTACTGCTTACGTGGCCGTCCAGGCAGGCCGGTGTACACTTTCTTCGGTCGCCCAGGTCCTCTGAATTCAGCTGGTTCAGGTTCATCTGGAGAAAGCTCTGCTCCTTCTTCAGCAAGATTCTCGCCGACAGGTTCAGCATCGTCTTGATTATCAGACAGGTTCCGGATTTCATCAAATACGTGAACTGAAGCGGCTTTCAGCTTGTCAAGTTGAACGTTGGAAGTATCTGAATCTTCTTCGGTCCGAGCACGGTCACCATGGTCGTTCTCAAATACGGCTACTTGTGCCCTGATAGAGCACTGCCAGAGAAACCGGCTCAGATGGATTATCGCCTGTGATGCCAATGCACACCATACGGTCTGGGGGAGCAGTGACATCAACAAGAGGGGTGAGTACCTTCTTGAATACATTATTAGTAATAACATAGGATTACTAAACCAGGGTAGCGAACCCACATTTATTAATGCCATTAGAGAGGAAGTCCTTGACCTGACTCTCTGCAGTACTAATATGTTGTCCGTTGTCTCAAACTGGCACGTTGCAAATGAGATCACTATGTCAGATCACCAACACATTAGATTTGACATAGGATGTGCCTTGCAATGTGACGTAGTCACCAGAAATCCCAAGAAAACCAACTGGGATCTCTTCTGCTTTGAACTTGAGCAAACCAGAGACTGCTCAACCCGTCCAATAACATCCATAGACGAGTTAGAGCGTGAAGCTACTGTGCTTCACAGAAATGTTGAACTAGCATATCACGCCAGCTGCGACCAAAAGGTACGCAAGACCGAAAGGACTGTTCCCTGGTGGAACAAAAGCCTTGGCGATCTCAAAAAGGCTGCGCGCAGGCTCTTCAATAAAGCGAGGAGTGGGAGGGCCTCATGGGACTCCTACACTACTGCTTTAACGCTCTACAACAAAGAGCTGAGAAGGTCAAAACGGGCTACGTGGCGTCAACACTGCGGGCAGATCTCATCTCTCCCGGAAGCTGTTAGGCTACAAAAAGCCCTCTCCAAAGACCACTCAAACGGCACCTGCACGCTGAAAAAGCCGGATGGAACACACACAAACAACCCAGAGGAGACGAGCTGTCTACTCCTGGCTACTCACTTCCCTGGGTGTGTGGCTGTGGAGCAACCCATCTCAGAGCGTGAGGCACCAACCTACCTCTCTGAGACTGGAGAATGCCCGCACCTGCACTTGACTATGGTGGCAGACTCTAATGGGGCTGAGAGAGGGGAACCCCCCTATCGCTCAGAACACATTGGAAACATGCCCTATAGACTGTTTCATCAAAATAGCGTAAAATGGGCACTACAAAATTTCAGCCCATACAAATCACCCGGACCAGATGGGATCTATCCATGCTTGTTGCAGCGGGGACTGCATCTAATCGCACTCCCCCTGGTCCGTCTATTTCGAGCCAGTCTCATGCTTGGACACATACCAAGCAACTGGGCTAAAGTAAAAGTTGTGTTTATCCCAAAGGCAGGGAAGAAAGACTCCCAATTGCCTAAATCATATAGACCGATTAGCCTTAGCTCCTTCTTCCTCAAAACTATGGAAAAGATAATCGACCAGCACATCAGGGAGGTAAATCTCAAGCAACATCCCCTAAACAAGTACCAATATGCGTATCAAGCTGGTAAATCAACTGAGACCGCCATACATTGCCTTACAACAACCATTGAAAAGGCCATTGGCGCTCAACAGATAGCACTAGGTGCCTTCTTAGACATCTCAGGAGCTTTCGACAACACGTCATATGAGGCTATACGTGCCTCTCTTGTACGCAAGAATGTCTCCACACCTATCACTAGGTGGATTCTGGAAATGCTTAAATCCAGAATCATAACTGTAGACCTTGGAGGAACTATGACCTCAATCACAGCCACAAGGGGGTGCCCTCAAGGGGGAGTACTCTCTCCCCTTCTGTGGACTCTGGTCATTGACGAGCTACTTTATGAGCTCAACAATTTAGGTTTCCCCACTCAAGGCTACGCTGATGATCTAGTCATCTATATAGTGGGCTGGCATGAGCAAACCATCTCGGACCGCATGCAGCAAGCCCTAGATATAGCCAACAGATGGTGCCAGGACAAAGGACTGTCCATAAACCCATCAAAAACTGTTATAGTCCCATTTACTAGGAAAAGGTCTCTCTCCCTAAGAAGACCATCCCTAAATGGGTCTATCATTGACTTTTCGGTTGAGGCAAACTACTTAGGAGTCACGCTTGACTCCAAGCTCAACTGGAATGCACACCTGGAAAAGACCATAAACAAAGCCATTCGAGCACACTTTGCGTGTAACAGGCTCTACGGCAGAACATGGGGCCTAAGTCCCAAAATGATCTACTGGTCTTTTAACACTGTGGTAAAACCGATCTTAACCTATGCATCTCTTGCTTGGTGGACGAAATCTACCCAGAGGACAGCCGCGGCTGCACTTACCAAATTACAACGACTGGTCTGCATTGGCATCACTGGAGCCATCCGGACGTGCCCCACTGCAGCACTAGGAGTCATAACTGGCATACCCCCTTTACCAATTACATTGAAAAAGGAGGCCTGCCTGGGGGCACTTCGCCTTCAAAACATCACCAATATCAAAAGTGGTGATCTTACCGGGCATCTTAGGGTCCTTGAACCTCTAATAAATGATCCCATTCTGCGCGTAACTGACGATCAGAAACCAAGACTTGTTCTCCACAGAAACTTCTCTGTAGTCCTATACACTAGGAATGAATGGAAAACAAAATCAATATCTCTACCCAGTGGATCACAAACATGGTACACTGATGGGTCGAAACTGGAAAACGGTGATACCGGGGCTGGTATTTTCGGACCAAGGTTCAATAAATCCATAGCCATGGGAAAATCGCCCACCATTTTCCAAGCAGAGATACACGCCATAGAAATCTGTGCACGAGAATGCCTTCGCAGGAAAATGCAAGGCGCACGGATTTACATCTTCTCAGACAGTCAGGCAGCGCTTATAGCGCTGAGTTCCTTCACGATCTCGTCCGGACTTGTAGAAACCTGTTTCCAACAGCTGAATGCCCTTGCCTCCAAAAACACCCTAACGGTGGGCTGGGTACCAGGGCATGAAGGCCATACGGGAAACGAGGTGGCAGACACCCTAGCCAAACGCGGGGCGATGACACCTTTTATCGGCCCTGAGCCGTTCTGTGGACTATCGAGAGGACACAAAGAGAACTGCTCAGGAAATGGGAGGAATCGGAGATAAACCGTCACTGGACCGACAGTGCAGGGCTGAGACAAGCCAAACAATTTCTCGTCCCCCAGATGACGCGATCAAAACGCATCATCAACCTACCAAAGAGCGAAATTCGAACTCTAACAGGTTACCTAACGGGTCACTGCAACCTTAGGTATCACCTTAAGAAATTAAAACTTTCAGAAATCGACACATGCAGATTCTGCGAGATGGAGCAAGAAACATCGGAACACATCCTATGTGAGTGCCCCTCGCTAATCAGACGTCGACTTCAACATCTAGGAGGTGAACTTATTCCCCCCTACAGGATTTGGGAACAAATAGACCCTACCAAAGTGCTTTCTTTTATTAGAAGCCTAGGTATAGGGGCTTTACCCTAATCCTACAGGCCGGCACAAAAGACCTAACATCTGGTCGCAGTGCAACAAGGCCTTTGTAATAATAATATATACAAACATATCTGGAAAAAACTTTTTATATAGAAAAATGCCATGAACTGATTATATATTGGAATAAAATAATAATGGAGAATATCAAGTCGAAAAGATATAGTCAATTTGTTGGACTTTGAAAATATATGAAATTAACATGTTTGATATATAACAATATAACATTAAGGAAGAACTCCATATTAAAAGACATGATATAAAGATTATTATGAATATATAGAATATATTGAGAAAATAAAGATGGAAATTACTGATAAATATATATGTTGAAATATATCATTGTGAAAGAAAAGTTGGAAAATATATGAAAATATCATGTTTTATATTATTGATTCTTCTCATAATGTACCTATATTTGATTATATACTAACATATCTGGAAAAAACTTTTTATATAGAAAAATGCCATAAAGTCAATTTTTTGGACTTTGAAAATATATGAAATTAACATGTTTGATATATAACAATATAACATTAAGGAAGAACTCCATATTAAAAGACATGATATAAGGATTATTATGAATATATTGAATATATTGAGAAAATAAAGATGGAAAATTACTGATAAATATATATGTTGAAATATATCATTGTGAAAGTAAAGTTGGAAAATATATGAAAATATCATGTTTTATATTATTGATTCTTCTCATAATGTATATTTGATTATATACTAACATATCTGGAAAAAACTTTTTATATAGAAAAATGCCATGAACTGATTATATATTGAAATAAAATAATAATGGAGAATATCAAGTTGAAAAGATAAAGTGAATTTTTTGGACTTTGAAAATATATGAAATTAACATGTTTGATATATAACAATATAACATTAAGGAAGAACTCCATATTAAAAGACATGATATAAAGATTATTATGAATATATAGAATATATTGAGAAAATAAAGATGGAAAATTACTGATAAATATATATGTTGAAATATATCATTGTGAAAGTAAAGTTGGAAAATATATGAAAATATCATGTTTAATATTATTGATTCTTCTCATAATGTATATTTGATTATATACTAACATATCTAGAAAAAACTTTTTATATAGAAAAATGCCATGAACTGATTATAATTGAAATAAAATAATAATGAAGAATATCAAGTTGAAAAGATAAAGTCAATTTTTTGGACTTTGAAAATATATGAAATTAACATGTTTGATATATAACAATATAACATTAAGGAAGAACTCCATATTAAAAGACATGATATAAAGATTATTATGAATATATAGAATATATTGAGAAAATAAAGATGGAAAATTACTGATAAATATATATGTTGAAATATATCTGTTCAATTTGAGTACTTTATTAGAACTACATAAGTAAAGTGGGAAACAATATACTGCACACAGGCAGATGATAGTATACAAGTTAATATAAGAGAGCCTTGCTTCAGTGCGACTCGAAGTTAAAGAGTTGATCTTATGCTAAGGGTCTCTTCGTAGAGATTGCGTTGCTCTTGTAAATATAATATATAATATAGAAATTCAACACTCCTTCTCAACGCGATCAATACAATCCCATCATTTTAATACATTTCTCATGCTTGACTCGATTCAAATTCTTTGTTAATACATCTGATATCATGTTTTCTGTTGGAACATAGTTAATTTCAATTATCTTTTCCTTATACAATTCTCTAATATAATGATACTTAATGTCAATATGTTTACTACGTGAATGGAAAGTGTCATTTTTTACTAAACATTGTGCGCTTTGATTATCGCCATAAATCTGGACCACCTGCAGACTTCCAAATCCCATCTCATTTATCAGCTTCCGCACATAGGCCGCCTCCTTCGCCGCAGTCGAGAGTGCCACATACTCCGCTTCTGTGCTACTTTGGGCAACCATCGATTGTTTTTTCGAAGCCCATGTAAAAACAGCACCAGCAGCAATCAACACCCAACCGGTGAATGATTTTCTGTCGCTGGAATCACCAGCCCAGTCCGCGTCGACAAAGCAGTGTATTGGTACACCAGTACGCTCGTAGTGCAACTTCAGGTCAGTTGTGCCTCGTAGGTATCTCAGCACCCGCTTTGCAGCAGCTTCATGCTCCTTATGTGGGTCTGCATTCTGCTGTGCCAGTTTGGTCACAGAATGCAGTATATCAGGACGGGTGGTTATTGCCAAATACATTAGGGATCCGATTATAGACTGATAGGCAACTTTATCCACCCTCTGGCAATCGACCTTGTCACATTTTACTTGGAATCCGGCTTCTAGGGGTATAACGTTTGGCTTGCAATCCTGCATCTTATAGTCATTCAGGAGCCTCTCTATGTACTGCTTATGACCAATCCTTATGCCTCCAGTCTCGCCGTCACGTTCGATTTCAATTCCCAAAAAATGCTTCAATTCACCGCCGTCCACAACTTTAAATTCTGTTGCAATTAGATGCTTTATTTGCAAAAGTTCATCTTTGCTCGAACTGGCAATAATAAGGTCATCTACATAGACGACAATTATATTTCGCCTCTTCCCAGCATCTTGGACATAGACACAAGGTTCGCTGGGACACGGTACAAAACCAATTTTGAGCAAAACTGCATTTAACTGCTCATTCCATTCTCGGCCGCTTTGCTTCAATCCGTACAGAGACTTGTGTAGCTTCAGCACTCGTTTCGGATATTGCTCATCGATAAATCCTTCTGGTTGACGCATGTAAACAGTATCATGTAGATCGCTGTTCAAGTAGGCAGACGACACGTCCATTTGGTGCATGAACAAACCATTTTCCACGGCCAGAGCGATGACAAGTTTGATAGACGAATAGCGAGCCACAGGAGAGAACGTCTCCGTAAAATTAACGCCATATCGCTGAGCGCATCCCTTAGCAACTAGTCGAGATTTCAGTTGCTCTACCTGGCCCGTCTTGTCACGCTTCACTGCAAACACCCATTTCGATCCGATGGCTTTCTGACCCTCTGGGAGGTCCACCAAAGTCCAGGTTGCATTGGCTTGAAGACTGTCTATCTCCTTCTGCATAGAAGCCTTCCAGTCATCAGAATTATCCATTCCCATTGCCTCGTTCACACTCGTAGGGACGGGGACTTCTTCCGCATACATTGCATTGACCATATTGTACTGCTTACGTGGCCGTCCAGGCAGGCCGGTGTACACTTTCTTCGGTCGCCCAGGTCCTCTGAATTCAGCTGGTTCAGGTTCATCTGGAGAAAGCTCTGCTCCTTCTTCAGCAAGATTCTCGCCGACAGGTTCAGCATCGTCTTGATTATCAGACAGGTTCCGGATTTCATCAAATACGTGAACTGAAGCGGCTTTCAGCTTGTCAAGTTGAACGTTGGAAGTATCTGAATCTTCTTCGGTCCGAGCACGGTCACCATGGTCGTTCTCAAATACAATGACGTCCCGAGCCACACATATGTTTCGCTTGCTAGGATTATACAAACGATAAGCTTTCGAAGTTTCAGAATATCCTACCAAAATATGTTCCTGGCCTTTTGGAGCGAACTTCTTTTTCTGGGTTTTGTCCAGCACGACAGTCCTAGACCCAAAAACCTTCAAGTGCGATACAGTTGGCTTCTTCCCTGTCCATGATTCAAATGGAGTCATTCCTGGTAGAGTAGACGTCTCGGCGCGATTGCGTAGATAGGCAGCAGTGTTAATAGCCTCTGCCCATAGCCAATCACCAACTCCAGCTTGCAGCATCATACTTCTAGCCATTTCAACCAGAGTTCGGTTAGCACGTTCCGCCACACCATTTTGCTGAGGGGTGTGGGGAACCGTCAACTGTCGCTTGATACCATTTTCTGTCAAGAAAGACTGAAACGCATTACTCAAATACTCACGCCCGTTGTCGCTTCTCACGGCTTTAATCTTCTTGTTAGTCTGATTCTCCGCAAATGCTTTAAATTCTTTAAATTTTGCTAGAATTTCATCTCTCGTCTTCAGGAAACAGACCGACACATATCGAGACTTGTCATCTATGAATGTAGCAAAATAGTGTGCACCTCCCATGGATACAGCTTGCATAGGACCACATATATCGGTGTGCACCAATTCAAGCACTTCGGTGGCACGACTTTCACTTGCTCTTGGAAACTTCTTCACGCATATTTTGCTCTTTGCACAAGTGATACATTGCAGTTCTTTTGTACCACTAAATTCTTGTTTTTTCAAACCATGTACCATTTCTTTATTGATCATGTTGCTCAAACTCGTAAAATTTAGATGTCCAAATCGTTGATGCCATATATCCAATGGATTGGCCTGTGCAGCAAAACATGATTGTTTAGCACCATTCGCTTCATTTTTAAATAAAAATAATTCATTTTGCAACTCAGCAACCAGAATAATTTTGTTTTCTTTATTTTGGATTTAAAATTTAACTTGGAACCCATTTTCAATTGCTCGCGTTACCGACATAAAATTGCATTGCAAGTCTTTTACGTACAGTACGTTAATCAGTTCCATAGTGGAATTTTTCCAATTTAAAATAACTGTTCCGCGACCATGAGCTTCAATATAATTATTTCCAGCCAAGAGAATGCGCTCTTTATATTCTCTTATGTTTTTAAATAATGCTCTCTCAGAGCACAAATGAGCAGTGGCTCCCGAGTCCAAACACCACATGTTTTTCGGCAATTTGTCTAGCTGAGCGACGGAGCAGAATACAGAATGTGATTTCGGGTTTGCACTCTCACTTTCTTGCGATTTCTTCTTTGCCTTGCACTTTGCAGCTTTGTGTCCGCTACCACCACAATTCCAGCATGTAACTGATCTTTTACCGTTTGCTGCTTGCTTGTGTTCTCTTTGTCCGTTTCGTTTATTCTCGCTCTTCTCGTTTGCGTTCGTGGACCGAATTCCAAAAGCCGTTAGCTCAGATTTTTCTGCTTGGCTCTCTTGTACTTTTCGTCTTTGCCCTTCTTCGTGCAATTTAATTTTCAGCATACTTAGTGATGGCAATTCATCTCGTGTTTCTAGGGCAATCACGAAACCCTCAAACGACTGAGGCAAACTTGACAATAGTAGAACACTTAGGATTTCTTCTTGGACTAGGAAACCCACTTCTTTTAATTTGTCCACCATGTCATAAAATTTGGACACATGCGCTCCCACAGTGTCTGTTTCACACATTCTAATTTGCAACAACTGCTTTAATAAGCAAATACAACGTCCCGTTGGTGTGTGTATTTCTCCCAGTTTTTGCCATGCATCCTTAGCGGTTTCACAATGCTTTATGTGGTTAATTTGCGATGTCTTAACACACAACATTATACTCGCGAGGGCTCTTTCATCCTTTTCGTCAAATTGAGCCTTTTTCTCGGCACTATCGTTTTCTTCTTTGACGACTCGACCACACGTGACTTTCCATAAGTCCAAATGTATTAACACACTTTTCATGTGTACAGCCCACGCACTGTAATTATCATCATCCAATTTATCTATCATATGTATTGACGAACTCATTTTGTCAATCACAAATATTCACAATGACAATATCAAAAAGTCCAGAATATTCTACAAACTCAGAAATATTCACTTTTACAGTTTTGCAGTTTATTTTACTCGCGACTGCCTGGGCCCATAACCTGTTCAATTTGAGTACTTTATTAGAACTACATAAGTAAAGTGGGAAACAATATACTGCACACAGGCAGATGATAGTATACAAGTTAATATAAGAGAGCCTTGCTTCAGTGCGACTCGAAGTTAAAGAGTTGATCTTATGCTAAGGGTCTCTTCGTAGAGATTGCGTTGCTCTTGTAAATATAATATATAATATAGAAATTCAACAATATCATTGTGAAAGTAAAGTTGGAAAATATATGAAAATATCATGTTTATATTATTGATTCTTCCCATAATGTATATTTGATTATATACTAACGTATCTGGAAAAAACTTTTTATATAGAAAAATGCCATGAACTGATTATATATTGGAATAAAATAATAATATAGAATATCAAGTCGAAAAGATAAAGTCAATTTTTTGGACTTTGAAAATATATGAAATTAACATGTTTGATATATAAAAATATAACATTAAGGAAGAACTCCATATTAAAAGACATGATATAAAGATTATTATGAATATATAGAATATATTGAGAAAATAAAGATGGAAAATTACTGATAAATATATATGTTGAAATATATCATTGTGAAAGTAAAGTTGGAAAATATATGAAAATATCATGTTTTATATTATTGATTCTTCTCATAATGTATATTTGATTATATACTAACATATCTGGAAAAAACTTGTTATATAGAAAAATGCCATGAACTGATTATATATTGGAATAAAATAATAATGGAGAATATCAAGTCGAAAAGATAAAGTCAATTTTTTTGACTTCGAAAATATATGAAATTAACATGTTTGATATATAACAATATAACATTAAGGAAGAACTCCATATTAAAAGACATGATATAAAGATTATTATGAATATTGTTGTAATTTTGGGCTGAGTAATAGTTTTTATTTAAGGTATAAGTAAATGATTGGAGTTTTACACTTTGTTGGCGATAGAGATGACAAACGAATTATATGAGAGATGACATTTATGCGATTACAATGTACGCGATATATTAAGGTATACGATATGTGACGTGCCGATTAATGTGCTGCCAATTGTATTTCCAATACTTCCCCTCAATTGGTTAGGTGTTGATCGGCTTGACGTATACCCAAGGATGTCTTACAGGTGTTGTGTTTTGAGGCCCCAAGTCCTTTCGTCAATATGTCTGCTGGCATCTCGGTCGTTGGGATGTAGTTCACGGATATAGTTCCCTCTTCAACCAGCTCTCTAACGAAATGGTGGCGGATGTCAACATGCTTGGTGCGTTTGTGGAATACGGGGTTGCGAGCAAGTTGACCAGCTCCTTGATTGTCGTTGTAGATGACAGTCGTCTTCAGTTGCCCCAAAACTTCATTGAGGAAGCTTCTAAGATGAACCGCTTCTTTTTATGAGTCTGACAGAGCCATGTACTCTGCCTCTGTGCTTGACAATGCAACCGTCCGTTGCTTTCGACTCCCAGGATATTGCTGCACTTGCAAACTTAAAAGCAAAACCTGTGAAGGATCTGCGATCGTCAATGTTGGCGGCCCAGTCAGCATCTGCGTAGCCTACTAGGTCTTGACCACTTCGTTTATAACGCAGGCAGTGGGTTTGAGTGCCTTTTAAATAGCGTAATACCCTTTTTGCAGCAATCCAGTGTTATTTTCCAAAATTTGTATTATATTGGCTTAGTGCGCTCACTGCATATGCAATATCAGGGCGCGTTGATACTGCCAACCACATTAAGGCTCCTATCAAACTCTGATATGGTACACTGGAGGTTTCTTTCTTTTCGCTTTCGGTGGTTGGGCACATTTCTGTTGACAATTTTTCGCTCGTGTTAATTGGAGTATTTATAGGCTTACAGTTTTCCATGTTAAATCGTTTCAGGATGTCTGCTATATACTTAGGTTGGGACATGGTAAACTCTGTCTTGTCTTTGCTCTGTTTAAATTCTATGCCCAAATCCTTCATCTGGAATTTGTTGGACAATTCGTGCTTCAGTTTCAACAGCATTTGGGTGTCATTGGTCGCTATTATGAGATCGTCTACGTAAAGCGATACTATTAGAACTCCATTTCGTTCACGTTTCAAGTACACGCAGTTGTCGGCCGCAAGTGGCTTAAGATTCAGTTCCTTGAGCTGGTTGTCCAGCTTTTTGTACCATTGGCGTCCACTTTGCTTTAGGCCATATAAAGCTTTTCTTAACTTGCACACTTTATTTGGGCCATATATCTTCTTCTCTTTTGTTGTCAATATTTCTTGGAATTCAGATGGGACGCTGATGTAGAGCTCTTCCTCAATATCTCCATTTAAGTAAGCGCTGTTGAAATCAAATTGATGCACATCCAATCCGAGTTCCGCAGCTAAAGCTATTAAAATTCTTATTGAGCTCATTCGGGACACTGGAGTGAAGGTCTCGTCGTAATCAATGCCTTCGCGTTGCGTAAATCCTTTTGCGACCAGCCGAGCTTTTCGGCAATTTATTTTTCCGTTGGGTAAATATTTTGTTCGTAGTACCCACTTCGTTTCGATAACCCTATGGTTTTTCTGACGATCGACGACCTCCCAAGAATTGTTATTTTTCAATGACTTGTACTTGTTTATCAAGGCCTCCTTCCATTCGACAGCGTTCGCACCCTTAAGAACCTCGCTTACAGTTGGCTCCATTGCGAGTGAGGTGGCTTCATAAAATATCTCTTCTTCTTCCGACTCGAGCTGCTGGTCGGATGTGTCGATTTGGTCTGCAATTATTTGATTGTAAATTAGTTTGGGCCTTCCTGGTTTCCCTGTGTATAACTTCTTTGGCCTTCCGCGACCACGTTTCATCTGTACTTCGGGTTCTGCCTGTGTATCATCTGCCTCAGAGTCCTCTGGCTCGGAAACATTTGGTCGATTGCCTTGGTTCTCATCTGGGTCGTCATTTTCTGTTTGATCGCCTGATACTGGTTCAAGGTCGATATCGATTGAAAATTCCATGAAATCTTCATACTTATGATCGTGCCCAAATAGATTTGTGAAAACGACGTCTCAACTTTTAATTAATGTTTGGGTTTCCACATCATACAGCCTATAAGCTTTGGCATCGCTGCAGTATCCAACGAAAACACATTTCCTGGATTTCGAGCTGAACTTACTCTTCGATCGTTTGTCCAGCGAGTATGCAATTTGACCAAACTTTTGCATATGCCTTACGATTGGGATGCGATTGTTCCATAGTTTGAAGGGCGTTTCTCCGCATAGGCTTCTTGAAGGACATCTGTTTCTTATGTCGTTTGCGGTGTTTACTGCTTCCGCCCAGTAGCTCGCAGGAAGTGCAGCCTGTAACATCAGGCAGCGAGCCATTTCTACAAGTGTCCGGTTTTTACGTTCGGCTGTACCGTTTTGTTGAGGAGTATATTCTACGGAATACTCGTGCTTTATTCCTTGAGCTGCGAGGTAATTTTTGAACTCGTTATTAGTATATTCTGTGCCGTTAGCTGACCTGATTGTTTTTAGCTTCTTTCCAGTTCGCCGTTCGACGTAGTTCTTGAATTCTTTAAATTTCTGGAATACTTCGGATTTACTTTTAATGGTATAGAGCTCGCACCATTTCGAGTAGTCATCTATGAACGTCAAGAAGTAACGGCTGCCTCCGTGGCTGTTGACACGCATGGGCCCACAAACGTCGCTGTGGATTAAATCGAGCACATCCCCTGCCCTTGAATTTGATACCGGAAACGGCTTTTGGGACTGCTTCCCCTTGATACATATTTCGCAAATGGGAAGACTTTCTTTTAGGTTTACTTTAGCTCCTTGAACTTTGCCTTTTCCGATAAGTTCTTTCAGATCAGGCTCATTTAAATGGCCGAAACGCTCATGCCATTCTTTGATGCTGTTTTGTTTACTTACAGCGAGCTGGCTACTTTCGTGTGTGCCCTCGATCTGGTACAAGTCCAATTTACGGGGAGCAGTAAAAACTATTTCTCCTCCCTTAGCTCTAACTACCTCAGCTTTCTCCTTCTTGAAGACTACGTTGAAGCCGTGATCACATATTTTTGAGACCGATAATAGATTGGTCCTTAAATCCGGCACGTAGAGCGCATTTTTCAAGCTGGCGGTGAACTTCTTGTTTGGGGAGAACTGCACGGATCCATATCCTTTTATTTCTGTGGCCTCATCATTTGCCAGTCTGAGCTTTGCACCTTCTGCAGGCTGCATGATCCCGAACATATTCTGCTGTGAGCACATGTGTGACGTTGCTCCGGAATCTAGACACCAGTTACGGCAGTCACTGTTTGTATAATTAGCTATGTTGATGTACATGCTATCACTCTGGTTTTTCATTGGCTTTAACCTGCACTCAGCTGCACGGTGACCGACTTTTCCGCAGTTGTAACATTTAAACTTAAACTTTTGATTAATGCTTAGTTGTTTTGGTTTGCTGGGATTGTACTTCTTATGCACCATTAATGCGCCAGGCGTTGGCTCGTTTGGATTCCTTTTTCTTGCCTCGTACTCGTCGACTAACTTTATTTTAAGCGCCTCCGTTGAGATCAAGTTTTCCTGAGTTTCAATCGCAATTCGAAACTGTTCGTATTCCTCTGGGATACTATATAATAGCAAGATGGTTAACAGATCGTCAATATTCATGAGATCAACTTCGTTTATTTTGTCTACTAAATCGGAAAACTTGTCTATGTGGCTTCTCATGTCTCCGCCTGCATTCATTTTTAGTAGAATCAGGGATTTCAACAGTGCGGCTTTACGGGCTGGTCCTGTAGACTGGTATGTGCTATGCAGCTTTCTCCATATATCGTTTGCAGTTTCGCAGTTTTTGGTATGCCTTAGTTCCGATGTCGACATGGCCAAAATGAGATCGGACTTAGCCTTTGCATCTTCGCTTAACCACTCTGCGAAATTGTCTTCGGGTTTTAAAAGAGTCCCGCTGACATATTTCCACGAATCATTTTTTATCAATAACGCTTGCATTTGTATTTTCCAGGTGTCGAAATTGTCTTTGCCTAAAGGCTCTATGCGTATACTAGCAATACTCATTTTGCTTTTTAACTTTTCGTTTAGTTATGCTACACAAGCATCAATTTTTTCGAAGCTACACAAGCAACAAACACGCTTATTTTCTTTGTCGCCAATCAGACGCCTTTTCTTGGTCTCCAGAAGTCTCAGGCTCGTACATGCATATGCTATGTATGCATGTGTGTGTTGGCAATTTCACCACAAATCGAAATTTGCCATTTTAACTCTCTAGTTGATCACTATCCTTGTTCTAACTATTCTCTGGCGCAGTGGAAGCGTGCTGGGCCCATAACCTGTTGTAATTTTGGGCTGAGTAATAGTTTTATTTAAGGTATAAGTAAATGATCGGAGTTTTACACTTTGTAGGCGATAGAGATGATAAAACGAACTATGCTAGAGATTACATTTATGCGATTACAATGTACGCGATATATTAAGGTATACGATATGTGACGTGCCGATTAATGTGCTGCCAATTGTATTTCCAATAAATATATAGAATATATTGAGAAAATAAAGATGGAAATTTATTGATAAATATATATGTTGAAATATATCATTGTGAAAGTAAAGTTGGAAAATATATGAAAATATCATTTTTAATATTATTGATTCTTCTCATAATGTATATTTGATTATATACTAACATATCTGGAAAAAACTTTTTATATAGAAAAATGCCATGAACTGATTATATATTGAAATAAAATAATAATGGAGAATATCAAGTTGAAAAGATAAAGTCCATTTTTTGAAAATATATGAAATTAACATGTTTGATATATAACAATATAACATTAAGGAAGAACTCCATATTAAAATACATGATATAAAGATTATTATGAATATATATAATATGGGTGGCTGCAATAACGCCCAGTGCAATAAAGCCCATGGGCGTTATTTCTCAAAAAAAATGCAATAACCCCCATGGGCGTTATTTCACAAAAAAATTGAAATAAGGCCCACGAAAATTGTGAAATAAAGTTCGCGTATGTTATTACACAAAAAAAGTGCAATAACGCCCGCTGGCAGATCACACTATCTACTTTGGAAATTGGTAATTTATATTCTGATCTTCTCCGGAACATATCAAACAGTGCCTTAGCAGTGGCGTGAGCCACTGCTTTTACAGTAAAAATTTGAAACGCCGTAAAAGCAGTGGCTCACGCCACTGTTTGATATGTTCCGGAGCAGATCAGAATAATCAGAATCAAATATAATATAAATGACATACATATATTCTGATCTGCTCCGGAACATATCAAACAGTGCCTTAGCAGTGGCGTGAGCCACTGCTTTTACAATAAAAACTTTGAAACGCTGATAACAATCAGAGATAAGACAAATTTTGCATATTTTAAAATATTGAGGGCGTTATTGCACATTTTTTGTGAAATAATGCCCACGAAAATTGTGAAATAAGATTCTTGGGCCTTATTTCATTTTTTTTTTTTTGAGAAATAACGCCCATGGGCTTTATTGCACTGGGCGTTATTGCAGCCACCCATATAATATATTGAGATGAGAAGAAGAATCAAAAACTTTAAGGTACTTGTGATTTGCCTTCGTATATCGATGTCTGCTTTGCACTAACTCCCCTCGAATACCACACTGAATAAATCTGATCATATCAATATCAGTGAGTAATTCGAGGGAAATTTGTGTTGTCTTAAGCATTGCATCCCAAGACAAACTAGGAATTGTAAAATAATGTGCAGGATCGAGCTCATGAATTTCTAAACAAATTCCCCTAAAGTTTTGAAAAACGTCAGACAACAACAACACATCAGTTTTCAAATAAAGTTCTAGGTAGTCCTTAAGTGATTGACACTTGAAATGAACCCAGACTCTACATGCGTATGCATAATCAGCCTCTGTACATTCTGTTTCATTTAAATGACTATAAAACTCTTCACGGGGTGGGAGAGAAGTCTCATCTAGTCTTTCAACAGAGTTTAAATACTCATATGGAAAAACACCTTTCCTACGAAGAAGTGAAAAATCTTCTCTATTAGGGTACTGGGATTTTTAAACATTTAAATGATCATCATTTAAATTACTGGCCAGAGTGTCTAGACTAGAGGACATGAAACGGAAGGAGTCTAAAAATCTTATTTCTAATGTATTATTTTCTACGGGGACATATTTAGAAACTGAAATATATAATTCCTTATTCACTGGAATTACTTTAATGGGGCCTTCAGTTTCCCCAAGCTCTTTTAAAAACAAGTGCGAATCATATTTTGAAAAATTGTGGAAGAAGACCGGAATAAAATAACTAGTTTTAAATTTGAGGTTGCATTCATTATGAGCTGCACCTCGAAATCTACCTGTGAATTGACAGTGATCTCTCACTCTGTCATTACCTAATTCTCGCTTACAAATATGACAATTAATAGCAAAATAAAAATTTAAAACGTCTAGTTGTGCCATTTGTAAAGGGACTGGTAATATCATGTGATTTGAATATAACTCGGACAAATCAGACGTAAGACTATCAATGAAAGTGCGACTCACATTCGCACCTGTATTTAAAACAAACTTATCTAAACTAGAATCAAATACACACTTTATGTAGTATGCAAATGATATTGGTACATGTGTATTTATAGTTTCTGTCTTATCACTTACTATTACTGATGACGGCTTCAGTATACATTCAAAGTCAGCATAGACTATGAATGGTACCTCCAGTTGACGTTGATAATTGGTGAACTCCAGCTTTGATGCATCGCGATGTGGTGCTTCCGTCACTATATTGCTGCATAGTCGAACATGTTCCTCAGCCCTTTGGTCGCTCGTCGAATAGCACAAACATCTATTACAGAAAAGTCGTGCAATTCTTTTCTGTCCCATTTGTGCTGAGAGTAATCTGTAAATAAAAAAAAAAATTGAATTAGTACATTTGAATTTATTTATTTATATATTTTTTTAATTTATTTATTTATTTATTTTATTAATTTATTTTTATTTTTTTGTTAATTATTTTTATTTATTTTTTTTTTTTGTTTATAATTTTTTTTTTTTTTTTTTCTAATACTTACTTTGACATGGACTTTATACACACAAAATGTCCGTTGGCATTGGCAGTTGCTCCATCAACATATAATAAATTAATGTGGAAGTCCCTTTCCACAGCTTCCCAATAAAGTGGTCCAAATACTTTATTATCCGCCTCACAATAGCCGAACACATTTAAACTTATGTGTTGGTTTTGATCTGTGAATTTATAAATTTCACTTATCTCCATTGGGAAATCCAATCCCGTGAAATCAAATTGTATTAAGCCTTGAATATCAATAACTTCATCGTCTATGTTCACTCCATATGAGGTGCATCGCTGTGGCTTTTTGCTTTTTGAAAAGTGGGATAGTATAGCGCACTGGAAGCAGTATTCATCCTCATTTTGCACATTTATTACTGCATTTTTATTTTGCAGTTTTTTGGGGAGTACAAAATGACTCGAGCGTTTTAATGGATCACATTTCAACATATTTAATTCCACTCTGATGATGCGAGTTAGCGTCCACCCGCTATCCCTTTCCTGGAACTCGCTCATTTTTGCTTCAATTTCTTGTTTGTGGAAATCAAAATATGCTGTGAAATTGGAAGCAGCTGTTATGAAAGTCATTTATGTCTGAAATGACTTTATTTCCACACGTATGAAATCCTCCTTCACTAGCATATACTCTCCAAACAATTCAAAATTGATTTTTGAGCAGTGGTGGGAAGTCATCACTCTTTTAATGTGGGGAACCAGTGCTGTGCGCGCTTCATTCAGGAATTCAGTGGGATTCCTAACAGCAGGCCCTTCATTAACAAACATGTATTGAAGGATGCGACCCTTAAATCCATCAAAAATCTGCTTCACACAACCATCAACAGGTTGTTAGCATGCGATTTATGTTCTTCGGAGCGGATATGGGAATGCCATTTCTTCCCTGCAGGGAGACATATTTGGCAGGTATGGCAAAAAATGTTGCCATTCAAGTTGTTTGAGGTTGAAGAGGAGGTGGAGGCGTTGAAGTTCATGTTGTTGTTCATGTTGTTCATGTTGTCGAAGGTTGAGGTGGATGTTGAGGTGGTGGAGTTGATGATGTTGATGGAGCTGATGGAGTTGGTGATGTTGATGGAGCTGATGGCGCTGGTGCTGGTGCTTGATCTGATGCTGGTGCGGTAGTTTGTTTTTGTGTTTTTATTTTTAATTTTTTTTCGAGTTTTTGTTGATAAATGTTTTTGTTGTTGTTGTTGGTAATTTTTATTGTTTTCACACACAAAATTGTTTTTATTTAAACTATTTTTATTCACTTGTTCACCACAATATGTTTATTAATGATTTTTTAATGTTTTTAAAAATGTTTTCGTTGTTAATATTTTTTGTTTTTGTTAACAAAATTGTTTTTATTTATTTAAACAATTTCTTTTTATTGACTTTTTGTTTTTATTTAAACAATTTCGTTCACTTTAACTTTTACTTAAAATGTGATGGCTTCGAGTATAAACTGAAAGTGAATCCCGAGGCTGAAGGATTCTGAGTTTAGAGCCTATAGTTTACTCCATTTTGACCTGGATTTTGCTGGTCATGTGCATGGATATGGAATTGGCCGTATTATCTGGGGTGGTGGATCGAAGAGGGTTCGAAATTGTTGACATGTTTTTGTGATGAAGTAGAAGAGACAATTTTGTGAGCGGCGCCTAATACATAAGTACCTGAGCACCTGCAACCTTTAAGGGAAAATGCAAGTGTTTTTGCTTTCTTTCGAATACAAGCAAGCAGTCTATGGACTGTCCCTTCCTTTTAGAGTTCAGGAAATGCAGGTAAGTGTGTCCTTTCGGACACACACAAGTAGTTTTGGGATAGCTGGTGAGCCCGTCCTTTCGTGCACACACAAGTGACCTTTTCACCCCTTCCACTTCATTGCATGAGGCCGACCTTTCGTGCACACACAAGTGACCTTTTCATCCCTTCCTCTTCATGGCATTGTGTGTGCACAGGCTTTGTTGGCCTGATCGCACGTGATGGAGGTGCTACCGTCCATCCCTTTTTGGGTCTGATTCGATCGTGGGAAAACGTGGATCAAACGCGTTTCGATATCGCTCGATCGCATTCGCACTCGTTGTCGTATCGAGTGCGTCTTCGTGGCGGTACAGCTTCCACACACGTTTCTCACGTGTCCTCACACCATTCAATCAGTGACCCTAATCAATTTTTATTACCTGTTCACGCCAGAAGGGCGTTGATTTTCCGGAGGCAGTGTGATCCCCTACACTCGCTCTCTCTCTCCCTCTTCCACTGCACTTTCGTGCATAGAGCTGCTAATCCGCTCTCCCCAAGCTAGCTTTAAGACTTCTTGTACCAGTAATAATTTCGATACGATTCAATAAAGACCTCCAACGCACGTCGTGTAATACCCCGCAGTTCTTCCGTGTTTTATTATCGAGTGCCTTCCAGGTTAAAGCCATCCCCCTCCGAACATTTGGTCCAACAGAGCCGGATAATTATATCTCCAGCAGTTCCGGTGGCTTTAACACCGCACAAGATAAGTAAACATTTTTACTTTGCTGCCGGTCATTTTTATGATTTTTGTCTAAATCCGAGCCATCTGTCCGATTGATCCGACACTACGGCAGCGCCCACATCCGAATCGCAATTAATTTATATTAATTTTCCGTGAATTCAACATTCAAAAAGTGTGTGTTTAAATATATGCCATAAGCCACAGTGACACTTCCAAATTCGAATTTCTCTTCGTTCGCTGTGATCCGCTTGCATTTATTTCCACTTCCTACACCTACAACAATTTACGCAATAAATATTTCTATCCTGGATAATAATAGTAAATAAACATTCCAAAATCCACAAGTGTAAATTTAAATATATGTACGTATGCTCTAGCCACAGTGAAACTTCAAGTTCCGAAATTCTATTTGTTCACTGTGTTCCGCTTGCATTTACCTATTTACACTGTCCGATATACAATACAGTCCACTCCACTGATCTACGAGCGCCAAAAGCAATTTAAACAAAATTAAATAAATATAAATATAAATAAATAAATATAAATATTTAAACTTAAAATAAATATATTTGCAACATTTCCTAAACTTTAAACTACATAATTCTACAAATTCTACAATTCTAATTCTACAAATACAGTCCACCGCTCCTATAAATAAATAAATATATCCCCAAAATCGAGGCACAGAAACGCCGACTTAATTTGTGCATTTATTTATCAGCTCTTCCCTGCTCTATCCTGAGCGGAGCTTCATCCAAATAAACATACATACATAATACATATTCGGCTGCAAGTCGACGCTCCGATTTTTGGCAATTTTTCCGCCTCTCTTTGTCTCCGCTATTCTGCGTTGGCAAACGGCGAATGCACATTGTGCATTGCACAAACATATTCACACGCACGCCTTATCGTCAAGAACAGTACCGCAGAAAATACAGCAGCGGTCAACTGAATAAATCCAGGCACATAAAATAATTTTAAAATTATTTTTTATAAAATCCCAACTAACTAAATCAGTTAGAAATCCAAGTGCGCTGCCATATCCGCATCAGTGTGACCGTACATTTCCGTACATCTCCGCCACTACACAATAAAATTACACTACCCAATTAAATTAAATTCATAATACATTCCGATTGGTTCCTAAATTCCAATTCCAGCTTCGACACTTATAACTAAATCGAACAAAATATTAATCCATTGCCAAACAAACCAGTTGGTTTTTTAAATATCCAGAATGAGTTCTTCCATTTTGAATAAATTCATTTCGATCTGTGACCGTCTAAGTCACTTCGATTCCACAGTCTACAATCCGGCAGCACCCAGTCCATCCAAATACACTTGCCAAATCCATCTCGACCAAGTCAGAGAGCTATGGAATAAGGTCAAAGAAGAATATGAAGCTTGTTCAGACCTAATTTCAGTTGGCTTAGAGGGCGAGGCGGACACCTTACTCACTCTGAAGGCAAAATACGAGTATGCCTATTTTATTTACGGAAGGTGTGCCGCCCAGCTCATGGAACAGATCGATACGATCTCTTCTAACGCAGCTCCAGTCCAATCCCCTGCGCCCCAAAGTTCTTTTCCGTCTGGCTGTCGGCTTCCTCCGTGCGATACCGAAATTTTCTCGGGCGATTATATTCGCTGGCCGACTTTCCGAGACCTTTTCACAGCGGTCTATATAGACAATCCTGCGCTGACCCCTGTTGAAAAGTTGTTCTATCTAAATGCCAAGACTAGTGGTGAAGCTCATTCCGTAGTTTCCAATTCGCCACTCACCAACGATGGTTTCCGCTCAGCCTGGAAAAACCTATCTGAGCGTTTCGAAAACAAGCGAGCGCTGGTGAACAGCCAACTGAAGAAGTTACTAAACATACAGTCCATTGCACAGGAATCTTCGGCGGCCTTGAAAGAGCTGCAAAATACAATTCAAAATTGCCTCACATCCCTAAATTTGTCCGGCCTTTCTACGGAAAATTGGGATTGTCTCCTGGTGTATGTGTGTTCCACGAAGCTTCCAAAACTGACGCTCTCATTATGGGAGCAATCTATCCCGAACAAGACCGACATTCCTACGTGGCTAGCACTTGACTCTTTCCTGACTGAGCGCCATAGAACTCTGGAGGCCATAGAGTTTATACATCCTACTACGGTGCGCCTCCATCCGTCCGAACCGACACCCTCCGACGTGTCGCCACGAATACTGAAATCCTTCAGTACGAGGATCGTTCCGATATCCAAAAGATGCGATGTATGTTCCAAAGAGCACCATCCAGTGCGTTTATGTCCACGCTTCCTTCAGATGACAACAGAGGATCGCACCGCTTACATCCGAAAAAAGCAGTTGTGCTTAAATTGCTTTGCAAGCAATCATCAAATTCGTAATTGCACAAGCGCCCACAAGTGCTTCAAGTGTCACGGTCGGCATCACACTTTGTTGCATCCAAGCAACTGCTCCTCCAGTGAACCGACTGCTCCTGATACTGCTTCTGCTCCGATCCAAAGGATTTCCTCGTTCTCCACACGAGTGACTACCGCTCCCGATTCCTCCAATTACTGGGTTCCATACGACGATGTGAAATGCAGACGTTCCCGAGGTATTTTATCCTACCCATGCCGAGTCTGCCAAGGGAACCATCCTCTTCGGAAGTGCCACCGTTTTCTTCGGCTTAGCGCGGAGAAACGGCTCCAAGCAGTCATCGAGAAAAAATACTGCGTCAATTGCCTCGCCCATCACCATTCCACTGGATCTTGCCGCAGTGACAACCGGTGCCAGTCGTGTGGCCAGGATCACCACACACTTCTCCACGTCCACGAGCGCTCAGCGTATCCAACGCTTTCCCGAGCAAAGGCCTCCTATAATAGTCCGACAGCGTATCCTCGCTAAGGGGGCCTCGAAGGTTTTCATCGTATATTTTTGCTGCGTATCCTCGCAAGGGGGGGGGAGAATGTTCACGCCAGAAGGGCGTTGATTTTCCGGAGGCAGTGTGATCCCCTACACTCGCTCTCTCTCTCCCTCTTCCACTGCACTTTCGTGCATAGAGCTGCTAATCCGCTCTCCCCAAGCTAGCTTTAAGACTTCTTGTACCAGTAATAATTTCGATACGATTCAATAAAGACCTCCAACGCACGTCGCGTAATACCCGGCAGTTCTTCCGTGTTTTATTATCGAGTGCCTTCCAGGTTAAAGCCATCCCCCTCCGAACATTACCCTACCCTTTTAAGGGGGTGACATGTGACAGATGACCCTTTTTTATCTAATTAATGACCCTATCAATTAGCGGAATATCAAAGGTGGCACAGAAGTCAGGTTTTCTATCTACTATTAATATTATGAAGACTGATTAATATTATGAAGACTAATAAATTATTTTAAAAAACTAATTTTTTCAATAATGCTTGAGATAACAACCTCAAGTCGGTCCAATCGATCTTCAATATCCGCTGTTTTAATATCAGGTAAAGACACAATTAATTCATTTCGATGTGTAATAATTGAATCCCTTAGTCTCTCTATAGATTGATCAACATAGTCTTTAGTAGCTTTTTCGTCAGATTCTTTTCCATTTTTCAAACCTTGAATACTAAAATTTCCCGAAGTATCAACATCAAGAGCCTCTAGCCCATCAAAGCTTTGACCGATTTCTTCTCGATATTTGATATTCAATGATGATAAAGATATTGTCAACTCGTGAATGGCTTTATCAACATATTCTTTAACTACGATATCTCCATTTTCCTTTGGAAAGCCAGCATTTTTTAAACGCCTTCTTTGTAAATTAAAATTTCCATCGCTGTCTAAGTAAAGTCCTGGTGCAGTTTTCTCATATCGTTTAAGGTGATTAGAGCTCTGCTTTTCAAGTAAATAGCGTCCAAACTTGTCAACAGACATTATGTTAATAACCTTATTTTATTATTAATCTCTAAATATATACTATATTTATGTATTATTTGAGCCTCTCTCAATTCTTCAATTATAGATGTAATTTAATTTGAATGGGACATATTTCCTGAAGACTGTGATCCAATTAATAGCTGTAATCGTTGGACTAATTCATTCGCATTGTCCCAGTATACAAAGTTTGGCTTACTCATCTCAAGTCTCATGAATCCAGTCCCTGTTATCATTTTTTAGTTTGTTTTGGTGTAGATTCGGCAATCGGAGATTTAGCTAAGAGTGGCTTAATAATTTCCGAATACTTCAATGCCCTTGTTCCTTTCACCTGTCCATTTGGATGAAAGTTTCTTCGATAGACATTCGTTTTTACTAAAATTTGTATATAAATTTCCAATTCATCAGAGTTATAGTTTTGTGGTATGTGATGACATATTAAAGAATATAGACCATTTGTAAGCTGCCAGTTTTCACCATCTTCAAATTCTATTCTATTGTTGGAAACACTTATATGGCTACTCCCAAGCATTAATTTACCATCTCCATTTTTTCTAGGACCATATGTCTTATCCAAAACCCGTTCTCGGGCCAGTTCACTAATGTTGAAATTTTTTGAAGTCTCCTCCGATATTGACGGTGATGTGTGAAAAGGTTGTTGACTTGCAATCACAGCTGATGTGGTAGGAGCGAAAGAGTCCTCCTTATGCCTCTCATCCTCGCCCTCCTCCTCCTCCACCTCTATAGCTGATTGAGAATAGAATATATCATCATCATCATCATCATGATCATAATCATTCCCCCAATCATATGATTTGTGGACATCATTATATTTAGGAGTCGAGTTTTGTTTATTTATATCGTTAAATGAAAGTTTCCTCTTCTTTTATGGTGTATCAATGTTTAATGAATAATTGTTTTGTTTAGTTTTTTTTTCAGTCTTTATATTTTTATAATCCTTAAGTAATATATCATATAGTTTTTTATTTTTATTTTTTTTATTTTTTTTTTTTTTATGCTTTGCTTTTATTTATTGAATCTTCTCATTTATGAGACTAACAATAAGTGTATCAAATCTTATACTATAACCTAACTAGGAGTCATGAAGACTGAGACAGTGGCCCTGACAAGTTATGGCTGGGTTGGAAGGTCTGTACGTTGCAGGCGGGTTCGGCTGGAGACCCGAGTCAAGACCCTTGCTAGAGGATTTGGGTGGACAGAGAGTTTTTCATTGTAGGACGCTTTTTGCCTGTCTATTTCATCTTTTACTGCGAGAATGCCGAGGTCCTTGTGGATGTTTTGGTTACGAATATACCATGGTGCCCCAGTGATAGTTCGCAGGATCTTTGATTGGGCTCGCTGTATGATGTCTATGTTGGTTCTGCTCGCGTTCCCCCACAGCTGGGAGCCATACGTCCAGATTGGCTTAAGAGTGGAGTTGTACAGCAGGACCTTGTAGTCCAGACACAAGGGCGATCGTGAGTTTATAATCCAGTGGAGGCTGCTGGCTTTCAGTTTTAGGTGCAGTTTCTTGCATTCGATATGTCTACGCCATGTTAGACGTCTGTCGAGGTGGATGCCGAGATACGTTACTTCATTAACTTGGGGGATCTGCGTGCTATTCATACAGAGCGGAGGGCAAGTTTGTCTGTTAAGGGTAAACGTTATGTGTTTACACTTTTGTTCGTTTATTTTAATACGCCAGTCAGATAGCCACTTCTCGACTACCACGAGGTGGTTGGCGAGTTGGGTTGTTGCACGGACTGGGCATCTGGAGCGGCTAAGGATCGCAGTGTCGTCGGCGAAGGTGGATGTTGTTAGTCGGTCGCTCGTGGGAATATCTGCTGTGTAGAGGACGAATAAGGTTGGCCCAAGTGCGCTACCTTGTGGGACCCCAGCTTCGATAGTGTAGCTGTCGGAAATTGTTGTGTTACATCTTACTGCGAAGGCTCTATTGTAGAGATAGGATTCAAGGAGTTTATGAGTGTACCCGGGCAAGTGTGTTTTAATTTTATGCATGAGACCTTTGAGCCAGACGCGGTCGAATGCTTGAGATACGTCGAGGAATATCGCGCTGCAATATTCCCTATGTTCGAAGGCTGTGCGAATTTCTGATGTTATTCTGTTTACTTGCTCTATAGTTCCGTGTTTTTCTCTGAAGCCAAATTGATGGGCTGGGATAATGTTGTGGGCTCCCATATATGGTATTATGCGCGTTAGAAGGCATTTTTCGAATAATTTGGACAAGCATGATAATAAACTTATTGGTCTGTAAGATGACGGAATCGTGTGATCCTTTCCGGGCTTCGGTATCATTATAATAATTGACTTTTTCCATTTCCTTGGATAGTAGCCGAGACTTATGATTCCATTGAAGAGTTTACAGATGACCTCAATAGCACAGTACGGAAGTTCCATTATCATTTTTGTAGTTATCAGGTCACCGCCTGGAGCCTTTTTTGGTTTTAGCTCCCTGATGACTTTTGTGATCTCGTTCGGCTGAAATGTAGTTGGCGTGGATTCAGTTTCGAGGTGGATTTGCGGAGGAACATAATCATTAGCTGCGGGGTTCGGCTGGAAGACGCCTCTGAGATGTAAGGCAAATGATTCGGCTCTATCTTTGTCGCTGCGGGCCCAGCACCCTGAGGAATTCCTTATAGGGGTGACGGTTTGAATTGGAGAGCTTAGATTTGGGTGAGCGCTCCACAAGGGATGCTTTGTACTAGTTGGCGAGAGTTTTCCAATATATTTAAGTTGTTCATTTTCAGCTTCTTGCTTCAGGGCCCGGTTTAGATTGCGGGTGGCTTCAGTAAGACGTTGCTTTGATCATGGCGATCTGCTGGTTTGCCACGCTCGTCGCAGACGCCTCTTTTCCTGAACCAGCTGTTCGATTTGCCGGTTGGTTTTGAACTTCTTAAATTCCCCATCTTTCCGTATAGGGGTTGAGATCCTGGCTGCTGTGACGAGTACCTCTTCCAGGGCGGAGGAGGAGCAGTCGATGTCCGCTTCGATATTTAGTTGGGGAGATAGCTCAATGTGGGAACTCACATACTTTCTGTATTTCATCCAGTTAGTGTTGTGCGACGTCAGCCTGTAGGGCTGGTCCGCAATTTCTGGGCTTTGAAGAAGGCTTATCAACAAAGGCGAGTGGTCAGATGAGAGATCCGGTAGTGCTATGGCGCTTATTAGATTGCGTGGGATGTTTTTTGTCACCGCGAAATCAATTAGATCTGGGATCTTTTTTTGGGTCTGCAGGCCAATATGTGGGGCTACCAGGAGAAACGTAGTCCAGTTTATTGCTCACCTTTATAAGTGCATTATACAGTTGCCTTCCTTGGGAGTCACGAGGCGTGATCCCCAGTGCGTGTGTTTGGCGTTGTAGTCTCCTGCGGCTATGAAGCGATCCCCCAGAGTGTTGTAGAAGTCCATAAATTGACCTTCAGAGATATTAAATCGAGGTGGGCAGTAGACAGCGGCAATGCAAAGGTTTCCGTTTCCCTGAGTTCACTTTTATGGACGTGGCTTGCAGGTAATTTGTTGCAAACCTTTGATGAAAGTGGTGTTTGATGCGTTCTCTGATTAAGATGCCCGTTCCGCCGTGTGCCTTGCCATCCGGATGATCTGTGCGGTAAAAGGTATAACCTCTTATATGGAAGTTATATCTCCCTGTGAGGTGCGTTTCAACCAGCAGCATGGCGTCGATGTGATTTACGTTTAGGAATTGAGTTATTTCAAGTTTATGCCGTGAAATGCCGTTGGCATTCCACATGGATATACGTAGATTAGTCATTTATTTTTTGGACTGTTGTGCTACAAGCAACTGAATTACCATGTTCTGGTTCTGAACAAGGGTTTGCATGGTTGTTTTCATGAATGACATAAGTTCCATCATACTTTGTTGCATGGTGAACATCATAGATTCCAATTTGCTTTGCGCCTGCCCTGGAACCTGCTGAGCATTTTCTGAGTGAGGCTGGGGTGGATTTTCTATGCCTGTTCTTAGTGCTTCGGCGTAGAAGATTCCCTTGGTTGTATTTAGCTGCCCAAATGATGATCTGGCTGCCTTGGCGAAAAATACGTCTGGCGTACTTTTTGAGTTGTAATACACATTTTGTGTATGTTGTTGGTGCGTAGCTGTCGCTCGTCGCATGAGACTCTTCAGCTCCTTGTAGACCGCACAGCCTCTGTAGTTTGCCGTATGGTTTCCTCCACAGTTGCCGCATTTTTTCATTTGGGGGTCTTCTTTGTTTGCGGGGCAGTTTACGGAGTTGTGGAAGTCTCCGCAGACTACGCAGACCGTCCGAAGTGTGCAGTATGTCTTGGTGTGTCCATACTCTTGGCAGTTTGTGCATTGAACAGGGCCGTTGCGTTTGTGGGGTTCTTCCACGGTGATTCTTCGATGCAGTAAGAGCTGCAGCTTGTAGATCGGGTGCACTTCGTTTTTCTTTAAGGCTTTGCTATCTGGTTCAAGCTCGACCTTGAAAAGTGGTTGTGGTTTTTTGTTTCTGTTAACAATATTGCTAACATTTTTGGCACAGAAGCCCCTGGCCTTAAGGGCTTCTTGAATTTCAGAGGGGGTGACGTCAGGTTCTATACCTTTTAGCACAACTTGCAGTCCCTTGCTGCTTTTTAGTTGATAGGTGTAAAAGTTCTTCTTTGTGTCTTCCAGGTACTTAGACACAGCTCGGAAGTGTTCTTCGGACTTCGTTTGAACCTTTGTTTCGTGTATGTTCCCTTTAATAAGCGGAACAACATGGAAATTCTCGTCCCCGACCAGCGCAACAATTTTGTTGACCAGGGCGCTTGAACTTTTTTCTCTTATGTAAATAGGTGGGGGCTTAGGTTTCCTTTGGGTCTCCTGCCCCAACTCTGGTTGGTTGTTGTCATCCTCTGCTAAGATGGAGTAACGGTTTTCATTGGAGCTCCTTGTTTGGTTGGTGCTTTTGTTGGTTCGGTTGATCTTTGGTTTGTTACCAACCGTGTTGAGTGGACTAAGCTTGCGCTTAATCTGGATGTAGCGGTCCATACCGGTCTGTATAGCCGGGACCGCTTGTTGCTTATCGGAGCTAACTGATTTTGTTGGCATTTTATTTTGTTCTGCAGCCGTTGGGACCGAACTCGCAATATTGGTAGTTATTGGTATTGGTATTGGTGGTAATTTTGCTGCAACTGCAGTAATTGTAGCACTGCTTGTTGTTGGAGCTTCATTCAGCGAAGCCGGCGGTGGTGGGGTTTGGCATTGGTAACTCCAAGATGCGGGAGTTGGGGTGAGCAGAGAGGGTGAGCAAGAGCCGGCTCTCTTGGTGTCGACGGTCAGTAGAGTCGAGTTGCTCTTTGTCGATTTCTGATTTTGATCTATATCGCGAGTTGAGAAGTAAGAGTAGCAAGCATTTCTTGGGTTGACGGAGCTTCTACGCTCATTCTTTTGATCGCTGCTCATTTTTTGAGCTTGTAATGCGTGGCACTTATTTGTTTAAATTAAATAAGCACTTGTATTAATCATAACACTAGTTATGATTATATTTTTCTTTGTTTTTTAATTGTTAGCGTCTTTTCGCACTGTTTGGACTGATCCAGTATAATATTCTTTAAGTTTCCACTATTTCATCCACTATTTTAAATTGTTTTCCCGGAGCTCGCGCGAGACCACGTCCGCTCTTTGCGGGAGTTCAACATCGATTATCATCGATTTTTTATTATCATTAACAAGTTCATGTAATGGATTAGTTATAGGTTTAAATGTTTCTTCAAGTCCCATAATATTTCGAGTTTGATATTGTTTTAACTCTGAAAATTTTTTCTTTAGAGCATTTCGACTTTTTGTCAACTGATTTAAAATTTGCTCATTCATTATGTTAAATTTTTTTGAAACTAAATTATGGAAAGAAGTGGATATTACTCCTTTGCGATTGAAAAATGTAATGGAAATTAAATCATAATTCAATTACATTTAAAGCTTATATCAGAAAACTAAGCAGACCTGGTAACCTGATCAGTTAATCAGACCTGGTAACCTGTTCGGTTAAACAGAGCTGCTAATAACCATTCATTAAAAGAAAAAAATATATCAAGCTGAAAACAAATTTTCCCATTTCACAATCATAAATAAAAAAATTTTGAAATATAATGTTTATGTTTATTGTTTTATTAAATTAAAACTAAATAAACTGAAAGAAAAAATGCTGAAAATAAATTTTTCCCATATCCCAAATAAAAAAGTTTAAAATTTAATGTTTTTCATTTCTTTATTTTTTCATTTTTATTAAATTAAATCAAAGTAAATAAACTGAAAGAAAAATGCTAAAAAGAAATTTTTCCTAATCCCAAATAAAAAATCTTTAAAAATTTAATGTTCATATTATTTATTAGTTTTTTTTTTTTACATTTTAACTACGAAATCAACGTTTCCATCTGGCAACTTATACATAATGTATCTTTGTTCACTGAAAAACGCTAAAATGCAATCTTCGACAGCATTATAGCGTTCTGGCAGATAAACATAATGAGCCTCCAACTCAATCCTAACATTTTCGCCAAATTTTCCCTTGACGCGGGAAGCTGATAAAATTTCGAACCCCGTATTAATCGGGAGCAGATTAAAGTTAAGCTTGCCTTTAACTTTACACGCGTTAAAGGCAAGCATAAGGGGATCCATTTGAATATCCTCAATTAAGGCATCCAAATCCTCTTGTGTCACACCACAAGGTAATTTGGATGCCGAAGTGAGGATGTTCATATTACCCTTGTTGGAGGTGGAGGTTGAGGTGGAGGTGGATGCGGTGTTGGTGTTCATGTTGTTCATTATGGCGATGCTGGTGGAGTTGGTGGATGTGGTAGAGCTGGTAGAGCTGATGGAGCTGGTGCTGGTGCTGGTGCTGCTGCTGACTGCTGGTCACTGAATGATATTTTTCCTCCAGGAACTGGGTGAATTTATACCCAGCCCAGGACCGAATTTCTTCTTCTTCTTCTTCTTCTCCTACCACTACTCATAGTTCAATGGAATGGTGTGAGAAGAAGGGTCAGTTCGCCGAAAGGTTGTCGTAGCGTAATAAAAGCAAACATATGCCACATTAGCGAGACGAAGCGCAGTCTAGCAAGAATTTTATACACAAGTGTCCACAGTTAAAGGACCCAAATTTTTGGAATCGTTGATAATTATACCTGAGGTTTTTTCTCAAATATAAAACTACTTCTAATGGTGGCTGTAAATTTCCAAAACTGTCGAAATAAAATGAATATAATCCTTTCTTAAAATATGCCACCCAATGCGTTCCATTTGATGAAGAGTCTGCTAAATTTTTATTCCACACTCATGATAAAGAGGAAATTTAGGTAACTCATTTTTCATATAAACTCCTCGAAAGTGTGGTATATTTTTAAAGCCAAACCTCATTATATCAAAGTTGGATAATGCCCTTTTGGGTAGCACATTTAATAGTTTTTTTGACTACGTTTTTGTTTTTGTTTATTTTTTGAAAAAGAAATCCCAAAACCCTTCTTATATGGCTGCAGGTATAAGCCTTTACCCAATGCAACTGATTCAAGCTTTCTATTATGTCTCTGGTTTTCCTCCAGCTGTGCTTTAGCAATGCGTGCACTGTTTATAGTCTTTGCTATTGCTGCACTACCTGAAGCCAAACTCCCAACAGCACTTAGAGCTGTTAAAATTGGAACGAGTGGCAGGAATCCTCCTATTTTGGGTACATTGATAATGCGAGGAATTGATATATTTTTCTTACATCCCATTGTGTTTTTTACTGCTTTGCGTGCTACTTTTATTGCATTCAATATGTCAAGCGGCTTATTCTTTTTCAATTCCTTGGTGGCATGCGTGATTATTGAAGCAAGGGATTTTTTTAATGTCTTCTGCTTCACTTGCTTTGTACCCATTCCAAACTTTTTCTTAGCCTTTATCATGTTTGTTACAAAATAAGCTGCAGCTCTCTCCCCGATACTACTATCCTTTGCTTTTACTCGATCCCAAGCCCTATCAATTAAAACAGAGTCAGCTTTATGGCGATCACTCAAGTCCTTACTGTTTGAGTATTCTATATCATGAATTCTACACGCTTCGTCTAATCCGTTAATTCCACGATCGCCTCTAGCTAATCGTTTCTCTAGCTTTGTACCAGGTCCACAGAAGTTATATCCAGGTAAATGAGCCTCAAAGGGTAGAGAATCAATAATATTGTTTATGAGACCAGTACCCTGCTTGACATTTGCTTTATGACTGTTTATATTATAAAGGCGTTTAACCATTTTATAAGAACCTCAATTATCAAAAGATTGTCATTGAATGAAGTACTTATCACAATAACATGCGTTTATTAAAGCAAAATAAAAACATCATAGTTCGAAATATTGAGGGTGGTGGGGGAGGAGAGAACAAACCTCCACGCCACAGGACTTTGTTACCGAATACAATTAGACCCTTAATTGTCGGCCCATCAAATTGTGGGAAAACTAATGTGATGTTAAGCCTGATTGAATGTCCAAATGGTCTCAAATTTGAAAATATTTATGTATTTTCGAAAAGCTTATTTCAACCTAAATATAAGTATTTGGAAAAACTTATCAAGCCAATACGAGGAATGGCATATTACACATTTTCATCAAATGACAGCATTATATCACCAGAAGAAGCAAAAAGAATTCTATTATGATCTTCGATGATATTCCTGCTTCGACGAAGCAGGACAATATTAAAAAGCTTTTTCTCTTTCGGAAGACATATGAACATAGATTCATTCTACTTATCTCAAACGTATTCACATGTTGCCAAACATTTAGTACGAGATAACTGCAACTTTATACTAGTTTTCAATCAGGATTTACTAAACATGCGAAACATTTATAGAGATCATGTGTGTGGTGATATGACATTTGATACATTTATGGATATTACAAGAAAGTGTTGGGAGACCAAGTTTGGTTTTCTCTTAATTTCTAAAGATGACGAAATTAATTCTGGACGTTATCGAAAAGGATTTGATATGATGCTATGATAGTGATTATTAGAACAGTTCAAAATTAAGCTTCATAATGAGTACATCGTTAACAACTGCATTAACTGGAAATACTTCAGTTATAAACGAAAACTTTTTCCCACAGATTGAACTGAAACGGAATTATGAATGTGCTCTTATTGATTTCTATACATTCAATTCAATCCCAAATGTTGATACGAAAAACAATCTATTTCATATTGGGAATAAAGTTATTGAAATACCAGTAGGCTCATATGAGTTTTATGATATTATTAAATATATATTTAATAAGCTTAAAGAGTTTCAACTTCATGACAGTGTCAAAATTGAATGTAATAATAATACATTTCAAGTTCATGTTATTACAAAAAATGAAACTATATATTTTAATCATGATCGAACAATTGGTCAGCCATTTGGATTTAATAAACGAAAATTACGACCACATAATGATGAAATTTACAAATCGGATAATTCTATAAATATTTCAAATGTAAATTCCATTAGATTGGAATGCAACATTATTAGCGGATCATATGTCGGTAATAGATCGAATCATGTATTACATGAGTTTGGAATAAATGTCCCATGTGGATATAAAATCAAAAACGCCGACAAATTTAATCTATTTACCAGTGAACACCAGACAAATAAGTACTATCGAATTACGCATTACAGATCAGAACGGAGATTTAATTAGTTTGCGAGGGGAAACTGTAACAATTCGTTTACACTTACGATCAGTAGAATGATAATCTATAATAAAAAGACTGTCCTTCGCCCCTTATCAGCATTACAAAATCAAAAGCTGAAGTGAAAACATCACCGTCATCATTATCATCTGAAGGAGCTTCTCACAAGCGAACTCCTCTCACATTAAAAAATAAATTGATTTTAAAATCACTTGGATTTAAAATAAAAAAGTAGTTTCAAATGAATGAAATTTTTCACGTTCTCGATAAACCAATTAATGATGAAACTATCATTAAAAAGGAATACCACACTTATTATCCATATCAACGAATCTTCAAGACAAATGATGAAGTTCGTATCACAATACAAAACCAAGATTTATATGTCCTTCCATGTGAAAGCTTTCTCCACTTTGAAGGAACTCTTGGCAAAATTATTGATAAAAATACAGGAACAAGCAGTACAAATGGTGTTGATGGTTTGCTCAAAAATAATTGTATGGCCAATTTTTTTGATGAAATAAGATATGAATTAAATGGATGTGAACTTGATAGGACACGCTTCACTGGTATTACATCAACACTCAAGAACTATCTCTCAATTGGACAACATGAGGGTCATCATTATCTCAATGCTGGGTGGGGGGGAGGAGAGAACATCAGGTCTGGTGGACATTTCACCTTTTCAGTACTACTGAAAATGTTGATGGGTTTTGCTGAAGACTATAAGAAAGTTGTATTAAATTGTAAACATGAAATGTTTTTCATTTCTTTATTTTTTCATTTTTATTAAATTAAATCAAAGTAAATAAACTGAAAGAAAAATGCTAAAAAGAAATTTTTCCTAATCCCAAATAAAAAATCTTTAAAAATTTAATGTTCATATTATTTATTAGTTTTTTTTTTTTTTACATTTTAACTACGAAATCAACGTTTCCATCTGGCAACTTATACATAATGTATCTTTGTTCACTGATAAACATAATGAGCCTCCAACTCAATCCTAACATTTTCGGCAAATTTTCCCTTGACGCGGGAAGCTGATACAATTTCGAACCCCGTATTAATCGGGAGCAGATTAAAGTTAAGATTGCCTTTAACTTTACACGCGTTAAAGGCAAGCATAAGGGGATCCATTTGAATATCCTCAATTAAGGCATCCAAATCCTCTTGTGTCACACCACAAGGTAATTTGGATGCCGAAGTGAGGATGTTCATATTACCCTTGTTGGAGGTGGAGGTTGAGGTGGAGGTGGATGCGGTGTTGGTGTTCATGTTGTTCATTATGGCGATGCTGGTGGATGTGGTAGATGTGGTAGAGCTGGTAGATCTGGTAGAGCTGGTAGAGTTGATGGAGCTGGTAGAGCTGATGGAGCTGGTGGAGCTGGTAGATGTGGTAGATCTGGTAGAGCTGATGGAGCTGGTAGAGCTGATGGAGCTGGTAGAGCTGGTAGATCTGGTAGAGCTGGTAGAGCTGATGGAGCTGGTGCTGGTGCTGGTGCTGCTGCTGACTGCTGGTCACTGAATGATATTTTTCCTCCAGGAACTGGGTGAATTTATACCCAGCCCAGGACCGAATTTCTTCTTCTTCTTCTTCTTCTCCTACCACTACTCATAGTTCAATGGAATGGTGTGAGAAGAAGGGTCAGTTCGCCGAAAGGTTGTCGTAGCGTAATAAAAGCAAACATATGCCACATTAGCGAGACGAAGCGCAGTCTAGCAAGAATTTTATACACAAGTGTCCACAGTTAAAGGTCCCAAATTTTTGGAATCGTTGATAATTATACCTGAGGTTTTTTCCCAAATATAAAACTACTTCTAATGGTGGCTGTAAATTTCCAAAACTGTCGAAATAAAATGAATATAATCCTTTCTTAAAATATGCCACCCAATGCGTTCCATTTGATGAAGAGTCTGCTAAATTTTTTATTCCACACTCATGATAAAGAGGAAATTTAGGTAACTCATTTTTCATATAAACTCCTCGAAAGTGTGGTATATTTTTAAAGCCAAACCTCATTATATCAAAGTTGGATAATGCCCTTTTGGGTAGCACATTTAATAGTTTTTTTGACTACGTTTTTGTTTTTGTTTATTTTTTGAAAAAGAAATCCCAAAACCCTTCTTATATGGCTGCAGGTATAAGCCTTTACCCAATGCAACTGATTCAAGCTTTCTATTATGTCTCTGGTTTTCCTCCAGCTGTGCTTTAGCAATGCGTGCACTGTTTATAGTCTTTGCTATTGCTGCACTACCTGAAGCCAAACTCCCAACAGCACTTAGAGCTGTTAAAATTGGAACGAGTGGCAGGAATCCTCCTATTTTGGGTACATTGATAATGCGAGGAATTGATATATTTTTCTTACATCCCATTGTGTTTTTTACTGCTTTGCGTGCTACTTTTATTGCATTCAATATGTCAAGCGGCTTATTCTTTTTCAATTCCTTGGTGGCATGCGTGATTATTGAAGCAAGGGATTTTTTAATGTCTTCTGCTTCACTTGCTTTGTACCCATTCCAAACTTTTTCTTAGCCTTTATCATGTTTGTTACAAAATAAGCTGCAGCTCTCTCCCCGATACTACTATCCTTTGCTTTTACTCGATCCCAAGCCCTATCAATTAAAACAGAGTCAGCTTTATGGCGATCACTCAAGTCCTTACTGTTTGAGTATTCTATATCATGAATTCTACACGCTTCGTCTAATCCGTTAATTCCACGATCGCCTCTAGCTAATCGTTTCTCTAGCTTTGTACCAGGTCCACAGAAGTTATATCCAGGTAAATGAGCCTCAAAGGGTAGAGAATCAATAATATTGTTTATGAGACCAGTACCCTGCTTGACATTTGCTTTATGACTGTTTATATTATAAAGGCGTTTAACCATTTTATAAGAACCTCAATTATCAAAAGATTGTCATTGAATGAAGTACTTATCACAATAACATGCGTTTATTAAAGCAAAATAAAAACATCATAGTTCGAAATATTGAGGGTGGTGGGGGAGGAGAGAACAAACCTCCACGCCACAGGACTTTGTTACCGAATACAATTAGACCCTTAATTGTCGGCCCATCAAATTGTGGGAAAACTAATGTGATGTTAAGCCTGATTGAATGTCCAAATGGTCTCAAATTTGAAAATATTTATGTATTTTCGAAAAGCTTATTTCAACCTAAATATAAGTATTTGGAAAAACTTATCAAGCCAATACGAGGAATGGCATATTACACATTTTCATCAAATGACAGCATTATATCACCAGAAGAAGCAAAAAAGAATTCTATTATGATCTTCGATGATATTCCTGCTTCGACGAAGCAGGACAATATTAAAAGCTTTTTCTCTTTCGGAAGACATATGAACATAGATTCATTCTACTTATCTCAAACGTATTCACATGTTGCCAAACATTTAGTACGAGATAACTGCAACTTTATACTAGTTTTCAATCAGGATTTACTAAACATGCGAAACATTTATAGAGATCATGTGTGTGGTGATATGACATTTGATACATTTATGGATATTACAAGAAAGTGTTGGGAGACCAAGTTTGGTTTTCTCTTAATTTCTAAAGATGACGAAATTAATTCTGGACGTTATCGAAAAGGATTTGATATGATGCTATGATAGTGATTATTAGAACAGTTCAAAATTAAGCTTCATAATGAGTACATCGTTAACAACTGCATTAACTGGAAATACTTCAGTTATAAACGAAAACTTTTTCCCACAGATTGAACTGAAACGGAATTATGAATGTGCTCTTATTGATTTCAATACATTCAATTCAATCCCAAATGTTGATACGAAAAACAATCTATTTCATATTGGGAATAAAATTATTGAAATACCAGTAGGCTCATATGAGTTTGATGATATTATTAAATATATATTTAATAAGCTTAAAGAGTTTCAACTTCATGACAGTGTCAAAATTGAATGTAATAATAATACATTTCAAGTTCATGTTATTACAAAAAATGAAACTATATATTTTAATCATGATCGAACAATTGGTCAGCCATTTGGATTTAATAAACGAAAATTACGACCACATAATGATGAAATTTACAAATCGGATAATTCTATAAATATTTCAAATGTAAATTCCATTAGATTGGAATGCAACATTATTAGCGGATCATATGTCGGTAATAGATCGAATCATGTATTACATGAGTTTGGAATAAATGTGCCGTGTGGATATAAAATCAATGAGACACCGACAAATTTAATTTATTTACCAGTGAACACCAGACAAATAAGTACTATCGAATTACGCATTACAGATCAGAACAGAGATTTAATTAATTTGCGAGGGGAAACTGTAACAATTCGTTTACACTTACGATCAGTAGAATGATAATCTATAATAAAAAGCCTGTCCTTCGCCCCCTTATCAGCATTACAAAATCAAAAGCTGAAGTGAAAACATCATCACCGTCATCATTATCATCTGAAGGAGCTTCTCACAAGCGAACTCCTCTCACATTAAAAAATAAATTGATTTTAAAATCAGTTGGATTTAATATAAAAAAGTAGTTTCAAATGAATGAAATTTTTCACGTTCTTCATAAACCAATTAACGATGAAACTATCATTAAAAAGGAATACCACACTTATTATCCATATCAACGAAACTTCAAGACAAATGATGAAGTTCGTATCACAATACAAAACCAAGATTTATATGTCCTTCCATGTGAAAGCTTTCTCCACTTTGAAGGAACTCTTGGCAAAATTATTGATAAAAATACAGGAACAAGCAGTACAAATGGTGTTGATGGTTTGCTCAAAAATAATTGTATGGCCAATTTTTTTGATGAAATAAGATATGAATTAAATGGATGTGAACTTGATAGGACACGCTTCACTGGTATTACATCAACACTCAAGAACTATCTCTCAATTGGACAACATGAGGGTCATCATTATCTCAATGCTGGGTGGGGGGGAGGAGAGAACATCAGGTCTGGTGGACATTTCACCTTTTCAGTACTACTGAAAATGTTGATGGGTTTTGCTGAAGACTATAAGAAAGTTGTATTAAATTGTAAACATGAAATCATCCTCCCACCAGCTAAAAATACAGTTGATATGTATATTAAGACTGTTGATGGGAAAACGCATAATATCGCTGACTTCGCCGCTGGTAATTTTTTCGCTGTTGCAACCCTTGTTGGAAGTCTAATATCGGCAAAAGCTTTTCTAATTTTTCCCGGCTCCTCAAAACATCGGATCTTTGCCTGTGTACGCAAATCTAATGTTGGTATGCCCTCCACGAGTTCATCCAGCAGTCCATCCTCGCTCATACCGACTTCTCGAGCCAGCCTGCATTTTTCCTCAAAGTAGACCGCAAACATTTCATTTTCTAACCAAATTCGCTCCTTAAATTTGCGTCTTAATGTCCACTTTGATTCCATTCCGCCGAAAGCCAACTTCAATTGCTCAAGTAAGCCGTTTATTGGTTCTGAAAACCGTCCTGCATCTGCATGCATCCATTGCGAGGCACTTCCCTTTAATTTGCTGATCAGCAAAACTCGTCGTTGCACGTCCGACAAGTTAAAAAACGCCGAAATGTTTTCCCATTGAGCGATCCAGAATCGCACACACATTTCGCCTCCAAAGTTCATCAGCATTTCCTTGGCCATATTAAATCCGGGCGACAAAAATCCATAGTTTTCGAATTTATTGTCTTGCCGCTCTAGCATTTCATCATAATTTTCTCTGCTGACGTCTCTGCTAACGCTGCTGTCATCGCCTGTGCCGTCGCCTCTACTCTGTCTGATCTCGAAACTTCTCCCGCGTCGCTGTTCTAAACTCTCGAAATTTCTGTCGCCTTGCTGCTCTGCATTCTCGAAGTTTTTATTGTTTTTTTGTGCCGAATTCTCCGAACCGTTGTCTCTGCAGCTGCTGCTTCTAAGTTGCGCATTTTCGTCTCCTCTGCCTCTGCCTCTGCTGCTTCGCTCGCCATCTCTTTCGCTCCACTGTATATCATACGGCGAACCGTTGCTAAGCTCTCCTTCTTGATCGAACACGTCGATTGTGGCGCCACTAAGTCGCGCGCTTCTAGTTTTCGAACCAGCACTGTCGATCTGCTGTTGAAGATTTTTGCGAACTTTCGCTGATATCCCGATTTCCGGATGCACTTTCACTTTATTGCAGTCTAAATTCATTTTTGTTTTGTTAAATATATATTGTATGTAGGTCGCGAAAAATTTTGCACTTTATCCCACTTCTGAGATTGTGTCAGGATGTTCTTTTAATTATATTACTTTATTTATTATATATATTTCGTTGGTATTATATTATTCTTTACAATGTTTCTTAAAACTATGTTTAACTTCTTGTCTTTTCTAATTATCTTTACACTTTTCACTCTTGTTCGTGGTTGTCCTAATTATCGTTTCACTAAGTTATTCTTCGTTCTTTCTTGTTTGCGTGCTCGTACCGAAGTGATCCGCTGCTCTCAGGCAGCTCTCTTTCAACCCCCGAATCATACATTGCCTCTGTTTGAGAGAGCAACCGGCTCTCTCAAACAGAGCGTAACAAAATAGTGTGCCCAGAGCATACTCATCTTAATTGGCCTGCTACAAATATAACGTTAAGGAAGAACTTCATATTAAAAGAAATTTACTGATAAATATATATGTTGAAATATATCATTGTGAAAGTAAAGTTGGAAAATATATGAAAATAATAATAAATAATGTATATTTGATTATATACTAATATATCTGAAATAAAATAATAATAGAGAATATCAAGTTGAAAAGATAAAGTCAATTTTTTGGACTTTGAAAATATATGAAACTAGAGGGCCCGCTATTGCATCCTCGCTTTAATCGGATGCCGACCCACACTTAAAATTTCGTGTTAAATTTCACTTTGAAGTCAGCGCACTGAATGAGAAATAAAGATTCTTTGAAGTCGAATCACAAATATAAAATGAGGCAAGAGTAGGCCTTGCCTTAGACCAATATCAATATTATCCCATTAAATTTATTTTTTTTAAATTTATTTTTTTTATTTTTTAAAATAGGTTGCAGGTAGAATTAGAAAATTAAAATACGAATCTGAAATTTTTTTTTCTAATTTTTTAAAAAAAACTTCAAGTCTCTAAGACATGTGGTATGGCCATGGCTGTGATATATCAGTCAGTCAGTAAGGACAAAGCATTTTATATATATGAAATTAACATGTTCGATATTATTGATTCTATTGAAATACTAAAATATTATGTATGTTAATTTGGCAACAACCATATACTGAGATTTGGTCATACTGATCTGAATCAGTTCTTTTTTCGTATTCTGGAAACTTCCTTCTTCTTTTGTTAACTTCCGAACGACTCACAACGCTGTCACGCTTATGTCAAATAAACAATTATTAAATTTTAACTAAATCGCCTCGCGTTTTACTCCACCATTTCCAATAGGTTATGGGCCCAGGAGTAGTAAAGACTTTAATAATTGTGTGTGATCAAGTGGAAAATAATTATTGTCTGTAATTAGCTTGTACATTTTTATAAACATGAGCGGACAAGGGCTGTGTGCGATCGACAAATTGGACGACGAAAATTACGCAGTATGGTCGGTGCAAATGAAGAGTGTATTGGTGCACTCAGGCATGTAGTCGTTAGTGTGCGGAAGACGCGTGAAGCAAGAAAGTGATACAGTTGAGCAAGGAGCCCAATTCGACGAACTAGACGAAAAAGCACTAGCAACAATATTGCTGAAGGCTCCAGAAATTAATTTGATTAAAAACTGCGCTAGTTCTAAAGAAGCGTGGGACAAGCTTGCAGCTGTGTATAAGCCTCGTGGACCCGCCAGGAAAATTACCTTGTTCAGGAAATTAATCCGGTTGAGTTTGTTGGAAAGTGCGTACGTACAAAATTACATAAATGATTTTGTGGATATCGTCGAAAAACTGAAAGAGATTGATATGGACATTTCTGAAGATATTCTTACTATTTTGATGCTGTCGGGACTCGGTAAGAAATTCGAAAATTTCGTGGTAGCGATCGAAACGCAGTTACCGACTCTCTCTGATTTAAAAGTAAAAATTATAGAAGAGGGAGAGAGACAAAGAGTGATTTCGGACGAAACGGAACTTTGTATGCAGCAAGCATTTGTGTCGCGTCCCAGTGGAACGGGAGACAAGAAAAATAGATCGGCGCAAAAGAACAGTGATGCAAAGAAGAATAAAAAATGCTTTCGATGTGGTCGCGAGGGTCACTTTATTGCGCAGTGCAAAGTGAAAGACAAAAATGATGAAATAGAAACATCTGGAAAAGAGAAGTCGTTTACTATGCTTGCAAGTGTAAATAAAAATGACGTTTTAACGAAATTGATGTGGTGCTTGGACAGTGGAGCAACTGCTCACATGTGTTGTGAAAGGTTGTGGTTCGCGGACATTAAAGAACATAAAGAGATAATATTACTTGCAGGAGAAAACTATATATTTTCGGATGGCGTCGGTACGGTGGTCGTTAAAACAAAGAATGGTCCCGTTAATTTGAAAAATGTGCTTTACGTTGAAAAAGGGTATAAAGTGATTTTTCACAAGCAAAGTGCGTATATAAAGAACGGTCAAAATGAAGAAGTGTTACAGGCAAGAAAAGCTGGATTTCTTCTTGTTGTTGATACTTCGAACAATCGGTGCATGTACTTGTGTGCAAATGATGAATTGTGGAAGTGGCATTATCGTTATGGTCATTTGAACATGGCGAGCCTAAGACAGATGGCAAGTGACAATATGGTCAATGGCTTAAAGTCAATCAAAAATGTTGTGGACATAGACCGAATTGCATGTGAAACCTGTGCTAAAGGTAAAATCTGTGTGAAACCATTCCCAAAAATGACGTTTAAAAACTTTGTCGCGTTTGCAGAAAAACAGACCGGTGAAAAACTTAAAGCAATTCGCAGCGATAACAGTCGCGAATATATAAGCCACGAGTTTCAGAAGTTACTAGCTGAAAACGGTATTAAGCGGCAATTGACAGTACCGTACACTCCGCAGCAAAACGGGGTTGCTGAGCGCGCTAACCGGACACTTGTGGAAATGGCAAGGAGCATGCTTATACATTCAGGAGTGAATGAGTTCCTGTGGGTAGAGGCAGTTAGGACTGCAGCATATCTACGCAACAGATCGGAGACAAGGTCGTTGAAGACTCAAACACCATTCGAACCGTGGACAGGTAAAAAGCCTTCGATATCGCATTTAAAAACCTTTGGATGCAAAGCGATTGCATTAAATAAGAAACAAGCAGGAAAGTTCAAGCCAAAAGGCATTGAATGCATGATCATAGGGTATTCAACAACAGCGAAGGCCTACAGATTTATGCGCATTGGATCGAACCAGGTAATCGACAGTAGAGACGTCGTTTTTCTAGAGGAAACTATTGGGTATCCGAAGAATGGAAACAGCGAGAACGAGACGGCACTTATTGACGAAATTGGAGTTGATTGTTCGCAGATTTTGGCAGTGGACAACAACAAAGAAGGTGCTGAGGTGCTCGAGGAAGAGCAAATTGACAGCGAGATTAATGAAACTGATAGTTCTGATGTTTACGAGAGTGCGAAGAGCGATGATACCGAAGAACAGGAAATTCATGGTTCTGGTCGTACTAAGAAGATAAAAACTGGAAAGCTCGGGCGTCCACTTAAACAATACAACTTGTTGAACATGATGAAGGTTCAAGATGTCAAGGTACCTGTTACGTTTGCTGAAGCGACACAGTCTGAAATGAGTCAAGAGTGGGTAGCATCAATTCAGAAGGAGATTGACGCCCTCGAAGCTAATCAGACATGGGAGATACATGACTTACCAGAAGGTAATAAAGCCATCGGTAGTAAGTGGGTATTTGGCATCAAAGGAGATAAGGATGGCAATGTGATGAGATTTAAATCGAGGTTGGTGGCTAAAGGATGTGCACAACAATATGGTATCGACTTTTTTGAAACGTTTTCACCAGTTGTCAGATATTATATCTCTGGCTGTTGAGCATAACTTATTTCTACATCAGATGGATGTATCGACAGCTTACTTAAATAGCGAATTGAGCGATGAAGTCTATATGAAGCAACCCGATGGATTTGATAATAAACATCATGGAAAAGTTTTGAGACTAAAGAAGTCACTTTACGGACTAATACAGAGCGGTAGAGAGTGGAACGCCAAGCTCGATAAAGTCTTGCAAAAACTGCATTTTGTTCCCTGTGCCAGCGAGCCGTGTGTGTACACACGCAATGAGAAGGACAATATTAATATAATTGCACTATATGTCGACGATCTCCTTATTGCAAGCTCATGTAAAAATGATTTGATTGGTATAAAAGAGTCAATTGCCAAAGAGTTTAAAGTAGTAGATAGCGGACAGTTTAATCATTTCTTGGGCATCGAAGTTGAGCGAGAAGGTGAAACTGGGGCCATATCCATAGGTTACAAGACATATATCGAGAGTATGCTACACACCTGGGGCATGTTAGATTGCAAATCGGTAGCAACGCCTTTGGAGGCAAATTTCCAAGTTAAGTGTACTGATCCTAACTGCAAGCCTATTAACGAAAAGGACTACCAATCACTTATAGGATCACTAATGTATTTGGCAATTACAACCAGGCCAGATATAATTCATTCAGTTGCAAAACTGGCTCAAAGAAATGTGAACCCACATAAAGAGCATGAAGTCGCTGCCAAGCGTATACTAAGGTATTTGAAGGGCACCTCAAACTTAAAGCTTCATTATCGCGCAACAGGTAAACCGATTCATGGCTACGTCGACGCAGATTGGGCAAATGACACATCGAATCGTAAATCCTACAGTGGAAATATCTTCATAAACGCAGCTGGTCCAATATCCTGGGAGTCCAAGAAGCAAAGTCTGGTGGCATTATCCAGCACGGAGGCCGAATATGTTGCATTGTCCATTGCAGCAGGAGAAGCAGTATTTATAAAAAAGTTTCTGATGGAAATGGGTATTTTGATAGATCACTCAATTATAATTTTTTGCGATAATCAGAGTGCTTTATGTTTAGCTAAGAATCCAGTAATTCCATAATAGAAGTAAGCATATCGACATAAAGTACCACTATGTTAGGGAACTTTATTCCAAAAAGGAAATTAATGTAAAATATATATGTACAAATGACATGTTATCAGATATATTAACAAAAAACCTACAGAAAAACAATGTGACGAAGTCACAATTTATAGCTATGTAAATATTTAATTATAAGATAAATATAAGCTAAGTATAATTATAGCAGAGACGCCAGCACTGGCACGCACTAAAGCCACTCACCCACACACTCAGGAAATTTCCACTCAAGCACACGCACTCAAAGGCGAACACAAAACCACTCACACACGAGAACCCACTCAAGCCCTAACGAGAGAGGGAGCAGCGGCCGATCGCCGGCAGAGGCGTTCGGCACGAAAAGGGAGCTCGGACGGCGAATGCTGTACCCTCGGACAGTGGAAAAATACCACGCCACTGCCGAGCGCCGGGTGAGCAACAGCTTCGCTGCTATTACCAAAGCACAGCCGAGCAACAGCGCATGCGTGGGAAAAAAAGGGCGCGTGCCAAGCCGCATTCCCCATTGGCCGGATCGGCTCACGCCATGAGTGCAAAGCCGAAGCCAGAGCGACGGAGCATTCGCTGAAGCACCGAGAGCGGAGGAATAGTGCTGCCGGCACGATCGCCTGTAGGAGCGAGCGAGAGAAGAAGAGACGCCGCCTACGCCCAGCGACAAAATTAGGTCAGGGCCAAGCCGTGCAGAACCGAGCTGGGCAATGAGTCTCGAGCTGCGAAACCGAACAGACGCGAAAATACTAAGTCCCAAAAACTCTAAGTCCCGCGGTCCCGCCACCAAGCGGTTGAGGACCACGTGTCCGCCGTCGCGAGTGTTGCGCCACCACCGTCGCCCAGGACCTCGACAGTATCTTCTAAAGGACGCTGCCTGTTCCCTAAGGAGTGTGTGTTTGTGTGGGTGAGCGATGGCCGCGGGCCAGCATTTGTTAGGGGCCGGAGAAAGGTGCCCGTCAATGTAAGGCCCTTCTCTCCCCCCTCCCCGCCGTTTATCTTGGGCCGCCGGCCATATATAATTAAATAATTAATTATCTATCGCTGCCGGGTGAAGGCGCCCGCCGGATTAGGGCTCTTCCCCGCGGCCATTTTCTTCGGGCCGCGGGCCACATAATTAAATAGGAAAATAAATACATAAAGTGGAGATCTTCGCCCCGTATCATGGCCCCATCCGCTCCGGGTTCCCGTGTTCCCCTCTCTCGTAACTGGGGCCCCTCGCCGCTCGGAAAGTCTTCCAGGCGGGGCGTAGGTAGGGACCGTCCGGAAAATCCTCCGGGTCCAAGGGCATAGGCGGACCGACCGGAAATCCCTCCGAGTTCGCAGGGACCGCCGATCGGAAATCCTCCCAGGCGGTTCCGAGGTTTTCTCTCTCTTTTCTCCCTCCCGTTTTCTCCCGCTTAGTTCGACCCCAAATAAAAATAGCTAAAACCTTCGGCCGCCTTCTTGTCCTGGCTGTCTCAACAATTTATACATTTTGTGAGGACCCCTGGAGCCGCTGAGGTTTACCCCGGCCAGAGACGCTTCTTTACAACCAGCATTTAAAATGTATAACTGAAATGAATTGTTTCTGAATATGTTGTTGAGAAGGAGTATTGAAATACTAAAATATTATGTATGTTAATTTGGCAACAAACATATACTGAGATTTGGTCACACTGATCTGAATCAGTTCTTTTTTCGTATTCTGGAAACTTCCTTCTTCTTTTGTTAACTTCCGAACGACTCACAACGCTGTCACGCTTATGTAAAATAAACAATTATTAAAAATTAACTAAATCGTCTCGCGTTTTACTCCACCATTTCTAATAGATTCTTCTCATAATGTATATTTGATTATATACTAACATATCTGGAAAAAACTTTTTATATAGAAAAATGCCATGAACTGATATATATTGAAATAAAATAATCATGCAGAATATCAAGTTGAAAAGATAAAGTCCATTTCTTTGACTTTGAAAATATATGAAATTAACATGTTTGATATAAGTACTTAGAAATCCTTACATTTAAACCACATTTGATATGCCGCTATTTGATAGGGTCAATAATTAGATAAAAAGGGTTATCTGTCACATGTCACCCCCTTAAAAGGGTAGGGTAATAAAAATTAATTAGGGTCACTGATTGAATGGTGTGAGGACACGTGAGAAACGTGTGTGGAAGCGGTACCGCCACGAAGACGCACTCGATACGACAACGAGTGCGAATGCGATCGAGCGATATCGAAACGCGTTTGATCCGAGTTTTCCCACGATCGAATCAGACCCAAAAAGGGATGGAGGGTAGCACCTTTGCACGTGCGATCAGGTCAACAAAGCCTGTGCACACACAATGCGAAGAAGAGGAAGGGATGAAAACGTCACTTGTGTGTGCACGAAAGGACGGTCTCACCAGCCATCCCAAAACTACTTGTGTGTGTCCGAAAGGACACACTTACCTTCCTGAACTCTAAAAGGAAGGGACAGTCCATAGACTGCATGCTTGTATTCGAAAGAAAGCAAAAACACTTGCATTTTCCCTTAAAGGTTGCAGGTGCTCCGGTACTTATGTATTAGGCGCCGCTCACAAAATTGTCTCTTCTACTTCATCCCAAAAACATGTCAACAATTTCGAACCCTCTTCGATCCACCACCCAAGATAATACGGCCAATTCCATATCCATGCACATGACCAGCAAAATTGTAGCGCCTGATGCAGTTGAAGGGAAAGATACTTCCCTGGCGCCATCTAGGGAGTATCAGCGTGGCGCAAAGCTTTCGCGATCCAGGGGTGCGGGTCAAAGCTAGAGGGGTGAATTTCACCTCGTTAAGGGGCAAATGCCAAATTTCGGCTGCGACCCGAAGGGAGCCGAAAACAGAGTCAGACTTCCCGCTCGATTTTGGGCGTCTCCCACTTTAATGTGATCTTGGCAGTCGAGCAAATAAGTTCGCTTTTGGTTAAAACAGCCTTTTGATTTCAAGGAAAAAAAACCGACAACAGTTAGAACAACCGCGAGTGAAAAGATTTAATTAAATTTATTTCGCGTTGCCTCTGGTACTGAAGAACTAGTGAGATGGTTCTGAGGTGGGCTAGCTGAAGCCACCGGACGGGTCGCAGGTTGCGGATAGCGCAAGGCCTCCTGTGGAGGTTAGCTGCGAATAGCGACTTGTCGTGAATAAGCAGTCCCGGACAACAGCGGGTACCACACCGTTGTAGTACCGACAAGGCGCTTGTCTGACCGTCTTTAATACATAGTCTTACATACTCCATACCTCCTACACGTTTTCCTACCCACATCCTATCCCCAACATCTCACAAGGGCAGTGGTGACGTCCTGAGGCAATGGTGCCACTTCACCCCCCTAAGCCAGGGTGTCATGCGTTTCCGTGCCCATTGGCTGGTTTGCAGTAAGGGTAACCGACTGTATTCGGACGGAGCCTCACCGATACCTGGCCGCCTCGGTGAGTAATCCCTAGCCCCAGCGTGTTAATGGGGGCTATGACACGCTGGTAATACTTTCCCCTACACTCGTGGGACCAATTCATGGACACAAAAAAGATCAAAAATTTTAACACGCGGGACTTAACCGCAACCCAGGTGGCAGAGCGGATAGAGGAGGCGGCTCTGGACGACGGTGGTAAGCTGTCGCTGCGTAGGGGCTTGGCCCCTCACCCTGAGAGTGCTGCAAAGCCGAAGGGCCTGGCCCTGACGCAGAGCGCCTCAAAGAGTGCTGCAAAGCCGAAGGGCTCGACCCCGACGCAGAGCGCCTCGAAGGGTGTAGAGACCTTCAAGTCTCGAGTGGCCGGCAGTGAGGCCACCAAACGTACTGACAGCAGGGGGGTTGCAGTGCCCGGCACTACCCCAGCGGCTGTCCAGCAGGCGGGCGACGCCAGCAGGAGAGACGCTGCAACACCCTCTTCCGTAAGGTCGAGGCAGCAACTGGCGAAGCAACCTGTCCGAGCGGCAGGGCAGCCTGGAGGAGCCGGTGATCCCCTGAGGCAAGGACTCAGCGGAGCCGGCCGTAAATGGTACCTCCGGTACCTCGAGCGTGGCTTGAAGCCGGAGGAGGCCCGGAAAAAAGCACTGGAGCACCGTGCACCGAACGGCCAGGCCGTTGCGGGACGAACGTGTCTCCAGTGGAGAGAGTCGGCGGCCAGGCCGTTGCGGGGAGGAAGCGGCTACTGCAACACACGTCGCCGCTTGACCTCCCCAAGACCGAGTCCAAACGGACCAAGAACGTCGCAGCGCTGGAGGGATCGAGGACCTCGCTAGTCGGGAAGCGTCCGAAGGTGGCCTCGTACGCAAGTGTAGCCAAGGGCACGAACCTTGCTATACTGGCGGAGGACTACCCGAGGAGGCTCCTGACGAAGGATGAGCTGTCGGCGGTGGAGCAGGCCCTCGTCGAAGAGATGAGGAAGGGCTGGACCGCGGCTCTAAACTTTAACGGCATCCAGTTCCGTGATGGTCTACTACTGGTGGACTGCATGGACTGCGATGCCAAGAAGTGGCTGGAGCTGACGGTCCCCAGCATCAGCACCAAGGTGGGTGTGCAGCTCCGCACCTGCCTGCAGGATGACGTGCCGGCGATGAACATCGTCACGGTTTACCTGCCACGCACCGCAGGGGAGACGATGGAGAAGTCCCTTGGGCTGCTCAATGAGCAGAACAGGGGCCTTCTCACCGAGACCTGGCGGGTCATCCGGCACCTGGAGTCCAAGGGTGGCAAGGTGCTGATGCTCGGCCTGGATGAGGAGGCGCTGACACTCCTTAAGAAGCGCGAAATGCTGGTGAGCTACAGGTTCGGCCAGCTTAAATGCCGCCTGCACAAGAAGCAGGAACCTGTGGGGGCGGAGGTGCCCACGAAGGCAAACACCAATGATGTGCCTGGCACGTCAACAGCGACAGCCAAGGAGGCACCCTCCTGCCCCTCGGGCGAAGTAGCTGAGGCCATGGACTTAGCAGCAGTTTACGCCGAGTTGGACTCGGTTTCGCTACAGGGGCTGGACCTGGCGCGCCTGCACGTGGGCGGCGAGGAGGAGCTAACCAGCATTGAGGAGCCATCCAATGATGAGCGGACACCCACCGGGATGCTGTCAGAGGCCTATCTGACGCTCTCGGAGGGTGAAGAAGAGCTCTAAGGATGGGGGTCACCAGCGTGGCACAGATCAACCTGCATCACGCGAAGGCAGCTTCGGCTGTCATCGGCAGGTTGGTCTCCAGGTCGGACCTGGGGCTGGTGCTCATCCAGGAGCCTTGGGTCGTCAGAGGCAGGATCTGCGGCCTAAGTAAAGTGAGTATGCAAACTATTGCAGACGGAAGGGAGGCATCACCGAGAGCTTGTATCTTGGTGAGAAAGGATATTAACTTTCTTTGTCTCTCTCAATTTCTCAACAGAGATCTAGTAGCGGTGATGATCACTAGCGAGCATGGGAGTATTGTGGTGGCGTCGGCATACTTCCCAGGAGACGTGACAGATGCCCCCCCACCAGAGGTCCAGGATCTGGTGCAGCATTGCAGCAGCAAAAGGCTACCCCTACTGCTAGGGTGTGATGCCAATGCGCACAATGTTGCATGGGGCAGCACGGATAACAATGGTAGAGGTGAGTGCTTACTAGATTATCTTTTATCTAGGGATCTTACAGTTTTCAATGTGGGGGCTGAACCCACTTTCATTACTAAAACCAGGGCTGAAGTACTGGATATCACTTTCGGGAATGAGGGGGGCTCCCGGTTGATTGGCAACTGGAAGGTCTCCTCAGAACCGTCAATGTCGGATCACAGGATCATCCTGTTCGACATTCATAGTAACCTTAGATTCAGCAGGGTTATCAGGAATCCACGACGGACTGACTGGCCAGCCTATCAGTCCTGTTTGGGATTAAATCTGAGCAGACTGAATCATAGTAGAAGAGTATCGTCTCCAGAAGATCTTGAGCAACTCTCAAGAGAAGTAGGAGACACAATCTTGGATGCATATCATGCAAGTTGTCCCGAAAAATCCATAGAGTCCAGTAGGGACAATCCCTGGTGGAATAGGAAACTATGACTACTTCGCGCAGAAGTCAGGAAGCTGTTCAACACAGCTAAAAAGAACAGCGCCACTTGGGAACTTTACACCAAAAGCTGACTGAATATAACAAAGAAATCCGGTTTAGTAAGCGTGCTCACTTTCGGAAATTCTGTTCTACCATAGAGCAAGCCGCACCTGCGGCTAGAGTGTTTAAGGCAATCTCAAAAGGCAAAGTACTTTCTGAACTTTGTCTGAAAAGGGCGGATGGGTCATTCACCGAGGACGAGGAGGAGAAAGCAGAACTTCTCCTGCAAACTCACTTCCCCATGTGTAGAACCATCTCCGATATAGACAACAGTTACGAAAGGGTCCCCAACGGGAGACCCAACTGGAGCCTGGCTGCAGCGATCGTAACTGAACAAAAGATTAGGTGGGCTTTGAGTACACTCAGCCCCTACAAGGCTCCGGGGGTGGATGGAATCATACCCATCCATCTTCAGAAGGGTGTCGAACAGCTAATGCTGTTCCTCATAAGTATTTTCAGGGGGAGCCTAGCAATGGGTTACATTCCTAGGGCATGGAGAATGGCTAGGGTGATCTTTATCCCGAAGGTTGGGAAGAAAGACCCCTTTCATCCCAAATCCTTCAGGCCGATCAGCCTAACCTCCTTCCTGCTGAAAACCCTTGAGAAGATTGTGGACAACCACATTAGAAACTCGCACCTGGTGCGAAGGCCTCTGCATGCGAATCAGCATGCCTATAGAGAATGTAAGTCTACTGAATCGGCTCTCTTGAGCCTGGTGGACAGTATGCAGCGCTCTGTAAAAGCCAAAGGGGTAGCACTTTGTGCCTTTATGGACATAGAGGGTGCTTTTGATAACACAGCTCATGACGTTGTGGTAAGAGCACTCTGTAGAAGGGGAGTTGAAACGGGTCTCACGACCTGGTTGGGCAAACTCCTTGATAGCAGAATAGCAGAAGTCACTGTCAACAGTGTGTCTGTTAGAGCTCAAACCACTAGAGGCTGTCCGCAGGGGGTGTCCTATCACCACTACTCTGGAGCCTCGTGGTGGACGAGCTGCTAGTTAAACTTACAGCAAATGGGTTTGAATGTCAAGGCTATGCCGATGATATCACTCTAGTATGTAAAGGAAATTTTGAGAGCACATTGTGCGACAGGATCACACTGGGCCTAAGACTTAGCTTAGACTGGTGCAGAGACGTGGGGCTGAATATCAATCCAGCGAAAACCACAGTGGTCGCCTTCACCAATCGCTACAAGCTGAAATCCATTCGGCCCATAGCCATTGGGGGCGCAGAGATTCCGATCTCCACAGAGGTCAAATACCTGGGAGTCATCCTAGACAAGAGACTAATGTGGAGACAACATGTGGAACATGCCGTTCGCAAGGCCACTATGGCCTTAATGAGCTGTAGATCTCTTGCAGGGAAAAATTGGGGAATATCTCCAAAGATCCTACTGTGGATGTATGTTGCTATGGTGAGGCCCATAGTCAGCTACGGGGCTGCGGTTTGGGCGAATCGCGCTGACCTTGATGTCACAAGAAGGCAACTGGGCAAACTCCAGAGACTTGCCTGCACGTGCATCTCGGGCGCTATGCGCACCTGCCCGTCCACTGCTCTGGATGTGCTGCTCGGGCTTCCACCACTGCACTTGCATATCAAGCACAGTGCGCGAAGATCTACCATGAGGATAACAGGGGCAGGACCAGCTGACTCGGCCGCGACTGCAACTGACCTGTTACTGGAATATCCGCAGGATGTTCAATTAGCCAAGTTTAGCTTTGATAAGCTCTTTAAAACAGAGCTTAGCAACAAGTCGAGTGGACCAGCATGTCTACCACCTATGATGTGAAACCACATGCTATTAGGTGGTACACTGACGGCTCACTAACAGAGGATGGTGCGGGTGCGGGTGTCTGTGGACCCCGACTCAAATATCACGAACCTCTAGGGAAATTCGCCAGTATCTTTCAAGCAGAGGTACACGCGATAGAGAGATGTGCCTCGTTCAATATTGAGCGGGGTTACAATCGAAGAGACATAGCCATTTTCTCAGATAGTCAGGCAGCAATCAGAGCACTCAGTGCACATAAGATTGTTTCCAGACTAGTTTGGCAATGTATAGGAACACTCAATGAGTTTGGTGTGAACAATAAAGTAACCATATACTGGGTACCAGGGCATGCGGGGATCCCCGGCAATGAAGTGGCCGACATAATGGCTAGAAAGGGGGCGAGCACCCCCTTCTATGGTCCAGAGCCCTTCTGTGGACTAGGGCCAGGAGTCATCAGCCAGAGCAGTCGTGCGGACCTCATGACTGCCTGCGATGACTTCTGGCGGCTGTCGAAAGGGGCCAGGCAGAGTAAACGTCTGCTAGGCAGCTACAACAGTAAGAGGACCAAGGAATGTTTGGAGTTGAGCAAAGGATCTCTCCGAATAGTCACGGGTTTCCTGACCGGGCACTGCAGACTGCGCAAGCATCTGCATAATCTCAAAATAGGGGAGGACAGTCTTTGCAGACTTTGTCTGGAAGGAGAAGAGACTCCGGAGCACCTACTTGAGGAGTGCCCGGCTATCAGTCGGATGAGGTTGGCCCACTTTGGGGGCCTTACACTCACCACAAAGGAAATGAGGGCCCTTCGACCAGGCGACATCATCGCATTCCTGCGATCGATTGAACTGTTCGAGGAGCTATAGCTCATTCACTAGGACGAGGGCACAATAGACCCTAGTGGTCGCAGTGCAGTAACCTCTAGAAAACTATTATTATTTCGCGTTGCCTCTGCCAAGGCATAAGTTCACAAAAAAATATATATTTTTTGAGTGCAGCGCTGAGTCCCCCAGTGGTAAGCGAAGCAAAAGGAGAGGCGGAAAAAAAATAAGTCTAGGAGGTTAACAGTGCAAATTTTCGTCTAGGCTTGGCGCTTAATAAAAGCCCAAATTTGTTTGGCCTCAGCCATCGTCAGCGGCCTCTGCAGCCCAGCAGTATCGGCAGCGTTTTCGGCCTCTGCAGCCCAGCAGCATCGGCAGCGTTTTCGGCCTCTGCAGCCCAGCAGCATCGCCAGCGTCAGCGGCCGCAGCAGCATCCGCGGCCTCAGCGTCACCAGCGTTCCCAGCGTCGTCGATCTTAGCAGCGCCAGCGACGGCCTAAGCGTCACCAGCGGCCAGCAACTCCACAGATAAGCGAACGACAATTATTTTTTTTTACGCTTAGAAAAAAAAGAGCGCGTAAGGCACAAGAAGAACGGGAAAAATGCCCAAATATTATCAATTCTTTTTTGAGGGCGAAAAGAGAAGGGGCGAAGTCCATTTTCAAGCGGCGATTTTCCTTTGCTCCCATCTCCCGCTCCCGAAGCAAACACAAAAAATCGCAGTTTGATTTGGCCAGGCGTGCCCCATCGGAGAATGGCTTTCACGGAAGCGGACTAATGGATGCCGGAATTAATCTTAGTTCTAGCATTTAATTACCAATTTATTTTTTTTATTTGAAATCGGACGGCTAGGAAGCAGGAAGAAAGAAAAGACTGAAAGGAAAACCAAGATGGTGATATAAGAGCCAGTTTAAAACAAAAAAAAAAAAATCTTAACATATTGGCCTAGTTTATTTAATGCCATTTAAATTATATGCTCAAGTGTTTATTTTTATTCGAGCTTAGACAAAAGCTTGGGTTGCCCTTTTCTACAGTGGGAAGAATTTTCTTTATTTGACTTACAAAAATATGAGTGCCCCGTAACTATTTTTATTCCACAGCTTGCCCGAAGAAAGCGCTTTCATCGTGGGAGTATGGTTGAACGTGAGTTGTGAAGGGTGTCTATTTTCAGACTCATTTTAAATTTTTGTTCAAAAGAAATAATATACAAATATGAAAAACGAATGCTTGACAAACAGCGAATTAATGGTTAGAAATATTCGCATTTGACCCACTGTTAGAAGAACGAGATAACAAAAGTAATTTTCGCTAAGCTCGGAGCGGAGCAATTTCCATATTTGGCAAATGCATGTTTTTTTTGGCTCTCGCATCCGCCAAATTTATTACAAGTCAATTGTTGTTGGTTTAACTACAATACTTTCTCTTTCCTTGCTGCATCGTAAAATTCAACGCAATCGCACTTATAAATATTAATATTTTATTGTTTAATGCTACTTATTTGTATACCGTCTGTCACTCAGTTTTATATAGTTTTATTGGCATGTTGGAATCGTGGATAAGTTATTTTTTTAGGTTAATAATTTAATTTTATAATGTTTTAAACAATTAATTTCATTTGCCCCACCTAGGATGACTCCTCTGTAGGGACATATCAGCAGCAAAAGGGGCCACTTAAAATGTATATATATATGTCGGTTCAGAATGGCCAAGGTAGGGAGGGCATGCACTCCTCATATCATCGGAGAAGCTTCGCGGAGTTCTGAGTAAAATTATGTCTGTCCGTATAAGTGCAGTGAGAGTTTACCTTCACCCCCCAAGTTCTTGTCGCAGCACGCAAATCGATTCTATTAGAATGGCAGAAGGCCAGATGCAGGCGGGCAAGATCACCACCCCACTAGCCGACGAGCCGCAGCCGGATATTTCCGCGTGCGCCCCCCTCGTATCTCTCAACACCCAGGCCGAACGCTGTAATTCGTTACAGTTATGATTTAATATCATTCTTAATAATCTGGCGCCCAACGTGTTGGCTAGACTATTCTGATCCTCAGAAACTCACGACTCTTATACAGAAAAATCCTCTTCTTAATTTTTTTTTTAGGTGCCAGTGATGTTGCGGACGGCTAATATACATATTGTTTATATGTATATGGATGTGTTTACATCTCAGCCAACGGTTGCCAAAACACTCTGCCATATTTTCACCTTCATGTCTTACTTTAATCTTGATATCAGGTGCATAGGAATATAGTTGAGCAGTTTTCAGGAAACGTTCAGCTAGCCACGGCTGATGAGAGACTAGAAGTGAGACAAAATCTTTTCTATTTAAAAAATTTTTAGGGACCAAAAGAGTAGAGTAATTTAGACGCTTGGATTTGCAGGTGAAAGGGTTATTGTTAATCTTTTCCTGACCACGGATATTTAGGCTGCGCTGAGGACCCAAAACTCTTTTAGTCGATTGGCATCATGCTTTTAAAACGCATAGGAAACAGAGGATTATCTTTAAGAAGAAACCCACTGGCCACGCTTTAAAGCGAGATCGATATGCCAGATCACACGAGTAGGGTACAGCGATAGCTTCAGCTGTGAAAGCTTCGCTTACATGCAGTTGTTGTTGGTGATTCCGAGTTTGGCAGTCAACAGGTGTTTGTTGTTGTCAAAACGTATGACGTAGCTCTGCATAAGCAGCAATTGCATATTTTCCATCTCCTTTTTACTCTAGAATTCCGTACCTAGCTGCTGTTTTTAGTCTCTCAGGGAGAGCACCTATGGTTGATGGCAAATCATTTTATGAATATTATCTTTTGAGATTTGTTTACAATTTCGAAATTTTCGCTTATTGATGTTTATCTAGTTATTTATTTTTCTAATTTTATTTATATATTTATTTATTATTTTTATTTTTTTGCCATACCAATTTATTTATTATTTTTATTTATTGTGTCTTGCGTATTTATTCAATATTTACTTGTCTTTATCTATTTGTTTACCTTTACTCTTTACCATCAGCTCCAACTGAAGTTGAGAGAGTTTAGGAGCAGAGCAAATTAAGCTCAAGTTTGATAAGAGAGTTCCTTTAATTGCAAAGTAAGAGAAGAGCAGGCCAAACAGGTGGTCAGTTTCGTAAGGTCATTGACCGCACTGAATACGAACAAATTAAAGAGATTAAGTAAGAGTACTGATCAGCTATTCAGCTTCTCGAGGTCGTTGACCGCAGTTAAAACCAAGTAAATAAAGAGAACAAATAAATAGAAAACTCAGCCGTATGCAAATACATATAGAAAATAAAGGTTTGTTCTTAAGTTTTAAAATTGGGAGTTAGCTTTTATATTTTAGGTTTGCGTTAGTTTTCTGATTTTTTTTGTAGCTTGTTCGGAGGGGGATGGCTTTAACCTGGAAGGCACTCGATAAATAGAAACACGGAATAACTTCGGGGTATTACGCGACGTGCGTTTGAGGTCTTTATTAGTAGAATCGTAAATTGGAACTAACAAAAAGAACCTTAAAACTAACTTGGGGAGAGCGGACTAGGAGCTCGATGCACAAAAGTGCAGTGGAAGAGGGAGAGAGAGAGCGAGTGTACGGGATCACACTGCCTCCGGAAAATAAGCGCCCTTTTGGCGTGAACCCCCCCTTGCGAGGATACGCAGCAAAATTATAAGGAGACCTTCGAGGCCCCCTTAGCGAGGATACGCTGTAGGAATATTGGAGGTCTTTGCTCGGGAAAGCGTTGGATAAGCTGAGCGCTCGTGGACGTGGAGAAGTGTGTGGTGATCCTGACCACACGACTGGCATCGGTCGTCACTGCGGCAAGATCCAGTGGAATGGTGATGGGCGAGGCAATTGACGCAGTATTTCTTCTCGATGACTGCTTGGAGCCGTTTCTCCGCGCTAAGCCGAAGAAAACGGTGGCACTTCCGAAGAGGATGGTTCCCTTGGCAGACTCGGCATGGGTAGGATAAAATACCTCGGGAACGTCTGCCTTTCATCTCGTTGTACGGAACCCAGTAATTGGAAGACTCAGGAGCTGTTGTCACTCGTGTGGAGAACGAGGAAATTCTTTGGATCGGATCAGAAGCAGTATCAGGAGCAGTCGGTTCACTGGAGGAGCAGTTGCTTGGATGCAACAAAGTGTGATGCCGACCGTGACACTTGAAGCACTTGTGGGCGCTTGTGCAATTACGGAGTTGATGACCGCTTGCAAAGCAATTTAAGCACAACCGCTTCTTCTGGATATAAGATGAACGATCCTCTGTCGTCATCTGAAGGAAGCGTGGACATAAACGCACTGGATGGTTCTCTTTGGAACATACATCCCAACTTTTGGATATCGGAACGATCCTCGTACTGAAGGATTTCAGTATTCGTGGCGGCACGTCGTACTGATCAGCTATTCAGCTTCTCGAGTTCGTTGACCGCAGTTAAAACCAAGTAAATAAAGAGAACAAATAAATAGAAAACTCAGCCGTATGCAAATACATATAGAAAATAAAGGTTTGTTCTTAAGTTTTAAAATTGGGAGTTAGCTTTTATATTTTAGGTTTGCGTTAGTTTTCTGATTTTTTTTGTAGCTTGTTCGGAGGGGGATGGCTTTAACCTGGAAGGCACTCGATAAATAGAAACACGGAATAACTTCGGGGTATTACGCGACGTGCGTTTGAGGTCTTTATTAGTAGAATCGTAAATTGGAACTAACAAAAAGAACCTTAAAACTAACTTGGGGAGAGCGGACTAGGAGCTCGATGCACAAAAGTGCAGTGGAAGAGGGAGAGAGAGCGAGTGTACGGGATCACACTGCCTCCGGAAAATAAGCGCCCTTTTGGCGTGAACCCCCCTTGCGAGGATACGCAGCAAAATTATAAGGAGACCTTCGAGGCCCCCTTAGCGAGGATACGCTGTAGGAATATTGGAGGTCTTTGCTCGGGAAAGCGTTGGATAAGCTGAGCGCTCGTGGACGTGGAGAAGTGTGTGGTGATCCTGACCACACGACTGGCATCGGTCGTCACTGCGGCAAGATCCAGTGGAATGGTGATGGGCGAGGCAATTGACGCAGTATTTCTTCTCGATGACTGCTTGGAGCCGTTTCTCCGCGCTAAGCCGAAGAAAACGGTGGCTCTTCCGAAGAGGATGGTTCCCTTGGCAGACTCGGCATGGGTAGGATAAAATACCTCGGGAACGTCTGCCTTTCATCTCGTTGTACGGAACCCAGTAATTGGAAGACTCAGGAGCTGTTGTCACTCGTGTGGAGAACGAGGAAATTCTTTGGATCGGATCAGAAGCAGTATCAGGAGCAGTCGGTTCACTGGAGGAGCAGTTGCTTGGATGCAACAAAGTGTGATGCCGACCGTGACACTTGAAGCACTTGTGGGCGCTTGTGCAATTACGGAGTTGATGACCGCTTGCAAAGCAATTTAAGCACAACCGCTTCTTCTGGATATAAGATGAACGATCCTCTGTCGTCATCTGAAGGAAGCGTGGACATAAACGCACTGGATGGTTCTCTTTGGAACATACATCCCAACTTTTGGATATCGGAACGATCCTCGTACTGAAGGATTTCAGTATTCGTGGCGGCACGTCGGAGGGTGTCGATTCTGACGGATGGAGGCGCAACTTAGGAGGTTGGATAGAATCTATAGTTTCTAGAGTTCTATGGCGCTCAGTCAGGAATGAATCAAGTTCTTGCCACGTAGGAATTTCGGTTTTATTTGTTAAGGACTGCTCCCATAATGAGAGCGTCAGCTTTGGAAGCTTCGTGGAACACAAATAAACCAGGAGACAATCCCAATTATCCGTAGGAAGGCCGGACAAATTTAGGGATGTGAGGCAATTTTGAATTGTATTTTGCAGCTCTTTCAAGGCTGCCGAAGATTCCAGTGCAATGGACTGTATGTTTAGTAACTTCTTCAGTTGGCTGTTCACCAGCGCTCGTTTATTTTCGAAACGCTCAGATAGGTTTTTCCAGGCTGAGCGGAAACCATCGTTGGTGAGTGGCGAATTGGAAACTACGGAATGAGCTTCACCACTAGTCTTGGCATTTAGATAGAACAACTTTTCAACAGGGGTCAGCGCAGGATTGTCTATATAGACCGCTGTAAAAAGGTCTCGGAAAGTCGGCCAGCGAATGTAATCGCCCGAGAAAACTTCTGTTTCGCACGGAGGAAGCTGACAGCCAGACGGATAGGAATTTTGGGGCGGAACGGGTTGGATTTGAGCTGTTGTAGAAGCGATCGTTTCGATCTGTTCCATGAGCTTTGCGGCACACCTTTCGTATATAAAATAGGCATACTCGTATTTTGCCTTTAGAGTAGGTAAGGTGTCCGCCGTGCCCTCTAAGCCAACTGAAATTTGCTCCGAACAAGCTTCGTACTCTTTCTCGACCTCCCATAGCGCTCAGACTTGGTCGAGATGGATTTGGCACGTGTACTTGGATGGACTTGGTGCTGCTGGATTGCAGATTTTGGAATCGAAGTGACTTAGACGGTCACAGATCGAAATAAATTTATTTAAACTGGAAGCAGTCATTTTGGATATTTAAAGAACAAACTGGATTGTTTCTTTATGGTTATATTTTGGATCGAATTAACTTATATTTTCGGGACGCTGGATAAAGCGTACAACCAGTTGAAAGATCGAAAAACAACTTATATTTGGGACGCTGGATAAAGCGTTCAACCAGTTGAATGATCGAAAACTACTTATATTCGGGACGCTGGATAAAGCGTGAGTTATGATTAGTAGGTCCTTGTGGGTTGTGTGAGAGTTGCGGGGTGTCTTCTTTTAATTAGTTTTATTTGGGGAAATGAAACGTCCGTTCGTTTTGACTCCAAAAATCATAATGAATTCTTTATTTATACTCTTTGTTATTCACAACTCTGTTTGTTACATATTGTTTACCTAAATGCTGATCTGGCCGAAAAGTGGAATTGGAGCGGATGCAGTTCTGTATTGTCGAGGGGTATCAGGTGAACCCCGATGTTTGTATCGACTCTGCATTCCAAGACCGCCGAGGGTAATTGCTGAGGTGACACTTAAACCTCTGGCTGCCGAGGGGGTTTCGGCGGGGGGCCGCCGAGGTCGTATGCTGAGGCGGTAACTCCTCCCCTCTCAGACTGAACTACCGACCATAGCGGGGACATAGCTGCTGTTATCATAGCAGGTTCAGCGATGGCGGGAGTGAAGGTGGCGTGTGGTGTAACCTCCGGTCTGAAGATTGTTGTCTTTTTGGGGAAGCAAGACACGACGAATATTACTATCATCAGTACACCGAGCATCGTGTAGGTCGTTGTTGCATGGATCGTGGTTCCCCACTGCATTCTGTCGATCTGTACCTTTGTTTCTAGGTCTTCCATCCTCAGCTCGTGTATTCCCAACTCCTGGGTTGTCCTGTTCCTCTTAAGCGTCTCTATCCGGGGTATGTCTAATCCCAATTTCGCTGTGCTAAGTCCTTCTTCCGCTTCATATTGTACATTGTTGACCATCGCCTTGCAGTTGGTGAACCTTATAAGGACTGATCCGTTTAATGTCTTATTGACTCCGCAATCTGTCTGAAGTTTGACATTCTTCCCGTTGAAAATTACGATGTAACCGGCCTCCGGTTCGAAGATTGTTGTAAGTAGTCCGACGTCCTTCGTTTCGCATTCCGCATCCTCCCCACTTAACAGCCTCCTAATACATTTAGAATTAATCTGGCTTATACTTCTATCATTCTTACAAATATACATGTTTCTTACTAGTTGGCATTTTTCCTTATAGTAAATTATTTCATTCCCATGAATCGCCACATAATTTGGAGTTATCACAAATTCTGTGTCGTTCATGGGAAGCGGTATTAACCTTCTGAACGCAAATATTTCCTTTTTAAACAATGGTAATTTGATCGAAAATATTATATCTGTGTTATTCATGATCGCGCTTAATTCTAGAAACTCATACATATGTTCGTCTGATACCAATCGTATCCCTTGTCTCTCTAGCTCTTGGACACACTTGTCCGTTTCCTTCTTGTCAAACAAAAATCTAGAAATCACCCCTAACCTAGCCAGTAACAGGCTCTCGGTCACGTCGTTCAGGTTTAATCCTAGCATATCTATAGTGAGCGAAATTCTGTCAATATATTCCAATCTATAAATTCTCCTATCCTCTTCTACAAAGCACTTACTTATGGCATTATTATATTTGTTAATAAATGCGTTTACTCTGATTTGCTCTTCGTTTATGTATTTCGTTAAATTTTTGAACATGAAACTGACCTTGTTGTCTGTTTTCTCCTGTGAGTTGATACTCTCTCTCAATTTCTCCTCTTCTTCTCTCATTTTTCTTATTTCCTCTTCTAATTTTTCGGCATCATTGGCGTCTAAATTCCCCGTTATTGCCTTGACTACCGAACCTAATCCGTTGATCAATCCCCTTGCTCTTCTATGTCTAGGCCAAATTCCTTCTAACCTTGTTTTCAACATATGTAGTTTGTTTTTAAGTGATCTAATTACGTCCCTTGTTCCCGACTCGTCCTCAACTTCTCCAAGTGTCTTTTCTATCCCATCTATTATTTCCTTGTACTCCTGCAGCTTCACGATGTGTATATATGTTTGGTACGTTTGCACTACCCTTGCCGTTCTCAATTCTATCTGGGCCAACGGGTCGTTCTTCTCCAAGGGTATTACCTCGAACCTGCTTCCTTCAGCCATGGTCATGGACCACCTGCAAAAATTATTCATTCATTTTAGTGATTCTTCGGATTTTCTCCTTGTGAATTTTCTGTGGTTTGGTTGATGTTAGTGTTAGGTTGTTATCTTCCAACACCTTGTGTTTAGAGAATCTGGGGGTGAGTTTATCTCTCCGGTTCTCTTTTCGAAATACAATATTTCCCTCCTCTACCGGGTCTGGTTCGTGCCTATCCATATTTGCTGCCTCAATTCTCTTCGCCTTTTGGCTTTCTACTCTTTCTTTTACCTTTGGATAGATCTCGGCCTGAAACGCATTGATTTTCTGCAAATAGTCGTGTTCATTGCTGAAGGTCACGTTATTCAGAAACTCCTGCGTCCTACCTGTGAAGAGTTCTTGAGGTGTCAATTGCGTTGCTGAATGGATGGCGTTGTTATAGGTTATAAACGCTTCACTCAGTATTTCTTCGTGTCGGAGTTCTAACTTCCCTGACCTCTTGCTCTCTGTAATCAAACGGTATATTTCTGTTATGGTTGAATGTAGTCTTTCGACCGTGGAGTTACTTGACGACTGCTGAAAAGATGTTGTATGCAGTTCAAGCTCGTACTGCCTACAAAAATCCTTAAAGAGGTTCGACGAGAACTCTACTCCCTGATCGCATACTACCTTCCTGGGTATACCAAACAGAGCCATGAAGTTTTTCATTGCCTTGACAATGTTAATGCTTTCTTTGGCTGGAATAGTTACCCCCATGCATATCTCGAAAATTTGTCAATAATCGTGAAAACGTTCTTCTTATTAACAAAATACAAATCGATATGCACTATTTCTAAGGGTCTGTCTGGGGTTTCCGTCATACTGTATTTAATTTTGTGCGGCCTTCTGTCGTATTTCTGCGTTTGACAGCTATCGCAGTTGTTAATGGTTTGCGCTATCAACTGCCTCATATGAGGGAAAAACACCTTCCTTTTTAAATGGGCTAGTGTTTCTTCTATCCCCCTATGGTTACTTCTCAGGTGATAATCCTTTACAACTTCCTCCTGTTGACCTCTCTCAATTATATCTGGCAACAAGACTGTGCATCTTATTGCCCTATACAATGCACTGTAAGCAAAATATTTGCAATATACTTCTTGAATGGTTAACACCAATTCCTCCGGTATCAACAGTGATACCGTTCTCTTAGGTTTTAAAATTTCCTTGAGTCTACGGCCGATCGTTTCCGCATCGAAATTATTCTCCGTCCAAGTTATCCGCATTTTGTTCCTAAATGGAACTTGCTTCATTATTTTCGACGTTCTCCCCCTTTCTATAACCACTTGAATGTTATATTCGTTTAGCGGCTTTTCCGAAATCGGGAATCCCAACTGTAAATCCTCCCCCGCGGAGTGTATTGTTTCCCCATTTGTCGCTACTTCTGAGGCGTTCTCTAGGATATTTAACTCCGGTTGAACTCTGCTTAGTGCGTCCGCCACTACGTTCAGTGACCCCTTTTTATAAACTATTTCATACTCGTACTCCAACATCTGGAGTCTCCATCTTACAAGCTTAGAATCAGGCTCTTTCACACTCATCAACCAGGTCAATGGTCTATGATCTGTGACTATTTTGAACCTGGTTCCAAACAAGTAATGTCGGAAATGTTTTATTGACCAAATGATGGCCAGCATTTCCTTCTCTATAGTAGCATAGTTTATTTCTGATGTTGATAGGGTTCTACTCGCGTATGCTATTGGCCTGTCTGTTCCCAAGTTCCCTTGCGATAGGACCGATCCAATAGCATAATTGCTGGCATCTGTGGTTAAAATGAATGGTTTCTCAAAATCGGGGAATTGTAAAATTGGGTCATTGCACAATAAGGTTTTGCATATTTCAAATGCCTCTATATACTCCTCATCTACTTGCACTGCCCTTTTCCCTTTCAACTGTTTCGTCAGTGGTTTTGTTATTGCCGCAAAATCTCTAATAAACTTCCGGTAATAGCCCAATAACCCTAGGAAGGATTTAATCTGTTTCCTAGTCTTTGGGCTAGCGAACTTTTTTATTGCTTCGATTTTCCCCGGGTTGGGTTTAATTCCCTGCGGGGTCACTACATGCCCTAGGTATTCTACCTCGGTTCTTAGAAATTCTGTCTTGTCCAACTGCAGTTTAAAATTAGCTTCCGTAAGCTTCCTAAAAACCTTTTCCAAGTCTGTAATATGCTCCTGTAAGGACGCTGAGAACACCATTATGTCGTCCATATAAATGAGACAACATTTACCCAACAATTCTCCGAAGATGTTATTCATCAACCTCTGAAAGGTTGCGGGAGCATTGTTCAAACCGAACGGCATTCGGACGTACTCGAAATGGCCTCCTTCTGCGGAAAAAGCCGTCTTCGGGATGTCTGCTTCCTGTACCTCAATCTGATGGTATCCACTTGCTAAGTCCAACGTCGAGAAGTATTTAGCTCTGCCCAGGTTATCTAATACGTCATTTATTATGGGTAATGGGTATCTATCCTTTATCACCTTCTCGTTCAACTTCCTATAATCCACCACCATTCGCCATTTCCTTTCCCCAGAGGCGTCCTTCTTTTTAGGTACCAACCAGACTGGAGCACTCCATGGTGAATGGCTATGCCTGATTATCTTTTGGTCTAATAGCTTTTCTAACTGTCTTCTCACCTCTTGCCTTTCCTTAAAAGCGTATCTATAAGGTCTGGCATAAATGGGTATATCATCCTTTGTTCTTATTTGATGTTTGACCGCATTTGTGAACGACAAGTTGTCTCCTTCCTTGTGGAATATACCCGGATACTTTTTGCAAATTCTGGAAAGTTCTCCAAGCTCCTCCTTGTTCAAATGGTCTGTTCTGATCTTGTCAAATGGAATGCTACTACTACCTTTCCTTTCTCCTTCTATGGTGTTTAGTTCGAAATGCTGTGTGGACTTAAATTCCACCACATTTATCGGCTCTTCGAAAAATACGTCTTGATCTGTCTCCGCATAGTTTACTACCTCCACGAAGCTCTGTCCTGACACTGCCCTGTACATACCTTCAGAAATCTCAACATCTTCTTTTATTATAGTATTGTTTAGAAAAAAATCTCCATCTTGTAGTTGTACCGGAACAGATATAACTCTTTTTGATTCGGCCTCTATTGTATACAGTTCCGATGGCCTATACGCGACAAAATGAATTTTTTGTTTCATATTCGCCACGACGAACCATCCGTTCTGTATATCAATCACCGCTTTCAATTGCTGGAGTACATCAATTCCGATCAAACCCTCGAAGAATTGGTGAAACTTAAAAAGAAACATCCTTATTTTACCGACTCCTCCCAGTTCTGGGAACATTGGCAAAAATGCCTCCCTCTCAAGTTCGTGGGACTGAGTGATTGTTTTAATAGCTATTGGGTCTTTTAATTTCCTTATATACTGAGGTCGTGCTAACTCGGGTCGAATAAATGAAAAAGTGGATCCTGTATCTATCAAAAATTTTATTGATTTTTCTGGTTCAATTCTTATCAATAAATAAGGCAGCGTCGAATGACTCTTCCTGGTTCCTAAATATCCTGAGGGTTGTTCGAGGCTGGTTGGGAAAAATTTGCCTCGTCCTCTTGGATATTATGTAATTGTCCCCTAATCGATGCTTGATTACCCATTCTTTCGGAGGTGTTATTTGAATTAAAAGATCGCCCTGAGTTGTTCGAATTGTTCGAGTTGTTCGATTTGTACGAGTTGTACGACTGTCTGGATTGCCCTGAATTATTCGAGTTGTTAAAGTTTCTGGACATTCTTGACTGTCCGCTGCCCTCTGTGTTTTTTGGTGCTTCGATTGCTAGCTGCCCTCTCTCTCTGGCATTGTTGTTGTTATAGCCGTAGTTATTCCATGGTCGATCCCTGTTTGCCTGTCCCTGATTCCATCTCGGATTCCTATTCTGATAACTACGGTATGGTCTTTGATAACTTGAGGCCTCCCCTTGATTAAAGTTACCTGCTCTAAATGGATTTCCCATCATCGGGTATGAGAACCCAAATCCAGGCTACCCATTCATATTCGGCATAGTAAATGGCATCGGAAACGGCGATTGGTCGCTTCCACCCCACTGGTACTGCGACCAGACGCCTGTTTCCGTGCGGGATTCCACTGTCTGGGGCTCTTCCTTCTCTACTTGTTTCTGAGCTTCCCCAGTAGCCTTATCTTTTGACTCCGTTGGCTCCTGTGCTTTCTGATCTGAGTTGGTTTCCGCCCAGGCTGCCAAGTTCTTTTCCCTGCAAGCTATTTCGTAAGCTTTCGCTATGTCCAGCCCCTCCATATTCCTAATGGTCACCCCTATCGGACCTTTTAACGCTGAGACAAAGGCATTTAACGCCATTTCCTCGTACCATTTAATCTTTTCTCCTTTCATCAGTATATTATGCTCGCCAGACTTAAGAAGGCTCACCAGCGCCTTCTTCAACGTCATGACCTTGGTATACAAGGCCTCCACCTCCAACTTCCTTTCCTTAATATGGGTCAATTCCATGATTAGGTCTTGTTCCGACCTCTTGTCTTTAAAATGGGAAACTAATATCTTCTTAATCTGGTCCCAATTTAATTCTGTTTCATCTAGGTCTAAGACCCTATCTGCTGCTCCTACTATCTTGCTTCTAACCGCTCTAAGCGCTATAAGTCCTACATTCGACCTTTCCTCTCCTTTGATCAATCCTAATACCTGCTCCACCGCAGCTATAAATCCTCCTAGTTTACCTCCTTCTCTATCATATTTGGGAATAATCTCTACCAAATCGATCACCTTGATCGCTTCTAATACACCTGTAGTTGCCATTTTCTGATAACTTAGCTACCTTTCTGCTTGCCTATATATTTCTTCGAGTGTCTTGTTTGTGTGTGTGTTTCTTAATCTAATATTGTGTCTTATTAATAATTAGTAATAGTTATAGTAGTTAAAAATGTGTATTTGCCAAAACCGGATCTACGTGTATATGTATATGCCAGTTAAGTGAGTAAATTATATTGTGTATCCTCGAGAGTCCGTGTGTGAAATGGAGTTTTCTGTAATTAATTATCATGAATAACTGTTCAATATTCAACATTATTTTAACAAAATGGGGTTTCAAATAAAGGTCGCTTGTTTCTTCTTGTTTTATTATTGGGTGTTATTTAACTTCCTGTTATTATTTTCCCTTCTGATACTTTATTCCTTAAAATACCCTGCATGCTGAAGCTAGCTGTTTAGCTGTGCCATACAGCTTCACAACCAATTGCGGACAGTCATTGCTAAGGCATCCCCGCTTGTCTATTCCACCTTGCATGCTGAAGCTAGCTTGTCGACTGTGCGATACAGCCTCGAAGCCAAATGCGGACAGTCATTGCACCTTGGTGTTTCCATTTTCTCCCACTTACTGCGTAATTTTTTTTTTTTTTTTTTTTTTCCTGCCATACCTACGCTAAGCAGCCGCCCTGTGCGTTACAGTGCGCCGCCCAATACATGTGCATGGCTGGATCGCACAATTCTTTTTCTTTATTGTTCCTTATTTATTTTTCCATATGCAGTAATCTTTATTCTTTATTTTCATTTTATTTTATTTTATTTTATTTTTTTTTTTTTTTTCGATATTTATTCAACATTTATTTATTCCGTTGTCTTTTCCTCTCTTTAAAATATTAATTTTCCGATGTACGAATATCCATTCCTATGCTAAGCGGCCGCCCTGTGCGTTACAGTACGCCGCCTAATACATGTGAATGTCTATCCTATTCCTACTTATCCACCTTTTGGTCTCGTCCTCACGCTAAGCAGCCACCCTGTTTGCACAGCGTCCTGCCCAATACATGCGAACGAGTCCCAAATTTATTAAATTGCCCTACTTCAGGCCCCGCGGTGTTTTTCGATCCGCCCCTGTACTTGTATGCAACGTTCGCTTCCATCGAACCGTTACCAACGACCGTTCTCCTACCGCCTCATACTATCGAACTTTTGTTGCACTGAACCTCGAACTCCGACCGCCCGAACCGTCCGGCCCGAAGTCGCCCGACGATCGTTCGCTCGGCGAACTTCTCGTTGCATCGAACCGCCGACAACCATTGTCGCTTGCCGACGGTCGTTCGTCTGCTTGAGCCGTTCGACGCGAACCGCCTGCCAACATCCGCCACTGACCATTCGTCCGATCGAACCGAACTTCTTCCCGTGCATTCTATTGTCGCTCATAACTTTAACTTGATTTTTCTTTTAAACAAATTTGTTTTGTGTTCTTATTTCTTCCATAATGGATTCAGCTTTTCCCAATACCTTCGTCACATTTAACTTACTAATTTTATTTCTCCTTTACTCTATTTCACCTTGTCGTTTTACCTTGTTATTTCTATTACTTCTTTATATGTTTTTCCTCTCTTTTTTTTTTTTTTATATCGCGAACTTTTTCTTGCATTTGTTTGTTTTATTCTTCTCGTTTCCATTATTTTCTTTTAATTGCGATTTATTATTTCTTTAAAACCTCCATTTCACTCACAACACTCTACTCACTGTTTTCTTTTTGTTCTTCCTTACAATGCTATAGGGTGGTAAGGGTGCATCAGACCAAGGCAAGATCAGCAAAGTTTTTGCCGATGTATATTCCTTGGCTTTCTGGTGCATCAAGTCGACTCGTAGGTGAATATCAATTTGATAGACACCACCCTCTTCTCGGAGAGGGTCCTCCGCGTGGTACCTCCTGGAAACGTACCAAGGTACGGCTAATACGAGCGGCAGTATCCCGTGAATCCTCTATCCACATTCCTATGACTCCACTTCCCTACCGAGACCTGGGCAAGTCTTTAAACGGCCTCCCCTCAAGTCAGGCGTGTAACGCGACCCGTGCTCTCTGACTTTCGGTTCGCAGCTGAGGGGTTAATCCAGCTGTGTTCGAACGGAGCCTTCCCAGGGCCGGGCAACCCTGGGTCGGAACTACCCTTGCCGTGGCTTAGGGGCGAAGCCACGGTCGACCTTCTTCAAAGCCCCAAACCCCTCGGGCCCGCCGCGCTCGCCTCGTCGAGCAACGCGGGCGTTAATGATCATGGCCAACACACAACAATCCGCTTCGGACCTCATGGGGGAGGTAAAACCCCAAAAAACCATCTCCGAAATCGACGAAGATGAGTTACTGCGCTCGGATGATGAGACTTTAACTCCGTCGAGTTCGGTGGGGACTGCTAAGTCGAGCACTCCCCAAACGTCACGACCAACCACCACAAACACCAAGGCGAGCCACGCCAAGGTGAACGGGGGTAACGACCAGCCAAAGTCGTTTTCCCACCAACAAAAGAAAGCGCAGGCCAGCAAGGCCCGCTTCATTCTGGCAAAGATAGCCAAGAACGAGGCAGAGGGCAAAGCGGACCAGCGCGATTTGAAAGACAAGGCTCGATTCAAAGCAGTGGTCGATGATTTCGAGCGATACGAAAAGGAGCACCCGGAGGCGTTCATACAGCCCCAATCGAAGCGCAATCGCTCACAGGAAGTGAGTGAGAGCGCTCCGAAAAGGGCAAAGGACGCCAAGGGAGCCCCTAGAGCGACGTCCTTCGTCAAGCCGGCGAAGAAGTTTAGCGAGGTGGCTAGAGACAGCCTGGCCATGGCACTGGTGGACGAGCTCAACGACGATGGGCGCCTGCTGTCGGAGAAATGGGATGAGGTTGAGACCAGACTGTCTGAGATGGTATCAGACAAGATACTAGCTGAGCCAGCTGGTCCGACACCATCCTTTGACTCCTCGGACATGGTTCGAGGGCACCGGGTGATCAGGTGCGACGATGAGTCTTCGAAGGACTTTCTGGCGGAGTGCGTCGCTAAGATTAGCGGCGCCTGGAAGGGGCTTAGCCTAAAGCTCGTCCCCGCCACGGATATCCCGAGAAGGCCCAGAGCTCGCATCTGGTTGCCAAAGGGGGCTCACGAACCATGATAGGGTGCTCAAGACTCTGAGGGCTCTAAACCAAGATGTCGACATGGCAGACTGGGCCATCCTGAAGGCAGAGCGGGAGATGAGGACAAGCCAGCCTTTCTTGTTCCTCATCAACAAGCAGTGCCTGCCACAGCTAGAGAAAACGGAGTTCAAAGTGCGTTACGGCATAAGGAAGGCAAAGATAAAGGTCTTCCTAGCCGAGCCAGACGACAACCTGGAAGACGACGTCGACGACACCAAGCAGATGCTCGATGACTTGGTGATCGACGATGAAAGCCCCAACATCACACCGCAATAATGCCGAAGGTCGTGCAGATAAACCTGAAGCGTAGCTCGCACGCTTCGGCAAATCTTGCAGTCCTCCTCCGAGAGGAGGACATCGACATCGGCCTCTTACAAGAGCCATGGACCAGGGACGGCCAAATCTCTGGCGTGGCTATAAAAGGATATACAACACTATACACAAACTCGACAGGTAGGCCGAGGGCGGGTATAATCATAAAAAACAACCTTAACGCTCTTCTACATCCCAATCTTAGCAACTCAGACCTAGCAGTGGCCAGGCTTGAAGCAGCGGATGGGACAGCCATGCTGATAGCATCCGGATACATGGCCCACGATGAACCGGCACCCCCTGAAGCGTTTGTCAACGCCAGGCACACACTGTGGGGAAGCAAGGAAACAAACGAAAGGGGTGAGTCTCTTTTTGAACATATTATATGTCGTGATGTCACTATCTGCAATAAAGGGGAAACACCCACCTTTATTTTTCCGAGTACGGAAGAATTCCAAGGATGGGAGGAGGTCCTAGATATAACGCTCCAATTAGAGCACAGTAACCACAGGGTAGAAAAATGGAGGGTTTCGACAAAAAACTCTTTTTCAGACCATAGATACATATTCTTTGAGATTTCGATGCCGACCTGCGAGACGGCACCGAAGCGCAACCCCCGCAACACAGACTGGAACAAATATGAAAAGATTGTACAGTCAAAGGTGAAGAACAGGAAGGTCAAAGTAAGACCCACCCCCGGAAGGAATAGACAAGGAAGTCGAGGACTTCACGAATATTCTCAACAACGCGTACGAAGAGTCGTGCAGAGTAACGTACTCCAAGAAGACATATCCGCAATGGTGGAACAGAGAGCTGAGCGAGCTTAGAAAAAAGGCTAGGAAAGCCTTTAATACAAGTTACGGAACCAAAGACTGGCAGCCGTATAAGGAAATACACAAAGAATACAAAAAAGCGATATGCGCAGCCAAGAAAGACTCTTGGAGCATGTACTGCGAATCGCTAGAAGGAATCAAAGACACGGCTAGGTTGAGCAAAATACTAGCCAAGGGGCATACAAGCCCCACTCTTATAAACAGACCTGACGGCACAGGAAGTACGTCAGCAGAAGAGACACTGGAGATCCTGCTGGACACACATTTCCCAGGTAACCAGAAAGAAGAAACTCGATCAGAGGAAAGCCAATTGGCGGAACATCAGCAAAGAGTCGACGAGATCGTCACCATGGAAAGAATCCAATGGGCGGTGGACTCTTTCGATAAGTACAAAAGTCTGGGACCGGACGGAATCATACCAGCAATGTTGCAGACAACAAAAGCATGCATTGGCAGATGGCTGCAAGCAATCTTCCAAGCATGCATCAAAACAGCACACATACCACTTCCGTGGAAGGAAGCAAGAGTAGTCTTTATACCAAAACCAGGAAGAAGAGGACACATCCAAGCCAAGGATTACAGGCCGATCAGCCTGACCTCATTCCTCATGAAAACAATGGAACGGATACTAGATATCCATATCAGAGAAAGAACGGAGAAAAACCTTTCCGAAGCACAGCATGCATACAGGGAAAGGCAAGTCCACTGAAACAGCACTACACGAAGTAGTGGGATACATAGAAAAGGCACTGGTCTACAAAAACTACACATTGGCCACCTTCTTAGACATAGAAGGCGCCTTCAATAACGTAAACGCAGATTCCATCCTGAGCTCCCTCAACAGGATTGGAGTTGAAGTAGGCATCAGAAAATGGATCGGCGCAATGCTAACGAGCAGAAGGATAACAGCCGAACTGAGTGGCACTCATCACACGAGATACGTGAAGAGGGGCACACCTCAGGGAGGAGTTCTGTCTCCACTGCTGTGGCTGATTAACATGGACGACATATTGAGAGAACTCAATAGCGAAGGAGTAAAAGTGGTAGCATACGCAGACGACGTAGTTCTACTCGCTTCAGGACCATTCCCAGACGTCATCAGCGAACTAATGACAAGGGCGCTGAAAAAACTCAACCAATGGGCAAAAGCCTGTGGGTTGGGCATAAACCCAAGCAAAACGGAACTTATGCTCTTTACGAAGAGAACAAAGATTCCCAGATTCAGTAAGCCGAAGATAGACGGTACAGAGCTAGAGCTATCACAACAAGCCAAGTATCTAGGAGTGATACTGGATACAAAGCTATCATGGAAACAAAACATCAACGAAAGAGTAAAGAAAGCGAGCATAGCATTCTACTCCTGCAGGAAGATGTTCGGGAAAAATTGGGGCATCAACCCCAAGACAATAATATGGCTCTACACAGCGGTTGTAAGACCCATACTCACATACGGAGCACTAGTATGGTGGCCAGCACTAACTAGGGCATACAACATCCAGAAACTTACAAGGATACAAAGGTCGGCATGCGCAGGTGCAACGGGAGCACTTAGATCGTGCCCCGCAGCAGCGCTGAATGCCATTCTAAACATATTACCGATAGAACATTTCATAAGGAACACAGGAGCCCAAAGCGCGGTACGACTGAAGGCAAGCCAGAGCTGGAAGAACTACCACACCGGGCACTGTAAGATCCTGAACGAAATAAACGATCGGTTAACAGTAAATACCGACTACATGACAACCGAGATGCGGTTCGGAAATGCATATACTACGAAATACCCAACAAGAGACGAGTGGAGAAGAGGGAGTGTAACCGAGCCAGATGAGGTATCACTCTACACCGATGGCTCAAAAATGAGCGGCGGGGTAGGGGCCGGAATCTTTGCTGAAACCTGGGGGATAGAAGAGTCCTTCCATCTCCCAGGGTCAGCAACAGTGTTCCAGGCGGAGGTCCTTGGGATTTTGAAAGCAGCTGAACTTTCATTGGGCCGAGACCTCCAGAATACCAAGGTAAGGATATACTCAGATAGCCAAGCGGCCATCAAATCTCTCGCAACAGCAAGGACTTCATCCACACTAGTCGCCAAATGTAAGGAGGCACTAAACAGACTCGCGGAACACAACAGGGTGCAGATAGCCTGGGTACCCGGGCACAATGACATCCCCGGCAACGAAAAAGCTGACGAACTGGCCAGAAAAGGGTCAGTAGAAATTGCAGTAACAACAGATATTCGAGTATCTCTGAACACTGTTCAGGCCGAGATCAACGACCACTTCAAAGCACTAGCCAGCAAAGAATGGTCGATGAAGGCAGAACACAGGAGATCGAAACTGTGCTGGCCTGAATACAATAGGAGACGGACTGCAGAGCTGATCTCCAAGAGTAAAACGGACATCAGAAGGGTAACGGCAGCCATCACGGGCCACTGGCCAATAGGCACGCATGCCAGTAAGATGGGCCTACCCTATAACCCACACTGCAGAAGTTGCAAGGAACCAAACGAGCAGGAGACACCGGAGCATCTACTGTGTCACTGCCCGGCTTTCAACCAGCTTAGAGCGCGTCACTTCGGAGCCCACCAACTCGGGTCACTAGGGGAAGTGGGGAGGCAGCCAGTGAGTGCCATCCTAGCTTACCTGAATGACACGGGCTGGTACTGATGGGAGGCGCAGACTACAACCAACACGAGGGTGTGGATCAAAACGGAGCATAGCTCTAATTGGAGGTTACAAGCAGTAACCTCACCACTGACACCTACCTACCTACAATGCTATCGTTAAAATAATTTTCCACATCCTTGGTCGTCACGAATCCTTCCTTCCTGTTGAATCCGTTCTTAGGCCAAAGGACTACCGACTGCGCCAGTTATGATTAGTAGGTCCTTGTGGGTTGTGTGAGAGTTGCGGGGTGTCTTCTTTTAATTAGTTTTATTTGGGGAAATGAAACGTCCGTTCGTTTTGACTCCAAAAATCATAATGAATTCTTTATTTCTACTCTTTGTTATTCACAACTCTGTTTGTTACATATTGTTTACCTAAATGCTGATCTGGCCGAAAAGTGGAATTGGAGCGGATGCAGTTCTGTGGTGTCGAGGGGTATCGGGTGAACCCCGATGTTTGTAGCGACTCAGCACTGGGCGAATCGTGGAATTAGAGCGGATGCAGTTCTGTATTGTAGAGGGGTATCAGGTGAACCCCGATGTTTGTATCGACTCTGCATTCCAAGACCGCCGAGGGTAATTGCTGAGGTGACACTTAAACCTCTGGCTGCCGAGGGGGTTTCGGCGGGGGGCCGCCGAGGTCGTATGCTGAGGCGGTAACTCGTGCAACCAATTGGATCGATAACGTATATATTCGGGACGCTGGATAAAGCGTACAACCAGTTAAGAAATCGAAAATCAACTTATTTTGTTTTGGACGATTTAGTTATACGTGTCGAAGCTGGAATTGGAAGTTAGGAACCAATCGGAATGTATTAGGAATTTAATTTATTTGTAGAAGCAGGATTGGAATTTAGGAACCAATCGGAATATATAAAATTAAATTAAATTTAATTTAATAACGCATTAATTGAATAATATTCTCTCTGCTGCAAAACGGATACGGTCACACTAATGCGGATATGGAAGCGCACTTGAATTCACACTAACTGATTCAGTTAGTTGGAATTTTTATAAAAATAATTTTAAATTATTTTGTGTGCCTGGACTTATTCAGTTGACCGCTGCTGTATTTGCCGCGGTACTGTTCTTGGAGATAAGGCGTGCGTGTGAATCTGTTTGTGCATTAGCCGTTGCGAATGCAAAATAGCGGAGACAACGGAGGCGGAAGAAAATTGCCAAAAGTCGGAGCGTCGACTTGCCGACGATTACGTATGTACATATGTAATTGATGTGCATCAAGTTAGCAGGGCAACTTTGGAAAATCAAAATTTTGTTTATGCCATAATTTGCCGTTAATTATCCGTTAATTATTCGTGAAAGAAAAAAATTTGCCGTTCAATTTTTTATCCTTTTTTTTGATGTCCTGCTAAGTTGATATCAAGTTAGCAGGGCAACTTTTGAAAACTTTAAGATTTACAAAATTTTTTTTCTCAGAATTTGCCGTTAATTTGCCGTTAATTATTCGTGAAAAAATAAAATTTGTTGCTCAAGTTTTTAATATTATTTTTTAAAAACATAAAGTTGCCCTGCTAAGTTGATATCAAGTTAGCCAGGCAACTTCTGAAAACTTCTATATTTTCAAAATCTTTTTTAGCCAGAATTTGCCGTTAATTATCCGTTAATTATTCGTGCAAGAATTAAATTTGTCGATCCATTTGTAGTATTTTTTTTTTATTTTTTAAAAACACAAAGTTGCCCTGCTAAGTTGATATCAAGTTAGCAGGACAACTCCTGAAATCCTTCACATTTTCAAAATGTTTTTTAACCAGAATTTGCCGTTAATTATCCGTTAATTATTCGTGAAAGAATTAAATTTGTCGCTCCATTTTTAATATTTTTTTTTATTTTTTAAAAACACAAAGTTGCCCTGCTAAGTTGATATCAAGTTAGCAGGACAACTCCTGAAATCCTTCACATTTTCAAAATGTTTTTTAGCCAGAATTTGCCGTTAATTATCCGTTAATTATTCGTGAAAGAATTAAATTTGCCGCTCGTGTAATTAAGTTTTTATTTTCAATTAATGTTTTCTCTTATAGATATGTACGTAGTCTGATAAGAAGGGTGGCAACGCCAATAAGGTTCGACAGTAACGTTGTCTGCGTGTGTATGTTCCGATCTTGAAGGCGAGGCAGAAGTTGGTGCAATGGCCTTACTCTGTTGGAATTGCCACAAGGAAGGGCATCGGTACCAAGACTGTGACGGAAAGAGGAAGATCTTCTGTTATGGTTGTGGCAAGCCGAATACTTATAAACCTTCGTGCGCCAAGTGCTTAAAAAACTTCAAGGGGAACACACAGCCTCGTCAGCTGTGTGTCCAACGCCAGCGACCGACGAATCCCGAAGCAAACCAATAGAGCGTAGTAGTTCTTCGGCGTTAGTCGAAAAACTCAGTCCTTCAGACCCCCAGCCTACCTCAAGCCGAATATCTGGGTGGCCCAATACAATTAATACGAAAATAAATGTTTCAGGAGCTAAACAGAATATTAAGCGGCAAAGATCTACTTCCAGGAAGGCGAAACGCATTGGAAATTATTGGCAAACTTTTAAAACTATTAATACCATCCGGTTCAAAGATAAAGACAATCGTCCTTACGCTGAAGTCAGGATTTTGGATCGCATAATAACGGGTTTGTTAGATACGGGAGCCGCAGTAAATGTGATAGGCGGAACTCTAGCTCGGCAGGTGATAAAAAGTCGAATTCCGTTTAAGCGAGTTTCATCCTCGGTGAGCACGGCGGATGGGAAAAGGCAAGAAGTAGTTGGTAGGATTAAGACTCTTATTAAGTATAAAGATAAGGAATTAGAATTAGAGTTTCATTTGATTCCGTCGCTCAGCCAAGACTTATATTTAGGCATAGATTTTTGGTCCAAGTTCGAGTTGCTGCCAACTGAGATGCAGATTTCTGAGATTGTAGCTGCAACGCATGACCTTTCTGCTCAGCAACGCGAAGATTTGGATAAAGTCATGAGCAAATTTCCTTCTTTTGCCGTGTCAGGTTTGGGAAAAACCTTAGTGTTGTCTCATATAATAGATGTTGGGGATGCTAAACCCGTGAAACAGCGACATTTTCCAGTATCTCCAGCCATTGAAAAGCTGTTATATGCGGAAATAGATAGGATGCTAAAGCTTGGGGTGATCGAAGAGTCGGATAGTGCATGGTCATCACCGGTAGTGCTAGTCCAGAAGCCTGGGAAAGTTCGCCTTTGCCTAGATAGCAGGAAGGTGAATGAGGTCACGAGGAAGGATGATTATCCGCTTCCGCAGATTGATGGCATTCTGGGTCGACTTCCGAAAGCAATGTTCATTTCCAGTCTGGACCTTAAGGATGCATATTGGCAGGTACCTCTGGATCCTGGTTCTCGAGATAAGACTGCGTTTACCATTCCGGGAAAGCCGCTGTATCAGTACAAAGTCATGCCTTTCGGGCTCACAAACGCTTCCCAAACAATGACGCGCTTAATGGATAAAGTTATCCCAGCAGATCTTCGAAATGAGGTCTTTGTGTACTTGGACGATTTACTCGTCGTTTCAGATAGTTTCGAGTCCCATCTAAGAGTGTTAGAAATTGTGGCGGGACACGTGAAAACAGCAAGGCTGACGCTTAATGTAGAAAAGAGCAAGTTTTGTATGCGATCCGTGAGATACCTGGGGCATATCGTAGGAGAGGGTGTAATAAGAACAGATCCCGAAAAGATATCCGCCATGGCTGATTTTCCTTTGCCAAACTCGCTGAAAAGTCTCCGAAGATTTTTGGGCATGGTTGGCTGGTATAGGAAATTTATCCACAATTTTGCAACAGTGGCCGCACCATTGACGGATCTCCTAAAGCCAAGGCAGAAGTTTGTGACGGTCAGTCGATGTTTGGGTAGCTCAGGGGCGGCCGAGGATCGTCGCAGATATTTATTTGGGTCGGAGGTGGTTGCTGAAACAGAAGGTCACCCGGTCCCAGAGTAGAAGTCGGTGGGAATTACTTAGTAATTGTGTATCGAACTTATTTATTGACGTAAAATGTACAGGATAGCAAATGGACAGCTGGCCAGGATCGTCGACTCGGCTCGGGAACGGTCTCCGGGATGAGCGGGTTCGTCCGGCGGGTTGGGTGGCCGTCGTCCGGATGGCCGTTGCTCCGTCGGCTGGCGTTGGGCGTGTCGGCGGCCGTGGTCCGCCGGCGCGCGTGGCCTGGGTGCTGGAAAGAGAGAGAAGAACGGGGTCCCGGGACCGCTAGGTCGGCCGAGCGAGAGCGCACTTGGGGAACCGCTAGGTCGGCCGCAAGAGCACGCTTGGGAAACACCTGGGGACCGCTAGGTCGACCGCAAGAGCGAGAGGGAACCCTGGGGAACCGCTAGGTCGGCCGCAGGAGCGAGTGAGAAGCCTAACTTGGGACCGCTAGGTCGACCAGAGAGAACGAGAGCGCACTTGGGGAACCGCTAGGTCGGCCGCAAGAGCGAGTGAGAACCCTAACTTGGGACCGCTAGGTCGCCCAGAGAGAACGAGAGCGCACTTGGGGAACCGCTAGGTCGGCCGCAAGAACGAGCGAGAGAACCCTAACTTGGGACCGCTAGGTCGACCAGAGAGAGAGAGAGGGCGGATCGGTGTTCTGAGCCGTTTAAGGGGGGAAGAGGGGGGAAAAGGGAAATAAGTAACTACTATGGTTAACTAACTAACTACAGATGTATTACCAAACCTACTGGTCCGGCTTACCAAAAAGTGACTTTGCTGCTGTGCCTACAATCGCTGGCCGCTGCTGAGTGAAGATATGCGGCCAGCCGCCCGCTTTATATAGCCCGTGGCCAAGGCTAGTGTGCCCGTTGCCTCCTCCCAGATTTGCCTGATCCGGGTGTGACCAGCTACCTCGGTCCAGTGTGCCCATTTGCCCGTGATTGGCGCGCGCGCGCAAATTATTTAAATTTGGATTACTTTATTTCTTTATTTTCCTCTCTTTCTTTCATTTTCTCCTCTTCTCTCATTTTCCCTTCTCATTTCATTTATTTATACCTTTTTATTTATATATTATATATATTTATATATTAATGTGCGCGATCAGCGTTACACCCCCCCAACCCCCCGGTTTTGGTATTGGCCGTGTACCGTTACGGTGACGTGGTTGCCACGATTGGACTTGATCCGCAGCTGCCGTGCACCGTCCTGGAGTAGGAAGTACATCTGCTTTCCCTTCCTCTTCCCCTCCAGTCTCTGGTTGATCCTTGCCTTGGTTGCGCCGGAGATGACCAGACCTGGTTCGATCCTCCATTCCTCCTCGGCTGGCTCCTCCACGTGGATATCCAGAATGTCCCGGTCCGGTGACCTGTTGGCCCGTCTTTTCACCCCTGCGCTCGGTCTTGTTGGTGCGCCTGGCATGGCATTCCTGGTTACTGCTGCGGTGGTTGCCGCTCGTGGCTGCCGGCTCACCTCTCGCTCTGCTACTGGCGCCGCCTGATGGCTGGGTACTGGCGCCGCCTGATGTCTGGGTGCTGGCGCCGCTTGATGGCTGGGTAACGGTGCCTGTCTTTGCACACCCGCCGCTCGCTCGTTCGGCACGTGGGCAATGCGCCTTTTACTTGTCACGACCCGCGCGGCCGTTGCGATCGCCGGCGGATCGCCGGCCTCCTTGTAGCTACTCTGCCTACTGGCCGCCGTGCACATTTTCACAATGGTGCCGCTTCCGTCATCTTCGCCTTGGTCTGTGCTGCCGCCGCCTTTTCGTGAGTCGCTCGAAACTTCCTCACGGACTCCTGGAGACGACTCATCTTCACGTCTGCAATGGAACGGTTTAGGGTTTTATTAGTGTTGGTGTGGTGCAGTGTTGGTTTAGTACGTTGGGTGGTTTTAGTATTATTTTGTGTATTGGTTAGTGCCGATATATTATTAGTGTCTGGTAGTGCCGATATATTATTAGTGTCTGGTAGTGCCGATATGTCAACCGTGTTTAAAGTTCGGTTATGTTTTAAATTTTGATCGTGGTCTGTTTGTGCAGTTAGTTCTGTTTCTGACCCCCGGTATGGCTTTATGTCTCCTACGTACACGCGTTTTGTCTTCTTTGTAGCCGTATTCTTTACTGTGAGGATTACTGGAGACGGGAATCCCATGACCTTCCATGGTCCATCGTACTTGGGTGCCAATTTTGCGTTAAACTTCTCGGCCGCATTTGACAAGTGGTCTGTCTTGCACCAGACCAGCTCGCCCACTCCTGGCCTCCAGTCCCGCTTCCTTAAATCGTAGCTTCTCTTCTGTGTCCTTGCCGCATCCTCCATCTGTCCTGTCGCCTCCTTTCTGATCCCCTGCAACCGCTTCCATCTGGCCTCCACCGACTCTTCCCTCAATCCTGATCCCCTCGTCACCTTGTCGAACATCATGCTCGGTATTCTTAGCTCCCTGCCGAATAACAACTGCGCCGGACTGAATTTTGTAGACTCGGAGGTGCTGCTGTTGTAGGCCAGCATCAGTTCCGGCAAATATTCGTCCCATTTTGTTTGCTCTTGCCCACTCAATTGGGCAATCATTGTTTTTATCGTTCTGTTAGTTCTCTCCGTTGGGTTTTCTTCTGGCGTGTATGGTGCCGTGAGTTGCTGCCGTATACCCCACTCCTCCATGGCTGCTTTGGTTTTCCGGCCCGTGAACTGCACGCCATTGTCCGATATGAGGACTTTCGGGGCACCGACCCTTGCGATCACCCGTTCCCGGAATATCCGTAAGAACGCCTCCGCGGTGGCCTGTCTTATTGCCGCCAGCTCTACCCATTTCGAGAATTTATCGACGATTACCAGAAGTGTTGTGTTTCCGTGCTTTGTCCTTGGTAGTGGTCCCACAAAGTCCACGCACGCCGTTTCCCATGGTGCCTCCGCGATACTTGTCAGAATTTTTCCTGCTTTTCTCTGCTGTGAGACCTTGTACCGCTGGCAGCAGTTACACTCTCGCACGAATTTCTTGACGTCTCTCGCCATTCGAGGCCAGAAATACCGGTGTCTTACCCTTGCCAGCGTTTTAAACGTGCCCAAGTGCCGCGTTTCTGCTGTGCTGTGATTCTCCAGGAGTATCCGTGGGATCTCCTCTTTCGTAATACACAGTTTCCAAGGTTGTGGATCCTTCCGGTTCCCGCTCAGTTTGTATACTCTGTCTCCTTCCATCCGGTATTCTTTTTCGCCCGTCCCATTTTCCACTTCTCTTCGTTTCAACTCTATCCAATCCATTGCTTCGTTGACGACCTTTAGCTCCGCTTGCGGTGCTCTCGAAAGGGCATCTGCCACTGCGTTTAACTTGCCTTTCCGGTACTGCACGTCGAACTGGAACGGCTGCAATCCTAACGCCCATCTCGCGACCCTTCCGGACGGACTCTCGATCGAGTTGAGCCATTTCAACGCCATGTGATCGGTCACCACCACAAAATGGTATCCTTCTAGATACATTTTGTACTTATTTATTCCCCAATATATGGCTAGGAACTCCTTCTCGGTCGCGCTGTATTTCTGCTCTACCGCGCTTAACTTACGACTGGCGAATGAGATTACGTGTTCTCCATCTTCTCCGTCCTGCGTTAGCACTGCTCCTATTCCTAGGTCGCTGGCGTCTGTCTGCAGCTTGAACTGCCATGTAAAGTCCGGACATGACAATACAGGGGCCTCCGTCAAGCTGCCTTTGAGTCGATCGAATGATAGCTGATGCTCATCCTTCCACTCAAATCGCTGCCCTTTCCTGAGCAGGCCTTGCAGGGCTCCCGCCTTCTCAGTGAAGTTCGGTATGAATCGTCTATACCATGACGCCATTCCCAAGAAACTGTGGACTTCTTTCGTTGTTCGTGGTGTCGGGTAGTCCTGGATCGCAGCCACCTTCCCGGGGTCCGTTCGGATTCCCTCGTCGCTCACCACGTGCCCTAGGTATTTCAGTTCCTTGTGAAAGAAGTGGCACTTGTCCGGGTTTATCCGCAAGTTCGCCCCTTGTAGCCGTCTAAACACTTCCTTGAGCTTCTCGAAATGCTCCTGCCTATTTCGCCCGATGACTACGATATCATCCAGATATGCAAAGGCAAACGGTTCCATTTCCGGTCCTATTATCTTGTCCAAGGCCCGCTGGAACGTTGCCGGTGCTGTAGTCAGTCCGAATGGCATTACCTTCCACTGGAAGAGCCCCCGACCGGGTACCGTGAATGCTGTGTACTGTCGACTATTTTCTTCCATCGGAATCTGCCAGTATCCCGACTTCAGATCGATCGTACTGATGACTTTTGCCTCCCTAAGTTGGTCCAGAATGAAATTCATCCTAGGTACCGGATAAGCATCTTTCTCAGTTTTGTCATTCAGTAGTCGATAGTCTATACACATCCTCCATTCATTGGTCTTCTTTTTTACCAGCACCACTGGTGCGCTGTATGGACTACGCGACGGTTCTATCAATCCTAAGGTTAGTAACTCGTTCACCTGTTCGTTAATGACTGCCTGTTGCTTTGGGTTTCGTGGATAATACCGTTGCTTTATCGGCTTGTCGTCCGTTAGGTATATTTTGTGTTCCGTAATATTACTAACCCCACTCATGTTCTCGAATACTCGCCTTTGTTCATCGAGGAATGTCTGCACCTCCTCCGACGATGGCTCCTCTCCTGTGCTATCCTGCCTGTCCTCTTCCTGTCGTATTTCCTTGTCTCTGCCCTCCCTTGCCGCTGTGATCTCCAGCTCTAAGTTTCCGCATCTCAGGATGCTGTGAGCTTTCGCTAGAAAATCCATGCCCAGGAGAATTCCGCCTGCTACTTTTTCCAGTATCATGAATGTTATTGTAAACGAGCTTCCTCCAAACTGGACCTCCGCCTCGAATCTCCCCACCGTTCTCTGGACTGCTCCGTTCGCAAGCGTGATCTCGGTCCTTGTCCCGTTCCACTTCCCATGTCTCCGCAGCCCCTGGTACTGATGTTTACTTATGGCACTTCGGGACGCTCCGGTGTCTACGACTCCCTTAGCTGCCTGATTTCCGATCCTTATCCGCGCCATTATTTAGAATCCGTCGCAGCTTAGTTGTTCCCCTGGTGCTGGCTCTATTCCTCTCGCCTGAGCCGCCAGCTTTACCTGCTCAGGCTTCCTGCGTTTCCCGACCCCGGCCTGCAGCATTCGGTCGTCCTTATCCCGTTTCGTCCACACACCCAGCAGAACAATCTTGGCGGGTTATTACATGCTCGCGCCGCGTGTCCGGTGCCTCCGCACCGCATGCAGATTTCCGCTCTGAGTTGCTGCTGTGCCGGCTGGCTGGTTCCATCGTGATTCTCCATCGCCTCTATCTCTTCCACTTCTTCCGCTAGTTTCAGGAACTCTGTCAGGGATGTGAACCCGGATCTCCGTGTATACAATTTAATCTTGCTTCTACAATTTCTGTATACTCGGTCGAGTTTCTCCGGTTCCGACAATCTCGTAAACCGCATCAGTTTCCGCAATCCCATTGCGTACTCCCTTACGGGCTCGGTTTCCCGCTGTCTCAACTGTGATATCTGGATCTCCAGTTGTTCGTCGTACCTCGGTGGTAAGAAATACTCGAGCATCTCCGCCGTTAGCTCTGTCCACGTGCTAATCTTGGACGGCGTTATGTTCCACCAGTCGATGGCTGCTCCCTCTAGAATAAAGGGCATCGCCTGTACCAGCTGGTCCTCCTGTATTCCATACCCGGCCGCCCATTGCTCCATTTTGCTCAGGAATTCCAATGGGTTGGTCGTTCCTTGGTAACGGATGCCCCAGCCGCGGACTCTGTCTACGATCTCCGTTTCCACTTTTTTGTCCGCCTTTTTTTCCTTTTCTCCTTCCATCTTGGCGATTATCTCCTCCGTCTGTGTCACTCGGATTTCCGGTGCCGTATTCGCTGCCTCCGTCTGTGTCACTCGGATTTCTGGTGCCGTATTCGCTGCCGGACTCCTGTCCCTTCTGTATCTAGTTGCCAACTGTGCGAGTTGCTGCTTTACTGCCTCCGTGTGGTCCGTTCTTTTTGCAAACGCTGCCAGCAATCGCCTTAGCTCGTCGTTCCTTCCTGAAGTGTCCAACCCGAATTCGTCCTCGTATTCTATTAGCTCGTTCTTTGTTGCCTGATACACCCAGCTCGACATTACTCTTCCGGTACCTATCTCTTTCTTGCAACCACTTTAATCCGCTCGGGCGCCACTGTGACGGTCAGTCGATGTTTGGGTAGCTCAGGGGCGGCCCAGGATCGTCGCAGATATTTATTTGGGTCGGAAGTGGTTGCTGAAACAGAAGGTCACCCGGTCCCAGAGTAGAAGTCGGTGGGAATTACTTAGTAATTGTGTATCGAACTTATTTATTGACGTAAAATGTACAGGATAGCAAATGGACAGCTGGCCAGGATCGTCGACTCGGCTCGGGAACGGTCTCCGGGATGAGCGGGTTCGTCCGGCGGGTTGGGTGGCCGTCGTCCGGATGGCCGTTGCTCCGTCGGCTGGCGTTGGGCGTGTCGGCGGCCGTGGTCCGTCGGCGCGCGTGGCCTGGGTGCTGGAAAGAGAGAGAAGAACGGGGTCCCGGGACCGCTAGGTCGGCCGAGCGAGAGCGCACTTGGGGAACCGCTAGGTCGGCCGCAAGAGCACGCTTGGGAAACACCTGGGGACCGCTAGGTCGACCGCAAGAGCGAGAGGGAACCCTGGGGAACCGCTAGGTCGGCCGCAGGAGCGAGTGAGAAGCCTAACTTGGGACCGCTAGGTCGACCAGAGAGAGAGAGAACCTTGGGGAACCGCTAGGTCGACCGCAAGAGCGAGTGAGAACCCTAACTTGGGACCGCTAGGTCGACCAGAGAGAACGAGAGCGCACTTGGGGAACCGCTAGGTCGGCCGCAAGAGCGAGTGAGAACCCTAACTTGGGACCGCTGGGTCGACCAGAGAGAACGAGAGCGCACTTGGGGAACCGCTAGGTCGGCCGTAAGAGCGAGTGAGAACCCTAACTTGGGACCGCTAGGTCGACCAGAGAGAGAGAGAACCTTGGGGAACCGCTAGGTCGGCCGCAGGAGCGAGTGAGAAGCCTAACTTGGGACCGCTAGGTCGCCCAGAGAGAACGAGAGCGCACTTGGGGAACCGCTAGGTCGGCCGCAAGAGCGAGCGAGAGAACCCTAACTTGGGACCGCTAGGTCGACCAGAGAGAGAGAGAGGGCGGATCGGTGTTCCGAGCCGTTTAAGGGGGGAAGAGGGGGGAAACGGGAAATAAGTAACTACTATGGTTAACTAACTAACTACAGATGTATTACCAAACCTACTGGTCCGGCTTACCAAAAAGTGACTTTGCTGCTGTGCCTACAATCGCTGGCCGCTGCTGAGTGAAGATATGCGGCCAGCCGCCCGCTTTATATAGCCCGTGGCCAAGGCTAGTGTGCCCGTTGCCTCCTCCCAGATTTGCCTGATCCGGGTGTGACCAGCTACCTCGGTCCAGTGTGCCCATTTGCCCGTGATTGGCGCGCGCCCGCAAATTATTTAAATTTGGATTACTTTATTTCTTTATTTTCCTCTCTTTCTTTCATTTTCTCCTCTTCTCTCATTTTCCCTTCTCATTTCATTTATTTATTCCTTTTTATTTATATATTATATATATTTATATATTAATGTGCGCGATCAGCGTTACAAGTTTGCGATGTCGAACGAAGGAAGGCAGGCGTTTGAGGAGTTGAAAAAGGTTTTAGGTTCGGCCCCTGTTCTCCGCAGTCCAGACTTCACCAAACCGTTTTTTGTGCAGTGTGACGCTAGTAAAACGGGAGTCGGAGGTGTCTTAGTACAAAAAACTGCTGAAGGCGACGAATACCCAATTGCGTTCGTGTCAAAAAAAAAATTGAACAAAGCGCAACAAAATTATTCTGTGACAGAACAAGAATGTTTGGCGGCAATAGTGTGCATCAACCGATTTAGGGCGTACATAGAAGGACATGAGTTTACGGTCATTACGGACCAATGGTTAATGACGCAAACGGACTTGCATTCTCGTTTGGCTCGATGGGCTCTTAAACTGCAGGGATTTAAGTTCAAGATTGAACATCGTAGCGGCAGGTTAAATGTAGTCCCAGATGCGTTATCGCGAGTGAACGAGGATACGCTGGCTGCATTAGACGCAAGTCATGGGCTCACATTAAATATGGATGCGGATGAATTTAAATCCCCGGAATATGCAGAATTGGTAGACAAAGTAAAAGCTAATATTGACAAATTGCCTGACGTCAAAACAGTGGATGACTTAGTCTATAGAAGAACAGAACATGCCACGGGGGATTCTCTTCATGATCAGTTTATCTGGAAATTATGGGTTCCAAAAGGTTTGATCAAGGAGGTTCTGAAGAATGCTCACGATCACCCTATGGCCTCTCATGGAGGAATTCATAAGACTTTGGAGAGAGTCCGTAGGTATTATTACTGGCCAGGACTAATAAACGACGTGAAAGCTTATGTGTTGGCGTGAGAAACCTGTAAGACGACAAAATCCCCGTTGAGAGCGTTAGGAGAGCTGTTGAGAGCGTTAGGATTGCTGGAGGATCGCTCGTTTGTTTTTTCTAAAGAGGATTCCTTGGAGTTGGTTCGGCGGAAGGCCAAAGAAGTCATGAAAAAGCAGAACGAGAAAAACGAGCTGCTATATAATATTCGTTCCCGAGAAGTATCTTATAGCGTTGGGCAGGAAGTGTATCGCAAGAACTTCAGACAAAGCAACTTCCAAGTGGGATACAATGCCAAGTTAGGTCCGAGCTATGTGAAGGCCAGGGTACGCAAACGGGTTGGAAATGCTTACTATGATTTGGAGGATCTGCAGGGTCATTTGGTTGGCAGATATCATGCCAAGGACATGAAACAATGAGTAGCTGCCTCAGGCTCTGGTTGTATCAATCTTGGGAGTCTCACCCCCAAGTTTGATTTTCAGCGAGGGGCATTTGTAGCGCCTGATGCAGTTGAAGGGAAAGATACTTCCCTGGCGCCATCTAGGGAGTATCAGCGTGGCGCAAAGCTTTCGCGATCCAGGGGTGCGGGTCAAAGCTAGAGGGGTGAATTTCGCCGAAAAACAGAGTCAGGCTTCCCGCTCGATTTTGGGCGTCTCCCACTTTAATGTGATCTTGGCAGTCGAGCAAATAAGTTCGCTTTTGGTTAAAACAGCCTTTTGATTTCAAGGAAAAAAAAACCGACAACAGTTAGAACAACCGCGAGTGAAAAGATTTCATTAAATTTATTTCGCGTTGCCTCTGCCAAGGCATACGTTCACAAAAAAATATATTTTTTTTGAGTGCAGCGCTGAGTCCCCCAGTGCACTGTGGTCTGGCCCATAGGCCAAAAATAAAAAAATGAAAGTCAAAACTTTGGCTAGAATTGTGTCCACCCTAACTCGGAATTGATCAAGCTACTAAAATGTATGATTGGTTTTGCTTTATTCTAACTATTCTCTTTAAGAATGAGGGCGAAACATAGAGCACAAAATTGATTTGGCTTGGCAGCGCGCGCAACTTGCAAGTGACGGTCGCAATTAAAATATTATTACACGTGAAAAAGATATTGTTTTTTAAATGGAATCATTTAATATTACAAATAAAGGTATTTACTATAACTTTTTGAAGTTTTAGAGTTTCTGACGTGTTGTTTTTAGTTTATTAAGTGATTGTGAAACCTGTGCCTTTTTAAGCATTAAATGTTAAGTGAACTCATTTTTCACTTAGAGTTTCAAAAGTGATGACCACCTAGTAACTCGATGAAATTAATTTTAAAAAATTGGTCAATGTTTATAGATAATGTTTAAAAAAATTTCAGCTGCAGAACGTTGCAGATGGCTGAGTTATCTTACACAAAAAGAATGCTGCCGCGCTGTTTTTGTGTTTGTTTTTATTTTAATATTCTTCATCTGTTTAACTGTGATTTTCTGTGTGCCGCCGCTTGAGTGCAGTTTTGCTCTGTGTTTAGTTTTGTTTTGTGCTTGGTTTTGTTTTGCTTTTAGTCGTCTTATGCATTCATTATTTTGTAACGGGACAGCGAAAATTGCCACCTAAACACAAATCAATTTTAAATAAATCTGTTTTCGATTTGTTATTGTAACATTATTATATACGTCTTTATTACACCTTTTCCTCTATATCTAAATGCGAAAACGATGTTCCTTATTATCTCTAAGTATTTTTTGTATTTCCTGATATATATATTATCCTTTTGTTGTATTTTTCTTTATAAAATTAAAACATTTACATTTATAATCTTTCATTTTAACAAAATTGAAGCATACTTTTAGGTGTATTTTATGGTTTTTCCTTTTTGGTGGGCGTAAATACTAATGACCACGCCCATTTTTTTTATTTTTTCCAATTCTTATTTTTCAAAGAACTTACAGTAAAAATTTCACAACGATATGTCTGCTAGAAGTATTTTTGGCCGCTCTCCCCATATAAGCCAGACCACCGTGCAGTGGTAAGCGAAGCAAAAGGAGAGGCGGAAAAAAAATAAGTCTAGGAGGTTAACAGTGCAAATTTTCGTCTAGGCTTGGCGCTTAATAAAAGCCCAAATTTGTTTGGCCTCAGCCTCAGGCCGAACGCTGTAATTCGTTACAGTTATGATTTAATATCATTCTTAATAATCTGGCGCCCAACGTGTTGGCTAGACTATTCTGATCCTCAGAAACTCACGACTCTTATACAGAAAAATCCTCTTCTTAATTTTTTTTTTAGGTGCCAGTGATGTTGCGGTGGGCTAATATACATATTGTTTATATGTATATGGATGTGTTTACATCTCAGCCAACGGTTGCCAAAACACTCTGCCATATTTGCACCTTCATGTCTTACTTTAATCTTGATATCAGGTGTATAGGAATATAGTTGAGCAGTTTTCAGGAAACGTTCAGCTAGCCACGGCTGATGAGAGACTAGAAGTGAGACAAAATCTTTTCTATTTAAAAAATTTTTAGGGACCAAAAGAGTAGACTAATTTAGACGCTTGGATTTGCAGGTGAAAGGGTTATTGTTAATCTTTTCCTGACCACGAATAATTAGGCTGCGCTGAGGACCCAAAACTCTTTTAGTCGATTGGCATCATGCTTTTAAAACGCATAGGAAACAGAGGATTATCTTTAAGAAGAAACCCACTGGCCACGCTTTAAAGCGAGATCGATATGCCGGATCACACGAGTAGGGTACAGCGATAGCTTCAGCTGTGAAAGCTTCGCTTACATGCAGTTGTTGTTGGTGATTCCGAGTTTGGCAGTCAACAGGTGTTTGTTGTTGTCAAAACGTATGACGTAGCTCTGCATAAGCAGCAATTGCATATTTTCCATCTCCTTTTTACTCTAGAATTCCGTACCTAGCTGCTGTTTTTAGTCTCTCAGGGAGAGCACCTATGGTTGATGGCAAATCATTTTATGAATATTATCTTTTGAGATTTGTTTACAATTTCGAAATTTTCGCTTATTGATGTTTATCTAGTTATTTATTTTTCTGATTTTATTTATATATTTATTTATTATTTTTATTTTTTTGCCATACCAATTTATTTATTATTTTTATTTATTGTGTCTTGCTACGTTTATCTCAAGTCCTACGCTGCTGGCTATCCTGACGGATAAACGTAGCGAAAACCAAAGCTATGCGCTTCAACCACTCGAGCCAAGGAAACATCATCATAAATGGGAACCCGATCGAGTTCGTCAGCAGTTTCCCATACCTTGGCACCATCATATCCAACAGTGGTGGAGTGGATTATGATGTCTCCAGTCGTCTCGGCAAAGCCCGATCAGCATTTGGGAGACTATACCGCATATGGAGAGACCGACAAATAAGCAGACGAACGAAGCTCAGGATCTACAATGCGTGTGTGAAGTCCATACTACTATACGGAAGTAAGACATGGCTCGCCACGAAGAAGATAACGCAGAAGCTGCAGACTTTCAGCAACAAATGCCTGAGAGTCATATGTGGGGTATTCTGGCCAAACAGAATAACCAACACTGAACTGTGGCGCGTTACAGGCGAGTCCCCGATACACACCCAAATAAGGAGGAAAAATGGATGTGGATAGGGCACGCTCTCAGAAGAAACCCTAGTAGCATAGTGAGGATGGCACTGGACTGGAACCCCCAAGGAAGCAGGAGAGTAGGAAGGCCAAGAGCAACCTGGAGAAGAACCGCTCACCAAGAACTAGCCCAATTAGACAGCACATGGGAAAATGCAAAACAGACAGCTCAAAATAGAGTTAGATGGAAGGCTCTCGTAGAAGCCCTAAGTTCCCGAGAGGAATAAGAGGATTTAAAAAAAAAAAAAAAAAAAAATTGTGTCTTGCGTATTTATTCAATATTTACTTGTCTTTATCTATTTGTTTACCTTTACTCTTTACCATCGGCTCCAACTGAAGTTGAGAGAGTTTAGGAGCAGAGCAAATTAAGCTCAAGTTTGATAAGAGAGTTCCTTTAATTGCAAAGTAAGAGAAGAGCAGGCCAAACAAGTGGTCAGTTTCGTAAGGTCATTGACCGCACTGAATACGAACAAATTAAAGAGATTAAGTAAGAGTACTGATCAGCTGTTCAGCTTCTCGAGGTCGTTGACCGCAGTTAAAACCAAGTAAATAAAGAGAACAAATAAATAGAAAGCTCAAATACATATAGAAAATAAAGGTTTGTTCTTAAGTTTTAAAATTGGGAGTTAGCTTTTATCTTTTATGTTTGCGTTAGTTTTCAGATTTTTTTGTAGCTCATATTTTTGTTTTATTGTGCCCTAGTAAATAATTTCTGTTCATCCATTTTTGCATCGCTTATTGCTGTCTAAAAAAAAAAAAAAAAAATAAAAAAATAAAAATGAGTGAGATAGAGAGGGAAGATGCTGAAAGCGTTCCTAAATGTAGGATTTGCGATAAAGATCTGTCCATATCCCTATCGTACAAATTAAAATGTGGTGACGAATTTCATAAAAACTGCCTCACTTCATATTCAAGGCTCCATAGGGAATGTCCGACTTGTGGGGTCGTTGCATTCCAGGGTACTTCTGGGACCAAACCCAAGGATTCACCAGCGACTAGTAGCAAGCCCGCTGAGAACCGATCGGAGGCAGACATTGGCAGTATCGTGGCCCTAGCAGTACAGGGGATGCGGGACGAATTGCTTACGCAATTGACTCAGCAAATGTCTCGAATAATAGAGGCAAATATAGCACCCAGAGAATGACATTAATTTGCTACAGTCGGACAGACCACCTAGCCGAGATTCAGATGGGTCGGTGCGAAACTTTAGGTTTACGCCAGGCAGTACAGGCTCTGATCTAGTCAATCGGCCAGATAAAGTCGGCCATATCCTCAACAGCTGGAAGCTCCGTTTTAATGGCAGTTCAGAAGGAATTAGTGTTGATAATTTCATTTACCGCGTCGAGGCATTGACTCATCAGACCTTGGAAGGGAATTTTTCTTTATTATGCGGGAATGCTAGCCTTCTGTTCGATGGGAAGGCCAGAGATTTTTACTGGCGATTCCACAAGGGAACACCTGTCCTTCGTTGGGATCTTCTCTGTCAGGCTCTCCGAAAACAGTATAGGGACACGCGAACCGATGTCGACATTAGGGAGGCTATCCGCGATAGGAAGCAAAGGGAAAAGGAAAGCTTTGACGTTTTCTACGACGCCATTGTTTCCCTCATGGATGGGTTGGAAGTGCCCCTCTCCGAAAAATCGACGGTGGAGATTTTACTTAGAATTTGCGTCCAGAAATCCGGCATGAGCTGCTCAACATACAGATAAATTCAGTTGGCCAACTTAGGGAAGTTTGTAGGCGGAGAGAGAGTTTTCTGGACGACGTCAAACGTAATTATACGTATCAGAAAGTGACTCCTTTTCGAAAACAAGTGGCGGAACTGCTAGAGCCGTTATCAGACGATGCTTCAGAATTTTCCGATCTTGAAGGCGAGGCAGAAGTTGGTGCAATGGCCTTACTCTGTTGGAATTGCCACAAGGAAGGGCATCGGTACCAAGACTGTGACGGAAAGAGGAAGATCTTCTGTTATGGTTGTGGCAAGCCGAATACTTATAAACCTTCGTGCGCCAAGTGCTTAAAAAACTTCAAGGGGAACACACAGCCTCGTCAGCTGTGTGTCCAACGCCAGCGACCGACGAATCCCGAAGCAAACCAATAGAGCGTAGTAGTTCTTCGGCGTTAGTCGAAAAACTCAGTCCTTCAGACCCCCAGCCTACCTCAAGCCGAATATCTGGGTGGCCCAATACAATTAATACGAAAATAAATGTTTCAGGAGCTAAACAGAATATTAAGCGGCAAAGATCTACTTCCAGGAAGGCGAAACGCATGCGAAATTATTGGCAAACTTTTAAAACTATTAATACCATCCGGTTCAAAGATAAAGACAATCGTCCTTACGCTGAAGTCAGGATTTTGGATCGCATAATAACGGGTTTGTTAGATACGCGGAACTCTAGCTCGGCAGGTGATAAAAAGTCGAATTCCGTTTAAGCGAGTTTCATCCTCGGTGAGCACGGCGGATGGGAAAAGGCAAGAAGTAGTTGGTAGGATTAAGACTCTTATTAAGTATAAAGATAAGGAATTAGAATTAGAGTTTCATTTGATTCCGTCGCTCAGCCAAGACTTATATTTAGGCATAGATTTTTGGTCCAAGTTCGAGTTGCTGCCAACTGAGATGCAGATTTCTGAGATTGTAGCTGCAACGCATGACCTTTCTGCTCAGCAACGCGAAGATTTGGATAAAGTCATGAGCAAATTTCCTTCTTTTGCCGTGTCAGGTTTGGGAAAAACCTCAGTGTTGTCTCATATAATAGATGTTGGGGATGCTAAACCCGTGAAACAGCGACATTTTCCAGTATCTCCAGCCATTGAAAAGCTGTTATATGCGGAAATAGATAGGATGCTAAAGCTTGGGGTGATCGAAGAGTCGGATAGTGCATGGTCATCACCGGTAGTGCTAGTCCAGAAGCCTGGGAAAGTTCGCCTTTGCCTAGATAGCAGGAAGGTGAATGAGGTCACGAGGAAGGATGCTTATCCGCTTCCGCAGATTGATGGCATTCTGGGTCGACTTCCGAAAGCAATGTTCATTTCCAGTCTGGACCTTAAGGATGCATATTGGCAGGTACCTCTGGATCCTGGTTCTCGAGATAAGACTGCGTTTACCATTCCGGGAAAGCCGCTGTATCAGTACAAAGTCATGCCTTTCGGGCTCACAAACGCTTCCCAAACAATGACGCGCTTAATGGATAAAGTTATCCCAGCAGATCTTCGAAATGAGGTCTTTGTGTACTTGGACGATTTACTCGTCGTTTCAGATAGTTTCGAGTCCCATCTAAGAGTGTTAGAAATTGTGGCGGGACACGTGAAAACAGCAAGGCTGACGCTTAATGTAGAAAAGAGCAAGTTTTGTATGCGATCCGTGAGATACCTGGGGCATATCGTAGGAGAGGGTGTAATAAGAACAGATCCCGAAAAGATATCCGCCATGGCTGATTTTCCTTTGCCAAACTCGCTGAAAAGTCTCCGAAGATTTTTGGGCATGGTTGGCTGGTATAGGAAATTTATCCACAATTTTGCAACAGTGGCCGCACCATTGACGGATCTCCTAAAGCCAAGGCAGAAGTTTGCGATGTCGAACGAAGGAAGGCAGGCGTTTGAGGAGTTGAAAAAGGTTTTAGGTTCGGCCCCTGTTCTCCGCAGTCCAGACTTCACCAAACCGTTTTTTGTGCAGTGTGACGCTAGTAAAACGGGAGTCGGAGGTGTCTTAGTACAAAAAACTGCTGAAGGCGACGAATACCCAATTGCGTTCGTGTCAAAAAAAAAAATTGAGCAAAGCGCAACAAAATTATTCTGTGACAGAACAAGAATGTTTGGCGGCAATAGTGTGCATCAACCGATTTAGGGCGTACATAGAAGGACATGAGTTTACGGTCATTACGGACCATGCGTCTCTAAAATGGTTAATGACGCAAACGGACTTGCATTCTCGTTTGGCTCGATGGGCTCTTAAACTGCAGGGATTTAAGTTCAAGATTGAACATCGTAGCGGCAGGTTAAATGTAGTCCCAGATGCGTTATCGCGAGTGAACGAGGATACGCTGGCTGCATTAGACGCAAGTCATGGGCTCACATTAAATATGGATGCGGATGAATTTAAATCCCCGGAATATGCAGAATTGGTAGACAAAGTAAAAGCTAATATTGACAAATTGCCTGACGTCAAAACAGTGGATGACTTAGTCTATAGAAGAACAGAACATGCCACGGGGGATTCTCTTCATGATCAGTTTATCTGGAAATTATGGGTTCCAAAAGGTTTGATCAAGGAGGTTCTGAAGAATGCTCACGATCACCCTATGGCCTCTCATGGAGGAATTCATAAGACTTTGGAGAGAGTCCGTAGGTATTATTACTGGCCAGGACTAATAAACGACGTGAAAGCTTATGTGTTGGCGTGAGAAACCTGTAAGACGACAAAATCCCCGTTGAGAGCGTTAGGAGAGCTGTTGAGAGCGTTAGGATTGCTGGAGGATCGCTCGTTTGTTTTTTCTAAAGAGGATTCCTTGGAGTTGGTTCGGCGGAAGGCCAAAGAAGTCATGAAAAAGCAGAACGAGAAAAACGAGCCGCTATATAATATTCGTTCCCGAGAAGTATCTTATAGCGTTGGGCAGGAAGTGTATCGCAAGAACTTCAGACAAAGCAACTTCCAAGTGGGATACAATGCCAAGTTAGGTCCGAGCTATGTGAAGGCCAGGGTACGCAAACGGGTTGGAAATGCTTACTATGATTTGGAGGATCTGCAGGGTCATTTGGTTGGCAGATATCATGCCAAGGACATGAAACAATGAGTAGCTGCCTCAGGCTCTGGTTGTATCAATCTTGGGAGTCTGACCCCCAAGTTTGATATTAAGCGGGGGGCATTTGTAGCGCCTGATGCAGTTGAAGGGAAAGATACTTCCCTGGCGCCATCTAGGGAGTATCGGCGTGGCGCAAAGCTTTCGCGATCCATGGGTGCGGGTCAAAGCTAGAGGGGTGAATTTCACCTCGTTAAGGGGCAAATGTCAAATTTCGGCTGCGACCCGAAGGGAGCCGAAAAACAGAGTCAGGCTTCCCGCTCGATTTTGGGCGTCTCCCACTTTAATGTGATCTTGGCAGTCGAGCAAATAAGTTCGCATTTGGTTAAAACAGCCTTTTGATTTCAAGGAAAAAAAACCGACAACAGTTAGAACAACCGCGAGTGAAAAGATTTCATTAAATTTATTTCGCGTTGCCTCTGCCAAGGCATAAGTTCACAAAAAAATATATATTTTTGAGTGCAGCTCTGAGTCCCCCAGTGGTAAGCAAAGCAAAAGGAGAGGCGGAAAAAAAGAAGTCTAGGAGGTTAACAGTGCAAATTTTCGTCTAGGCTTGGCGCTTAATAAAAGCCCAAATTTGGTTGGCCTCCGCCATCGTCAGCGGCCTCTGCAGCCCAGCAGTATCGGCAGCGTTTTCGGCCTCTGCAGCCCAGCAGCATCGGCAGCGTTTTCGGCCTCTGCAGCCCAGCAGCATCGCCAGCGTCAGCGGCCGCAGCAGCATCCGCGGCCTCAGCGTCACCAGCGTTCCCAGCGTCGTCGATCTTAGCAGCGCCAGCGACGGCCTAAGCGTCACCAGCGGCCAGCAACACCACAGATAAGCGAACGACAATTATTTTTTTTTACGCTTAGAAAAAAAAGAGCGCGTAAGGCACAAGAAGAACGGGAAAAATGCCCAAATATTAGCAATTCTTTTTTGAGGGCGAAAAGAGAAGGGGCGAAGTCCATTTTCAAGCGGCGATTTTCCTTTGCTCCCATCTCCCGCTCCCGAAGCAAACACAAAAAATCGCAGTTTGATTTGGCCAGGCGTGCCCCATCGGAGAATGGCTTTCACGGAAGCGGACTAATGGATGCCGGAATTAATCTTAGTTTTAGCATTTAATTACCAATTTATTTTTTTTATTTGAAATCGGACGGCTAGGAAGCAGGAAGAAAGAAAAGACTGAAAGGAAAACCAAGATGGTGATACAAGAGCCAGTTTAAAAAAAAAAAAAAAAAAATCTTAACATATTGTCCTAGTTTATTTAATGCCATTTAAATTATATGCTCAAGTGTTTATTTTTATTCGAGCTTAGACAAAAGCTTGGGTTGCCCTTTTCTACAGTGGGAAGAATTTTCTTTATTTGACTTACAAAAATATGAGTGCCCTGTAACTATTTTTATTCCACAGCTTGCCCGAAGAAAGCGCTTACATCGTGGGAGTATGGTTAAACGTGAGTTGTAAAGGGTGTCTATTTTCAGACTCATTTTAATTTTTGTTCAAAAGAAATAATATACAAATATGAAAAACGAATGCTTGACAAACAGCGAATTAATGGTTAGAAATATTCGCATTTGACCCACTGTTAGAAGAACGAGATAACAAAAGTAATTTTCGCTAAGCTCGGAGCTGAGCAATTTCCATATTTGGCAAATGCATGTTTTTTTTTGGCTCTCGCATCCGCCAAATTTATTACTAGTCAATTGTTGTTGGTTTAACTACAATACAATCGTAAAATTCAACCTGTCCACAATTTTGTCTTGTTTAATTTTGTTTGTCAATCGCAATCGCACTTATAAATATTAATATTTTATTGTTTAATTTAAGTTTTAAATAGTTTTATTGGCATGTTGGAATCGTGGATAAGTTATTTTTTTTAGGTTAATAAATTAATTTTATAATGTTTTAAACAATTAATTTCATTTGCCCCACCTAGGATGACTCCTCTGTAGGGACATATCAGCAGCAAAAGGGGCCATTCAAAATGTATATATATATGTCGGTTCAGAATGGCCAAGGTAGGGAGGGCATGCACTCCTCATATCATCGGAGGAGTTTCGCGGAGTTCTGAGTAAAATTATGTCTGTCCGTATAAGTGTAGTGAGAGTTTACCTTCACCCCCAAGTTCTTGTCGCAGCACGCAAATCGATTCTATTAGAATGGCAGAAGGCCAGATGCAGGCGGGCAAGATCACCACCCCACTAGCCGACGAGCCGCAGCCGGATATTTCCGCGTGCGCCCCCTCGTATCTCTCAACACCCAGGCCGAACGCTGTAATTCGTTACAGTTATGATTTAATATCATTCTTAATAATCTGGCGCCCAACGTGTTGGCTAGACTATTCTGATCCTCAGAAACTCACGACTCTTATACAGAAAAATCCTCTTCTTAATTTTTTTTTAGGTGCCAGTGATGTTGCGGACGGCTAATATACATATTGTTTATATGTATATGGATGTGTTTACATCTCAGCCAACGGTTGCCAAAACACTCTGCCATATTTTCACCTTCATGTCTTACTTTAATCTTGATATCAGGTGCATAGGAATATAGTTGAGCAGTTTTCAGGAAACGTTCAGCTAGCCACGGCTGATGAGAGACTAGAAGTGAGACAAAATCTGTTCTATTTAAAAAATTTTTAGGGACCAAAAGAGTAGAGTAATTTAGACGCTTGGTTTTGCAGGTGAAAGGGTTATTGTTAATCTTTTCCTGACCACGGATATTTAGGCTGCGCTGAGGACCCAAAACTCTTTTAGTCGATTGGCATCATGCTTTTAAAACGCATAGGAAACAGAGGATTATCTTTAAGAAGAAACCCACTGGCCACGCTTTAAAGCGAGATCGATATGCCAGATCACACGAGTAGGGTACAGCGATAGCTTCAGCTGTGAAAGCTTCGCTTACATGCAGTTGTTGTTGGTGATTCCGAGTTTGGCAGTCAACAGGTGTTTGTTGTTGTCAAAACGTATGACGTAGCTCTGCATAAGCAGCAATTGCATATTTTCCATCTCCTTTTTACTCTAGAATTCCGTACCTAGCTGCTGTTTTTAGTCTCTCAGGGAGAGCACCTATGGTTGATGGCAAATCATTTTATGAATATTATCTTTTGAGATTTGTTTAGAATTTCGAAATTTTCGCTTATTGATGTTTATCTAGTTATTTATTTTTCTGATTTTATTTATATATTTATTTATTATTTCTATTTTTTTGCCATACCAATTTATTTATTATTTTTATTTATTGTGTCTTGCGTATTTATTCAATATTTACTTGTCTTTATCTATTTGTTTACCTTTACTCTTTACCATCGGCTCCAACTGAAGTTGAGAGAGTTTAGGAGCAGAGCAAATTAAGCTCAAGTTTGATAAGAGAGTTCCTTTAATTGCAAAGTAAGAGAAGAGCAGGCCAAACAAGTGGTCAGTTTCGTAAGGTCATTGACCGCACTGAATACGAACAAATTAAAGAGATTAAGTAAGAGTACTGATCAGCTGTTCAGCTTCTCGAGGTCGTTGACCGCAGTTAAAACCAAGTAAATAAAGAGAACAAATAAATAGAAAGCTCAAATACATATAGAAAATAAAGGTTTGTTCTTAAGTTTTAAAATTGGGAGTTAGCTTTTATCTTTTATGTTTGCGTTAGTTTTCAGATTTTTTTTGTAGCTCATATTTTTGTTTTATTGTGCCCTAGTAAATAATTTCTGTTCATCCATTTTTGCATCGCTTATTGCTGTCTAAAAAAAAAAAAAAAAAAAAAAAAAATAAAAATGAGTGAGATAGAGAGGGAAGATGCTGAAAGCGTTCCTAAATGTAGGATTTGCGATAAAGATCTGTCCATATCCCTATCGTACAAATTAAAATGTGGTGACGAATTTCATAAAAACTGCCTCACTTCATATTCAAGGCTCCATAGGGAATGTCCGACTTGTGGGGTCGTTGCATTCCAGGGTACTTCTGGGACCAAACCCAAGGATTCACCAGCGACTAGTAGCAAGCCCGCTGAGAACCGATCGGAGGCAGACATTGGCAGTATCGTGGCCCTAGCAGTACAGGGGATGCGGGACGAATTGCTTACGCAATTGACTCAGCAAATGTCTCGAATAATAGAGGCAATATAGCACCCAGAGAATGACATTAATTTGCTACAGTCGGACAGACCACCTAGCCGAGATTCAGATGGGTCCGTGCGAAACTTTAGGTTTACGCCAGGCAGTACAGGCTCTGATCTAGTCAATCGGCCAGATAAAGTCGGCCATATCCTCAACAGCTGGAAGCTCCGTTTTAATGGCAGTTCAGAAGGAATTAGTGTTGATAATTTAATTTAGTTTGTCAATCGCAATCGCACTTATAAATATTAATATTTTATTGTTTAATTTAAGTTTTAAATAGTTTTATTGGCATGTTGGAATCGTGGATAAGTTATTTTTTTTAGGTTAATAAATTAATTTTATAATGTTTTAAACAATTAATTTCATTTGCCCCACCTAGGATGACTCCTCTGTAGGGACATATCAGCAGCAAAAGGGGCCATTCAAAATGTATATATATATGTCGGTTCAGAATGGCCAAGGTAGGGAGGGCATGCACTCCTCATATCATCGGAGGAGTTTCGCGGAGTTCTGAGTAAAATTATGTCTGTCCGTATAAGTGTAGTGAGAGTTTACCTTCACCCCCCAAGTTCTTGTCGCAGCACGCAAATCGATTCTATTAGAATGGCAGAAGGCCAGATGCAGGCGGGCAAGATCACCACCCCACTAGCCGACGAGCCGCAGCCGGATATTTCCGCGTGCGCCCCCCTCGTATCTCTCAACACCCAGGCCGAACGCTGTAATTCGTTACAGTTATGATTTAATATCATTCTTAATAATCTGGCGCCCAACGTGTTGGCTAGACTATTCTGATCCTCAGAAACTCACGACTCTTATACAGAAAAATCCTCTTCTTAATTTTTTTTTAGGTGCCAGTGATGTTGCGTACGGCTAATATACATATTGTTTATATGTATATGGATGTGTTTACATCTCAGCCAACGGTTGCCAAAACACTCTGCCATATTTTCACCTTCATGTCTTACTTTAATCTTGATATCAGGTGCATAGGAATATAGTTGAGCAGTTTTCAGGAAACGTTCAGCTAGCCACGGCTGATGAGAGACTAGAAGTGAGACAAAATCTTTTCTATTTAAAAAATTTTTAGGGACCAAAAGAGTAGACTAATTTAGACGCTTGGATTTGCAGGTGAAAGGGTTATTGTTAATCTTTTCCTGACCACGGATATTTAGGCTGCGCTGAGGACCCAAAACTCTTTTAGTCGATTGGCATCATGCTTTTAAAACGCATAGGAAACAGAGGATTATCTTTAAGAAGAAACCCACTGGCCACGCTTTAAAGCGAGATCGATATGCCAGATCACACGAGTAGGGTACAGCGATAGCTTCAGCTGTGAAAGCTTCGCTTACATGCAGTTGTTGTTGGTGATTCCGAGTTTGGCAGTCAACAGGTGTTTGTTGTTGTCAAAACGTATGACGTAGCTCTGCATAAGCAGCAATTGCATATTTTCCATCTCCTTTTTACTCTAGAATTCCGTACCTAGCTGCTGTTTTTAGTCTCTCAGGGAGAGCACCTATGGTTGATGGCAAATCATTTTATGAATATTATCTTTTGAGATTTGTTTACAATTTCGAAATTTTCGCTTATTGATGTTTATCTAGTTATTTATTTTTCTGATTTTATTTATATATTTATTTATTATTTCTATTTTTTGCCATACCAATTTATTTATTATTTTTATTTATTGTGTCTTGCGTATTTATTCAATATTTACTTGTCTTTATCTATTTGTTTACCTTTACTCTTTACCATCGGCTCCAACTGAAGTTGAGAGAGTTTAGGAGCAGAGCAAATTAAGCTCAAGTTTGATAAGAGAGTTCCTTTAATTGCAAAGTAAGAGAAGAGCAGGCCAAACAAGTGGTCAGTTTCGTAAGGTCATTGACCGCACTGAATACGAACAAATTAAAGAGATTAAGTAAGAGTACTGATCAGCTGTTCAGCTTCTCGAGGTCGTTGACCGCAGTTAAAACCAAGTAAATAAAGAGAACAAATAAATAGAAAGCTCAAATACATATAGAAAATAAAGGTTTGTTCTTAAGTTTTAAAATTGGGAGTTAGCTTTTATCTTTTATGTTTGCGTTAGTTTTCAGATTTTTTTTGTAGCTCATATTTTTGTTTTATTGTGCCCTAGTAAATAATTTCTGTTCATCCATTTTTGCTTCGCTTATTGCTGTCTAAAAAAAAAAAAAATAAATAAATAAAAAAATAAAAATGAGTGAGATAGAGAGGGAAGATGCTGAAAGCGTTCCTAAATGTAGGATTTGCGATAAAGATCTGTCCATATCCCTATCGTACAAATTAAAATGTGGTGACGAATTTCATAAAAACTGCCTCACTTCATATTCAAGGCTCCATAGGGAATGTCCGACTTGTGGGGTCGTTGCATTCCAGGGTACTTCTGGGACCAAACCCAAGGATTCACCAGCGACTAGTAGCAAGCCCGCTGAGAACCGATCGGAGGCAGACATTGGCAGTATCGAGGCCCTAGCAGTACAGGGGATGCGGGACGAATTGCTTACGCAATTGACTCAGCAAATGTCTCGAATAATAGAGGCAAATATAGCACCCAGAGAATGACATTAATTTGCTACAGTCGGACAGACCACCTAGCCGAGATTCAGATGGGTCGGTGCGAAACTTTAGGTTTACGCCAGGCAGTACAGGCTCTGATCTAGTCAATCGGCCAGATAAAGTCGGCCATATCCTCAACAGCTGGAAGCTCCGTTTTAATGGCAGTTCAGAAGGAATTAGTGTTGATAATTTCATTTACCGCGTCGAGGCATTGACTCATCAGACCTTGGAAGGGAATTTTTCTTTATTATGCGGGAATGCTAGCCTTTTGTTCGATGGGAAGGCCAGAGATTTTTACTGGCGATTCCACAAGGCAACACCTGTCCTTCGTTGGGATCTTCTCTGTCAGGCTCTCCGAAAACAGTATAGGGACACGCGAACCGATGTCGACATTAGGGAGGCTATCCGCGATAGGAAGCAAAGGGAAAAGGAAAGCTTTGACGTTTTCTACGACGCCATTGTTTCCCTCATGGATGGGTTGGAAGTGCCCCTCTCCGAAAAATCGACGGTGGAGATTTTACTTAGGAATTTGCGTCCAGAAATCCGGCATGAGCTGCTCAACATACAGATAAATTCAGTTGGCCAACTTAGGGAAGTTTGTAGGCGGAGAGAGAGTTTTCTGGACGACGTCAAACGTAATTATACGTATCAGAAAGTGACTCCTTTTCGAAAACAAGTGGCGGAACTGCTAGAGCCGTTATCAGACGATGCTTCAGAATTTTCCGATCTTGAAGGCGAGGCAGAAGTTGGTGCAATGGCCTTACTCTGTTGGAATTGCCACAAGGAAGGGCATCGGTACCAAGACTGTGACGGAAAGAGGAAGATCTTCTGTTATGGTTGTGGCAAGCCGAATACTTATAAACCTTCGTGCGCCAAGTGCTTAAAAAACTTCAAGGGGAACACACAGCCTCGTCAGCTGTGTGTCCAACGCCAGCGACCGACGAATCCCGAAGCAAACCAATAGAGCGTAGTAGTTCTTCGGCGTTAGTCGAAAAACTCAGTCCTTCAGACCCCCAGCCTACCTCAAGCCGAATATCTGGGTGGCCCAATACAATTAATACGAAAATAAATGTTTCAGGAGCTAAACAGAATATTAAGCGGCAAAGATCTACTTCCAGGAAGGCGAAACGCATGCGAAATTATTGGCAAACTTTTAAAACTATTAATACCATCCGGTTCAAAGATAAAGACAATCGTCCTTACGCTGAAGTCAGGATTTTGGATCGCATAATAACGGGTTTGTTAGATACGCGGAACTCTAGCTCGGCAGGTGATAAAAAGTCGAATTCCGTTTAAGCGAGTTTCATCCTCGGTGAGCACGGCGGATGGGAAAAGGCAAGAAGTAGTTGGTAGGATTAAGACTCTTATTAAGTATAAAGATAAGGAATTAGAATTAGAGTTTCATTTGATTCCGTCGCTCAGCCAAGACTTATATTTAGGCATAGATTTTGGTCCAAGTTCGAGTTGCTGCCAACTGAGATGCAGATTTCTGAGATTGTAGCTGCAACGCATGACCTTTCTGCTCAGCAACGCGAAGATTTGGATAAAGTCATGAGCAAATTTCCTTCTTTTGCCGTGTCAGGTTTGGGAAAAACCTCAGTGTTGTCTCATATAATAGATGTTGGGGATGCTAAACCCGTGAAACAGCGACATTTTCCAGTATCTCCAGCCATTGAAAAGCTGTTATATGCGGAAATAGATAGGATGCTAAAGCTTGGGGTGATCGAAGAGTCGGATAGTGCATGGTCATCACCGGTAGTGCTAGTCCAGAAGCCTGGGAAAGTTCGCCTTTGCCTAGATAGCAGGAAGGTGAATGAGGTCACGAGGAAGGATGCTTATCCGCTTCCGCAGATTGATGGCATTCTGGGTCGACTTCCGAAAGCAATGTTCATTTCCAGTCTGGACCTTAAGGATGCATATTGGCAGGTACCTCTGGATCCTGGTTCTCGAGATAAGACTGCGTTTACCATTCCGGGAAAGCCGCTGTATCAGTACAAAGTCATGCCTTTCGGGCTCACAAACGCTTCCCAAACAATGACGCGCTTAATGGATAAAGTTATCCCAGCAGATCTTCGAAATGAGGTCTTTGTGTACTTGGACGATTTACTCGTCGTTTCAGATAGTTTCGAGTCCCATCTAAGAGTGTTAGAAATTGTGGCGGGACACGTGAAAACAGCAAGGCTGACGCTTAATGTAGAAAAGAGCAAGTTTTGTATGCGATCCGTGAGATACCTGGGGCATATCGTAGGAGAGGGTGTAATAAGAACAGATCCCGAAAAGATATCCGCCATGGCTGATTTTCCTTTGCCAAACTCGCTGAAAAGTCTCCGAAGATTTTTGGGCATGGTTGGCTGGTATAGGAAATTTATCCACAATTTTGCAACAGTGGCCGCACCATTGACGGATCTCCTAAAGCCAAGGCAGAAGTTTGCGATGTCGAACGAAGGAAGGCAGGCGTTTGAGGAGTTGAAAAAGGTTTTAGGTTCGGCCCCTGTTCTCCGCAGTCCAGACTTCACCAAACCGTTTTTTGTGCAGTGTGACGCTAGTAAAACGGGAGTCGGAGGTGTCTTAGTACAAAAAACTGCTGAAGGCGACGAATACCCAATTGCGTTCGTGTCAAAAAAAAAATTGAGCAAAGCGCAACAAAATTATTCTGTGACAGAACAAGAATGTTTGGCGGCAATAGTGTGCATCAACCGATTTAGGGCGTACATAGAAGGACATGAGTTTACGGTCATTACGGACCATGCGTCTCTAAAATGGTTAATGACGCAAACGGACTTGCATTCTCGTTTGGCTCGATGGGCTCTTAAACTGCAGGGATTTAAGTTCAAGATTGAACATCGTAGCGGCAGGTTAAATGTAGTCCCAGATGCGTTATCGCGAGTGAACGAGGATACGCTGGCTGCATTAGACGCAAGTCATGGGCTCACATTAAATATGGATGCGGATGAATTTAAATCCCCGGAATATGCAGAATTGGTAGACAAAGTAAAAGCTAATATTGACAAATTGCCTGACGTCAAAACAGTGGATGACTTAGTCTATAGAAGAACAGAACATGCCACGGGGGATTCTCTTCATGATCAGTTTATCTGGAAATTATGGGTTCCAAAAGGTTTGATCAAGGAGGTTCTGAAGAATGCTCACGATCACCCTATGGCCTCTCATGGAGGAATTCATAAGACTTTGGAGAGAGTCCGTGGCCAGGACTAATAAACGACGTGAAAGCTTATGTGTTGGCGTGCTAAACCTGTAAGACGACAAAAGCCCCGAATACGGTTCAGAGACCGCCTATAGGTGTGCCTCCGGAATCGGAGCGTTTCTTTCAACGGTTATATGTAGACTTTCTGGGTCCCTATCCGCGTTCTAAAAGTGGTAATATTGGTATTTTCATTGTTCTGGACCATTATTCTAAATTTGTGTTCCTGAAAGCAGTCAAGAAGTTGACGGCGGATGTCGTCATAAAGTACCTTCAGCAAGACCGGTTTCACACCTTTGGGGTGCCTGAAATCATTATTTCAGACAACGGGTCCCAATTCAAATCGGACACTTTCCAGAAGTTTCTCCGTGAATATAAAGTCAGCCATAAGCTCACAGCAGTTTACTCGCCACAGGCGAACGCCTCGGAGCGAGTGAATAGATCGGTCATAGCTGCCATCCGTTCTTATGTTAGGCCCGATCAGAAAAATTGGGATGAAGAACTAAGTAGCATTTGTTGTGCCTTAAGATCTTCTGTGCATTCCAGTCTGGGGACGACCCCCTATTATATGGTATTTGGCCAGCAGTTTGTAGGATCGGGATCGACCTATAAGCTGTTGAGAGCGTTAGGATTGCTGGAGGATCGCTCGTTTGTTTTTTCTAAAGAGGATTCCTTGGAGTTGGTTCGGAGTAAGGCCAAAGAAGTAATGAAAAAGCAGAACGAGAAAAACGAGCGGCTATATAATATTCGTTCCCGAGAAGTATCTTATAGCGTTGGGCAGGAAGTGTATCGCAAGAACTTCAGACAAAGCAACTTCCAAGTGGGATACAATGCCAAGTTAGGTCCGAGCTATGTGAAGGCCAGGGTACGCAAACGGGTTGGAAATACTTACTATGATTTGGAGGATCTGCAGGGTCATTTGGTTGGCAGATATCATGCCAAGGACATGAAACAATGAGTAGCTGCCTCAGGCTCTGGTTGTATCAATCTTGGGAGTCTGACCCCCAAGTTTGATTTTCAGCGAGGGGCATTTGTAGCGCCTGATGCAGTTGAAGGGAAAGATACTTCCCTGGCGCCATCTAGGGAGTATCAGCGTGGCGCAAAGCTTTCGCGATCCAGGGGTGCGGGTCAAAGCTAGAGGGGTGAATTTCACCTCGTTAAGGGGCAAATGCCAAATTTCGGCTGCGACCCGAAGGGAGCCGAAAAACAGAGTCAGGCTTCCCGCTCGATTTTGGGCGTCTCCCACTTTAATGTGATCTTGGCAGTCGAGCAAATAAGTTCGCTTTTGGGTAAAACAGGCTTTTGATTTCAAGGAAAAAAAAACCGACAACAGTTAGAACAACCGCGAGTGAAAAGAAAAAAATAAGTCTAGGAGGTTAACAGTGCAAATTTTCGTCTAGGCTTGGCGCTTAATAAAAGCCCAAATTTGTTTGGCCTCAGCCATCGTCAGCGGCCTCTGCAGCCCAGCAGTATCGGCAGCGTTTTCGGCCTCTGCAGCCCAGCAGCATCGGCAGCGTTTTCGGCCTCTGCAGCCCAGCAGCATCGCCAGCGTCAGCGGCCGCAGCAGCATCCGCGGCCTCAGCGTCACCAGCGTTCCCAGCGTCGTCGATCTTAGCAGCGCCAGCGACGGCCTAAGCGTCACCAGCGGCCAGCAACTCCACAGATAAGCGAACGACAATTATTTTTTTTACGCTTGGAAAAAAAACAGAGCGCGTAAGGCGCAAGAAGAACGGGAAAAGTGCCCAAATATTAGCAACTCTTTTCTTTTTGAGGGCGAAAAGAGAAGGGGCAAAGTCCATTTTCAAGCGGCGATTTTCCTTTGCTCCCATCTCACGCTCCCGAAGCAAACACCAAAAAATCGCAGTGCCCCATCGAAGAATGGCTTTCACGGAAGCGGCCTAATGGATGCCGGAATTAATCTTAGTTTTAGCATTTAATTATCAATTTATTTTATTTATTTGAAATCGGACGGCTAGGAAGCAGGAAGAAAGGAAAGACTGAAAGGAAAACCAAGATGGCGATATAAGAGCCAGTTTAAAAAAAAAAAAGTCTTAATATATTGGCCTAGTTTATTTACTGCCATTTAAATTATATGCTCAAGTGTTTATTTTTATTCGAGCTTAGACAAAAGCTTGGGTTGCCCTTTTCTACAGTGGGAAGAATTTTCTTTATTTAACTTACAAAAATATGAGTGCCCCGTAACTATTTTTATTCCACAGCTTGCCCGAAGAAAGCGCTTTCATCGTGGGAGTATGGTTAAACGTGAGTTGTAAACGGACTCATTTTGATTTTTGGTTCAAAAGAAATTAATATATAAATATGAAAAACGAACGCTTGATAAACAGCGAATTAATGGTTAGAAATATTCGCATTTGACCCACTGTTAGAGAACGAGATAACAAAAGTAATTTTCGCTAAGCTCGGAGCGGAGCAATTTCCATATTTGGCAAATGCATGTTTTTTTTGCTCTCGCATCCGCCAAATTTATTACTAGTCAATTGTTGTTGGTTTAACTACAATACAATCGTAAAATTCAACCTGTCCACAATTTTGTCTTGTTTAATTTTGTTTGTCAATCGCAATCGCACTTATAAATATTAATATTTTATTGTTTAATTTAAGTTTTAAATAGTTTTATTGGCATGTTGGAATCGTGGATAAGTTATTTTTTTTAGGTTAATAAATTAATTTTATAATGTTTTAAACAATTAATTTCATTTGCCCCACCTAGGATGACTCCTCTGTAGGGACATATCAGCAGCAAAAGGGGCCATTCAAAATGTATATATATATGTCGGTTCAGAATGGCCAAGGTAGGGAGGGCATGCACTCCTCATATCATCGGAGGAGCTTCGCGGAGTTCTGAGTAAAATTATGTCTGTCCGTATAAGTGTAGTGAGAGTTTACCTTCACCCCCCAAGTTCTTGTCGCAGCACGCAAATCGATTCTATTAGAATGGCAGAAGGCCAGATGCAGGCGGGCAAGATCACCACCCCACTAGCCGACGAGCCGCAGCCGGATATTTCCGCGTGCGCTCCCCTCGTATCTCTCAACACCCAGGCCGAACGCTGTAATTCGTTACAAAATCCAGGTCAAAATGGAGCAAACTATAGGCTCTAAACTCAGAATCCTTCAGCCTCGGGATTCACTTTCAGTTTATACTCGAAGCCATCACGCCGGTCTTAGCCTTCATCCGTTGAGAAAATTTTAAGTAAAAGTTAAAGTGAACGAAATTGTTTAAATAAAAACAAAAAGTGAATAAAAAGAAATTGTTTAAATAAAAACAATTTTGTTAACAAAACAAAAATATTAACAACGAAAACATTTTTAAAAACAATAAAAAATCATCAACAAACATATTGTGGTGAACAAGTGAACAAAAATAGTTTAAATAACAAAAATTTTGTGTGTAAAACCAATAAAAATTACCAACAACAACAACAAAAACATTTATCGAGAAAAACTCGAATAAAAAAATAAAAATAAAAAAACAAAAAACAAACTACCGCTCCAGCACCAGCACCAGCGCCATCAGCTCCATCAACATCACCAACTCCATCAGCTCCATCAACATCATCAACTCCGCCACCTCATCATCCACCTCAACCTTCGACAACATGAACAACATTAACAACAACATGAACTTCAACGCCTCCACCTCCTCATCAACCTCAAACAACTTGAACAATGGCAACATTTTTTGCCATACCTGCCAAATATGTCTCCCTGCAGGGAAGAAATGGCATTCTCATATCCGCTCCGAAGATCATAAATCGCGTGCTATACAACCTGTTGATGGTTGTGTGAAGCAGATTTTTGATGGATTTAAGGGTCGCATCCTTCAATACATGTTTGTTAATGAAGGGCCTGCTGTTAGGAATCCCACTGAATTCCTGAATGAAGCGGGCACAGCACTGGATCCCCACATTAAAAGAGTGATGACTTCCCACCACTGCTCAAAAATAAATTTTGAATTGTTTGGAGAGTATATGCTAGTGAAGGAGGATTTCATACGTGTGGAAATAAAGTCATTTCAGACAAAAATGACTTTCATAACAGCTGCTTCCAATTTCACAGCATATTTTGATTTCCACAAACAATAAATTGAAGCAAAAATGAGTGAGTTCCAGGAAAGGGATAGCGGGTGGACGCTAACTCGCATCATCAGAGTGGAATTAAATATGTTGAAATGTGATCCATTAAAAGGCTCGAGTCATTTTGTACTCCCCAAAAAACTGCAAAATGATGATGAATACTGCTTCAAGTGGGCTATACTATCCCACTTTTCAAGAAGCAAAAAGCCACAGCGATGCACCTCATATGGAGTGAACATAGCCAATGAAGTTATTGATATTCAAGGCTTAATACAATTTGATTTCACGGGATTGGATTTCCCAATGGAGATAAGTGAAATTTATTAATTCACAGATCAAAACCAACACATAAGTTTAAATGTGTTCGGCTATTGTGAGGAGGATAATAAAGTATTTGGACCACTTTATTGGGAAGCTGTGGAAAGGGACTTCCACATTAATTTATTATATGTTGATGGAGCAACTGCCAATGCCAACGGACATTTTGTGTGTATAAAGTCCATGTCAAAGTAAGTATTAGAAAAAAAAAAGAAAATAAAAATAATAAACATAAAATAAATAAATAAAATAATAAAATAAATAAATTAAAATATATAAATAAATAAATACAAATGTACTAATTCAATTTTTTTATTTTTATTTACAGATTACTCTCAGCACAAATGGGACAGGAAAGAATTGCACGACTTTTCTGTAATAAATGTTTGTGCTATTCGACGAGCGACCAAAGGGCTGAGGAACATGTTCGACTATGCAGCAATATAGTGACGGAAGCACCACATCGCGATGCATTAAAGCTGGAGTTCACCAATTACACAGTGTAACAAATTTTAAAAAAGTAAAAGCACTTTTGAAGTGACCTAGTAGAGATCGTTAAGCAGGTCGAATATAACACAAAACCATGTTTGAAATTCTTCTAACACCCTCAAAATCTTGAGTTATGGTCAAAAAACCGTTTTTCGGCTCTTTTTCACTTTGAAAAATTCCTGCTCAAAAAGTTGTTGACCAATTTAAAAACTCTTGGAGTTTTTCATAGCTTAATAGTGTAGCTTACAGGAAAAAAAAAACGTATTGTTTGTTTCGAATGAGAAAGACAATATTTTTGCTTCGAAATATGCAACTCGCACTTTTTGTTCGTGTTTTTTCGACTTTGATGCCATTTTTTTTAATCAAATCACCAATATTTTTCAATGATGCGCACTTATTGTTGTTGCCTAGTCAATTACAAATAAAACAAGACCAATTTCATGAAAAAATGACGAAAATTGATGAAGTTCATAACGATTTTTCCCCCTCAAAAAAAAGTATTTTTTAGAGCGCACTATAGTAACAATGTGTAAAAGGGAACGAATGAGGACAATGAAAGGGTAATTCAGAGTTTAAACAGCAAATTGACATTATGGAATATATTTTTATTAATATCATAGTTCTGTAAACGTATTTTTTCTCATTTTCTAATTTTTTTTATTCAAAATTTTGCACCCAAAGTATAAAAGTGAGAAAAAAAACGTTTACAGAACAATGATATTAATAAAAATATATTCCATAATGTCAATTTGCTGTTTAAACTCTGAATTACCCTTTCATTGTCCTCATTCGAAAAAGATGGTCTTGGAAAAACCCTTTTAGTCGAACATTCTATCGACACTTCAAATGCAAAACCCATAGGAGTAAAAGCTAGAATAAAACATAAATTAGGTGAAAATATATATAAATTAGAAGATCTAATCGGAAAGGAATTAGGAAACTTTTATGTCAAAAATATTTGGCGTGCATAATCATATTCACCCGTTTTCAGCTTTTATCTATACTGTGGAAGTAAAGATCAAACCTGTGCTGTGGGGGTGAGAGGCAATTTAATTTAATATATGTAATATTATATATTATGTTATATATATGTATTTATTATATTATATACATATATATATATATATATATATTATATTATATATATATGTGTATTATATTATGTTTATGTAGGGGGGTGGCGAGGATCCTCCGCTAAAGGATTCCAGAAAATATAATGCGTATATATCCCGCGAAGAGGAAGACGTAGAAAATATTCGGGGGTCGAGAGTCGACAATGGCATGGAGCGCCCGTAGTGTTTTATTGAACATGCATTTGGTTACTAATCTAAGCTTAAACATAGAGCCGTGCTCCCGCCCGCTATACTCCGCTAAAGCGAGAGCGGGAGATCGGCGGCGGCCGACTGCTGGATCGGATTTATCCCGAGCTCGGGGAGCGGGAGCGTCAGAGCGTCGGGAGCGGCGGAAGAGTGCAGTGGCCGAAGATGTGGAGGAGAGCATCGAGGGCGATCGCTGCCAAGACAGGTGCCGAGGAGCGGCGGAATAGTGTCGCGAAACGGCCGGAGATTGCAGCGAAGCGGAGTGCGGGCGAGCGTCGGCACGCCCGACGAACTATGCGCGGAAGCCCGAAATACGGGAGCGCAAGAGCGGTTGAGCTTTCGGAAGCTCGGTGGCCAGAGGGGGTACAATGGGCCCCTCACGTAAACATATTATATATATACCAATATAATCAGACGCGACTGTAAACTGCATATAAAAAACTTATCATGCAGTTCTGCACTCTCCAAAAATATAAGTTAAAAAGCTTATCTATGCAATAGGTATCGATGCACTGATAACAGCTGATCGATGCACCGATGCAACTCTAATGAGCTTTAATGCACTTGTCAAACCGAGCTTAATTTTTATACCATGTACCGTAGGTACAAAGGTATATTAATTTCGTGCAAATGTATGTAACAGGCAGAAGGAAGCATTTCCGACCCCATAAAGTATATATATTCTTGATCAGCATCAACAGCCCAGTCGATATAGCCATGTCTGTCTGTCCGTCTGTCCGTCTGTCCGTCTGTCCGTCTGTATGAACGCCTAGATCTCAGCAACTATAAGAGCTAGACCCACCAAATTTGGTATGTAGGTCGGAATGTTTTGCACGCAGATCAAGTTTGTTTCAGATTTAAAAATTTCCCCCCCACTCCCCCGAAAATCAATAAAAACGTTTTGCAGCCACAAATATTACCATAGATCTTTCTTTTTGTGCATAGGCATGCATATGTAGAACATGTATCAATACCGAAAATCTGGTAAAGATCGGCTGAAAAACACAAAAGTTATTTACTTATCAGTGTGTTATCTATTTGGCAGCTAGCAACAGGTGCATCCCAAAAAACAACAACAAAACTGATGAGCGCAAGAAACTAACTCCCGTGCGCAAAAAAGAGAGAGGGGCTATCTCTATCTCTGTCTTGCACACGCAAGTGCATGAGATGGTGGTGGTTTTGCAAAGAGCGAGTTTGTTTACATTTCTCTAATAGGCAAAAGTCGCGATCAGCTGATCAGCTGTGGTGTTCCCTGGTTACCGATTTTATTTATAATCGGGAGCTTATTCGAGCGGCGATACATTTTGGTACATGGTATATAACAGTCGTTCACGAACGACTGTAGCTTTCTTACTTGTTTCCCTTGTATCCGCTCGAAATTTTCTCTCATTCTATTTGAGATCTGTGCCAAGCCAAACGTCTTGATTTTCTTACGATTTTCATGTAAATCTAAGACGGCACGTGCCACGAGGAAAATTCGTTCCAACCTCGCAACATTTTTGAGTGTGCTTTTTCGCACCCATAATACTTTTTATCTGGGATTGGATTAAATAAAAGCCCCAAATAAATAATTGTGTGTGGTGCCCCGATACAGTGCTGGGTAAGAATATTGTGCTAGTGTGTGATCGAAATTAAATAGTGATTTTCTAGCCGGATCATCCGAGCCATTCTGCTCCCGCTTGGGCAGCGAATCATTTGAGCCAGCGAAACCAAATTAAGTGGCTGCTTCAGCGATCCATATTTGCATTTTTCTGACGCTCCGCCCAGTCTTTTGGCCGGCTACGGCCGCTGGCCAACCTACGCCCGTTTTGGCTTGTTTCTTTGGAGGTTGTAAACGAACTTAAGAAGGAGGTCGTTTCCCTACGGAATTTTGGTTTTTCACCAGCTATATCGGCGAAACCCTCAAGGGCGCTGCTGCACTTATTAATGTGCAAATAATCAATCGCAGAAACAGTTGTATCGCCTGCGTTATATTTTGATTAATCTAAGATTATATTTAAAAGCGAGTTTATATATATATATATATATATCTAACTTTGTTTTCATGTGCTGCTGACGAGTTTGGTTTTTCATATTTGCAATTAATTTCCACCCTTATCAGCCAAGGTCACCAAGGTCAGCGAGCCCGTCGACATCGAGGGACACGGTAGTAAGTACGGCATAGCCGGAATAAAATCTTGTGAAAAGCCAAGACCAGCACACAGATAGGGAAGATCGCTCCTATTTAGGGAGTTTTTCTCTGTACTTATTTAACTTTATTTTCTATATATTCTAAGTACATAAGTACTTATGATATCGACTACTTTTGAACTTTTATATACAATCTTAGTATTAATTGCACTCGATGTTAGGATATAACATACGATGTATGGATATAACATCAAGTTTTTGATTGAATTATAACGAAATTGAAATCATGAATTATTAGAGTCATTTATTTAGGCACCTTAAGTGATCAACACCTCAGATGGATTCAAAGATAGGGAAATAAATAACATCTTATTTCTCAAACAAAAATAGTTCATGCCGCATATTTAATTCTTGGGTTTCCTTTTTTTTCCCTATACTCTGTCTACAATTAATTCGAGTAATGGGAATGTCCCAAAAGGTACAAAGAACCACGCCATTTTCCCTGAGCACAGCTGGCATCCTTTAGTAGACAGAGCGTACCTCGAAGGACATATGCCGTCCGTTACAGTCTTCGAGAGAAAAATCCTTCGCAAGATCTTCGGACCTGTTTGCGTTGGCGGAACCTACCATATCAGGTGGAACGATGAGCTGTATGAGCTATATGGCGATGTGGACATAGTCAAGCGAATTAATATTCAGCGACTTCGCTGGCTTGGCCACATAGCTCGTATGAAAGGAACAACTCCAGCTCGATCCGTTTTCGAAGTGGTAGTTGGCGGACAACGTAGGAGAGGAAGACCACGCGCACGTTGGAGAGACCAGATAGACGCAATTCTGGCGACGCTTGGGATCGCCAACTGGCGGAGTCGCGCACAGGACAGAGGAGCGTGGAGGCAAATCGTGCATCAGGTTGTACCCCGTTAGGGGTGTTTATGCCATATATATATATATATATTCTACACTGATAACAAAAAAATTCTCCTTTTAAGATTTTGTGCATTCTTAAAATTAAAATCTTAATATAAGACCAAAATTCTATAAGTGAGATTTTTCAGGGTTCATTCAAGCACAAAAACATCTAGATTTAAGATTTTCCACATTCTTAAATAAAGAGATTAATTTAAGACCAAATATTCTAATAACAATACGAAATAATCCTAAACCAACACCAAAAAAGATTAATTTCAAGAATAAAAACTTACATTAAGATTTTTGTCATTCTTAAAATTCCTAGAGAGTGAAAAATATTCTTTAAAATTTTTGTTTTTGTATTTTCTTATACATTTAGAACAAATCCCCCACACAATTCCCCAAAAAAAAAAAAAAAAAGAGAAAAAATCAAAAGTCAAACCGGTATTCGAACCCATGCACTTTGGATTGGCAGTCCGATGCCTTAACCACTAGGCCAAACGGCAAGCAGGCGATCGGGCGTCCAGATTCCATGTAGAATCGAGCATTGCGGCTTCCACGGGTAAAATGCGGGTTATACCGCTGGAACCCGCCATAGAACATATTTTTTTGTATGAGATGTCTCTAAATATTCTATATATTCATACTCTTTGGTTCAATCTAACGGGGAAACTACTTACATAAATATGTTAATATGCACATGTTCATTGTACATACTAATGTATGTACATATGCAAGTAGTTTTATTGTTTCGCTGATAAAAATATGACAATCTAAATCACAAATGTACGAACAAGCATTAATTTAAAAAAAATTTTATTTTTATTTTAAAAAGATTAAAAAAATAAAAGAAAAAGAAAAAAAAAATTTGTCGAGATCGGGATTCGAACACGCAGCCGCCTTAGGAGTTCCAACCTATTGTCCCTTACAGTCGCTGAATTCATGTATTGTTATATCGGCGACGCAAACTAAAACGCGTGCGTGGTCCAATGTGTAAGCTGTCGGTATGATAAACACTAAGACGCGGGTTCAGTCCCATTGTGGATCCTCCTTTGCATTCAACAACAATTGTGAGTATGGTTTTTCAATATAAATTATAAATGATATTTACTACAATAACATAATATGAAAAAATAAAAATTATAAACTAATGGACAATGAATAATGGACTAATGAAATAATACCGTTTCATCATATTTTTGTTCTTAAACTTAGATTTTTCGGTCTACATTAAAGACGCTTTTCGTTCTTATTTCAAGCTCGTTTATGGGTTGAAACAAGATTTAAAAATCTTAAACTTAGAATGTAAAAATTCTTGAATGAATCCAAAAATCTTAAAAGAAGACTAAAATATGCTTGCTCTACTTTTGTAACCAAATGGTAACGATTTTATGACCAAAATTCTTGTTTTTTTTTATCAGTGTATATATTCATAATAATCTTTATATCATGTCTTTTAATATGGAGTTCTTTCTTAATGTTATATTGTTATGTATCAACAATGTTAATTTCATATATTTTCAAATTCCAAGAAATGGACTTTATCTTTTCAACTTGATATTCGAAATATTTATTTTATTTCAATATATAATAAAAAGTTAATATAAAAAGTCAGGTCACACTGGTTTTGCCCATGCGGTCGGATCTGTTTTTCTCGGAGCTCTCAGTGAAAAGTTACATAGCGGACGATTTTGTGCTTTTTAATCAGCGAAAACTGTTTTATTCGGAGTGAGAGTGTTTCTGCTCAAGGTGTGAGTGTTCTCACGCGGTTTTGTTTGCTGCTTCACCCAGAACATTGCCTTTTTCATTTTGGATTTGCAAATTTTCGGTAGTGTGACCTTCTCTACGTTTCCAGTTTTTGGGCGTAAGCCCCAGTCTTTTTGGGCGCAAGCCCAAAAATAATTACAAAATGGAAAAGCCACCAGACATACAAAAAACTTTAACAACATCAATCTACAAAAAAAACCCAGATGAACCGAAATATATTGTAATAAATAGAATCGATAACAAATCATTTGAAAATGTGTCACCGTTCCTAATTAAAAAATCTATTGACTTTGCTTGTGGAGGAGCAGTTGAATCATGCAAAAAAACTCGCGCTGGTTATTTACTCGTAAAAACAAAAAACAAATTACAAGCATCAAAATTACTTAAACTCAAAAACATGACAGACATTGAAGTAAAAGCTACAGAGCATAAGACTCTAAACTTTTCCAAAGGCGTCATATACTGCAACGATTTACGGAACATAGACGAAGCCGAAATACTAAAGAAACTACAATCACAAAACGTTTCTGAAGTACGTAAAATCTTAAAGCGTCAAGACAATCTCCTAAAAGAAACCGGACTTATTATAATTACCTTTGCCTCATTTAATCTCCCAGAATCCCTAGACATCGGGTATGAAAAGATTCGCGTCCGCCCATACATCCCAATGCCATTAAGATGTAGAAAATGCCTACGCTACGGACACCCAACAACAGTCTGCAAAAGCCAAGAGGACCTTTGCAAAAACTGTTCAGCCACAGCACATACTAAGGAAAATGAGTCTTGCTTGAAAGAAAAATCATGTATAAATTGCAAACACCTTCTTGAATCTGATGCCAAACACAGCCCAGTAGACCGGAATTGCCCAACCTTCAAAAAACAACAAGAATTGGAAGCCATCAAAATTACAGAGAAAGTCGATCACAAAACAGCGTTAACACTATACCACGCTCGTCACAATCAACAACTAAGCAACAGCTTTGCATCTACACTAAAAAATCAAATCAGCAATATAACAACAACAAACAAAAACTTCACATCCACGCCAAAAAACACATACCCAAATAAATCATCCCATCGTCATCAACAATGGCCCGTATCATACGAGGATCTCTTAACAGACACCCCACCATCAGCACATCTCTCAAATTCTTCACCAACCTCCCAAGCTTTAACTGATCTTAACAGCGCAGATGACATATACATGGATCTTGACACCCCCTTCACTTCAACCTCACGACCTTCTTACCTTGCCAGCGATAAAACAAACGAACTGAAACTTCGAATTTTTTCCAAAGAAAAAAACAAAACCCTCGCAACAAGTCTCAAACCAACTAAAAATATCCATTCAAAAGCAAAAAACCTAGCAAAAACCAAGGCTATTAATAACAGCGATTCCGATAGTATTTAATCCAAAAAACGAAAACAGGTATACATTCAATTAACTCAACAAACTCGATCAACAACCGAAACTAAATTAATTAAAAAACAAATCTATAAAATGCTTAAAGTAATACAGTGGAACATGAACGGATACATTAATAACTACAGCCAACTGCAAATTCTTATTAAAAAACACGGCCCTAAGATAATATCCATACAAGAAACACACTTACATTCTACTCAAAATATACCTATTCCAATCAACTATACATTATATAATGAAAACACCTCAACAAACCGATATGGAGGAGTCGCTCTCCTCATCCACAACTCATTACAACAACAAAATGTTCAAATTAACGCTCCTGACTTTGACACAATAGCAGTAACAATCCATTCCAAATCAAAATTCACCATAGCATCATCATACATCCCTCCCAACAAATATTTTACAATACAAAACCTCCGAAATGTATACGACAACTTGCAACCACCCCTACTAATAACTGGAGACTTTAATAGCTGGCACAGGAGCTGGGGCTCGCTTGTAACACTTAACACCGGCTCAGAAACTCACTTTACCACCCATCATACATTCACACACAAAGACCTTTCCATCGCATCAACCCCTCTAAACCTGAACTCAAAATGGTATACCGATAGCTCTCTATCAGGCAGCGACCACTACCCAATCCACATAGACCTATTCGAAGAACGCAATTTGAGCAATCCCACCGAAAGACCAAGATTTAACCTAAAGAAAGCTAATTGGCCCCTGTTCCAGAAAATCGCGGATAAGCTTCCAAGCTCCAATATAAATAAAGAAGTCGCTATTATAAGAAGAATAATAATTCAATCTGCCAATGAAGCCATTCCCCAATCACACCATTCTAGAAGACAGCGGAACGTTCCATGGTGGGACCAAACCCTTCAACAATTAAAAAATGAAAAACAAATAGCTTGGAAAAATCTAAACAGAAACACTATCATGGTAAACATATTAGCCTACAAAAAAGCCAACGCCAAACTCAAACGAGAAATCAAAATTAGAAAAAAGTCCGCAATGGAAAGCTTCACAGCCGAAATTAGCCCAAATTCGCCTATCGGACAAATATGGACAAAAATAAATCATTTCTGCGGCCTGAAAACTAGACACCACATTCACTGCCTTACTAATCCTAACGACATAACACAAAGTATTCTAGACAAAAATGAAATAGCCAACACCCTCTGCACCCATTGACAGCAATTTCCACGCAGCCTTCATACAAAGGAAATCACATCCAATCCCCAATACACACGTTCCATCACCTATAGCGCTTAGCATCGAACAGGACATATCTTTTATAGAACTTATTGCTGCACTGAACACACTTAAAGGAAAAACTCCAGGACGAGACCGTATAAGTTACCCTATGCTACAAAACTTACCCTCAAGCCTACACAAAAGACTTCTTAATCTTTTCAACAACATCCTGAGCTCATACATACCTCAACAATTTAAAGTAAGTGTTATACCTATACCCAAACCAAATATGGACAAAACCAACATCAACTCCTACCGACCCATTTCACTAAATCCATGCATATCTAAAGTGCTAGATAAAATAATAGCAAAACGGCTATGGTGGCTAGGTTCAAATAACAAGCTTCTAGATAACCGGCAAATGGGATTCAGAAAGGGTAAATCGGTTTCTGATTCTCTAGCTATTCTTGATTATCAGATAACTGGTTCCCTATCAAAAAACAATCACACGTCGATTATATCCCTTGATTTTGCCAAAGCGTTTGACAGAGTAGGCATCCACAGCATCATTGACGAACTCATAGCCTGGAAAATAGGCCCAAGGATCTCCAATTACATAATAAACTTCCTCACCAATAGAAAAATAACAGTCCTTTCCAACAAATCCTACTCCAACCCTCAACCACTACACAACGGTATACCGCAAGGATCTCCCTTATCTGTAATATTATTCGCAATAGCATATAACAAATTAAACAAAATACTAACTACACATAAAAAAATGGATTTCACCGCATATGCTGACGACTTCACATTAATTTACAATCTAGGAAAAAAACAAAACAACCTCAACTTAGACGCATTACTCAACGACATAAATCAATGGTGCAACTACTCCGGTGCATCCCTCTCAACCAACAAATGTAAGCACCTGCACATTTGTAGGAAAAGAACCTGCAACTTCACACTGCAATCCAATGACTCCCCTCTACAAAATGTTACGTCACTTAAAATACTCGGCATAACAATAGCCAAAAACTACAGATGGAACGAACACATCGAAAACCTCACTCTAGGACTAGCTAAAAGACTAGACGTTATTAAGTGTCTATCTAACAAAAAATTCTGCTGCAACACAAACACAATAATATATGTGGTTAAATCAATTATTATGTCAAAAATAGACAAAAATAGACTGTGTAAGCCACATCTATGGAAATGCACCGAAATCAACCCTGAGCAAACTAAGAACGATTTACCACTCAGAAATAAGAATCGCCTTCAATGCCTTCCGCACCACTCCAATAAACAACCTCATGCACGAAGCTAACATACTGCCAATAGAACATAGAACCACATATGCAACGCAAAAAAACATCAAAATCATAATCAACTCCAAGTTCTCCCCAATTGAAAAAATATACAACAAAATTATTAAAGCCAAAAGAATACCAAAACTTCCGTCTTCACTACACAAAACAATAGAACAATTTAAAAAACTTAATATCTACATATCACCTGTAACATACAGGAAGGAAAAGACCCCACACTGGATGTGCAGTAATGCAAGCATTAATACCACACTACACACCCAACCCAAAGCAAAAACGACACCCTTAATATACCAACTAAAATTTAAGGAATTAAAAAATACACTAGCAGACAGATGTTTTCTCTACACAGATGGATCCAAGTCAGCTAACGGAGTCTCATATAGCGTAACAACGGAAAATAATATTATTAACCACCATATACTCCCACAATACTCCTCCACATACACAGCCGAAATATCAGCAATTCTGACAGCATGCAACTACGCCAGCAAACATCGAGGGAAATTTGCAATCTGCACAGATTCCCTCTCAGCTATACAAGAAATTGAAAATATAAAAAGCCAAAACTATTACACCACCTCCATTAGAAATATTTTAAACAAATACAAGAGAAACAAAATTTTAATAGTATGGGTCCCTGGACACTGTGGGATCCCAGGAAACGAATTCGCGGACGAAACAGCAAAAAACGCACATAACTTCCCTCAGATTACCCAAAAAAACCTCAACACATCAGACATTTTGGAACACCTCAAACGAAACACCGAAACCTTTAAAAATGCAATTCTTCAATCCATTATAAAAGTATCAGCCACGACAGTACCCCAGCAAAAAACATTTCACGAGCAGACTCAATCAAATTCACAAGAATAAGACTAGGACACACGAATCTTACCCACAGCTACATACTTAATAAAACTCCACCACCAATCTGTACAACCTGCAACACCAACATTACAATACAACATATATTATTGGACTGTCCTGCTCTTCAGCAAGAGAGAGCGAAACTTCTAAAACAAACATTAAAAGAAATTACCTCATTTGAAAATATTCATCACACACTGCAATTCTTAAAAAATACAAAACTTTACCACACAATATAAATGTAAACATTCATTTTCATAAACATCAACGCTACATGTAAATAACTTAGATTTAAACAAATAATTCATAGTCATCAATATTAAATTAAGAACTTCTCTTGTACATACATGACACCAAAAAATGTATATAACTAGCTTAAGGCCTTTAGCTGCTATAGCTAATACAAATTTCACGTAATTTTAATTACGTGTTAATTTCTTAATAATAATAATAAAAATAATATGTAGCTATATAAAATAATTTGAAAAATAAAACAATTTATTTTAGTTTGTAATATAATAATTTATTGAAAAAATGCTAAATCTAAGATATATATATATATATATATATAATGTATATAATAGTGTGACGCGGAGCGCGCACAAATAACTAAATAATAAATAATGATAAACTAAATAAATAATAATAAATAATAACAAATTGTAAATAAATAATAAGACACCATAATAACAATAAATAAAATAATAATAATCCATAATAATAAATAATAATAATAAACTGTAAATAAATAATAATAATAAATAATACTAATCCATAACAACAAAGACCCATGAACAACAACCCAGTGATAAAGAAGTTCAAATTCGAACAAAACCCACGCGCGCGCCTAAACAAGCAAAGGGGCACTCTAAACCCGAGCTCCGGCCACACTAAGTCGGGCAAATACCGAGCATCAGCCACACTAATTCGGGCAAACCCACAGCCCGAGCGGGCACACCAAAACCAGCCAAGCGCTATATAAAGAGGGCCGCTGGCCTCAGATTATTCATTCAGTGGTCGGCGTCGACCAAGGTGGAAGTCACCAGCGAGCAGCAACCAAGCAGCAACTCAGGATTGGGAGCCAGCGGTAACAAGAAATAAGACTGTAACCACACTAAGTATCTTTGCTGACGGCTTCGTCCTATTTACCCATACTACGTATCCTGCTGACGGTTTCGCCCTGCTTTATCAACACTACGTATCCTTGCTGACGGTTTCGTCCTATCTTATCAACACTACATATCCTTGCTGACGGTTTCGTCCTGCTTTATCAACACTACGTATCGTTGCTGACGGTTTCGTCCTATTTTATCAACACGACGTATCCTTGCTGACGGTTTCGTCCTATTTTATCAACACTACGTATCCTTGCTGACGGTTTCGTCCTGCTCTATCAACACTACGTTTCTTTGCTGACGGCTTCGTCCTACTTAACCATATTACGTATCTTTGCTGACGGTTTCGTCCTGCCTTATCAACACTACGTATCCTTGCTGACGGCTTCGTCTTGCTTTAACCACACTACGTATCTTTGCTGACGGTGTCGTCCTGCTATATCAATATTACGTATCCTGCTGACGGTTTCGTCCTATTTTATCAACACTACGTATCCTTGCTGACGGTTTCGTCCTGCTTTATCAACACTACGTACCGTTGCTGACGGTTTCGTCCTGCTCTATCAACACTACGTTTCTTTGCTGACGGCTTCGTCCTACTTAACCATATTACGTATCTTTGCTGACGGTTTCGTCCTGCCTTATCAACACTACGTATCCTTGCTGACGGTTTCGTCCTATCTTATCAACACTACGTATCCTTGCTGACGGTTTCGTCCTACTTTATCCACACTACGTATCCCTGCCGACGGTTTCGTCCTACTTTATCAACACTACGTATCCTTGCTGACGGTTTCGTCCTGCTTTATCAACACTACGTATCGTTGCTGACGGTTTCGTCCTATTTTATCAACACTACGTATCCTTGCTGACGGTTTCGTCCTATTTTATCAACACTACGTATCCTTGCTGACGGTTTCGTCCTGCTCTATCAACACTACGTTTCTTTGCTGACGGCTTCGTCCTACTTAACCATATTACGTATCTTTGCTGACGGTTTCGTCCTGCCTTATCAACACTACGTATCCATGCTGACGGCTTCGTCCTGCTTTAACCACACTACGTATCTTTGCTGACGGTGTCGTCCTGCTATATCAATATTACGTATCCTGCTGACGGTTTCGTCCTACTCTAACCATATTACGCATCCTGCTGACGGAGTCGTCCTGCGATATCAACCATTATCCCAGCCAGGGCAAGGAGCCCCATACCCGGACCCCGGACACGAGGAGCGTTACCCGGACTAGGACGTTCGTCACCACGGACACCGCCCGTCTTCGTATCCTGTAGCATTGTAAACTGTCACTAAACTAATAAACTTCATATCTATCCATATATATAAGCCTAGTAAGGTTAAACTCTGCGCGTTCTCACTGGGACTCGAGTCGGGCAGTCCTTTTCTAGCACCACTTTCCTGAACCAAATAAATGTCCTGGATGAGCCTGGCCAGCCGTGACTACCCGAGGCTCGACTGAACGTCAATAGTAAAGACAAATACTTGGAAAAAAAAATAATAATAATAAATAAATAAATAAATAAAAAATATTTAAACATGTGTTTAATTTATTATAAAATTTGGGATTCATCAATCCAACTGTCCTCAGTTTTTGGAAAATTGAGCCAGAGCACAAGAGCTCTATTACCTCTTCTTTTCAATACTTTTTCCACTAGGTATTCATCAGAATAGAGAGTTTTTTTCAGTTCTTCCTTATAAAACCCACCCATAATGGGGTTACCCTTTAAATCTTCCAGTAAGTATGTAACAGGATAAGTATTTTTTACTTTGATAATTCTAAAGATTTCTGTGCTCCAATTTGCTGTATAAGATTTTTCAAATATTCCTTTATATTTACTATTACGTATATTATTTCCAATCTTTAGTTTGCTGCCTGTAAATAGTTTTTTGTTATTATATACAGTATCCAAAATATGTTTTTCATTCCTGATATTCACACTAATACACTCCTGCCCAGAATTATACGACACCCCGAAAATTTTAATTTCGGCCCTCGTAAGTCGATGGAGAAGCATAGTACAACAAAATCAAGTATGCAGAATGAAAGCTTTATCAATTCTGCTTAAAATGAGATCTTCTTATCTCTGATTGCATCTTGCGTTTTCAATCAACAGTAAAAAAAGCACAAAAGCCATGCCTGCAACTGTATCAAAATTATACGACACATGCCAATTTTTTAAATTGTAATAGTTTTTTATTTTTATAATTATTTTTAAACAATTCTTAATAATTAATCGGGCCACCTTGAGCCTTTGCAACCTCGAAAAGCCTCTTAGGCATTGAATTTATTAAATTCTTAAGTAAATTTTGGCCTAAAAGAGACCATTGTGCCAAAATTTCAGATTTAAGACTTTGGACACTCTCAAATTTCTTGTTGTTGGCGTAAACTCGCCTTGCTAAGATACCCCAGATGTTCTCAATTGGGTTTAGGTCCGGGGAGCACGCTGGCCAATCCAAAACACTTATTCTGTGGTCACTTATGAAGCGCTGGGTCTCTCTGCTCCGGTGTATTGATGCATTATCTTGCATAAAAACAGGTTTTCTTGCCCCATTTTGCTCCAAAAATGGCAGAAGACGCTCCTCCAATACTCCTATATATTCGCTGCTATTCATTTGTGAGCTTGTGAAAGCCAAATCAAGCGTTCCAGAAGAAGTGAACGCTCCCCAAACCATTGCGGATCCGCCTCCGAAATTCCGCTTAGAAAACATTAGTGGATCCTTTCGTAAATCCCTCCAATAGTGTCGAAATCCATCTGGGCCGTCCAGATTAAATTTTTTTTCATCAGAAAAAATTATCTAAATAAAAAGTATTAACCAAAGATTTAAAATGAAAATAAAGTCGAAATTGCCTACCGAGGCCCAGCTTCTCTCCAAGTTTTTTTCTACAAATTGAAGCCGCGCAGTTTTGTGGTGCGGTTTTAAGAACGGAGCCTTCTTTAAAACTCCTCTCACAATGCACTCCGATGATTGCAGCGTCCGCCATACCGTCATTCGTGACACAGGTTTGCTGCAACTTGTCGCAAGGGTGGAGCACGAGGCAAACGAATTGCTCGCTTTTCCGATAATATGTCGTTTATCGCGGTCGGACAACTTTGGTTTCCTTCCAGACCTACGCTTCACACCATATCCATCCGGATTTTCCAAAAATTTTGTGATAACACAACGTGTTCGGCCAATTTTCCGCGATATTTTGCTAACATTAAAGCCAACATCGTTATAGGCTTTAATTCTTCCTTTTTCCTCGTCGGTTAATGAAGTTCCGCGAGGCATTTTATTACGAATGAATTAAATTAATAAGTGAAATATAAAACAAAATTATTAGAAACCAATTCTTCCTCTCTAGCCGCAAAAATCGAAATGTGTCGTATAATTTTGATACAGTTGCAGGCATGCCGAAAATCGGGCTTTTGTGCTTTTTTTAGTTTAGTTTAGTTCAGAGATAAGAAGATCTCATTTTAAGCAGAATTGATAAAGCTTTCATTCTGCATACTTGATTTTGTTGTACTATGCTTCTCCATCGACTTACGAGGGCCGAAACTAAAATTTTCGGGGTGTCGTATAATTTTGGGCAGGAGTGTAGGGGCCATTTTTATTGTTCTATGACATGTATTGTTATAAACGGAAATAAGTCGTTTATACATATCAATCCACTTGTATGTTCCATTAAAACTGAATTCTCTCCACATGAGTTCTTTTAATGTTCTATTAAATAGTTCAACAATTGAAGCCTTTAGTGCACTAAATGTTGAATAATGATTAGTTTTATAACGCTTCATTAATGCATTAAATTGGGTGTTAAAGAACTCTTTCCCATCATCTGTTTGAAGATTCTCACCATTCTTAAATACTTTTTCCATAGCCTCAGTAACATCTCTTGCACTTTTTGTTTTAATCGCTTCACCCCAAGCAAATTTGGAAAATGTGTCGATTACAGTTAGCAGGTAGCGATACCCATTATTTGAGGTTGAATATTTTCCCATTTCTACTAAGTCAACTTGAATTAAATTATCAATTCCCTTCATAATTACCCTACGACGCAAAAAATGTTTACGCGATGGAGCGTGTAATTCATTAATAATACGCCGTCTACTCATATTTAAGCAATAACTTATTATTTATTTTAATATTGTGTAGACTAATAAATTCTTTTAAAAAACTAAATTTTTTAAATACTGCTTGAGACCTCAAGTCGGTCCAATCGATCTTCAATATCTGCTTTTTTGAGGGTGCATATTATGAAAGTATAGTATCTCAAGAATGTTGTCTGTAAATATGAAGTCAATCGGAGCAAAACTCACAAAGATATAGCTTTGGAAGTAGGCGGGTTTTACCAGGGTCTTACCGCTAGGAAAAACTTTAAACGCGTTTTTCTCAAATCGATGTTTTTTGAGTCGGTGCACACTGTATCTCAAAATCTATTCAACCGATCGTTCTTAAATTTTTTACAGTATTTCCTTACATAATTTATGAGGTAACAACGTCGTTTTTGATTTTAATTTTTTTATTATTAACAACAATAGTCATGAATTTTGGCCAAAAATGTGGTATTTTCACTTTCAAGTCTTGTAAAAAATTCAAAAATATAAAAAAAATGGAAAACTCGACGTCAACACCTAGAGGGACATTCAAATTGATGGAAAAACTTTGGTTGTTTAATTTCAGATGATCCAGTGTTGAGGTATGGTGTGCACCGAAAAAGGTTTTTTTTTTGACGCCTGCGAAGAATTGCTGCCATTCGGTCAATATTTTTCAACCAATATTTTACAGAATATAGTTCAATTACTACTCTTTAATGTACAATAATCAGAAAAAAATTTACATTCACCGTACGCCTAACAAAAAATCTGTAAAAACCTGTTTTTTTCTGCCTTCAAAACCCTATCCCCCCCTTAACATATTCTTTAACTACGATATCTCCATTTTCCTTTGGAAAGCCAGCATTTTTTAAACGCCTTCTTTGTAAATTAAAATTTCCATCGCTGTCTAAGTAAAGTCCTGGTGCAGTTTTCTCATATCGTTTAAGGTGATTAGAGCTCTGCTTTTCAAGTAAATAGCGTCCAAACTTGTCAACAGACATTATGTTAATAACCTTATTTTATTATTAAGCTTTAAATATATACTATATTAATGTATTATTTGTGCCTCTCTCAATTCTTCAATTATAGATGTAATTTCATTCGAATGGGACATATTTCCTGAAGACTGTGATCCAATTAATAGCTATAATCTTTGGACTAATTTATTCGGATTGTCCCAGTATACGAAGTTTGGCTTACTCATCTCAAGTCTCATGAATCCAGTCCCTGTTATCATTTTTTTAGTTTGTTTTGGTGTAGATTCGGCAATCGGAGATTTAGCTAAGAGCGGCTTAATAATTTCCGAATATTTCAATGCCCTTGTTCCTTTCACCTGTCCATTTGGATGAAAGTTTCTTCGATAGACATTCGTTTTTACTAAAATTTGTATATAAATTTCCAATTCATCAGAGTTATAGTTTTGTGGTATGTGATGACATATTAAAGAATATAGACCATTTGTAAGCTGCCAGTTTTCACCATCTTCAAATTCTATTCTATTGTTGGAAACACTTATATGGCTACTCCCAAGCATTAATTTACCATCTCCATTTTTTCTAGGACCATATGTCTTATCCAAAACCCGTTCTCGGGCCAGTTCACTAATGTTGAAATTTTTTGAAGTCTCCTCCGATATTGACGGTGATGTGTGAAAAGGTTGTTGACTTGCAATCACAGCTGATGTGGTAGGAGCGAAAGAGTCCTCCTTATGCCTCTCATCCTCGCCCTCCTCCTCCTCCACCTCTATAGCTGATTGAGAATAGAATATATCATCATCATCATCATGATCATAATCATTCCCCCAATCATATGATTTGTGGACATCATTATATTTAGGAGTCGAGTTTTGTTTATTTATATCGTTAAATGAAAGTTTCCTCTTCTTTTGTGGTGTATCAATGTTTAATGAATAATTGTTTTGTTTAGTTTTTTTTCAGTCTTTATATTTTTATAATCCTTAGGTAATATATCATATAGTTTTTTATTATCATTAACAAGTTCATGTAATGGATTAGTTATAGGTTTAAATGTTTCTTCAAGTCCCATAATATTTCGAGTTTGATATTGTTTTAACTCTGAAAATTTTTTCTTTAGAGCATTTCGACATTTTGTCAACTGATTTAAAATTTGCTCATTCATTATGTTAAATTTTTTTGAAACTAAATTTTGGAAAGAAGTGGATATTACTCCTTTGCGATTTAAAAATGTAATGGAAATTAAATCATAATTCAATTACATTTAAAGCTTATATCAGAAAACTAAGCAGACCTGGTAACCTGATCAGTTAATCAGACCTGGTAACCTGATCAGTTAATCAGACCTGGTAACCTGTTCGGTTAAACAGAGCTGCTAATAACCATTCATTAAAAGAAAAAAATATATCAAGCTGAAAACAAATTTTCCCATTTCACAATCATAAATAAAAAAATTTTGAAATATAATGTTTATGTTTATTGTTTTATTAAATTAAAACTAAATAAACTGAAAGAAAAAATGCTGAAAAGAAATTTTTCCCATATCCCAAATAAAAAAGTTTAAAATTTAATGTTTTTAATTTCTTTATTTTTTCATTTTTATTAAATTAAATCAAAGTAAATAAACTGAAAGAAAAATGCTAAAAAGAAATTTTTCCCAATCCCAAATAAAAAATCTTTAAAAATTTAATGTTCATATTATTTATTTATTTATTTATTCGTTTTTTTTTTTACATTTTAACTACGAAATCAACGTTTCCATCTGGCAACTTATACATAATGTATCCTTTTTCACTGAAAAACGCTAAAATGCAATCTTCGACTGCATTATAGCGTTCTGGCAGATAAACATAATGAGCCTCCAACTCAATCCTAACATTTTCGCCAAATTTTCCCTTGACGCGGGAAGCTGATAAAATTTCGAACCCCGTATTAATCGGGAGCAGATAAAGTTAAGCTTGCCTTTAACTTTACACGCGTTAAAGGCAAGCATAAGGGGATCCATTTGAATATCCTTAATTAAGACATCCAAATCCTCTTGTGTCACACCACAAGGTAATTTGGGTACCAAAGTGAGGATGTTCGTATTGCTGGATGTGGAGGTTGAGGTGGAGGTGGATGCGGTGGTGGTGTTCATGTTGTTCATAGCTGGTGGAGTTGGTGATGGTGTTTGGAGCTGGTGGAGCTGGTAGAGCTGGTAGAGCTGATGCTGGAGCTGGTGAAGCTGGTCCTGGTGCTGGTAAAGCTGGTCCTGGTGCTGATGAAGCTGGTGCTGGTGCTGGTGAAGCTGGTGCTGGTGAAGCTGGTGCTGGTGAAGTTGGTGCTGGTGCTAGTGCCGGTGAAGCTGGTGAAGCTGGTGGAGCTGGTGCTGCTGCTCGAGCTGGTGCTGGTTGAAGCTGGTGCTAGTGCTGGTGCTGGAGCTGGTGCTAGTGCTGCTGCTGACTGCTGGTCACTGAATGATATTTTTCCTCCAGGAACTGGCTGAATTTATACCCAGCCAAGGACCGAATTTCTTCATCTTCTCCTACCACTACTCATAGTTCAATGTAATGGTATGAGAAGAAGGGACAGTTCGCCGAAAGGTTTATTTGTTTATTTATTTACTAGCGGCCCATGCGAACTTTGTCTCGCCCCTTATTGTTGTTTTATATAGTTATAGAGTGATAATAATACGCAGATAATTCAATTCAATTAAATTCTAGTTTAAATATCAGGTAGTTGCACCTTCCCAGACGCGCAACACATCCCGGCTGGTTCATTTGTGAATTTGAGAGCATGACAATGCGGTCATTCCTTGTCCATAGCACATATTATAACTTTTGAATGAATAAATATTCAATATCGGGCTCATACCGAAATGCAAGACGCACGCTGGATCTGTTCCTCTGTTCTTTCGTCTCTTCTGCATCGAAATATTCTAGAATTACTTGAGGTTTGGCTCAAATTAGCCCCTTTGCGTTTTGTTGGCATTTTTTTCTTTAAAAAATACATATAAATATAACTAATTGAATCACTTTAAATCTTGAATCTACTTTTCAAAAGAAACTCACAGGTCGGCCACAGAAACCTCTTCCTTTCCAAAAACCAAAAAAATAATACCGAATTGCCACAGCACTGCCACATAAATATTAATTGGGTATTTCAAAATACAAAACTTGACGTAAATTTCGTTGCTACCACATCCATAGATTCAAAATTTCTAATCTGACAGTCAGCAGGCAGCGACTAAAGCTGTATTGCGGACTACCCTTATCGGTTAGGGGTACGAAAAATAGATGTTAGCCGATTCTGAGGCCTACAGAATATCCCATCAAAATTATATCCAAATCGGTCAAGTAGTTTCGAAGGAGTTTGTATACAAAAACCGTGACAGCAGAATTTTATATATAAGATTTATTTAGTTTAAGACTTATATTTATTACACTAGTCACGGGGATTCAAATTTCTTAATCTAACATTATTATTTTCTTATTCTTATAATCCCCTCAAGTCAGGCGTGTAACGCGACCCGTGCCCTCTGACTTTCGGTTCGCAGCTGAGGGGTTAATCCAGCTGTGTTCGAACGGAGCCTTCCCAGGGCCGGGCAACCCTGGGTCGGAACTACCCTTGCCGTGGCTTAGGGGCGAAGCCACGGTCGACCTCCTTCAAAGCCCCAAACCCCTCGGGCCCGCCGCGCTCGCCTCGTCGAGCAACGCGGGCGTTAATGATCATGGCCAATTTACAACAATCCGCTTCGGACCTCATGGGGGAGGTAAAACCCCAAAAAACCATCTCCGAAATCGACGAAGATGAGTTATTGCGCTCGGATGATGAGATTTTAACTCCGTCGAGTTCGGTGGGGACTGCTAAGTCGAGCACTCCCCAAACGTCACGACCAACCACTACAAACACCAAGGCGAGCCACGCCAAGGTGAACGGGGGTAACGAAAAGACAAAGTCGTTCACCCACCAACAGAGGAAGGCGCAGGCCAGCAAGGCCCGTTTCATTCTGGCAAAGATCGCCAAGAATGAGAAGGAGGGCAAAGCTGACCAGCGCGATCAACAGGACAAAGCTCGATTCAAGGCAGTGGTCGATGATTTCGAGCAATATGAAAAGGAGCACCCGGAGGCGTTCATACAGCCCCAATCGAAGCGCAATCGCTCACAGGAAGTGAGTGAGAGCGCTCCGAAAAAGGGCAAAGGACGCCAAGGGAGCCCCTAGAGCGACATCCTTCGTCAAGCCGGCGAAGAAATTCAGCGAGGTGGCTAGAGACAGCCTGGCCATGGCACTGGTGGACGAGCTCAACGACGATGGGCGCCTGCTGTCGGAGAAATGGGATGAGGTCGAGACCAGACTGTCTGAGATGGTATCAGACAAAATACTAGCTGAGCCAGCTGGTCCGACACCATCCTTTGACTCCTCGGACATGGTTCGAGGGCACCGGGTGATCAGGTGCGACGATGAGTCTTCGAAGGACTTCCTGGCGGAGTGCATCGCTAAGATTAGCGGCGCCTGGAAGGGGCTTAGCCTAAAGCTCGTCCCCGCCACGGATATCCCGAGAAGGCCCAGAGCTCGTATCTGGTTGCCAAACGGGCTCACGAACCATAATAGGGTGCTCAAGACTCTGAGGGCTCTAAACCAAGATGTCGACATGGCAGACTGGGCCATCCTGAAGGCAGAGCGGGAGATGAGGACAAGCCAGCCTTTCTTGTTCCTCATCAACAAGCAGTGCCTGCCGCAGCTAGAGAAAACCGAGTACAAAGTGCGTTACGGCATAAGGAAGGCAAAGTTAAAGTCCTAGCCGAGCCAGATGACAACCTGGAAGACGACGTCGACGACACCAAGCAGATGCGTAGCTCGCACGCTTCGGCAAATCTTGCAGTCCTCCTCCGAGAGGAGGACATCGACATCGGCCTCTTATAAGAGCCATGGACCAGGGACGGCCAAATCTTTGGCGTGGCTATAAAAGGATATACAACACTATACACAAACTCAACAGGTAGGCCGAGGGCGGGTATAATAATTAAAAACAACCTTAACGCTCTTCTACATCCCAATCTTAGCAACTCAGACCTAGCAGTGGCCAGGCTTGAAGCAGCCACGATGAACCGGCACCCCCTGAAGCGTTTGCCAGGGTGATGCAATGGGCCGAGGACTCCAAGACGACACTCATCCTCGGGTGTGACGCCAACGCCAGGCACACACTGTGGGGAAGCAAGGAAACAAACGAAAGGGGTGAGTCTCTTTTTGAACATATTATATGTCGTGATGTCACTATCTGCAACAAAGGGGAAACACCCACCTTTATTTTTCCGAGTACGGAAGAATTCCAAGGATGGAAGGAGGTTCTAGATATAACGCTCCAAATAGAGCACAGTAACTACAGGGTAGAAAAATGGAGGGTTTCGCCAAAAAACTCTTTTTCAGACCATAGATACATATTCTTTGAGATTTCGATGCCGACCTGCGAGACGGCACCGAAGCGCAATCCCCGCAACACAGACTGGAACAAGTATGAAAGGATTGTACAGTCAAAGGTGAAGAACAGGAAGGTCAAAGTAAGACCCACCCCGGAAGGAATAGACAAGGAAGTCGAGGACTTCACGAATATTCTCAACAACGCGTACGAAGAGTCGTGCAGAGTAACGTACTCCAAGAAGACATATCCGCAATGGTGGAACAGAGAGCTGAGCGAGCTTAGAAAAAAGGCTAGGAAAGCCTTTAATACAAGTTACGGAACCAAAAACTGGCAGCCGTATAAGGAAATACACAAAGAATACAAAAAAGCGATATGCGCAGCCAAGAAAGAAAGCATGTACTGCGAATCGCTAGAAGGAATCAAAGACACGGCTAGGTTGAGCAAAATACTAGCCAAGGGGCATACAAGCCCCACTCTTATAAACAGATCTGACGGCACAGGAAGTACGTCAGCAGAAGAGACACTGGAAATCCTGCTGGACACACATTTCCCAGGTAACCAGAAAGAAGAAAGCCAATTGGCGGAACACCAGCTAAGAGTCGACGAGATCGTCACCAAGGAATGAATCAAATGGGCGGTGGACTCTTTCGGTAAGTACAAAAGTCCGGGACCGGACGGAATCATACCAGCAATGCTGCAGACAACAAAAGCATGTATTGGCAGATGGCTGCAAGCAAGGTAAGGAAAGGTAAGTCCACTGAAACAGCACTACACGAAGTAGTGGTTTACATAGAAAAGGCACTGGTCTACAAAAACTACACATTGGCCACCTTCTTAGACATAGAAGGCACCTTCAATAACGTAAACGAAGATTCCATCCTGAGCTCCCTTAACAGGATTGGAGTTGAAGCAGGCATCAGAAAATGGATCGGCGCAATGCTAACGAGCAGAAGGATAACAGCCGAACTGAGTGGCACTCATCACACGAGATACGTGAAGAGGGGCACACCTCACGGAGGAGTTCTGTCTCCACTGCTGTGGCTGATTAACATGGACGACATATTGCGAGAACTCAATAGCGAAGGAGTAAAAGTGGTAGCATACGCAGACGACGTAGTTCTACTCGCTTCAGGACCATTGCCAGACGTCATCAGCGAACTAATGACAAGGGCGCTGAAAAAACTCAAGCAATGGGCAAAAGCCTGTGGGTTGGGCATAAACCCAAGCAAAACGGAACTTATGCTCTTTACAAAGAGAACAAAGATTCCCAGATTCAGTAAGCCGAAGATAGATGGTACAGAGCTAGAGCTGTCACAACAAGCCAAGTATCTAGGAGTGATACAAAGCTATCATGGAAACAAAACATCAACGAAAGAGTAAAGAAAGCGAGCATAGCTTTCTACTCCTGTAGGAAGATGTTCGGGAAAAATTGGGGTATCAACCCCAAGACACAGCGGTTGTAAGACCCATACTCACATACGGAGCACTAGTATGGTGGCCAGCACTAACTAGGGCATACAACATCCAGAAACTTACAAGGATACAAAGATCGGCATGCGCAGGTGCAACGGGAGCACTTAGATCGTTCCCCGCAGCAGCGCTGAATGCCATTCTAAACATAATGCCGATAGAACACTTCATCAGGAACACAGCAGCCCAAAGCGCGGTACGACTGAAGGCAAGCCAGAGCTGGAAGAACCACACCGGGCACTGTAAGATCCTGAACGAAATAAACTATCGGCTAACAGTAAATACCGACTACATGACAACCGAGATGCGGTTCGACAATGCATATACCCAACAAGAGAAGAGTGGAGAAGAGGGAGTGTAACCGAGCCAGATGAGGTATCACTCTACACCGATGGCTCAAAAATGAGGGGGGGGTAGGGGCCGGAATCTTTGCCGAAACCTGGGGGATAGAAGAGTCCTTCCACCTCCCAGGGTCAGCAACAGTGTTCCAGGCGGAGGTCCTTGGGATTTTGAAAGCAGCTGAACTTTCATTGGGCCGAGACCTCCAGAATACCAAGGTAAGGATATACTCAGATAGCCAAGCGGCCATCAAATCTCTCGCAACAGCAAGGACTTTATCTACACTAGTCGCCAAATGTAAGGAGGCACTAAACAGACTCGCGGAACACAACAGGGTGCAGATAGCCTGGGTACCCGGGCACAATGACATCCCCGGCAACGAAAAAGCTGACGAACTGGCCAGAAAAGGGTCAGTAGAAATTGCAGTAACAACAGATATTCAAGTATCTCTGAACACTGTTCAGGCCTAGATCCACGACCACTTCAAAGCACTAGCCAGCAAAGAATGGTCGATGAAGGCAGAACACAGGAGATCGAAACTGTGCTGGCCTGAATACAATAGGAGACGGACTGCAGAGCTGATCTCCAAGAGTAAAACGGACATCAGAAGGGTAACGGCAGCCATCACGGGCCACTGGGAAATAGGCACGCATGCCAGTAAGATGGGCCTACCCTATAACCCACACTGCAGAAGTTGAAAGGAACCAAACGAGCAGGAGACACCGGAGCATCTACTGTGTCACTGCCCGGCTTTCAACCAGCTTAGAGCGCGTCACTTCGGAGTACAACCAAAACGAGGGTGTGGATCAAAACGGAGCATAGCTCTAATTGGAGGTTATAAGCAGTAACCTCACGACTGACACCTACCTACCCTATTCTTATAAATGATTAAAATTAAAATGGTTAAACTATATCTATTTTCTAACTTATGCTAAACATTATATAGTCTGATATTTTATGATTTCAATTTTAAATTTTTGCGCGCCTCTTATTATTTTTATATGGTTTGGTAACTGGTTCCAAAGCCTTACAGCAAACACTAGAAAGTGATTATCCGAACTCGCTAATCTATTGCTTATGCTTTTAATATTGTTTGTTCTTCGAGACGTTAAAAAATCAATTTTGTCATTAAGGTATTTTGGTTCGTGTGTCATTATAATTTTGTGCAAGTGAATTAATACCCTAAGTTTGATCCAGGACAGCATAGGCATACCTAAGATGGTGTAAGCGTGTTCCGTGATGTGATCAAATCTGCCGATTTAATACATATACCTAGCAATGCTGTTAAACGTCGTTTTCAAGGTTACTAGGCTGGTGGCACTACAACTTCCAAACAACTCTACACCATAGAAAAGAGTGGGAATTAAAATAGCTTTTGCAACGAATAGCCTTATTTGAGTAGGGATTAGAGCTTGAGTGAGGTACAACTGCCTAAGGACGCTGTATGTTCTGCCTGAGGCTTTATTTATGTGGTCATGCCAGGATAATGTGCTATTTAGTGTAAAACCAAGATTTTCCGTTTTTATTACGTAGTCAATATAATATATATATAATATATCAATATATATTGTTAATTTTGAGTCTTGGTAGTCCAGTAAAGTTGTACGGTTTTTTGTGTATTAACAAACACTTCAATGGGTTAAGTAAGAGTCCGTTGGTTTTAGACCAGTTGTCTATCTTAAGTAGCTCGTCATTTGAAATATCAATACATTCAGACACATTACATAGGGGACGGCTTACATATATTTGGACGTCATCAGCATACATATGGACTTGACAATTTGACAATACATTCGGTAGGTCATTCAAATACACTGAAAACAGCAGAGGCTCGAGAACGGAACCCTGGGGAACCCCTCTCTTTAGTGTCTGAAAGGTTGATGTAGCGTGCTTAGCAACTATTGCCTGGCTTCGCCCACTCAAGTATGAGGTCAAAAGGTCCAAGGCAGACGACTCAAAATTATAAAGATTTTGTAGTTTTGAGGAGAGAATATCGTGGTTAACCGAGTCAAATGCCTTGCTGAAGTCTAGAAGGGTCAGAAAAGTAATATTATTTTTGTCAGTCTGTCCACGAATGTCGTCTGTGATTTTTATTACTGCAGTTGTGCAGCTTCTGTTCTTGCGAAAGCCGGAGCAGTTTAAAAGAGAGTTTCTTTTTATGAAGATATTTATTTGCTCGGCCATAAGTTGCTCAAAAACCTTTGACAAAAAAGGGAGAATTGACATGGGTCGGTAGTTCGAACACGATTTAGGGATAGGTATAATTTTTGCTTTCTTCCAAGCTAAAGGGAAAATAGATGTCGTGAAGACCGTGTTTATGATATGGGTTATGACTGGTAGAAGGTGCGGTAAAAGTATCTTTAGGAACTTTGGGCAGATATTGTCTAAGTTAAGTACAGATTGGATGACGTCACAAACACTAACAAAAGCAAAACTAAAAAGGGTATAACAGTAATTTGTAGGGGAGCAGTTCAGGTACGTATTTTCAGTCGCTTCAGGTACTTGTATATTGGCAAATTGGTCGTTTAGGTCATTAATGTTGGCATTAACTTGTTCGGTCTGTTGTTGTTTCCTTTTACCTAAGCTACGTAGCTCATGCCATCTATTTTTGCTATTTAAGGCATTATGGAACTTTTCTTTACAGTATGCTGATTTTGCATGATTTATCTTTCGCATTACGCTTTTAAGCAAAGTTGTATACTCTTCCTTGAGGGTAGTGGTCCTATACCTAACCCATTTAGCGTAAGCGATATTTCGTTTTTTTATGTCAATTTTTATGTCTCCTTTAAACCAGGGGTTGATTATGGGCCTGAGGACTTTCCGTCGAACAGGTACACACTTATTCAAAAGATATTCTAGATCAGAATGTAAATGCTCTAATTGTTGGTCTGCAGTCAGAAGTGTGTATATTACATTCCAGTCACGTTGGAAGAATTCTAGATTTGATAGGTCATAGTCAATATTTCTAAAGTCTCTGTATTCAAGGTCATGTTTTATACGGTCAAGTGAGATTCGATACGTCATGAAAATTAAGTCGTTCTTAGAGAAAACTGGGACAGAAACCTGGTCAAAAAATATAATTTTACTTGAGTCGCTTACAAAAAAGATGTCAACAAGTGAGTTATTTGTGTTAGTAAAGTGAGTTGGAACAAGTGTGTTAACAAGACTTAAACCAAGCGCTTCGAAAGATTCGGGCATTTGCTTGTCAGTCGACATGTTGTTGTTTAGATCTCCATCTATTATTATGTCAACATAGTGTGGAGCTCTGGTACTGAAGAGCTAGTGAGATGGTTCTGAGGTGGGCTAGCTGATGCCACCGGACGGGTCGCAGGTTGCGGATAGCGCAAGGCCTCCTGTGGAGGTTAGCTGCGAATAGCGACTTGTCGTGAATAAGCAGTCCCGGACAACAGCGGGTACCACACCGTTGTAGTACCGACAAGGCGCTTGTCTGACCGTCTTTAACACATAGTCTTACACTATCCATACATCCTACAAGTGTTCCTACCCACATCCTATCCCCAACATCTCACAAGGGCAGTGGTGACGTCCTGAGGCAATGGTGCCACTTCACCCCCCTAAGCCAGGGTGTCAGGGGTAACCGACTGTATTCGGACGGAGCCTCACCGATACCTGGCCGCCTCGGTGAGTAAACCTGGCCCCAGCGTGTTAATGGGGGCTATGACACGCTGGTACTACCTTCCCCTACACTCGTGGGACCAACATATGGCAACTATTAATATCAAAAAATTAAACACGCGGGACTTAACCGCAACACAGCTTGCAGAGCGGATAGAGGAGGAGGCTCTGGACGACGGTGGTAAGCTGTCGCCGCGCAGGGGCTTGGCCCCTCACCCAAAGAGTGCTGCAAAGCCGAAGGGCCTGACCCTGACGCAGAGCGCCTCGAAGAGCGTTGCAATGCCGAAGGGCTCGACCCCTACGCAGAGCGCCTCGAAGGGTGCAGAGACTTTCAAGTCTCGAGTGGCCGGCAGCGAGGCCACCAAACGGACGGACAGCAGGGGGAGGGGTGCAGTGCCCGGCACTGGGACGCCGCAACACCCTCTTCCGCAAGGTCGAGGCAGCAACCCAGGAAGCAGACTGTCCCAGCGGCAGGGCAACCTGGGGGAGCCGGAGATCCTCTGAGGCAAGGCCTCAGCGGAGCCGGCCGCAAGTGGTACCTCCGGTACCTCGAGCGGGGCTTCAAGCCGGAGGAGGCCCATAAAAGAGCGCTGGAGCACCGTGCACCGAACGTGGCTCCAGCGAAGAGAGCTGCGGGGACGAGCTCTTCCCCGATAGAGAGAGCCGGCGGCCAGGCCGTTGCGGGGAGGAAGAGGCAGCTTCACCATACGTCGCCGCCCGAACTCCCCAAGAGCATGTCCAAGAAGACAAAGAGCACCGTAGCGCTGGAGGGCTCGAGAACCTCGCAAAGCGCGAAGCGTCCGAGGGCAGCCTCGTATGCCAGTGTCGCCAAGGGCACGAACTTGGCCATACTGGCGCGGGACTACCCGAAGAGGCTGATGGAAAAGGAGGAGTTGTCAGCGGTGGAGCAGGCCCTCGTCGAGGAGATGAGGAAGGGCTGGACCGCAGTGGACTGCATGGACAGCGATGCCAAGAAGTGGTTGGAGCTGACGGTCCCCAGCATCAGCACCAAGGTGGGTGTACAGCTCCGCACCTGCCTGCAAGAGGACCTACCGGTGACCAACGTAGTCACCTTATACCTGCCACGCACCGCAGGGGAGACGTTGGAGAGGTCTCTTGGACTGCTCAATGAGCAGAACAAAGGCCTGCTCACCGGGACCTGGCGTGTCATCCGGCACCTAGAGTCGAAGGGCGGCAAGGTGCTGTTGCTCGGCCTGGATGAGGAGGCACTTACACTCCTCAAAAAGCGAGAGATGCTGGTGAGCTATCGGTTCGGCCAGCTGAAATGCCGCCTGCATAAAAAGCAGGAGTCTGCGGCGGCGGAGGTGGGTACCGAGGCAAACGCCGACGATGTGCCTGGCACTTCAACGGCTGCAGCCAAGGAGGCTCCCTCCGTCCCATCGGATGAGGCAGCTGAGGCCATGGAACTCGCTGCAGTGGAGGCCGAGTTGGACTCGGTCTCTAGAGGGGCTGGATCTGGCGCGTCTGCATATGAGCGGCGCAGAGGAGCCAACCAGCGAAAAGGAGCCATCCGATGATGAGCGGACACCCACCGAGTTGCAATCAGAGGCCTATCTGACGCTCTCGGAGGGTGAAGAAGAGCTCTAAGGATGGGGGTCACCAGCGTGGCACAGATCAACCTGCATCACGCCAGGGCAGCCTCGGCTGTCATCGGCAGGTTGGTCTCCAGGTCTGACCTGGGGCTGGTGCTCATCCAGGAGCCTTGGGTCGTCAGAGGCAGGATCTGTGGCCTAAGTAAAGTGAGTATGCAAACTATTGCAGACGGAAGGGAGGCATCACCGAGAGCGTGTATCTTGGTGCGAAAGGATATTAACGTTCTTTGTCTCTCTCAATTTCTCAACAGAGATCTAGTAGCGGTGATGATCACTAGCGAGCTCGGGAGTATTGTGGTGGCGTCGGCATACTTCCCAGGAGACGTGACGGATGCCCCCTCACCAGAGGTTCAGGATCTGGTGCAGCATTGCAGCAGCAAAAGGCTACCCCTACTGATAGGGTGTGATGCCAATGCGCACAATGTTGCATGGGGCAGCACGGACAACAACGGTAGAGGTGAGTGCTTACTAGATTATCTGTTATCTAGGGATCTTACTGTGTTCAATGTGGGGGCTGAACCCACTTTCATTACTAAAACCAGGGCTGAAGTACTGGATATCACTTTCGGGAATGAGGGGGGCTCACGGTTGATTCGCAACTGGAAGGTCTCCTCGGAACCGTCAATGTCGGATCACAGGATCATCCTGTTCGACATTCATAGTAACCTTAGATTCAGCAGGGTTATCAGGAATCCACGACGGACTGACTGGCCAGCCTATCAGTCCTGTTTGGGATTAAATCTGAGCAGACTGAATCAAAGTATCGTCTCCAGAAGATCTTCAGCAACTCTCAAGAGAAGTAGGAGACACAATCTTGGATGCATATCATGCAAGCTGTCCCGAAAAATCCATAGAGTCCAGTAGGGACAATCCCTGGTGGAATAGGAAACTAGGACTACTTCGTACAGAAGTCAGGAAGCTGTTCAACACAGCTAAAAAGAACAGCGCCACTTGGGAACTTTACACCAAAAAGCTGACAGAATATAACAAAGAAATCCGGTTTAGTAAGCGTGCTCACTTTCGGAAATTCTGTTCTACCATAGAGCAAGCCGCACCTGCGGCTAGAGTGTTTAAGGCAATTTCAAAAGGCAAAGTACTTTCTGAACTTTGTCTGAAGAGGACGGATGGGTCTTTCACCGAGGACGAGGAGGAGAAAGCAGAACTTCTCCTGCAAACTCACTTCCCCATGTGTAGAACCATCTCCGATATAGATAACAGTTACGAAAGGGTCCCCAACGGGAAACCCAACTGGAGCCTGGCTGCAGCGATCGTAACTGAACAAAAGATTAGGTGGGCGTTGAGTACACTCAGCCCCTACAAGGCTCCGGGGGTGGATGGAATCATTCATCTTCAGAAGGGTGTCGAACAGCTAATGCTGTTCCTCATAAGTATTTTCAGGGGGAGCCTAGCAATGGGTTACATTCCTAGGGCATGGAGAACGGCTAGGGTGATCTTTATCCCGAAGGTTGGGAAGAAAGACCCCTTTCATCCCAAATCCTTCAGGCCGATCAGCCTAACCTCCTTCCTGCTGAAAACCCTTGAGAAGATTGTGGACAACCACATTAGAAACTCGCACTTGGTGCGAAGGCCTCTGCATGCGAATCAGCATGCCTATAGAGAAGGTAAGTCTACTGAATCGGCTCTCTTGAGCCTGGTGGACAGTATGCAGCGCTCTGTAAAAGCCAAAGGGGTAGCACTTTGTGCCTTTATGGACATAGAGGGTGCTTTTGATAACACAGCTCATGACGTTGTGGTAAGAGCACTCTGTAGAAGGGGAGTTGATACGGGTCTCACGACCTGGCTGGGCAAACTCCTCGATAGCAGAATAGCAGAAGTCACTGTCAACAGTGTGACTGTTAGAGCTCAAACCACCAGAGGCTGTCCGCAGGGGGGTGTCCTATCACCACTACTCTGGAGCCTCGTGGTGGACGAGCTGCTAGTTAAACTTACAGCAAATGGGTTTGAATGTCAAGGCTATGCCGATGATATCACTCTAGTATGTAAAGGAAATTTTGAGAGCACATTGTGCGACAGGATCACACTGGGCCTAAGACTTAGCTTAGACTGGTGCAGAGACGTGGGGCTGAATATCAATCCAGCGAAAACCACAGTGGTCGCCTTCACCAATCGCTACAAGCTGAAATCTATTCGGCCCATAGCCATTGGGGGCGCAGAGATTCCGATCTCCACAGAAGTCAAATATCTGGGAGTCATCCTAGACAAGAGACTAATGTGGAGACAACATGTGGAACATGCCGTTCGCAAGGCCACTATGGCCTTAATGAGCTGTAGATCTCTTGCAGGGAAAAATTGGGGTGTAGTATGCGCCTATGTAATATTCAGAACATACATACAAACACATAGCAGCACTTTTAATTATTATGTTTATGCAACCAATAAAGCCCAAGGCGGATGTAATATGATCGTCCACCTGAAGGCTCCAAAGTATAAGTGCATGGTCAGCATTCCCACGCTTACCAAGTGCAAATACATAAGTGCATAACTCGCCCTCTCAATAAGAATATATAAACATTTGATATACATAAGAGAGCCGCTCCGCTGCTGGCGTATCCGGCAGCGCAGCTACGCGGCTTAGCCTTAAGCGAAATATATTTAAGAAACATATGAAAGAATAATAAGGTCAGATCCATTTTGATATGGGAAGCGGCACCATTGCCTGCTCCCAAATAAACTAAACCATTGATTAATAAACCCGCTATCGTTTTATTTGGATGAAAGTATTTCATGGCGACACTGTCACGTCTTATTATGACATGTGACAAAAGAGCCGAGTGAAAAAAACACAAAATAAGAATGTGAAAAATTTGGAGTTGACAAAGGAGCCACATAAAAAAAAAAAAACAACAAACAAACAAAATAAGAATGTGAAAATTTCGGAGTGGACGGACCAGCAAAATCCAGCAACAAAAGCGACAGTACTGACGGTGGGAGCATATGAATAAATCGGCAGCAACAAAAGTGACAAAGTACCGACGGAGGAATGAATGCGGGAGCATACGAATAAACAGGCAGCAATTATAAGTGTGAGGGGCAATCCGTCCCTTACGCCAGCGAAGGAGAACGACACTGGAAAAACCAAAATTACTGACCTCTACCAAGGAAGAAGGAAGTTTGCCCAAAGGACTGCCCTGGACCATTGCACTCCCCACAGTGCAAGTCCACTTGCCTAATACAAAGACCTGTGCGAGGACCAGCACCGGCCTCGCCTGAGCTCAAAGGCCTTGGACAACAGCAGCAGTGACAACAGCGAGAGGGGCACCCCGCCACTTTCGCCAACGAGGGAACGTCAGCGTGCCAGACCGGCGACGCCCAGCTGACGTGGAAGGAAGAGTTGCAGCCCAGCCGAACATAAATATTTTTTTTGTGCCCTGCGTGGCACCCCACTATCGATGCACTACGCTGCATATTTTTTTATATATATAACAAAACATTGTAACATTAAGCGGAACTTTTTCTCCCCGATGAGTTGTGTGGCCCGTAAAGCCTCACGAAACACTAGGTAGGATTTTTGTACATTCACCCAGGAGTGAATTAATGTTAAATTTCTCTCCGCCAGTTGGCGTAAAGTAACTGAGACTGTTTGTTCACATTGACGTTAATCGTCCAACTTCCAAATCATAAAATGGGCGGAAAAGCATCCAAGCCCGTAGTAAAAGATAACGCTGCGAACGTTGTCAATACTGTTGTGGTTGATACCACCCCGCATCTCGAGTCTCAGTTCAACCTTTTAGTGTTTATTGCAGTAATACTTTCAATAAATCTGTTACTTAAAGTATACCTTATGTTTAAGAGAACTTTAAGGAAACGGTATATGAGCCGAGCCGATGGACTCGACAAGGTTTAAACAAAAAAAAAACAAATAAATATAAAATAAATAAAATAAACAAAAAAAAAAAAAAAACAAAGATATATACACCAGAATAAAATTTATTTTTTCACTATTTCAAAAAAAAAAGTAGTTTAACTACTCCCATTTCTACAAAAGGAGACTCCCAACACCTTATGAATTTTTTTTGTTTCCCCTTACTAACAAATGGAATGGTCCAGACTCTCCTCAGAAATCAAAGAGGTACGAGTAGAATTTGATAAATCATTTAAGTGCTTAAATAAAAGCGCTGTAATATCAAATCAGACCAAGATAAAACACGTTGAGATTCTTATTGAAAAATACAATAAAATACGTGAATTAATCTCAGCTAATAAAAACAGGCTCAGCGGCCTAAACTGGGTGCAAGCTTCAGACATCTTAAAACGCTTGCGGGAACAATTGATTTGTGTATCAGATAGGCATAAATTATTTTTATTTTGCCCATCTATATTAAGTACACCTGCATCATTTGATCCATCAGTGTTGCTGTCACCGGACATTAAGGAGTCAGAAGAGACTATTAACGTGTCCGTACAACCTGCATCACTTGACCCATCTGAGTTGTTGTCAAGGGAAGTTAAAGAGTCGGAAGAGACTATTAACGTGTCCACACAACCTTCGTCATTTGATCCATCTGTGTTGCTATCAACACGTAACGTGCCCGAACAACCAGAAGGCATCCAGCCAAGTACAAATTTAACAATGGCTCAGACCAATATTGATTTTATAAACACAGCATCTAAGCTTATACCAGTTTTTGATGGTAAAGCGGAAAACTTGAGAAGTTTTTTGGATGCTCTCAATATAGTCGACACCATAAAAGGTGAACATGAGCAACTGGCTGTGTCGTTAATCAAGACAAAACTAAAAGGGTCAGCCAGAAACCTGATTAACAGTGAGACAACAATAATTGAGGTCATAAACAAGCTTCAGTCCGCTGTTAAAGGTGAATCAGTTGAGGTGTTATCAGCAAAATTGTTGAACCTACAACAAAAGAGCAAAACAGCGAACGTTTACACCCAAGAGGTGGAGCTATTAACCAAAGCTTTAGAGGGAGCCTATATTAGTGATGGGCTACCCCAAGAACTGGCAGCCAAATACAGTGTAACACACGCTGTAAAGGCAATGACTAAAAATTGCTCAATAGATAAGGTAAAACTTATCATGCAGGCAGGCACGTTCAACAACATGAACGATGCAATCTCGAAATTCGTAAACAGTTGCACTGACGCAACTGGGCATTCAAATGCCGTACTCTATTATAATAATGTAGCGAACCGCGGAGGTTATCGTAACCGAGGTGGACAACACCGAGGTGGATATAACCGAGACGGCCAAAACCGCGGAGGTTATAATAACAATAACCGGCGCTACAATAACAGAGGTAATTATCGAGGAGGCCAAAGGAGCAACTCCAACAATAATGCCAATAATGGACAAGTCCGAGTTGTTCAAAGCAACCCGGAAAACCAGCAGTGACCTTTAGGTGCAAAAACCTAATATATGCCAAGGTTCATAAAGTAAACCTCAGTCTTAATATATTTATAACACTAACAAATGTAGCAACTAGTAAAAAACTAACATTTTTAATTGACACTGGTGCAGATATATCCCTATTAAAAACTGATTCCGATGTCTTTCATGACATCAACAGGGATAAAATAATTAGTATTCAAGGCATAGGCAAAGGAGTAATATACTCGAAAGGCCAAGCCTCCGTAGAGCTACAGACAGGAAATTATATAATCCCGCACAATTTTCACTTGGTAGATTTTAATTTACCACTACCAAGCGATGGGAATAGGTTTAGATTTTATAAAACGATTTAATTGCGTTTTAGATTTTCAAGAGTTAGAAGATTGGTTTACATTGAGACCATCTAACTTACAGTTTCCAATCAATGTGCCCATACAGTTTAACTCTGGTAATAATTCAGTATATTTACCAGCAAGAACGCAAGTCGTCCGAAAAATAGAGCTAACCGCGAATGAGGATAGCATATTGATCCCAAATCAGGAAATTCAAATAGGCATTTATGTTGCAAACACAATTGCCACAGCATCAAATGCATTTGTCCGTTTACTAAATACAACCAGTACCGACCAGTTAGTTAACATCAACAACTTGCAATACGAATCACTTTCGAACTATGAAATAGTTCAAACCCCTCCAAGCAATAGGGAAAAAACTGTCCTAGCTCAACTAACTAAGAATTTTCCACCCCAGTTCAAAACAAAACTGGTGGAAATATGCACCATGTATAGTGATGTGTTCGGTCTTGAAACAGAGGCGATCACAACCAACAACTTTTATAAACAAAAATTGAGACTGAAAGATACAGAACCGGTTTATATTGAAAACTATAGAAGTCCACATAGCCATCTGGAAGAGATCCAGAAGCAAGTAGGGAAACTGATTACGGATCGTATAGTCGAACCATCCGTATCAGAATATAATAGTCCACTCTTGTTAGTTCCGAAAAAGCCCTTCCGGGCTCAATAGATAAAAAATGGCGATTAGTAATCGACTATCGTCAAATTAATAAAAAACTTTTGGCTGATAAGTTTCCTCTGCCAAGAATCGAAGATATTCTAGATCAACTTGGCCGAGCAAAATATTTTTCGTGTCTTGATTTAATGTCAGGATTTCATCAAATTGAACTTGATGAAAATTCAAGAGATATAACGTCGTTTTCAACGAGCAATGGCTCATATCGCTTTACGCGATTACCTTTCGGCTTAAAAATAGCGCCAAATTCATTCCAGAGGATGATGACTATAGCATTCTCAGGACTTGAACCTTCCCAAGCCTTCCTTTATATGGATGACTTAATAGTTATTGGATGCTCAGAGCGACACATGATCAAAAACTTGACCAACGTGTTTGAACTGTGCAGAAAAAATAACTTGAAATTACATCCAGAAAAATGCTCATTTTTCATGCGTGAAGTGACTTTCCTAGGTCACAAATGCACAGATAAAGGAATCTTGCCAGATGACAGGAAATATGACGTCATCAAAAATTATCCAGTCCCACATGATGCGGACAGCGCTAGAAGATTCATTGCATTTTGCAATTATTACCGACGTTTTATAAAGAATTTCGCCGACTATTCACGGCACATAACAAGATTATGTAAAAAGAATGTTCCTTTTGAATGGTCAATCGAATGCCAAACTGCATTCGAGCACCTAAAACATCACCTTATGCAACCAACTCTGTTACAATATCCAGATTTTAGTAAAGAATTTTGCTTAATCACAGATGCAAGCAAGCAAGCGTGTGGAGCGGTGTTAACTCAAAAGCACAATGAACTCCAACTTCCAGTTGCATACGCTTCAAGAGCCTTTACAAAAGGAGAAAGTAACAAGAGTACAACGGAACAAGAGTTAGCATCAATTCATTGGGCAATAGTGCACTTCAGACCATATATTTATGGCAAGCACTTCACTGTCAAAACAGATCGCAGACCACTCACGTATCTGTTTTCGATGGTAAATCCCAGCTCTAAACTAACCCGAATGAGGCTAGAATTAGAGGAATATGACTTCACTGTAGAGTACCTAAAGGGCAAGGACAATCATGTAGCGGATGCGTTATCAAGAATAACCATCGACGAACTAAAACACATGAATGCAACCATATTAAAAGTCACTACGCGAAATCAAAGTAAACAGAAAAATTCCTGCGCAGGAAAAGAACAAGTAGATTTGCCTAGGCAAACTCGAACCAAAGCTTCTCAGCCCAACGTATACGAAGTCATAGTAAATGACGAGGTACGAAAAGTAGTGACCTTGCGAATAACGAATTCACTATGTTTACTAAAACGTGGAAAAAAAGTTATAGCAAGAATTGATGTTAGCGATATGTACACCAATGAAATTCTCGACTTAGGTCAGTTCTTTCAAAGGCTTGAAAAGGAAGCCGGTATACTTAATATCCGCCAACTCAAAGTGGCACCGAGCGAAAAGATCTTCGACACCATCTCAATAGAATCTTTTAAAATTATGGGCAATAAAACATTACAATCTCTAAAAGTAGCGCTACTCAAGCCGGTGACCCTATTATCAAATAATGAAAAAGAGAAAGAAGCAATATACTGTTTACATCCCATGATGATCCGATACAAGAAGGGCATACAGGCATAGCTAGAACATTAGCTAAAATAAAAAGGAGTTAATACTGGAAAAATATGACCCGATACATATCAAATTATGTAAAAATATGTCCTAAATGCCAAAAGTCAAAAACGATAAGGCATACAAAGACCCAATTGACAATAACAGAAACGCCACAAATGGCTTTTGACAAGGTAATTGTGGACACGATCGGTCCACTACCCAAATCTGAAAGAGAAAATGAATACGCAGTAACATTAATCTGCGATTTAACAAAATACCTCGCAACAATACCCATCAAAAATGAAATTGGAAAAACGGTAGCAAAAGCTATATTTGAAGATTTTATTCTGAAGTACGGTCCAATGAAGACGTTCATTACGGACATGGGAACAGAATATAAAAATTCAATAATTGAAGATTTATGTAAAAATTTGAATATAAAAAACATAACATCTACTGCACACCATCATCAGACTTTAGGAACCGTAGAAAGAAGTCATAGAACACTAAATGAATTCATCCGGTCCTATATCTCACTAGGTTAAACCGATTGGGACAATTGGATCCCATATATCACGTATTGTTTTAACACTACGCCCTCAATGGCACATGACTATTGTCCATATGAGCTAGTATTCGGTAAATCATCGAACTTACCGATACATTTTAATAGCATAGATAGAATAGAACCACTATACAATGTGGATGATTACGCTAAAGAATCTAAGTATAGGTTAGAAGTAGCCTATAAAAGAGCTAGATTAATGATAGAAGATAACAAACTTAAAAATAAGGAATTATATGATAGGAAAGTTAAAGATATCCAACTAAAAATAGGAGACCAGGTTTTGTTAAAAAACGAAACCGGACATAAGTTAGATTTTAAATATACTGGACCATATAAGGTAGAAAGTATAGAGGAAAACGAAAATATTATAATTTCAAATAATAAAAATAAGAAACAAAAAGTACATAAAGATAGATTAAAAATTTTTATTTCCTAATCAACATATTATATGTATATTTTTATTACTAAATCAATTAATTTTCATTCGAAAAAAAAAAAAAAAAAAAAAACATAAGGAACAAAAAATTCATAAGGATAGGTTAAAACCAATATGAAAAGTATAATAATATTAATACAAAAAAAAAAAAAAATAGTGAAGAAAGTAATTTTACACATTAAAAAAAAAAAAAATAAATAAAAAATAATAAATAAATAAATAAATAAATATATAGATATAAATATAAATAAAAATAAATAAATAAATCGCTTAAGAAAATCGTATAAAATAACTTCATAGAATTACGTTATTTTTCAAAAGGAGGGAGATGTAGTATGCGCCTATGTAATATTCAGAACATACATACAAACACATAGCAGCACTTTTAATTATTATGTTTATGCAACCAATAAAGCCCAAGGCGGATGTAATATGATCGTCCACCTGAAGGCTCCAAAGTATAAGTGCATGGTCAGCATTCCCACGCTTACCAAGTGCAAATACATAAGTGCATAACTCGCCCTCTCAATAAGAATATATAAACATTTGATATACATAAGAGAGCCGCTCCACTGCTGGCGTATCCGGCAGCGCAGCTACGCGGCTTAGCCTTAGGCGAAATATATTTAAGAAACATATGAAAGAATAATAAGGTCAGATCCATTTTGATATGGGAAGCGGCACCATTGCCTGCTCCCAAATAAACTAAACCATTGATTAATAAACCCGCTATCGTTTTATTTGGATGAAAGTATTTCAGGGGAGTGTCTCCAAAGATCCTACTGTGGATGTATGTTGCTATGGTGAGGCCCATAGTCAGCTACGGGGCTGCGGTTTGGGCGAATCGCGCTGACCTTGATGTCACAAGAAGGCAACTGGGCAAACTCCAGAGACTTGCCTGCACGTGCATCTCGGGCGCCATGCGCACCTGCCCGTCCACTGCTCTGGATGTGCTACTCGGGCTTCCACCACTGCACTTGCATATCAAGCACAGTGCGCGCAGATCTACCATGAGGATAACAGGGGCAGGACCAGCTGACTCGGCCGCGACTGCAACTGACCTGTTACTGGAATATCCGCAGGATGTTCAATTAGCCAAGTTTAGCTTTGATAAGCTCTTTAAAACTGAGCTTAGCAACAAGTCGGAGTGGACCAGCATGTCTACCACCTATGATGTGAAACCACATGCTATTAGGTGGTACACTGACGGCTCACTAACAGAGGATGGTGCGGGTGCGGGGGTCTGTGGACCCCGACTCAAATATCACGAACCTCTAGGGAAATTCGCTAGTATCTTTCAAGCGGAGGTACACGCGATTGAGAGATGTGCCTCGTTCAATATTGAGCGGGGTTACAATAGGAGAGACATAGCCATTTTTCTCAGATAGTCAGGCAGCAATCAGAGCACTCAGTGCCCATAAGATTGTTTCCAGACTAGTATGGCAATGTATAGAAACACTCAATGCGTTGGGTGTGAACAATAAAGTAACCTTATACTGGGTACCAGGGCATGCGGGGATCCCCGGCAATGAAGTGGCCGACATAATGGCTAGAAAGGGGGCGAGTACGCCCTTCTACGGTCCGGAGCCCTTCTGTGGACTAGGGCCAGGAGTCATTAGCCAGAGCAGTCGTGTGGATCTCATGACTGCTTGCGATGACTTCTGGCAGTCGTCGAAAGGGGCAAGGCAGAGTAAACGTCTGCTAGGTAGTTACAACAGTAAGAGGACCAAGGACTGTTTGGAGCTGAGCAAAGGATCTCTCCGAATAGTCACGGGTTTCCTGACCGGGCACTGCAGACTGCGCAAGCATCTGCACAACCTCAAAATAGGGGAGGACAGCCTCTGCAGACTTTGTCTGGAAGGAGAAGAGACTCCGGAGCACCTACTTGAGGAGTGCCCGGCTATCAGTCGGATGAGGTTGGCCCACTTTGGGGGCCTTACACTCACCACAAAGGAAATGAGGGCTCTTCGACCAGGCGACATCATCGCATTTTTGCGATCGATTGAACTGTTCGAGGAGCTATAGCTCATACACTAGGACGAGGGCACAATAGACCCTAGTGGTCGCAGTGCACTAACCTCTAGAAAATTATTATATGTTATTATATAGTGTGGACATGATGAAATAACTACAAGGTGATCTCGTTTGAAAAAGCTCGAGTGTTTCTCATGCTTACGGGGTCTGTTCTCACTCTGATTTTGACAGGTGACAGGTTGTGAGCGTACGACTTTTGTTAACCCTTGGGCGTGCGTAAAAAAATGTCGTTTTGTCAATTTTGTTGCTCGGTCGTAAAAACTTGAATTCATCCGTTTTCCCAAAGAAGATCGGAAAATAAAATTGTGGGAAGAATCTTTAGGATGCAGTTTGGCTCATAATGCCAGGATTTGCGACACACATTTCAAAGGATCGGATTTTTATGGAGAAACAAAGAGCAAAGAGGAACGAAAGAGAAGGCGTTTGATGCCAAACGCCTTGCAAAGACAGCCTACCCCTGGCCATAAAGAATCAAAGCGCATTGTGGCGAATTCAAAATTATTAAAAATAAAACTTTGACAAGGATTAAAACGAAAACTACAATTCAACTGTTTTTATTTTGCATATTTTTCTTATTTATCATTTTGTCTTGGTTTTTGCGGTCTTCCTGAACTTTCAAAATTTGGTTTTGCCGACTTAAGGTCAAAAATTATTAAAAATCAAAATATAATTCCAAAATTATTACATTTTTTACCAACATATTTCGGAGACACATCTGTAGCCGCCATCAGAGCTTTTTGCTTACCTTTTAATACAAATGTTGTAGTTTTTTATTATTATGTATAGCATCTAAGCTTATGTTTCAGCAGTGGGTTGTAAATATACACACAGCCAGACTAAGGGTTAAACTCATCATGACTCAAAACAAACTGACAGAAAAAGCTCATTTGAGTGTTTTTGAAAAGCACTTTGCCCGTAAGCTAGAGCTTTTTCTAACGAGATCACCTTGTAGTTATTACATCATGGTGTGGAGTAAGTGAGTGGAGTAGTTCTGTCAAGTCGTTGTAGTCAGTATTTATTCGGTCGGTATACAAGTTAACACCAAAAGAATTCGTAGCAACAAGTTGCGAAAGCTCGCACGCGCATCCGGCCATGCACCTGCAATAGCCAAGAAATGCAAAGCTCAGCGTCTGGAGCGTTTCCCGTGGGAACGCTGACGGGAGCCAACGGCACCGACGCCGGCAGAGGCAGCGACGAAGTTAGCACCGACGCAGGCAGAGGCAGCGACGGAGCTGGGGGGTATAAATACCACCCAAACTTGTTAATTAACTTTAGTTCCAATTTTTGTAAACAATAAAGACGGACCTCTGGTCCCAATAAAAATACACATTTTTACAATCAAACAAAGTATTCTTACTTAACTGGTAAAATTATATCCAACCAAGATTAGCTAAGAAACCAATCAAAAACAACAAACCCTTTTTCGTTAACTCCGTTGGCGGAGAAGTTCTTATAACACATCATACAATCGCCAATCCTTTCGACCTAAACGATACTTTTGTCAAATTTTACCTACTACCCTCCTTAAAGTCCTTCGATGCTATTATCGGAAACGATACACTGCGCGAAGTAAGAGCTCAGATCAATATGCAAAAGGGGTATATTTCAATACAAGATAAAAAAAGAATGGGACCTCTGGTCCCAATAAAAATACACATTTTTGCAATCAAACAAAGTATTCTTACTTAACTGGCGCCCAACGTTAAAAGGATCCTGCCGCAAAAAAAATCCTTCGTCGTAACAAAAAACCGTTAAGTGCACCCCATAGGCTGCCCCGGCTACGCTACACGAAATCGCCGCGAAAAAAATCCTTCGTCGTAACAAAAAACCTTTAAGTGCACCCCATAGGCTGCCCCGGCTACGTTACACGAAATCGCGAAAAAATAAAAACCTATAAGAGCACCCCATAGGCTGGTTCAAATAAAAACAACAAATCTGTAAGTGCACCCAATTGGCTGCCAAGATCACCGCGAACGGATCCTGCAAAGAAAAGAACTCACTTACATCGGTCTGGAGGCTATCGTCGCAGACAACTGAACGGGAGTGTTACGAAGGTACCCCAGTAGCAAAAAGGAAGAATACCAAATAACCGGTCCAGGATGTATTTTATACTGTAAGCTAATTAAGTGTAGAAATTAAAAAAAAAAAAACCTATAAGAGGAACACTTTAAAATTATAAAATATTTTGAGCAAGATTACACAGAAAAAATATTTGAAAAACATACCTTTGAAATATAAAATATTTTTTTTACAAAATTACACAGAAAAAAATATTTGAAAAAAATAAATACAAAATCTATATGAAAAATACCTTGAAAATATAAAATAAGTTTTAACAAAATTACACAACAAAAATATTCGAAAAACATACAAAACCTATATACCTTTAAAATATAAAATTTTTTTGTTTATTCTGAAAACATAAAAAAAAAATCTATACGAGAAATACTTTCCGGAAAATTTTTACAAAAAAATACAAAAGATAATACTTAATCATGGCAAATCCAAATAACCTAATTAGGCCTGCCCTACTTAATAATAACACAGCCCCCGAAGTAAACCAAGCCCTTAACTTAGCAAATATGCAGACACAAATTCAGTAAATAGTAGAGAGAATTTTGAGCCAAAAATTAAACTCAGAAACTGCACCACTACTTGATCAGACAATCGATATAAACAATGGTAGTATGAGTGAATTGACCGAGTCCCAGATATAGTAAAATGTTTAAGGGAATTTTCAGGCCAAGCAGGAGAATTTAGCTCATGGAGAAAAAACGTAGAGAGAATATTAAAAATATATTCATCAACAATAGGATCACCCAGATATTACGGAATTCTTAACGTTATCAGGAACAAAATTGTAGGCAACGCAGACTCAGTCCTGGAGTCATACAATACCCCACTAAATTGGACAGCTATCTCAAAATGTTTGACAGCACACTACGCGGATAAGCGCGATGTGACAACCCTAGAATACCAAATGACCTCGCTGGTACAAGGAAATCAAAACACAGCAGATTTCTGCCAGCAAGTTTATACCCACCTATCCCTTATTTTGAACAAAATTGCTTGCATGGAAATGGGAAAAGAATCAATAGATCTCTTTGCCAAATCCTACAGAGACAAGGCACTTGACACCTTCGTTAGAGGCCTGAACGGCGACTTGCCCAGACTGTTGGGAACCAAAGAACCCGCAGATCTCCCAACAGCACTTCAGCTATGCGAGAAGTTAGAAAACCAAAAATTTAGGACCAACTATGCAAATAATAGCCAAACTTATTCAAGAAAATTCGAAGGCTCTGGTAAAGGACCATCCCTACCGAGGAAATCTGCACAACAATTTTCAAACACAGGTCAACCATTCATTCCACACTTGGCTCATGTTCCACAGACCCCAAGAGTAACCCATTATGTACCTCAGCAACAATATGGTGGGCACTACCAACAATACTCTGGTAACTTACCAACACAGCCACCAAGACCATCGGCCCCAAAGCCACAACCTAGGCCAGAGCCTATGGACATTGATAAAAGTATACAGACAAAACAGGTAAACTACATGAACAGACCCAAATTTGGACAACAGGAAAAGAGACCACCACCACAAGGACTAAACGGACTGCCCGACAAAAAACAGAGAAATTTCCATCTAGATACTACTAGCGAGCAACAACAAGCTACAGAATACAACAACGAACCAACAGAAATTGACGAAGCAGCACTTAGTGAATATTATTCAGAAACCCCAGATTTCGAGCAGGAGACAGACGAGGTAGAATATACTGGATTAAATTTTTTAGAGTAGAACCCTCTTCGTTACCCTACTTTCAATCTAAAGCAGGTAATGGAGAGATGATCAAAATTCTGATAGACACCGGATCCAAAAATTATATCCAACCAAGATTAGCTAAGAAACCAATCAAAAACAACAAACCCTTTTTCGTTAACTCCGTTGGCGGAGAAGTTCTTATAACACATCATACAATCGCCAATCCTTTCGACCTAAACGATACTTTTGTCAAATTTTACCTACTACCCTCCTTAAAGTCCTTCGATGCTATTATCGGAAACGATACACTGCGCGAAGTAAGAGCTCAGATCAATATGCAAAAGGGGTATATTTCAATACAAGATAAAAAAAGAATTAAAATAAAACAGAAAACCTCACGCGAAGTCAATAAATTAGATATTCAGATAGAACACGAGACAGAAACCAAGAGAAAACATTTAAGAACCATTTGCTCAAACTTTAAAAATCTTTTTGGGGAACCGGACGAAAAACTGACACACACGACTAGAGTAGAAGCTACCATTAGAAGTACAAACGAGAGCCCAATTTACTCAAGACATTACCCATACCCAGAAGCTCTCAGACCAGAAGTAGAAAAACAAATACAAAAGCTTTTGGCAAACGACATAATTAGACCCTCACGGTCTCCATACAACTCCCCAATATGGATTGTTCCGAAAAAAATGGACGCATCAGGACAGAAAAAACACAGAATGGTAATCGATTATAGGAAACTTAACTGTGTAGTTACCATCCCAGACAGATACCCAATACCGGACATTAACAACGTACTCGCACAACTAGGACAGAATAAGTTTTTCTCCGTCATTGACCTCAAAAGCGGCTTTCACCAAATTCCATTAAGGAAATCAGATAATGAAAAAACGGCATTCTCAGTTAACCAGGGAAAATACGAATTTACCAGACTACCGTTTGGCCTCAAAAATGCCCCTTCAATCTTTCAACGAACACTGGATGACATACTTAGAGAACATATAGGAATCAGGTGTTTCGTATACATCGACGACATCATTATATTTAGCAAAAATGAGGAACACCATCTAGAAGACATAAAATTAATATTTAATACTCTGGAAGAAGCAAACATGCGTATTCAGCTCGACAAGTGCGAATTCTTCAAAAAGAGGTTGAATTCCTAGGGTTTTTAGTGGCTGATACTGGAATAAAAAAGAATCCCGAAAAAGTCAGGGCCATCGTAGAATTTCCCGAGCCAAAGACCCTCAAAGATCTTCGTTCCTTTTTAGGACTGTCAGGGTTTTACCGTCGCTTCATCAGAGATTATGCTAAACTCGCAAAGCCCCTTACAGCCCTTTTAAGAGGGGAAGAGGGCCGAGGCCGTATTTCAAAAAACGCCTCAAGCAGAACGCTTATCTACCTCGACGAAAACGCTAGGGAAGCATTTAATAAGCTAAAAAAAACTCTTGCTTCCGAAGACGTCATGCTGGCTTATCCAGATTATAGTAAAGAATTCAAACTGACCACTGATGCTTCAGATTATGCCATAGGAGCTGTATTAGCTCAGGAGGACAAACCAATAATGTTTATTTCTAGAACCTTAAGTAAGGCAGAAGAAAGTTATGCACCGAACAAAAAAGAAATGCTGGCCATAATCTGGTCAATACAAACCCTTCGAAACTTTTTGTACGGTCCAACTAAAATGAAGATATTCACAGATCACGAATCTCTCACATACCCAACTAATCCAAAAAGCCGTAACGACCAAATGAAAAGATGGAAAGCAATTTTAGAAGAATACACCCATGAACTTTTGCACAAACCTGGCAAGGCAAACGTCGTTGCCGATGCATTGAGTAGACCTCCCTTACAAACGCATGGGGAACTAAACGCAATGACAGAAACCGTGCACAGTAGTTTCAGCTCTCCCGAAAAACTAATACCTATGGCAGAAGAACCAATAAATGTCTTCAAAAATCAAATACTGCTATCTTTGGGAAAAAAATCCTACAAATTCGAAATTGTTTTTCCAACATATCACAGACACACTATCACAGAACCAATATTCAATTCAGAAAACTTGCAAGAAATTCTAAAAGAAAGGCTAAATCCTTCCGTCATAAATGGAATCTATACCGACGAGAAAACCTTAGGGAAGCTTCAAGAAATTTATCCACTTTTTAACAATTACAAAACTAGATTTTCCAATAAAATGGTTACAGACCTGACAGACGAAACTGACCAAGAAAACGCAATCATATTGGAACATAGGAGAGCACACCGCAATAGCAGCGAAAACAAACAGCAGCTTTTAGAAAAAGTATATTTCCCACAAATGAGAGCTAAAATATTAAAAGTAACGAAGGAATGTCAGACATGCAAAGAACAAAAATACGAACGACACCCAAACAAACCAGAGCTACAGAGCACACCAATACCACAATACCCAGGGCAAATTATTCACGTCGACTTTTACCTTACATGTAAACAAGTAGTCCTCACAGCAATAGATAAATTTTCCAAATTCGCGCAGGCTAAAATAGTCAATTCTCGAGCAACCCAAGACATTAAACAACCCCTGAAAGAAACACTAATAAACTTCGGTATTCCAGAAATAGTAATAATAGATAACGAAAAATCCCTTGGATCAGGTCCCATAATGCGGATGCTGCAAGACCAGTTCAATATAAAGGTTTATAAAGCACCACCCTACAATAGCTCAGCCAACGGTCAGATCGAACGCTTTCATTCAACTCTTTCAGAAATCATTAGATGCCAAAAGGCCGAGAAATTACATAGTTCATTAAACGACCTTATAGAGAGATCAGTTGTCAAATATAATTATTCAATACACTCAACCACAAACCGGAAACCAGTCGATTTATTCTTTGGCAGAAAGGTGTCACTTGACCCTAAACTACTCCAGACAGAGAGACAGAAAATTACGGACAAAATTAAGCTCACGCAAGAAAAAGATTTAGCTTATCATAATAAAAGTAAAGATCAGATAAAAAAATATTATCCCGGACAAGAAATATTCGTGCAAAACAATAAAAGATTAGGCACCAAATTATCAGCTAGATACAAAAAAGAAATTGTCAAGGAAAACAGAAACACTACAGTACTAACAGAAAGCGGGAGAATAATTTACAAAAAACTCATTCGAAATTAAACACCCTCATTTACAGAGCCCTTCTCACAGTGTGCGCTGCGGACGTACAAATAACGGACTACACCAATTCGGACATTGTGACACTGACTACAGGACTAGCCAAGGTTCAAACAGGGATCTTTAGATTGATCCATATTATTAACGTAGACGAATACGAAAATACAATTGACAATATTAACCACACGGCCCTAACGAAACTAAAAACTTACGACCCAATTCTACCATTCATAATTGAGGAAATCAGGATTTCTAAAAACTTAGTCAATAGCCTAAAAGTCAGGAACATAAGGAAAAGACATATATATGTAATAGGTAGTGCTTGGAAATGGCTGGCTGGATCTCCAGACAGTAGAGATTTTGAAATAATTCAGGAAAAAATAAATTCAGCCTTAACTAACAACAATAACCAGGTTATTCTTAATAGACTCATTATTGACAAAATAAATAAAATCACTCTGACCAATAAAAATCTTATAAATAGCTTAAAATACGAAGGAGACGCTCAAAGGGATACTAGTACTACACTAATGTTCCAAATTCAAATGCTTAAAGAAGAAATTCTCAATCTTAATCAGGCTATTCAGTGGGCAAAAGCCGACATTAGCAACCCTCAAATATTAGGAGACCAGGAGATAAATGAGGTTAGAAGAATATTAGATCAAAATCAACTACCCAACACTAATTTTGAAGAAGCCATGCACATAGCAGAGGTAAACATAGCAAGTAACGGACCAATGTTAATCTATATTGTAAAAATACCTATAACAGACACCAGGCTATGTGAGGAAATTCTAGTTAAACCAGTAAAAGTTGGCCAATATGTCAACAAATTAGAGAATGAAAATATAATCAGATGTAAGGATAAAATATTCGCTAAAAATACGAAATGTAATAGCTATAATGAAATAACCATTTGTAAACACAAAAATATCATAGACATTAGTAATTCATCCTGCCTACCAAACCTCCTAAAGAGTCGCCCTGCCACCTACACTAGGATTAACAACCAACACATCCCTACGATCGAGGAAATTGCCCCCGGTGTCATACTGCTCAATAAATTCAGCGGCAAGATCTCTATCAATGAGACAACATCAAAGCTCAACGGGTCGTTTGTCATAAATTTCAGTAACACTACAATAGAAATCAACGAACAAGTCTTCACAAACGGGTACACATAACACCATCAACCCATGCCGGCAATTCTCCAGACCAAAATGACTATCAACAATCTAGAAGAGAAATTATCACTGTAATTGGTCAAAGAACTTAATGCCAACAATACCATGACCTTGGAGTTGTTAAAAACAACATCCCACACAGCCGACATTCTGATGGGCTGCATCATAATCACCGGAATCGTCGTAATAACGATCCGCATTTGTATTAGGAAGGCCAAAAAATTCGATATCAACCAAACCACCGATGACAAACAGATCAACGACCGCAACTAGTGGGGACACTCGATTTTAAAGGTGGAGGAGTTAACACCAAAAGAATTCGTAGCAACAAGTTGCGAAAGCTCGCACGCGCATCCGGCCATGCACCTGCAATAGCCAAGAAATGCAAAGCTCAGCGTCTGGAGCGTTTCCCGTGGGAACGCTGACGGGAGCCAACGGCACCGACGCCGGCAGAGGCAGCGACGAAGTTAGCACCGACGCAGGCAGAGGCAGCGACGGAGCTGGGGGGTATAAATACCACCCAAACTTGTAAATTAACTTTAGTTCCAATTTTTGTAAACAATAAAGACGGACCTCTGGTCCCAATAAAAATACACATTTTTACAATCAAACAAAGTATTCTTACTTAACTTACACACCCAATCAGAACTTTCTCGGACCTTCTAACTCCAATTTCTTCAAATAAGTATTCTATTGCACTTCCATCTTTATGCTTGCAGACTATTTTTGATTGAAGAGTATTTCTAACAAAAATTGCAACCCCACCAGCATGACCCTCTCGGTCTGAACGAAATAAATTGTATCCGTCATATTTGATCAACGAATTACAGACACTAGACGTGAACCAGGTCTCGGAGACACAAATAACATCAACATTGGAGTCAGCAAATATCCATCTAAATTCGTCAGCTTTCTTGGTCAAACTTTGAGCATTTATGTGACAAATATGCAATCCCTTATGACCATTTGTAAAAATTCAAAGAGTAGCATGGATGTTTGCTTTGGATTTTCTCAAGTTACTTATATAAGAGAACATGATTTAATAAAAGAGTTGTGAAGCGCGCAAAAATTAATAACTAGGAAACTTAAGAGATAACAATAGTTAACATAAACAAAGAACAAAATATAAAAAAGAGAACTAGAGGAGCATTAATGTTGGGCAGTTGCGAAAGGCATTACCAGATGATTCGACAGCTTCGACTTCTCTCATTCTTTGGAACTCCTAGACGTCATGCTTTTCCAATATGCTGTAGACCTCGCCTCTCTCTTGCGTCTTCACGTGAACAACACCTCTACGCGTCAAAAAAGCATGCAGATGTGTGACGGTTAGTCGAGGGTTTGGGCGGCTCAGGGCTGGCCCAGGGTTGTCACAGATATTTATTTGTATCGGATGTGGTTGCTGGAAGAGAAAGCCGACCCCGTCCCAGAGTAGAAGTCAGGGTGAATTACACGGTAACTTAGAATCGTACTGGTTTATTCACAGAAAGTGACAGAGTTTGAGAATATGTGGGGGCGGTCCGTGCTACTCGATCGGCTCGGCCGGCGTCCGGTCGGTTCGTCTCTCTGGTCACGGCGAAGGCGGCGTTCCACGGTGAGTCGTCGTTCCGCGTGGCTGCGCAGTGGGGTGGCGCGGGGGGTGCGGGCGGGCCGTGGATCGTCGTCCGGAGTCGTCGTGGGCGCTGTAAAGACAGAATGATCGGTCCCTTAGGCGGCCATTCAGGTCAGCCACAGGGGTAAGCGAGACTCTAATCTATGACCATTCAGATCCAAGAGAGAGAAATCCTTAGGCGGCCATTCAGGTCGGCCACAGGAGTGAGCGAGAACCCTAATCTTGACCATTCAGATCCCAGAGAGAGAAATCCTTAAGCGGCCATTCAGGTCAGCTATAGGAGTAAGCGAGAACCCTAATTATGACCATTCAGATCCAAGAGAGAGAAATCCTTAAGCGGCCATTCAGGTCAGCTATAGGAGTAAGCGAGAACCCTAATTATGACCATTCAGATCCAAGAGAGAGAGATAAACCTTAAGCGGCCATTCAGGTCGGCTATAGGAGTAAGCGAGAACCCTATTATGACCATTCAGATCCAACAGAGAGAGATAAATCCGCAAGCGGCCATTCAGGTCGGCTATAGGAGTAAGCGAGAACCCTATTATGACCATTCAGATCCAACAGAGAGAGATAAATCCGCAAGCGGCCATTCAGGTCGGCTATAGGAGTAAGCGAGAACCCTATTATGACCATTCAGATCCAACAGAGAGAGATAAATCCGCAAGCGGCCATTCAGGTCGGCTATAGGAGTAAGCGAGAACCCTATTATGACCATTCAGATCCAACAGAGAGAAATCCTATTATGACCATTCAGATCCATAGATTATAGGAGGGCGGGAGGGTATTAAGCGCTAACTACCATTTAATTACTCCAACTTACTGGTTTATCTTACCAAGCTGCTGACTGCTGCTGCTGCTGCTGCCGATGCTTACCCGATCGCTGTCGGGAACTGAGTGCCGATATGAGGCCAACTGCCCGCTTTATATAGGCCCCTGCTGTTTCTAGTGTGCCCGCCGATGATCCGCAATTTGCCCGAATAGTGTGGCCAGCCTTCTCTCCTAGTGTGACCAGCTCTCTCTCTTTCAGTGTGGCCAGCTCTCCGTGGTTGGCGCGCGCGCGTATTCAAATTCAAATTCAGATCAATTCCATTCCTTATTCCTCTATTACAACTATATTTGTGCGCGTCTGCGCGTCACACTCCCCCCTCGCTTAGGAGACGGTGTGATACCTCACCGTAATTGCTTCCCCCTATCGAAAACGCTTCTCCAGGTTACATTATTACCCTCCTCTCGACCCTGCTTCCATTCCCACTCGCCTGTTCCTGTTGCCGTTGTCTTCATCGCCGTGTCCCTATTGTTGGGTGCTGCCTGTCCGGCTAGTGGTTGCCGCGGTGTCTCTGTGCTGTTGGCCTCTTCCAGCTCCGGTTCTATAGTTTTCCGGAAAATCCCCTCGATCGCCACACCTTCGACCTTCTCTGCTTGATCTGTGTCCTCCTTCCTTCCTGTCTTCATCTGCTCCTCATCCTTTTGTTCTCCAGATTCAGCTCCACACTCTTTTCGTCCATCCTGTCCTTCTTTACACTGATCCGTTCTCCTATCCACCTCGTCTGTCTGCCTTGTGATGCCCTCTTCTTGATGCTCCACGTTGACCTCCTCCAGTTGTTCTATATCGTCTTTCCCAACGGCTGACCTCACGCACACCGCGGTATCTCTACCCTCCAGTGCGATCCATGGGTCACGAACTACCTGGCCTGTCTGCTCCGGTTGGTTCGCCGCCATTTCACAGTAATCGATGGTTTTGGTGGCTATATTACGCTGCACCGTACCGTCGGATCCCACGCAGATCTCTGGGCTGAGTCCGTACCGTGAGTGTTCGGGACTTTCTGCTTCGATAATCTCGACTACTTCTGCTAACTTTAGGAACTCGGGGAGTGTTTTAAACCCCGTTCTCCGTATATTTAGCTTTATCTCGCTTCTGGAGTTATAATAAACCCGGTCCACTTTTTCCTTTTCCGTGTAATCCGTGAATCTCATCATCTTCATTAACTCCAGCGCGTATGCCCTCGATGGTTCCGACTTTCCTTGTCTACGCCAAGTAACTTGTTCCTTCAGTTCCTCCTGGTATCTTCTAGGCAAGAAGTACTCCACCATCTCTTCAGTTAGCACTGCCCAACTGTTTATTTTTATTGGCGTGCAGATCCACCAATCACTCGCGGCGTCTTCCAAAACGAATGGCATCGACTGCACCAATTCGTCGTGATGGATGCCGAATGGCGTCGCCCAATTCTCCATCTTCCGAATAAACTCCAGTGGATTGGTTGTCCCATCGTACCGTATTCCCCAGCTTCGTATCCGGTCGAGGATCTCCACGTTTATCTTTCCTTCCATCTTCGTGTCCGTTCGTTCTGCTTCAGTCTCACTCCGACAATCTTTCGTTGACCTGATACACCCAGCTCGACATTACTCTTCTGGTGTCGGTTTCTCCCTTGCAACCACTTTAATCTGTTCGGGCGCCACTGTGACGGTTAGTCGAGGGTTTGGGCGGCTCAGGGCTGGCCCAGGGTTGTCACAGATATTTATTTGTATCGGATGTGGTTGCTGGAAGAGAAAGCCGACCCCGTCCCAGAGTAGAAGTCAGGGTGAATTACACGGTAACTTAGAATCGTACTGGTTTATTCACAGAAAGTGACAGAGTTTGAGAATATGTGGGGGCGGTCCGTGCTACTCGATCGGCTCGGCCGGCGTCCGGTCGGTTCGTCTCTCTGGTCACGGCGAAGGCGGCGTTCCACGGTGAGTCGTCGTTCCGCGTGGCTGCGCAGTGGGGTGGCGCGGGGGGTGCGGGCGGGCCGTGGATCGTCGTCCGGAGTCGTCGTGGGCGCTGTAAAGACAGAATGATCGGTCCCTTAGGCGGCCATTCAGGTCAGCCACAGGGGTAAGCGAGACTCTAATCTATGACCATTCAGATCCAAGAGAGAGAAATCCTTAGGCGGCCATTCAGGTCGGCCACAGGAGTGAGCGAGAACCCTAATCTTGACCATTCAGATCCCAGAGAGAGAAATCCTTAAGCGGCCATTCAGGTCAGCTATAGGAGTAAGCGAGAACCCTAATTATGACCATTCAGATCCAAGAGAGAGAGATAAACCTTAAGCGGCCATTCAGGTCGGCTATAGGAGTAAGCGAGAACCCTATTATGACCATTCAGATCCAACAGAGAGAGATAAATCCGCAAGCGGCCATTCAGGTCGGCTATAGGAGTAAGCGAGAACCCTATTATGACCATTCAGATCCAACAGAGAGAGATAAATCCGCAAGCGGCCATTCAGGTCGGCTATAGGAGTAAGCGAGAACCCTATTATGACCATTCAGATCCAACAGAGAGAAATCCTATTATGACCATTCAGATCCATAGATTATAGGAGGGCGGGAGGGTATTAAGCGCTAACTACCATTTAATTACTCCAACTTACTGGTTTATCTTACCAAGCTGCTGACTGCTGCTGCTGCTGCTGCCGATGCTTACCCGATCGCTGTCGGGAACTGAGTGCCGATATGAGGCCAACTGCCCGCTTTATATAGGCCCCTGCTGTTTCTAGTGTGCCCGCCGATGATCCGCAATTTGCCCGAATAGTGTGGCCAGCCTTCTCTCCTAGTGTGACCAGCTCTCTCTCTTTCAGTGTGGCCAGCTCTCCGTGGTTGGCGCGCGCGCGTATTCAAATTCAAATTCAGATCAATTCCATTCCTTATTCCTCTATTACAACTATATTTGTGCGCGTCTGCGCGTCACAGATGTTTGAGCTTTTTCAGCTTCATCGCCTCTTTAAAGAGCGCATAGCTCTCTTTTGTCAGCTGCTCGTTTAGGTAGACCGGAGCTTCCGAATCAATGCCCATCAAGCTCAGCTTTAGTTGGGTCTTTGATTTGCGGCGTTATTCACCTGCTGCTCGAAGAAGTTGCGCCTTATCGTGAACGCGGTCGAATTTGATGATTATAACTGGGTCAACCACAGTGCTGTGTCGTGGCTTGACCGTAAAAATATCCTTGACCCTCGGTGCCGGAGTGAGCTCGAGTGCAAAGCAGAGGGTGTTTAGAAGAGTGCGAAGATTTTCGCCTTCAACACAAGGTAAATCGCAAGCGACATGTGCGTTTGCCTGTGTGGAAACTTGAGACTCTAGCTGGCCAACCTGTGTTTTGAGCAACTTCGTTTCACCAACCTCGTTTTCCAGCTGCTGAACCCGACGAAGTAGGTCCCGGATCTCGCCGGCCATGGTGTTGACGCGTTCCTGGAGGGCCGTCATAATGCGCTCTTCAGCAGAGCGCATGCTTGCAGTGATGTGGTCAGCCTGCTCCTCGAATCGCTGGTTGATCAGCTCAGTTAGCTTGGCTGCCAGGCCATCATTCCTGGTGGATACGCCGGTTTTGATGTCCCCATTGGTGTTCTCGCGGAGCCTCTTCTTTGCTGGTGTTACGGCTGGAGCAGGGACAGTTGGAGCCATCGTGGGATGCGGTGATGTATTTGAGTGTTTTTGTTTTGAGTGATTTGTTAGTTTTGAGTAAGTTGTTGTCGGTGCCGTAATAGTCGTTGGTGGAGGTTTAATTGTGTATGTGAAGGTTTGTTTGTTTGGCAAATTGGCGGCTGCCAGAAAGAAATTGTTTAAATAGTTTTGTACCACGTCTCGCGTTTGTACGTTTATTTGGCCTTGTTTTACTCGGCGTGTTTGTTGTGTGTGAGTGTTTTTATTGAAATTAATGTTATATTTTCAAAGTAATAACAGAAATTGCGGGAGACGATGTGATTGGCGACCTTCTGTTTCGATATCGATATTGATTATGGTTGTTGTAGGGTAATAAAAAGAAACATGTAGCCTCATTAGCGAAACGAAGCGCAGTCTAGCAAGAATTTTATACACAAGTGTCCACAGTTAAAGGTCCCAAATTTTTGGAATCGTTGATAATTATACCTGAGGTTTTTTCCCAAATATAAAACTACTTCTAATGGTGGCTGTAAATTTCCAAAACTGTCGAAATAATATGAATCTAATGCTTTCTTAAAATATGCCTCCCAATGCGTTCCATTTTATGAAGAGTCGGCTAAATTTATTATTCCACACTCATGATAAAGATGGAATTTAGGTAACTCATTTTTTATATAAACTCCTCGAAAGTGTGGAATATTTTTAAAGCCAAACCTCATTATAACAAAGTTGGATAATGCCCTTTTGGGTAGCACATTTAATAGTTTTTTTGACTACGTTTTTGTTTTTGTTTATTTTTTTAAATGAAATCCCATAACCTTTCTTATATGGTTGCAAGTATAAGCCTTCACCCAATGCAACTAATTCAAGCTTTCTATTATGTCTCTGGTTTTCCTGAAGCTGTGCTTTAGCAATGCGTGCACTGTTTATAGTCTTTGCTATTGCTGCGCTACCTGAAGCCAAACTCCCAACAGCACTTAGGTTAGGTTAGGTTAAGGCGGTGATGGCTGACTCAAGAGAGCCGATCCATCCACTTGAGCCTGAGGAGGCTCCTTGTGATGCCGTGTAGGCTTAGATCCCCCGTCCAATGCAGGTTCTCATGGGCCGATAACGAATCCTTACGTGAGAGAGGACCAACCCGATCCTTGGATGTATCGGGTTAACTGCCTCGGTGATGTCTCGCTTAGCTCTGCGAGATCCACAAGGATGGGGAAGCCCAGATACTGCAGTCTTCGTCTGCTTAGGGCCGGACAGTGGCAGAGGAGGTGAAGGACGGTCTCCTCCTCCTCCTCATCCCTACAGCTTCTACAGAAGTCGTTATGGTGCACTGACAGCCTGGACGCATGTGCTCCAAGTGACCAGTAAGAGCCCTGACGGCAAGGGCGCAGCTTTCCCTGTTTAATGACAATAGCTCCACTGAGCGTTTCGCTGATCGGCGTGGCCAGATCATTCTAGCGTGGCGGCAGGTGATTAGGTTTTACAATTTCCTGTCCGAGAGGAGGTAGAAGTACTCCCTACAAAGTAGTCTGCGAGTGGCCATGGGCATGTCAACTAACTCCCTCTCCGGCTGAAGAGGGGAGGTTGTACCCTGCCGGGCCAGCTCATCGGCAGCGCAGTTGCCCTCGATGTCCCTATGTCCTGGGACCCAGATGAGGTGGAGGTCGTACTGCTCCTAAAACTAAACTAAAACCTAAACTAAAAACTAAGAGACGTGTGACGTTCACTTTTGCCTCGGGTAGTCAGTGTGGGGCCAGAGTCATCCAGGACATTTATTTGGTTCAGGATAGTGGTGCTAGAAAGGAATTCCCGACCCGAATCCCAGTGATAACGCGCAGAGTTTAACCCTAACTAGGCTTATAGATATACGAAGTTTATTAGTTGTCTTAACAGAGTAACGATTGGCTGCGATGATGGTGTTGCCGATTCTCCACGGCAGTTGCTTGCGAGCGTCCGTGCCCTGGGGAAAGCTCCGCGTGTCCGGTCTTCGTGTCAGCAGAGATACGTAATACGGTTGAGTAGGACGAAGCCGTCAGCAAGGATACGTAATGTCGATATAGCAGGACGAAGCCGTCAGCAGAGATACGTAATACGGTTGAGTAGGACGAAGCCGTCAGCAAGGATACGTAATGTCGATATAGCAGGACGAAGCCGTCAGCAGAGATACGTAATACGGTTGAGTAGGACGAAGCCGTCAGCAAGGATACGTAGTGTCGATATAGCAGGACGAAACCGTCAGCAGAGATACTTAGTGTGGTTACAGTCTTACTCCTTGTTACCGCTGGCTCCTAATCCTGAGTTGCGGCTTGATTGCTGCTCGCTGGTGACTTCCACCTTGGTCTACGCCGACCACTGAATGATTCATCTGAGGCCAGCGGCCCGCTTTATATAGCGCTTGGCGGGTTTTGGTGTGCCCGCTCGGGCCGTGGGTTTTGCCCGAATTAGTGTGGCCGATGCTCGGGATTTGCCCGAATTAGTGTGGCCGGCTCTCGGGTTTAGGGTGCCCCTTCGCTTGTTTGGGCGCGCGCGCGAAACTTGTTCGAATTTGATCTTCTTTATCACTGGGTTGGTTATTATGGATGGTTATTTGTTATTATTATTTATTTACAGCTTTGTTATTATGGATTATTATGTATTATTATTTATTTTACAGTTTGTTATTAGTTATTATTTATTCATTTGTGCGCCCCCGCGTCACACTCCCCTCTCCTTTGGGAAGTGACGTTTTATCGTCACGAAATTTCCCCTGTTGGATGTAATTCGCCACCATGTGTTTCCGTCCCTCTCCAACCAGCGCTGTTGGGTCCTCTTCTTCTTCTGGGCCAGGGTTGCCCTTATTTTTGTCATTATCTCATCTGAGATTCGGGCTCCCTCAGGCACTGTCCATCCCGATACGCTTGCCGTGTTGTCAGTGTGGAGCTCCAGGACGTCTCGATCCGGTGAATTATCCCGCGGCGTTATGTCCCTCGATGCCGTGCCCATGATTGCGGCTGTCCGGAAGTTTATGAGAGTGGTCGGTGTCTCTGTTGTTCGTCTTCCATGGCTTTGTCCTGTAGTCTGTGCTGTTGTCGTCATCGGTTTGTTCGTTGTTCGTGTTCCTTGGCTGCTCCGTGGGTGTCCACCGCTAGTCCTCGGAAGGTGTGCCACTCTGGTCTGGCCCCTTCGGACGATCTCCGTCATCGGTTGGGCCTTTCCTTCGTTGTTCACCTCCCTCGGGTTCGCTCCGCCAGTGTTTCCCGTTGGGGTTTTGGCATTCCCGCTCCGGCCTTGTTGGACGATCCCCGTCTGCACCGGGACCGTTGCGGGATAGCCCGTCCCCCTCTGGCCTTGTGGGTGGGTCGTTCCGGATCGGACCCTTCGGACGAGCTCCGTCTGCTGGGCCATTCCGTCGCGGCTCGCCTCTCTTGTGTTTCGTGTCCCCTTCCTCCTTTCGTTTTCGTTTCCTCGTCTTTCCAACTCCAGTCCGCCGCATCTCAGCACGCTCTCTGCTCCTGCCAGGAAGTCCATACCCAAGCGGATTCCTCCTTCTACGTTTGGTAGGATCATGAATGTTATTTCAAATCTCCTTCCTCCGAACTCCACGTTTGTCTCGAACCCTCCCATCGCCTTCTGCCGTGATCCGTCGGCCAGTGATATCTCTGCATGCATCCTGTTCCACCTTCCTTCTTCTCTCAGATCTTGGAACATATTTCTGCTTATCGCGCTATTTGTCGCTCCGGTGTCTATTATGCCCTTGGCACTCCTACACCCTACTCCGAATTGCGCTACTATCTGGTAGCCGTCGCATTTAATATCACCTGCCGCTGGACCTATTCTTCTTGCCTGAGCTGCCAGCTCTACCCGCTCAGGCCTCCGTCGTTTCCCGACCTGGCCTGGCAACATTCTGTTGTTCTGACTTCGTTTCTTCCGCACACCCAGCAGAACATCCTTGGTGGGTTGCCGCATGTGCGTGCCGTATGACCGGTTCCGCCGCATCGCATGCATATTTCTGGCCTTAGCGGTTGTGGTCCTGCTTTCCCGGTTTGTGTTTCCATTTGTTCGATTTCCTCCACTTCCTCGGCTAGCTTGAGGAACTCCGTCAGCGTTGTGAATCCGTTCCTCCTTGTGTATAGCTTTAGCTTGCTCCTACAGTTCTTGTACACCCAGTCTAGCTTTTCCGTTTCCGACAGTTTCGTGAACCTCATAAGCTTCCTCAGGTTCATCGCGTATTCCCTTACTGGCTCGTTCTCTCTCTGTCTTAACTGAGCTATCTGGGTTTCCAGCTGTTCTCCGTATCGTGGTGGTAGAAAGTACTCCAATAGTTCCGTTCGTAACAGTATCCACGAGGTGATCCTTGTTGGTGTCGTGTTCCACCAGTCTATGGCGCTTCCTTCCAGTATAAACGGCATTGTTTGGACCAGCTGATCATGATGGAGTCAATATCCGGTGGCCCATTGCTCCATTTTTTCTAGGAATTCTAGCGGGTTGGACGTCCCTTGGTATCTGATATCCCAATTTCGCACTCTGTCGATTATTCCTGTTTCCCTTTTTCCTTCCATTTTTGTCTCCTTTTCGATGTCCATCCTTGTGTTTATTTCCGTTATTATGATTTCCGGTATCCGGGTTGGGCTTTTCTCTCCCCTGTATTTGTCTGCCAGCAGAGTCAGCTTCTTCTTTACTGTTTCTGCGTGGTCCGTCCTCTTCGAAAAAGCGGCAAATGTTCTCCGTAAATCCTCGTTCTTTCCTGACGCATCCAATCCGAATACACTTGCGTACTCTATTAGTTCGGGTTTTGTTGCCATATATACCCAACTGGACATCACTCTCTCGGCGTCGGTTTCCTCAAATCACCACTTAAACCTGTTCGGGCGCCACCTGTGACGTTCACTTTTGCCTCGGGTAGTCAGTGTGGGGCCAGAGTCATCCAGGACATTTATTTGGTTCAGGATAGTGGTGCTAGAAAGGAATTCCCGACCCGAATCCCAGTGATAACGCGCAGAGTTTAACCCTAACTAGGCTTATAGATATACGAAGTTTATTAGTTGTCTTAACAGAGTAACGATTGGCTGCGATGATGGTGTTGCCGATTCTCCACGGCAGTTGCTTGCGAGCGTCCGTGCCCTGGGGAAAGCTCCGCGTGTCCGGTCTTCGTGTATGGGGTCCCTGGCTTCTGGCGGGCGAAATATTGATACCGTAGGACGAAGCCGTCAGCAGGGTACGTAAGGCTGATACAGTAGGACGAAACCGTCAGCAGAGATACGTTGTGTTGATCAAGCAGGACGAAACCGTCAGCAGGATACGTAAGGTTGATAAAGTAGGACGAAACCGTCAGCAGAGATACGTAGTGTTGATCAAGCAGGACGAAACCGTCAGCAGAGATACGTAATATGGTTGAATAGGACGAAGCCGTCAGCAAGGATACGTAGTGTCGATATAGCAGGTCGAAGCCGTCAGCAGAGATACGTAATACGGTTGAGTAGGACGAAGCCGTCAGCAAGGATACGTAATGTCGATATAGCAGGACGAAGCCGTCAGCAGAGATACGTAATACGGTTGAGTAGGACGAAGCCGTCAGCAGAGATACTTAGTGTGGTTACAGTCTTACTCCTTGTTACCGCTGGCTCCTAATCCTGAGTTGCGGCTTGATTGCTGCTCGCTGGTGACTTCCACCTTGGTCTACGCCGACCACTGAATGATTCATCTGAGGCCAGCGGCCCGCTTTATATAGCGCTTGGCGGGTTTTGGTGTGCCCGCTCGGGCCGTGGGTTTTGCCCGAATTAGTGTGGCCGATGCTCGGGATTTGCCCGAATTAGTGTGGCCGGCTCTCGGGTTTAGGGTGCCCCTTCGCTTGTTTGGGCGCGCGCGCGAAACTTGTTCGAATTTGATCTTCTTTATCACTGGGTTGGTTATTATGGATGGTTATTTGTTATTATTATTTATTTACAGCTTTGTTATTATGGATTATTATGTTTTATTATTTATTTTACAGTTTGTTATTAGTTATTATTTATTCATTTGTGCGCCCCGCGTCACAGACGCTTAAACCCAGGTACTCAGAGTATATTCCTCCTCCCACCCGGCCGTCCAATTTTGAGCCATCCGTGTAAATGTGAAGGGACCCTAGAGGTCCAGGAGGTCCAAGGTTCCATTCCTTTCTGTCGGGGATGTAAACCTGGAAGGGTGTGGTAGGGTGTTCAGCGGGGACACAGTAGTCTGTGTTTCCCTCAGTAAGGTGTGGGGCAGTGCCGAGATTCGTGTGCCCGAAACTCGAACTCCTCCACAGTCCCGCGCCCTTCAGCCTTAGTGCCGAGAGTGACGCGGTCATCTCTCCCATTATTTCAATTGGGAGGATATCCTGGAGAACGTCCAAAGCGTCTCCCGGGGTCGTGCGCAGGCCGCCTGTCATGCAGATCTCGGCCATGCGTTGGATTTTCCTAAACTTGCCCAGACAGGTGGACCGCTTTAGAGCTGGCCACCAAATAGCCACCCCGTAGAGGAGTATTGGGCGAATAATAGCCGTGTACAGCCAACGGACAATTTTTGGGGTCATACCCCATTTTAACCCGATAGCCTTGCGGCAGGTGTATAGCGCGATTGTGGCCTTTTTGGCCTTTCATCCGTGTTAAGGGACCAATCGAGCTTCCTGTCCAGGATAAGACCTAGATATTTGGCCTGATGTTTAAGGGTGAGGGGTACCCCGCAGAGTTTAGGGGGTATCATTTTGGGGATTTTGTATTTCCTGGTAAAAAGGACTAGTTCAGTCTTCGCTTTGCTCACCGCCTGCCAATTGGCATTGCTGACGAGCATCATTTCGACCAGGTTGTCCACGCTGATCTGGTCGCCTAGGATCTCCTCCAGTCGCCTCCTCTCGCTTTCGAATTGCCCGCAAATGAACACTACGTGCTCCGCGCTCTCCTCTGAGCCGTCTGCACACCAGTCGCAGGCAGCGCTGTCATCATGCCCGCGCGTGTGGAGGTACCCTCTGAAGCACCCATGGCCGCTCAGGACTTGGGTCAGGAAGAAGTTTACCTGGCCGTGCTTTCTGCCGGTCCACGGCTCGAGCCTGGGAATAAGCCTGTGGGTCCACCGTCCCTTTGTCGATGACTCCCATCGGGTTTGCCAGGATTGGAGGGTGTCAGCCTTCGCTGCAGAGCGTGCCAGCTTCTTCTCCAACGGTGGGAGTGCTCTTCCGTGCAACCGCCCGAATAGGGTGGCCTCTTCCTTGGCCAGGAGATCCAAGGGGGGGGTCCCGGCTAGGACCAGTGCCACCTGGTCAGACACTGATAGGAAAGCGCTGCATATACGCAGAGCGGCGAGCCGGTGCGTCGCGTTCATTCCGCGGCTGTACGAGGGCGTCGCCATTGCGTGCGCCCAGACCGGGGCAGCGTACAACAGGGTTGCTCTCGTCACGCTCGTTAGGAGTAGTCTACTTCCTTGTTTAGGGCCTCTGCGGTTTAGCATGATCCGAGACAGCGCCTAAAAGGATGTAGTCGCCTTGGTACTGGCATAAGCGAGGTGCTCACGGAACGACAGCCTTGTATCCAGCATGACTCCAAGGTATTTGATCGTTTTGGACGATCTGATCGATGCGCCGCCCACCTCGATGGTTGCGGTTTCGACCTTTTTTCTGCTGCTTATCAGTACGGCTTCCGTCTTATGTGGCGCTAGCTGCAGGCCTACGCTCGACAGCCATGAGCTGATGGCCACGATGCACGAGTTGCAGGTCTCTTCGGCACGAGATAGCATCTTATCCACTACGACCACCGCAAGCCCACGAGCTCAGACCGACCGGGCAGTGAGAGGCGCAGTACTCCGTCGTACATCGCGTTCCATAGTAGCGGTGCTAGTACGGACCCTTAAGGTACGCCGCAGGAGAGCTCAACCGACTCCCCGCCGTCGGAGGTGGAAAACTCCAACGTTCGGTCCTCGAAGTAGCTGCTCATCGTCTTCAGGAGGTATGGGAGGACGCTGAAGCTGGATAGAGCCTCCATGATGCAGCTCCATCTCGCCGTGTTGAAGGCGTTGCGTACATCCAGCGTTACCACAAGACAGTACTCTTTCGAGCCGCCTTTCCACCTCTTTCCGACTATTGCCGACCTGGCGATGTCTACCACTTGGAGATGGCATCGACAGTGGATTTCGCCTTACGGAAGCCAAACTGCGCGGCCGAGAGGTCGCCAGCTGCTCGGATCGCCTCCCCTAGGCGCGTTCCTATTAGGTGCTCGAGCACCTTTTCGGCTCCGTCGATGAGGCAGATTGGTCTGAATGAAGCCGGGTCGTCCGGCGGCTTTCCGGGCTTCGGCAAAAGAACCAGACTCTGCAACTTCCATCTGGACGGGAACACGCCCTCTGCTAAACATCTGCTGAGCAGCATCGCAAAGAGATCAGGCCGACACGACAGTGCGAGCTTCAGGACCTTATTGGGTATATTATCGGGGCCCGCGGCCTTCGACGTCTTTACCCTAGCGGCCGCCTCCTGTATCTCCTGCGCCGTGACCGAGGAAAAACATGCCAGGGAATCGCCGGCGTTGGGGAATGTTGGGACGTCCATCGATGGGAACAGGTGTTCCACGATCCGCTTTAGGCTCTCCGGCGCGAGCAGCGCCAGTTTGCCGGGGCAGTTAATACGCTTATCGACCGTTTTGTAAGCGCTGCCCCACGGGTCGCGGTCCGCCGAGTCGCAAAGCTCAAGAAAACACTTGGATTTGCTCTCCCGAATAGCAGCCTTAAGTGCTCTGCGACGCCTTTTGTCTAGAAGGGAGGTGGTACCATACGACCGCTGGTAACGTCGCCTGAACCGGACGCAGTCTCTCCGCGCGTCGGCTATCGACTGACTTCACCAAAACACCGGCTCGCGGTGGCGGCTATGGGGACTCCTGACTTTCATGCAGCCATTACAGACCACCTGGAGCTGCCGCATGGCATCTTCAGCCATCTGCTCAGCGGAGCCAGAGACATCCAGTCTCTCCATGCCCTCCGAGAACAGCTGTACATCCAGTATGTCGGCCCTGTAACTCCTCACCAGTCTCGAGTGGGACCGTAGAGCAGGCGTCATGTGGGGGGCCAGGTTGGTGAATATGGCGGCATGGTCGCTGGGTGTGTATATTCCGCTGAGCTCCCATACGCACTGGGAGGCTCTGGAGCCGCTCACAAACGTGAGGTCGACCACTGAACCAGCACCGACCCGGGAGAACGTGTGTTGCCCCCCCCCCGAATTAAGAAGCGCCCCACTCCACAGCCCAGGCATTGAAGTCGTCCGCGATCAAAACCGGGTGACGACCCCTTGCATCGGTGGCCAGTCAGTCCACCCTGACGCAGAACTCTGCCAGCGATTGGCTCGGAGCGATGTAGACACTGGAGACCCACCAGTGGCCTACTTTCGCTCTGACGAACCCGCTCGAAGCGAGTACATGGGAGAGGCGGGTAGCTCCTAGGCCGCACGTCCAGAGGGCGGCTTTGCCCGAGCTGTCGGCCGCCCAGTTAGGGCTCGTCCCAACCTTGTAAGTCTCGCTGAGCCCAGCGAGATCAGCGCCGCACTTCCTTGAAGACTGCGACAGCAGGTCTTGTGCTGCCCCACAGTGGTTCAGGTTTAACTGAACCACCTTCATGCCCTTGGTACGAAAGCCGCTCCGGCGGACGCCATCAGTGGGCAGCTGCGGGTGCTTGCCTGGTGGTTGACGTCCTTCAACTTCTTATTGACGCACCTAAAGCAACGCACTGGGTTAGTGCACGTTGCAATTTTGTGCCCTTCTTGCCCGCACTTGAAGCAGGACTTACTTCTGTCCACCGGACTCTTGCACCTGCTGGCGATGTGGCCCACCTCCAAGCATTTAGAACACTTCGGGCTAGAATCCACTTCCTTGATCGGGCACTTGCACCACCCGATCTTCACCTTGTCCAGCGCCGTGAGCAGGTTCGCCAAGTTGGTCGGCACTGAGACCGTCGCGATCTGGGTCTTGAAGCGACCGGCTCTGAAGCTCCTGACTGCCACCGAATTGATCGGGAGTCCTGCCTGCTCGGAGAGCGCTTCAGCGAGTTCCTAGCCGGAGGCTAGCTCATTCAGGTCTCGCACGACGAATAGAGACTAGGGCGTGGCTGCTCGGATAGAGATCCTGTCACCCAGCACACTGCCGATGTCCTCCATGAGCTTCTTGGCGTCATGTTCTACGCCAGTTAGCTCCAGCAGAAGGTCCCCTTTGGCCGTCCTTCTGGTCGTGGAGACCATCTCGGCTATCGCCTTCATCCTGGCGTCCTGGGAGCGAGTCACCAGGCACAGAATCTCGCCGTAAGAAGACTCCGGAGAAGGGCTGAGGATCAGTGCGTCTCGTCTCGTCCGCTGACGTCGTGTTGGGCGCTTGCTCCGTTCGGGGCCCGTCTGGTTGACCCCTCTTGGGTTACTCCCTGGCATGGAGCGCTGGGTCGCGGCTACCAGCCGTTCATTGCGGCCGGCGGCACTCGTCACCGCAGAGTAGCTCGGCTTCTTGGGGTTGGCTCGGAGCGTGGGAGACGTTTGGCAGCCCATCTCCGATGAGGTGCTCTTCGTTGGACTCCTCGGGGTTGCCTGACAAGCCCTGTCCGCGGTCTCCTTGGTGCAGGTGTCTCCGTACCTGCTTGTCTGCTGCTGGACTGCCAGCTGGAGCTCCTTCAGTCTGGCGAGTGCGTTCCTCATTGACTGGTTTACTCCACGTGCTTTCTGGTCCTTAACCTTGATGAGAAGGTCGTCCAGGATCTCCTCCAGTTGGGGCGCGAGAGCTTTGGCCCTTTTGGTCGGGTGCGCAACGCCGGTTGGGCTAGGGGAGTCCCTGCCCCTTTTTGGGGTAGCGGAATCTGCCTCAGTTTCGGTACCTGAGGGATTTCGGGCTGGCTTCGGTGCTATCGCAGGCGTTGGCGGGGCGCCTCCAGGAGGCGTTCGTTGAAGCTTAGAGCCTTTTTGAAAGGCTTTCAGCGCAGTGTCGCTTGCAGTTGCACTTGTCGCTTTAATGGGGCGTCGGCGCTGCCATGGCGGGTGGAATGCAGGTTAGGGCCTCCAGAATCTGTGCCCTAGCCGCGGCGTTAACCGCGGGTGGATTTCCACCCTTAGTGTGGCTGCCACCTGGAGTAGTTTTGTTGTTCTCCGGCATTCCTTTTTTAGTAGCATCTGATGCCTGCTAACGGGTTTAGCGTTTTATACCTGCCGCCAGGTTATGAAAACTGCCGACCGATACGGTGCAGACGCAGACCAAACCGCCGGCTAGTGTGGCGCAGACGCGGTGTGGATTTTGGGAGTCGTCGCTAGATGAATCTGCCGGCCAGTGTGGCTCAGACGCAGACTGCTCGGCCGCCCAATGTGGGACAGACGCTGAGCTTAGCGAACGTGGCTAGTGTTGCACATTGCGAGGCTTCCAACGGAGGCCGAGGGTTTCTCCCCGACTTAACCGATGGGGGTTATACCGCCCCGTCTCGGTCGCCAGAGCCCCGTTTCTAGGTGTACCGCATACGCGGGGGGGATGGCAGTTGGTCTGCTCCGTGACCTTTACCACCTCGTAGGCCACCGGTGTGCTGGGAGGGAGTTTCGTGTCTGAAACCTGACTCCTTGCCAAAGGATCTGAGCAGCAGCCCAAAACAGTATACTACTGTAAATTGCTGTCTTTGCGCAAGTGCGTGACGTAGCAAGTAGCTTTGGTCAGCCTGATCACCGGCGCCCCCTGTCGGACGGTTGCGGAGGAAGTAATCATATGTGATTACTCCCTTTTCGAACACTGATTCGACAGCTGACCTGTCGATCAGCTGGCATGATATGCCACTTCGTGGAGAACGCCACCTTGCTAAGAGAAATTACTCAATAGAAGAGAAAGTGGGACAAAGCCCCTATGGGAGAGATTTCCCCCACTTACCCCTGCCGTTGAAGTGGCGGCCAGCGTCTGGATAACTCAGGAGGGCGGAGCAAAGTCCGAGGTTACCAATCCGCACAGGTATGTACCGCCTGGCGAACCACCACAATCTTAGGTTTGGCTGTTTTACCGCCTTCCCGGAGGAGCACCCGGGAAACACAACCTCACCGTTTGATGCCACAAACAAACTCCCTCGCCCTGAGGTGTGCCTCTATTGACTTGTCTGGAGATGGTTGATCCCCCCAGTGTTGCCTCCACCAATCTGCTGCGCAAGATCCGGTCAGTGAGACCCACCGAGTGTTGATCAATCCCCAGCTTAGTCAGTGCTGACGTGATTGAACCTGGAAGGATGCACTTAGAGCTGTTCAAATTGGAACGAGTGGCAGGAAGCCTCCTATTTTGGGTACATTGATAATCCGAGAAATTGAAATGTTTTTCTTACATCCCATTGTGTCTTTTACTGCTTTGCGTGCTACTTTTATTGCATTCAATATGCCAAGCGGCTTATTCTTTTTCAATTCCCTGGTGGCGTGCTTGATTATTGAAGCAAGGGACTTTTTTAATGTCTTCTTCTTCACTTGGTTTCCAAAATTTGTCTTAGTCTTTATCATGTTTGTTACAAAATAAGCTGCAGCTCTCTCCCCGATACTACTATCCTTTGCTTTCACTCGATCCCAAGCCCTATCAATTAAAACAGAGTCCGCTTTATGCCGATCACTCAAGTCCTTACTATTTGAGTACTCTATTTCATGAATTCTACACGCTTCGTCTAACCCGTTAATTCCACGATCGCCTTTAGCTAATCGTTTCTCTAGCTTTGTACCAGGTCCACAGAAGTTATATCCAGGTAAATGAGCCTCAAGGGTAGAGCATCAATAATATTGTTTATGAGACCAGTACCCTGCTTGACATTTGCTTTATGACTGTTTATATTATAAAGACGTTTAACCATTTTATAAGAACCTCAATTATCAAAAGATTGTCATTGAATGAAGTACTTATCACAATAACATGCGTTTATTAAAGCAAAATAAAACCATCATAGTTCGAAATATTGAGGGTGGTGGGGGAGGAGAGAACAAACCTCCACGCCACAGCACTTTGTTAATACAATTAGAGCCTTAATTGTCGGCCCATCAAATTGTGGGAAAACTAATGTGATGTTAAGCATGATTGAAAGTCCAAATGGTCTCAAATTTGAAAATATTTATGAATATTTATGAAAACTGCCCACCAATACGGTGCAGACGCAGACCAAACCGCCGGCCAGTGTGGCGCAGACGCGGTGTGGATTTTGGGAGTCGTCGCTAGATGAATCTGCCGGCCAGTGTGGCTCAGACGCAGACTGCTCGGCCGCCCAATGTGGGACAGACGCTGAGCTTAGCGAACGTGGCTAGTGTTGCACATTGCGAAGCTTCCAACGGAGGCCGGGGGTTTCTCCCCGACTTAACCGATGGGGGTTATACCGCCCCGTCTCGGTCGCCAGAGCCCCGTTTCTAGGTGTACCGCATACGCGGGAGGGATGGCAGTTGGTCTGCTCCGTGACCTTTACCACCTCGTAGGCCACCGGTGTGCTGGGAGGGAGTTTCATGTCTGAAACCTGACTCCTTGCCAAAGGATCTGAGCAGCAGCCCAAAACAGTATACTACTGTAAATTGCTGCCTTTGCGCAAGTGCGTGACGTAGCAAGTAGCTTTGGTCAGCCTGATCACCGGCGCCCCCTGTCGGACGGTTGCGGAGGATGTAATATGTGATTACTCCCTTTTCGAACACTGATTCGACAGCTGACCTGTCGATCAGCTGGCATGATACGCCACTTCGTGCAGAACGCCACCTTGCTAAGAGAAATTACTCAATAGAAGAGAAAGTGGGACAAAGCCCCTATGGGAGAGATTTCCCAAACTTACCCCTGCCTCTGAAGTGGCGGCCAGCGTCTGGATAACTCAGGAGGTGTGGTAGCCAGTCGCAAACGAGAATATTTAAAATAAATAATTTAATTAAATACATTGCGGAAATTCAAATTAGGTTTGAATCCGCATATGACCACCGCGATAGCGTAGGGTATAGCAGAGAGCGCGAGCGACGAGAAGTTCAGCAGCGTTCCCGCATACAGCCTACTTGTATAGCGCTTACTCTTTCTCGTGTGCACCGAATGCGTGTGAAGACGAAAAAGGAGAAGAGAGCCTGGAAGTATGCCGTTAGGTGAAGTTTGGCAACGCCACAGCGCACAGCCAACTTCTCGCGACAGAGTTCTCGCTCATTTCTTTTGTGATCTCAAATCGTTCGCATGCAAATAGCTGCTGATCGTCACAATAAGAACATTAAATTTTCACACCGCGTGGCCGATATTTTTCAAGTGTTATTACGGCCAACAAAACAAGCCAACAGGCACAGGAGGAGTTTTCGAGGGATTCTGACCCCAACAAGAGGTGAATATTTTAGTGCAAGTGCAAGTGAAAAGTGTTTTAGAACAGTCAATTTATTCTAATAGGGAAGAGTGAGAGGGAAGATCCGTCGAAGCCCACAGAGCAGCGCCAGAGCTGTAAATTCAGATCAGCTCGGCAGCGTTGGCCACCGGCAGAGCAAATTCGTCGAAATTTCTGGACAAGATTGGGAGTTATCTCGGTGCGCTGCAGAAAACGCCACGTGAGACCCTAACCTGCCGAGCAGCTCTGCCGACGTCGAGCAGAGCGCCGCTCAAGATGCCAAGCAGAGGAGAAGAAGAAGAGAAGCTAGTGTCAGCGCAACTAAAGCCGCATATTCTGCCGCTGCCGCGTGCCACCCGCTACATCTAGGCAATTTTTCGACCGCTGCCGCGTGTCGTTTTTGATCGCGAGTGCGACATTTTGGCCGCGACAGCCGCGTGCCACATGGAGGTTCCGACATAACCTCAAACCGATTCGCTAGCCCTACGCAGCCAACCCATCCCATACGCGGCGCCAACAAAACCGCGTGGGTTCGGCAACATCTGGAGCAGCGATTGGCAAAGCGATGTGAGTCACCGACACAGGTAGACTCTATCCCTGGTGGATGCCACGTCCAGCGAGCGGCATCGAGGAAGCAAAAATAGGAAAAGGAGACATTTGAAGTGCTAATTGCGGAAGGCTTATCGCACGTGCCACGTGCGGCACCTAGCCTGGCGTAGGCGTTGGACAAGAGAGGACAGACCTGCCGTCTGGCATGCGAGGACGCATATCCCTTCGTATGTGAGGAGCTGATTAGGAGAGTGCCATAAGGAGGCGTCGCCATCTGCAGAGACGTTGCTGATCGAGGGGTTAGGCGTGTGCTGTAGTTTTTTTTTCTGATTTTTGCTTTGTCGAGACACTTGTAAACTCGATATTAAATTTGATAGAATAATGATATTGGAATTCTCATCCATTCACCGAGCCTGCGTGCCCATTTGTTGTGAACTTTAAATCGAATTCAAATCAAAAATGGTTGGCCAAATTTAATTCTTTTGTCAGAAGTTAAAAACAATTAATTTTGATAAAGTCTCCAAGCACAGCGTCTTCGATGGGCCCACCGAACCTGCTTCGCCGGATTTGTTATGAGTAAGTGAGAAACTTCTTCCTTTTTAACTTCTGAACCTGACTTGAAATTACATTATTTTTGTGCGTGTGACAAAATAGATAAAAATAAAATAAAATAGATAGGATAATAAAAGCAAAGAACAAATAATGTGAAACCAAAAAAAATAATGAAATATCATGCAACTCAACATTCTATATAGTAATTAAACATAAATATGAAGCTTATGAATTAGGAGTTAATTAAAAAAGAATATCTTAATTAGGGATATAGTTCTAAAGATGTAAATTGTAAGACAATTCCACTCGAAATACCTCATGTCGTTCTAGAGCCGATTGGCCGATATGATTGAATCTTTAAACATTCTGATATAGAAAATTTGACCCTTTTGAATATGCTTAGATAGAATCTAAATTAATTCCGTGCAGGAACGCGATGCTGCCGCAATATGAATTTAACTTGAAAGGAAAAATGTGAATTTTTGAATAAACGTTGATTAAGGGATAACCGTCAATTTATTCTTACGCGTTATCATGGTAGGGAGGGTAAAGAAAAGGGGGCGAACAACACCAAGCCACCCTTACTTCTTATGTTTATCTTGACCATCTTTAATAAACCCGTCCGTCTGTATGATTTTGAGTCCGATTACATCCTTGTTGTTTGAACCAGTAGTTTACAGAAAGTGCACTTAAAACTCTTTTTCGCGTAGTGCGGTGTGTGCTTATAAGGAAGAGGCGGAAGAACCCATGACTATCCGACGAGCTTAGCACAGAGCAATGCTAGGAGTGCACGAAACCGAATCTCCTTATACACTAACTTACCCTTAGGTTGGTGAACACAGGTCAGGGAGTCCGATCGGACAACCGACACCCCTAGTCTCTATTATACCGAAGTATAGGGACTAGCTGTCTACTACAGAGGGCGGAGCGAAGTCCGAGGTTACCAATCCGCACAGGTATGTACCGCCTGGCGAACCACTACAATCTTAGGTTTGTCTGTTTTACCGCCTTCCCGGAGGAGCACCCGGGAAACACAACCTCACCGTTTGACGCCACAAACAAACTCCCTCGCCCTGAGGTGTGCCTCTATTGACTTGTCTGGAGATGGTTGATCCCCCCAGTGTTGCCTCCACCAATCTGCTGCGCAAGATCCGGTCAGTGAGACCCACCGAGTGTTGATCAATCCCCAGCTTAGTCAGTGCTGACGTGATTGAACCTGGAAGGATGCACTTAGAGCTGTTCAAATTGGAACGAGTGGCAGGAAGCCTCCTATTTTGGGTACATTGATAATCCGAGAAATTGAAATGTTTTTCTTACATCCCATTGTGTCTTTTACTGCTTTGCGTGCTACTTTTATTGCATTCAATATGCCAAGCGGCTTATTCTTTTTCAATTCCCTGGTGGCGTGCTTGATTATTGAAGCAAGGGATTTTTTTAATGTCTTCTTCTTCACTTGGTTTCCAAAATTTTTCGTAGTCTTTATCATGTTTGTTACAAAATAAGCTGCAGCTCTCTCCCCGATACTAATATCCTTTGCTTTCACTCGATCCCAAGCCCTATCAATTAAAACAGAGTCCGCTTTATGCCGATCACTCAAGTCCTTATTATTGAGTACAAAACAAAAAAAAATTTTCCTGACAACGGAAGGAATATTACATCCAATATGAAAATCATTCAAATCATCGTCCCTTTTTTCTTCATTTCAAAAGAATTTTCGAAGATATCCTTTTCATCCCACCACACATCCCTCCCATTGTTTGTGAGCTGTAACCTTCATAAGAACTCTTCAATTAGCTGTCTGCACATAAATTTTAATTGATGGAAATATACTTGTTCTTTAAGTGGATGAGATGTGGCGCCTGGCTTGATTGACTTTTCTTTTTGTTCACATTCGAAAGAATTTTCCTAGGATCCTATTTTTTATCTTACCACCCTTCCTAAGAACTCTTCAATTAGCTGTCTACACATACCTTTTTTTATTATGAGGTGGGTGTGTTTGTGACTTTCATAGGGGGGTTGTGTGGGTTTAAGATCACATCCGTTGACTTTTGATGCTTTGCATTCTTTAGAATACATGCAGTCTATGAGACTGTCCCTTCCTTTTAGAGTTCAAGAAATGCAGGTAAGCGTCGGTGAGCCCGTCTTTTCGAGCATGCACAAGTGACCTTTTCATCCCTTCCTCTTCATTGCATTGTGTGTGCACAGGCTTTGTTGACCTGATCGCACGTGCACAGGTGCTAGCCTCCATCCCTTTTTGGGTCTGATTCGATCGTGGGAAAACGCGGATCAAACGCGCTTCGATATCGCTCGATCGCATTCGCACTCGTTGTCGTATCGAGTGCGTCGTCGTGGCGGTACCGCTCCCACACACGTTTCTCACGTGTCCTCACACTATTCAATCAGTGACCCTAATTCATTTGTATTACCCTACCCTTTTAAGGGGGTGACAAGTGCCAGATAACCCTTTTTATCTAATTAATGACCCTATCAATTAGCGGCATATCAAAGGTGGCCTAAATGTAAGGATTTCTAACTACTGATATATAACAATATAACATTAAGGAAGAACTTCATATTAAAAGACATGATATAAAGATTATTATGATATATAGAATGAATTGAGAAAATAAAGATGGGAAATTACTGATAAATATATATGTTGAAATATATCATTGTGAAAGTAAAGTTGAAAAATATATGAAAATAACATGTTTAATATTATTGATTCTTCTCATAATGTATATTTGATTATATACAAACATATCTGGAAAATACTTTTTATATAGAAAAATGCCATGAACTGATTATATATTGGAATAAAATAATAATGGAGAATATCAAGTCGAAAAGATAAAGTCAATTTTTTGGACTTTGAAAATATATGAAATTAACATGTTTGATATATAACAATATAACATTAAGGAAGAACTCCATATTAAAAGACATGATATAAAGATTATTATGAATATATAGAATATATTGAGAAAATAAAGATGGAAATTACTGATAAATATATATGTTGAAATATATCATTGTGAAAGTAAAGTTGGAAAATATATGAAAATATCATGTTTAATATTATTGATTATTCTCATAATGTATATTTGATTACATACTAACATATCTGGGAAAAACTTTTTATATAGAAAAATGCCATGAACTGATTAAAAATTGAAATAAAATAAACATTGAGATAAACATTCAAAAGATAAAGTCCATTTCTTGGACTTTGAAAATATATGAAATTAACATGTTTGATATATAACAATATAACATTAAGGAAGAACTTCATATTAAAAGATATGATATAAAGATTATTATGATATATAGAATGAATTGAGAAAATAAAGATGGGAAATTACTGATAAATATATATGTTGAAATATATCATTGTGAAAGTAAAGTTGAAAAATATATGAAAATATCATGTTTAATATTATTGATTCTTCTCATAATGTATATTTGATTATATACTAACATATTGGGAAACAACTTTTTATATAGAAAAATGGCATGAACTGATTAAAAATTTAAATAAAATAAACATTGAGAATATCAAGTTGAAAAGATAAAGTCCATTTCTTAGACTTTGAAAATATATGAAATTAACATGTTTGATATATAACAATATAACATTAAGGAAGAACTCCATATTAAAAGACATGATATAAAGATTGTTATGAATATAAGAGAAATTACTCAATAGAAGAGAAAGTGGGACAAAGCCCCTATGGGAGAGATTTCCCAAACTTACCCCTGCCTCTGAAGTGGCGGCCAGCGTCTGGATAACTCAGGAGGTGTGGTAGCCAGTCGCAAACGAGAATATTTAAAATAAATAATTTAATTAAATACATTGCGGAAATTCAAATTAGGTTTGAATCCGCATATGACCACCGCGATAGCGTAGGGTATAGCAGAGAGCGCGAGCGACGAGAAGTTCAGCAGCGTTCCCGCATACAGCCTACTTGTATAGCGCTTACTCTTTCTCGTGTGCACCGAATGCGTGTGAAGACGAAAAAGGAGAAGAGAGCCTGGAAGTATGCCGTTAGGTGAAGTTTGGCAACGCCACAGCGCACAGCCAACTTCTCGCGACAGAGTTCTCGCTCATTTCTTTTGTGATCTCAAATCGTTCGCATGCAAATAGCTGCTGATCGTCACAATAAGAACATTAAATTTTCACACCGCGTGGCCGATATTTTTCAAGTGTTATTACGGCCAACAAAACAAGCCAACAGGCACAGGAGGAGTTTTCGAGGGATTCTGACCCCAACAAGAGGTGAATATTTTAGTGCAAGTGCAAGTGAAAAGTGTTTTAGAACAGTCAATTTATTCTAATAGGGAAGAGTGAGAGGGAAGATCCGTCGAAGCCCACAGAGCAGCGCCAGAGCTGTAAATTCAGATCAGCTCGGCAGCGTTGGCCACCGGCAGAGCAAATTCGTCGAAATTTCTGGACAAGATTGGGAGTTATCTCGGTGCGCTGCAGAAAACGCCACGTGAGACCCTAACCTGCCGAGCAGCTCTGCCGACGTCGAGCAGAGCGCCGCTCAAGACGCCAAGCAGAGGAGAAGAAGAAGAGAAGCTAGTGTCAGCGCAACTAAAGCCGCATATTCTGCCGCTGCCGCGTGCCACCCGCTACATCTAGGCAATTTTTCGACCGCTGCCGCGTGTCGTTTTTGATCGCGAGTGCGACATTTTGGCCGCGACAGCCGCGTGCCACATGGAGGTTCCGACATAACCTCAAACCGATTCGCTAGCCCTACGCAGCCAACCCATCCCATACGCGGCGCCAACAAAACCGCGTGGGTTCGGCAACATCTGGAGCAGCGATTGGCAAAGCGATGTGAGTCACCGACACAGGTAGACTCTATCCCTGGTGGATGCCACGTCCAGCGAGCGGCATCGAGGAAGCAAAAATAGGAAAAGGAGACATTTGAAGTGCTAATTGCGGAAGGCTTATCGCACGTGCCACGTGCGGCACCTAGCCTGGCGTAGGCGTTGGACAAGAGCGGACAGACCTGCCGTCTGGCATGCGAGGACGCATATCCCTTCGTATGTGAGGAGCTGATTAGGAGGATGCCATAAGGAGGCGTCGCCATCTGCAGAGACGTTGCTGATCGAGGGGTTAGGCGTGTGCTGTAGTTTTTTTTTCTGATTTTTGCTTTGTCGAGACACTTGTAAACTCGATATTAAATTTGATAGAATAATGATATTGGAATTCTCATCCATTCACCGAGCCTGCGTGCCCATTTGTTGTGAACTTTAAATCGAATTCAAATCAAAAATGGTTGGCCAAATTTAATTCTTTTGTCAGAAGTTAAAAACAATTAATTTTGATAAAGTCTCCAAGCACAGCGTCTTCGATGGGCCCACCGAACCTGCTTCGCCGGATTTGTTATGAGTAAGTGAGAAACTTCTTCCTTTTTAACTTCTGAACCTGACTTGAAATTACATTATTTTTGTGCGTGTGACAAAATAGATAAAAATAAAATAAAATAGATAGGATAATAAAAGCAAAGAACAAATAATGTGAAACCAAAAAAATAATGAAATATCATGCAACTCAACATTCTATATAGTAATTAAACATAAATATGAAGCTTATGAATTAGGAGTTAATTAAAAAGAATATCTTAATTAGGGATATAGTTCTAAAGATGTAAATTGTAAGACAATTCCACTCGAAATACCTCATGTCGTTCTAGAGCCGATTGGCCGATATGATTGAATCTTTAAACATTCTGATATAGAAAATTTGACCCTTTTGAATATGCTTAGATAGAATCTAAATTAATTCCGTGCAGGAACGCGATGCTGCCGCAATATGAATTTAACTTGTGGCCACTCCGTGTGGCAAATGGAAAACAACACCAAATAGAATCGTCTCAACTCGCTATGTTTCACTCTGTTAGTAATACATTTATTTATTTAATATAAACAAAATTCGCAAGAATTAGCAAGATGATATCAAAATGAACGATTTATTAAATTGTGTTGTCGTGCCGCCATTCTTTTCCAAACTGCTCTTGTGGTGATGGGCGACGCAGCATTTCTTCCATCTGTGTCCGTTGGAAGTATCGATAGGAGGCTAGTGATATTCTTGGTGGGATTGTGGTAACACTTTAAAGTTTTTAAATTTAAAATTTGAATTTGCAACGGAAACTAACTATTCATATGAACCAGCAACATCCCGCCCACCGTAAAACTAGTCCGGAGTTTTACCTAGAACGTCTAAAATGGCCAATTTTGATACAGGACGCTTAAGAATTCCCGTGGATGTTTCAACTTCTGCTATTCTTATATGGCCATCTTTAGCTGGAATCGTGTTGACTATGACTCCTTTTTTCCAACTTCCTCTCGGTTGATTATCCTCACAAATTATGACTACGTCTCCATTGGCGATTGGCTTAGTCCTTGTATGCCATTTGGTTCGTCTAGTTAAAGTCGGCAAGTACTCTTTGATCCATCGACTCCAAAAGTGATCTTTTAATTGCTGTGCAATGCGGTATTGTTTACGATGGCAAAAATTGTTAACATCTCCTGGCGTTTGAGTAGAATTGGTCGTCCCCAGCAAGAAATGATTAGGCGTTAAAGGCTCCGGGTCATCAATGTTAACTGGAAGGTGAGTGAGAGGTCGACTATTTATTATATTTTCAGCTTCAATAAGTAAGCTTCTTAGCGTTTCAACACGTGGTGATTTCTCCTTGAGTGTTACGCTCAGAACTCGTTTGGTTGACCTTACCAAGCGTTCCCAGCATCCACCTGAACTGGGATTAGAAGGGCAATTAAACTGCCAGTCGATTCCTTTATTGGACATTTCTGATTTAATGTAATTCCAGTCAAAAAGATCTTTAACATGCTTTAATTCGTTGTCTGCTCCTACGAAATTCGTTCCCATATCTGATCGTATTGTCACGGGAATACCTCTTCTGTTCACGAAATTTCTTATGCATAGAATACAAGCATCTGTTGACAAATCGGCAGCTAGTTCCAAGTGCATGGCTCTGATTGTTAGGCACGTGAAAAGTGCAACCCACCTTTTTCCTGCCGTCTTCCGATGGTAACCAAAACTGGACCAAAGTAATCTAGTCCTGTATAGGTAAAAGGTCGTTGATACGGTGTTACCCTCTCCTTGGGTAATTGACCCATTAAAGGAACGATTGGCTTGGCATTGTGATTTTTGCAATATTGACAAATTGATTTTGCTCGAACAACAGCTTTTCGTAGATTTATGATCCAAAACTTGCGTCTTATTTCATTTACAATGGTTTCGTCGTTTTGATGATGATAGATTTCATGAAACCATTTCACAATAAGTTCAGTGAAGCTATGTCGGGCTGGTAATATTATTGGTTGACGTTGTGTTTCAGGTATAGCGATTGCATAGTCAATTCTTCCCGCCACAACTAATACTCCACATTCATTTAGTTTTGGAGAAAGCTTGTAAATTGAACTGCTCTTAGAAACTGATTCTAATCTTTGTAAGTCTGCCACCTCATCCGCGTATACTTGTTTTTGAACCATTCTACACAATTTTGATTCAGCCAGAATTAACTCATGCGTAGATAATTCTCCTTTACCTCTTTGTAGAGTCTCCTTCCGACAGTTGTAAGCAAATCTCAAGACCCATCCCATCACACGTTTCAACCTTAGATAGCTCGAGAATCTACTGATATCTACAAATTGGTTAGTGCTTACAGTCATTGTGATTTTACGCCTCTCAATACTGTCATCTGCCATTGAACTGTACTCCATTGTCGGCCAAGTATCTTTTTCAGCAAGTAAAAATTCGGGACCGCTGATCCATTTGTTTTCGAAAGAATACTTTGGTCGGGGGCTTGACTTTGTTGCTTTGTCTGCTGTGTTTAAATGAGTGGGCACCCATCGCCAATTATTTTCAGCAGTCGATTCCAATATTTCGCTGACCCGATGTGCAACGAAGGGCTTAAACTGTCGATGATCTGATTGTATCCAAGAAATGACAGTTCGCGAGTCCGACCATAGTGTAGTTTCATACACAGTCACGTCATGGTTTTCCATAATGGTATTTTTCATGCGTGTTCCTAAGACCGCTGCTTGTAACTCGAGTCTGGGAATCGATAACATCTTCAATGGTGCACATCTGGTCTTGCCTGCAATAAAGACTAATTTAGTATCTTCTCCACAAGTTACTCGCCAATAAGCTACGGTTGCGAAAGCCTGTTCGCTTGCATCAACGAAAATGTGCAACTCGATTTTATCCTTTGTTGACAAAAATCCTGGCATATAGCATCTATTCAATCGAAAATGTTTTGCTTGCTCCAACAAAATTACCCAATTTTTAAATTTTAAAAATAAATTTTCTGGTAATAGATCATTCCAATGGATTCCAGTTCTCCAAACATCTTGGATCAAGATTTTTCCATGAATCATTAAGTCCGATAACATTCCAAAGGGGTCAAATACGGACATGACAAGGCTTAGTAGTTGGCGCTTAGTGGGGCATTTCTCTCCTTTTACAATTTCTTTGTCGACACGGTTCAATTTGAGATCGAAAACAAAATTGTCAGACTTACTATCCCAATACATCCCCAAAATTTTGTCTGTGGAATCGCAACTCATGTGAACGGTTTGTTCCACCGCGCTGTTTTCTTTTGTATCATTTAACAATTCTTGAATTTGCTTGGAATTAGATACAAAACCTCTGAGGTCAAATTTTCCCATCCTGTGTACTCTCTTGACTTCCTGACTGATCTCCAATGCTTCTTCCTCGGACTCAAAACTAGCAACGTAGTCATCTACATAATGCTTCGTCTGAATGGCATCGATAACTTCTTCCTTGAAACATTCAGCATTTTGTGCGTTGATATTCTTTACGTATTGAGCACAACAGGGAGAGCATGCTGCTCCAAATATAAGGACAGTCATCTTATATGTTTCAACCTGAGCATTACGGTCGCCATGTCTCCAAAGGAATCTTAAAGAATCCTGATCTTCTTCTTGAACTTGTACCTGCAAAAACATTTCCTTTATATCAGCACATACGGCAAATTTCCCTTGGCGGAATTTAAAAGAATCGAAGTCAATGACGGGTTTTCATCCGGTCCTTTTAATAGCATGGTATTTAGGGAAACACTATCGATCGTTGCAGCTGCATCGAAAACCAATCGCATTTTCTTGGGTTTATTAACATTAATGACGCCAAAGTGGGGTAAATACCAGGTCCTTAGTCCAATGATACTTGCTTCTTTTTCTGACATTTTAACAGCGTACCCTTTTTGACGAAGTCCATAATGGCATTGTCATATTCGTCCATCTTTCCTATTGTTTTCATTTTGTTTTCTACTCCGAGCATCCTTTGAAGAGCCATGTTATAGCTATTCGGAAATTTAATCGCATCATTCTTCCAAAGTAGACCAGTCTCATATCCTTGTTCTAATTTTTTTGTTGTACTTTTCAATATATCCCTCGCTCTGGAAATATCCGCCGATTCCAATGGCTTTTTCGGTATCATTACTCCAAAGTTCTCCGTTGTGAAGTATTCTTCAATCATTTTTTAATATCTTGATCTGAGTTATTATCTTTTGGACACGCATGTAGGACCACTGATAATCGAGATAAATCCTCCTGTTTGTCTCCGTTCGAGCCATACACAAGCCAACCCAATGGCGTTTTGGCTGCAACTAGATTTGTATCTAAACCTATACTTTTGATGTTTGCTATCAAATGACAATTATTAATTCCAATTAGAATTTTGGGATCAGCATCTGTATATCCGCTTATTGGCAAATTTCGTAGCCGTGTGTACTTTTTTGTCAGTTTCCCAATATCTACTGACTGCAATGGTAAATCTAATTTAGGTACAGAATTTCCGGTTATACGTAGCCATTTTTTCTCCGCTCCTGAAGCTCTAATGCGAAGATTGCATTCCATTGATAAAAACTCTTTGGCGTGATTTTCTATCCAATTCAAAGTCAACTTTCGTTTTGGTTCCCGTACGCCCAACATATCTGCTAAGGTTTCGTTTATCAATGAAGCAGATGATCCTTCGTCTAGAAAAGCGTACGTTTGAATTATATTGTTGTTTGGACCCATAATTTCTACGGCCAAAACTTTAAACAATAATTTTTGGGTTTTCGGATTAATCGTATTGATCGTAGCCTCTTTCGGTTCAATTTTCTCTTCTTTTTCTTGGGAATCATTTGGGTGTAATGATACATGGTGCTGCTTCTTACATCCATTTTTCTTACAGTCTCGTTTGTATTTGCACATCGACAGAGTGTGTCCTTTTCGTAAGCAGCCATAGCACAATCGCAGATCCTTAACGATTTTCCATTTTTCTTTCTCATCACCCTTTAAATAGTGCTCACATCTATATAAATAATGTTCACCGTGACATTTAAGGCATTCCACTTTATTCTGACCTTCTTCTCTTTTAGTGGAATGAAGCACAGACTTTTGCGGACCTTTATATTCACCCTTTGGAGTTTTATTATTTATTGGACCTGTAACTGTGGCCCTTGCTATACTTCTAGCCATATTACTTAACCAACGGCTGAAGTCGTCCAAATTGGGATATGGCAGTATCTGTGAAGAATATTCAATCCATTGAATACGTTTACTAAGTGGCATCTTTCCTACTAAGCTTTCTATCAACGACGGATTCTGTAAATGTTGGGAAGCATTAGCCGATTTCAAGAAAATTACTAGATTATCTACTTTCGAAGCGAATAAAACTAGCTTTTCTAAATTATTCTCTGTTACGGGTGCTAGTTGATGGACCATGTTCATCTGACTACTAATTAACATCTCTGGTCTTCCATATGTAAACTTTAGTCGCTCCATAATAAATCCCACATTTACAGGATTAATTAATAGGCCCTTAACTTCTTCCCTTGCGCCCCCTTTTAGACTTTTTGCAACCTCATAAGGTTCTCCAATTGTGAATACCTATATGCATTTGATGATTCCCAAAACATTGTTGAGAACACAGGCCATGTTTCTGGATTGCCATCAAATTCTGGCAAATCAATCAATTTTCGTGGGTTTATATTTTGAGAGTGCTGATTCTCATACATATTTCCATTAAAGTTACCATTCAAATTATCACCACCAATATCATGCCTGTACATACCGATACTTCTAAAGGGTTGATTTCCAGATACTTCTCCAGCAGATCCGAAACCATGTCTTCCTTCAGTAGCGCCAAGACAATCTCCGCCTCTTGTAGCGCCATAATTGGATGCGCCACCAGCAACGCCATTACCATATGCGCCAGTAGCGCTGTTACCATGTGCGTTTTCTGTAGCGCCTGGATTAACTCCGCCTAAAGCGCCTCCAATAGCACCGAGTCCATGCGTGCCTCCAATAGCAGCAGGGATGTATGTGCCTCCACTGGCACCAGCGTGATCTGCGCCTCCAGTAGCGCGAAGATCTTGAGTGCCTCCAAGGGCACCAGGGATGTGTGTGCCTTCAATAGCACCATGTTTGTGGGCGCCAAAGGTCGCGCCGAGTCCATGCGTGCCTCCAATAGCAGCAGGGTTGTATGTGCCTCCACTTGCACCAGGGTGATCTGCGCCTCCAGTAGCGCCGAGATCTTGAGTGCCCCCAATGACACCGAGTCCATGCCTGCCATCAGCAGGGTTATGCGTGCCTCCAGTGGCACCATGTTTGTGGGCGCCAAAGGTCGCGCCGAGTCCATGCGTGCCTCCAATGGCAGCAGGGTTGTATGTGCCTCCAATAGCACCATGTTTGTGGGCGCCAAAGGTCGCGCCGAGTCCATGCGTGCCTCCAATAGCAGCAGGGATGTATGTGCCTCCACTTGCACCAGGGTGATCTGCGCCTCCAGTAGCGCCGAGATCTTGAGTGCCCCCAATGACACCGAGTGGGGGGTGGGAGTCCATGCCTGCCATCAGCAGGGTTATGCGTGCCTCCAGTGGCACCATGTTTGTGGGCGCCAAAGGTCGCGCCGAGTCCATGCGTGCCTCCAATGGCAGCAGGGTTGTATGTGCCTCCAATAGCACCATGTTTGTGGGCGCCAAAGGTCGCGCCGAGTCCATGCGTGCCTCCAATAGCAGCAGGGTTGTTTGCGCCCGCAGTAGCGCTGCATTCTTGTAATGTAGTCACCCTTTTATCTTGTTCGTGCATGTTTGGTTGCACAGAATGTACATTCTTACGCCGAACTTCTTCTTCTAATGTTTCACATGCAGATCTTATTTCACTTTGGCACATGTTCACCAATCGCTCCTCCAATTTGGCAATTTGGTTTGCCTGTTCAACTTTCATACTTTTCATCATATCCATTAGGTCCCGGTAAATGTCGCTCTGCGGATCATTTTGCTTTGCGCTCATTATTGTACATTCTTTGTCGGACTCCATGTCGTCCTCCGAAGTTGACCCACCATTGGATTCATATGTAGATTCACCTATTGGTCTTGGTGTCGAATTGGCAGCCATGTCTCTGCCGTCAAACTTTAACTTTTTCTTACTGCGCAGTTCCATCTGTCTGCATGTATCTGCATGAAAATCAACGCTTTTTCCCCTGCCGATCGGTATTCTTTTCACTGTCTGTGTATATGTGAATTTCAGCACTTTTCGTAATTGTTCTTCGACGGCCAAAGTCACAAATTTAATAAAGATGTGGCCACTCCGTGTGGCAAATGGAAAACAACACCAAATAGAATCGTCTCAACTCGCTATGTTTCACTCTGTTAGTAATACATTTATTTATTTAATATAAACAAAATTCGCAAGAATTAGCAAGATGATATCAAAATGAACGATTTATTAAATTGTGTTGTCGTGCCGCCATTCTTTTCCAAACTGCTCTTGTGGTGATGGGCGACGCAGCATTTCTTCCATCTGTGTCCGTTGGAAGTATCGATAGGAGGCTAGTGATATTCTTGGTGGGATTGTGGTAACACTTTAAAGTTTTTAAATTTAAAATTTGAATTTGCAACGGAAACTAACTATTCATATGAACCAGCAACATAACTTGAAAGGAAAAATGTGAATTTTTGAATAAACGTTGATTAAGGGATAACCGTCAATTTATTCTTACGCGTTATCATGGTAGGGAGGGTAAAGAAAAGGGGGCGAACAACACCAAGCCACCCTTACTTCTTATGTTTATCTTGACCATCTTTAATAAACCCGTCCGTCTGTATGATTTTGAGTCCGATTACATCCTTGTTGTTTGAACCAGTAGTTTACAGAAAGTGCACTTAAAACTCTTTTTCGCGTAGTGCGGTGTGTGCTTATAAGGAAGAGGCGGAAGAACCCATGACTATCCGACGAGCTTAGCACAGAGCAATGCTAGGAGTGCACGAAACCGAATCTCCTTATACACTAACTTACCCTTAGGTTGGTGAACACAGGTCAGGGAGTCCGATCGGACAACCGACACCCCTAGTCTCTATTATACCGAAGTATAGGGACTAGCTGTCTACTACAGAGGGCGGAGCGAAGTCCGAGGTTACCAATCCGCACAGGTATGTACCGCCTGGCGAACCACTACAATCTTAGGTTTGTCTGTTTTACCGCCTTCCCGGAGGAGCACCCGGGAAACACAACCTCACCGTTTGACGCCACAAACAAACTCCCTCGCCCTGAGGTGTGCCTCTATTGACTTGTCTGGAGATGGTTGATCCCCCAGTGTTGCCTCCACCAATCTGCTGCGCAAGATCCGGTCAGTGAGACCCACCGAGTGTTGATCAATCCCCAGCTTAGTCAGTGCTGACGTGATTGAACCTGGAAGGATGCACTTAGAGCTGTTCAAATTGGAACGAGTGGCAGGAAGCCTCCTATTTTGGGTACATTGATAATCCGAGAAATTGAAATGTTTTTCTTACATCCCATTGTGTCTTTTACTGCTTTGCGTGCTACTTTTATTGCATTCAATATGCCAAGCGGCTTATTCTTTTTCAATTCCCTGGTGGCGTGCTTGATTATTGAAGCAAGGGATTTTTTTAATGTCTTCTTCTTCACTTGGTTTCCAAAATTGTTCGTAGTCTTTATCATGTTTGTTACAAAATAAGCTGCAGCTCTCTCCCCGATACTAATATCCTTTGCTTTCACTCGATCCCAAGCCCTATCAATTAAAACAGAGTCCGCTTTATGCCGATCACTCAAGTCCTTATTATTGAGTACAAAACAAAAAAAAATTTTCCGGACAACGGAAGGAATATTACATCCAATATGAAAATCATTCAAATCATCGTCCCTTTTTTCTTCATTTCAAAAGAATTTTCGAAGATATCCTTTTCATCCCACCACACATCCCTCCCATTGTTTGTGAGCTGTAACCTTCATAAGAACTCTTCAATTAGCTGTCTGCACATAAATTTTAATTGATGGAAATATACTTGTTCTTTAAGTGGATGAGATGTGGCGCCTGGCTTGATTGACTTTTCTTTTTGTTCACATTCGAAAGAATTTTCCTAGGATCCTATTTTTTATCTTACCACCCTTCCTAAGAACTCTTCAATTAGCTGTCTACACATACCTTTTTTTATTATGAGGTGGGTGTGTTTGTGACTTTCATAGGGGGGTTGTGTGGGTTTAAGATCACATCCGTTGACTTTTGATGCTTTGCATTCTTTAGAATACATGCAGTCTATGAGACTGTCCCTTCCTTTTAGAGTTCAAGAAATGCAGGTAAGCGTCGGTGAGCCCGTCTTTTCGAGCATGCACAAGTGACCTTTTCATCCCTTCCTCTTCATTGCATTGTGTGTGCACAGGCTTTGTTGACCTGATCGCACGTGCACAGGTGCTAGCCTCCATCCCTTTTTGGGTCTGATTCGATCGTGGGAAAACGCGGATCAAGCGCGCTTCGATATCGCTCGATCGCATTCGCACTCGTTGTCGTATCGAGTGCGTCGTCGTGGCGGTACCGCTCCCACACACGTTTCTCACGTGTCCTCACACTATTCAATCAGTGACCCTAATTCATTTGTATTACCCTACCCTTTTAAGGGGTGACAAGTGCCAGATAACCCTTTTTATCTAATTAATGACCCTATCAATTAGCGGCATATCAAAGGTGGCCTAAATGTAAGGATTTCTAACTACTGATATATAACAATATAACATTAAGGAAGAACTTCATATTAAAAGACATGATATAAAGATTATTATGATATATAGAATGAATTGAGAAAATAAAGATGGGAAATTACTGATAAATATATATGTTGAAATATATCATTGTGAAAGTAAAGTTGAAAAATATATGAAAATATCATGTTTAATATTATTGATTCTTCTCATAATGTATATTTGATTATATACAAACATATCTGGAAAATACTTTTTATATAGAAAAATGCCATGAACTGATTATATATTGGAATAAAATAATAATGGAGAATATCAAGTCGAAAAGATAAAGTCAATTTTTTGGACTTTGAAAATATATGAAATTAACATGTTTGATATATAACAATATAACATTAAGGAAGAACTCCATATTAAAAGACATGATATAAAGATTATTATGAATATATAGAATATATTGAGAAAATAAAGATGGAAATTACTGATAAATATATATGTTAAAATATATCATTGTGAAAGTAAAGTTGGAAAATATATGAAAATATCATGTTTAATATTATTGATTATTCTCATAATGTATATTTGATTACATACTAACATATCTGGGAAAAACTTTTATATAGAAAAATGCCATGAACTGATTAAAAATTGAAATAAAATAAACATTGAGATAAACATTCAAAAGATAAAGTCCATTTCTTGGACTTTGAAAATATATGAAATTAACATGTTTGATATATAACAATATAACATTAAGGAAGAACTTCATATTAAAAGATATGATATAAAGATTATTATGATATATAGAATGAATTGAGAAAATAAAGATGGGAAATTACTGATAAATATATATGTTGAAATATATCATTGTGAAAGTAAAGTTGAAAAATATATGAAAATATCATGTTTAATATTATTGATTCTTCTCATAATGTATATTTGATTATATACTAACATATTGGGAAACAACTTTTTATATAGAAAAATGGCATGAACTGATTAAAAATTTAAATAAAATAAACATTGAGAATATCAAGTTGAAAAGATAAAGTCCATTTCTTAGACTTTGAAAATATATGAAATTAACATGTTTGATATATAACAATATAACATTAAGGAAGAACTCCATATTAAAAGACATGATATAAAGATTGTTATGAATATATAGAATACTAGCTGACCCGGTGAACTTCGTCCCACCTATCCCTGATTCAATTCATGCTGTATAAACAAAAACCATTTTTATCTCTGTCTAGGATGAAAACAACTATTATTGCAAGTATGTAAGGATGTGGTATATGAGTAAGCGGCGTGGAGCGCTGTTCACGAAAATGAAATGTGCAAATAACATAACACTGAACAATAATTTGTTAAATTCATTTAAATTTATTCTCTCAATGCTATGGCGTGCACAATATTCGTGGTTAGCCCATTTTTCGCTAGGACAAACAAACTGGATGGTTTACCCACTCGCGAGCATGCAACGTATAATTGACCTTGTGAAAAACATGGTTTGCTCAAATCTAAGCCACAAACGGACATCGTTTGGCCTTGGGACTTATTAATTGTCATGGCAAATGCCAATCGAATTAGAAACTGGATTCGTTTAAATGGACATGGCACATCTGTCGGGATAATAGGGATTCGCGGTATCAATATCTTTTCACCTCGGAACTTTCCATTTAAAATGCTGGCTTCCATAACGTTTTTCATTAATTTTTGAATAACTAATCGCGTACTGTTGCACAGTCGTGGCGGGTTCAGATTGCGAAGAAAAATAATGGGAGATCCAACCTTCAATTCTAAATTATGCGGTGCCATGCCTGGATAATCCAATGAGTTCAAAAACTCTGTGGGAAAATTAACAGCTTCGCATTCTTCACAAACTGTATCAATAAATTTGTATGATACCAAATTCCCTGGCATCAACTCTTGTATTTTGAGATTCAAAGCGTCAACGTCCGCATTTTTTGCCGCTAAAATTGCTCTTTCTGCAAGCCACTCCTGATTTATGTACTGTGTGTGTACATCCGTAAAAATTTTTTTAATCAGATCATGTTGGGAATCAATGATTGTGCAGAAATCTGTCGGTAATTTAACGCATCCAGTTTCATCTGATTTTAAATGTAGAATTGAATTGTTGACCATTTGAATTAGTATTTCTAATGATTTCTGTTGCTCCGAACGAAGTCATTTGAAAACATGAATTAATTGTTCGAATGGACTTTAGGAAGAGGTTAGAATTTGGATCTGTGCCTGTAAGTAAACCGTTCAATGGTTCAGGTGGTGTTTCAATAGGAGGTAGTTGTACTTTTCCAGACGCGCAACACATCCCGGCTGGCTCCTTGTTGAATTTGAGGGCATGACAATGTGGGCATTCCTTGTCCATAGCACCAATGGCAACTTTTGAATGAGCAGAATATTCAATATCGGGCTCGTAGTGGAATGCCAGACGCAGGAATCAATTTGAGACAAATGCTCGATGTGCCTGTGTGCGTTGTTGGTCATTTGTTCTGCTTCTATTGCTTCTGAAACGGCATATTTGTCGTTGTTTTGATCTTTCTTCATTGCGTTCCACTCGTATATCTTCTGTTTCTTCTTGACGCACTCGTGCCATGGTCTCACGGGCATTAATGTTTTCTTGCTGGATCTCTTCTTCTGTTCTTTGGTCTCTTCTCCAGCGATATGGTTCCGACATTTGCTTGAACTCCGGCTCAAATCAGCCCCTTTGCGTTTTGTTGGCATTTTTTTCTTTAAAAAACACATATAAATATAACTAAATGAATCACTTTAAATCATGAATCTACTTTTTAAAAGAAACTCACAGGTCGGCCACAGAAACCTCTTCCTTTCCAAAAACCAAAAAAATAATACCGAATTGCCACAGCACTGCCACATAAATATTATTTGGGTATTTCAAAATACGAAACTTGACGTAAATTTCATGGCTACCACATCCATAGATTCAAAATTTATAATCTTACAGTCAGCAGGCAGCGACTAAAGCTGTATTGCGGACTACCCTTATCGGTAAGGGGTACTAAAAATAGATGTTAGCCGATTCTCAGGCCTACAGAATATCTCCTCAAAATTTCATCCAAAACGGTCAAGTAGTTTCGAAGGAGTTTGTATACAAAAACCGTGACAGCAGAATTTTATATATAAGATATTGAGAAAATAAAGATGGGAAATTACTGATAAATATATATTTTGAAATATATCATTGTGAAAGTAAAGTTGGAAAATATATGAGAACATCATGTTTAATATTATTGATTATTCTCATAATGTATTATAACATATCTAACATATCTGGAAAAACTTGTCATATTAACTTTTTATTATATATTGAAATAAAATAAATATTTAGAATATCAAGTTGAAAAGATAAAGTCCATTTCTTGGAATTTGAAAATATATGAAATTAACATGTTTGATATATAACAATATAACATTAAGGAAGAACTCCATATTAAAAGACATGATATAAAGATTGTTATGAATATATGGAATATATTCAGAAAATAAAGATGGGAACTTACTGATAAATATATATTTTGAAATATATCATTGTGAAAGTAAAGTTGGAAAATATATGAAAATATCATGCTTATTATGATTGATTCTTCTCATAATGTATATTGTATTATATACTAACATATCTGGGAAAAACTTTTTATATAGAAAAATGCCATGAACTGATTAAAAATTGAAATAAAATAAACATTGAGATAAACATTCAAAAGATAAAGTCCATTTCTTGGACTTTGAAAATATATGAAATTAACATGTTTGATATATAACAATATAACATTAAGGAAGAACTTCATATTAAAAGATATGATATAAAGATTATTATGATATATAGAATGAATTGAGAAAATAAAGATGGGAAATTACTGATAAATATATATGTTGAAATATATCATTGTGAAAGTAAAGTTGAAAAATATATGAAAATATCATGTTTAATATTATTGATTCTTCTCATAATGTATATTTGATTATATACTAACATATTGGGAAACAACTTTTATATAGAAAAATGGCATGAACTGATTAAAAATTTAAATAAAATAAACATTGAGAATATCAAGTTGAAAAGATAAAGTCCATTTCTTAGACTTTGAAAATATATGAAATTAACATGTTTGATATATAACAATATAACATTAAGGAAGAACTCCATATTAAAAGACATGATATAAAGATTGTTATGAATATATAGAATACTAGCTGACCCGGTGAACTTCGTCCCACCTATCCTATATAAACAAAAACCATTTTTATCTCTGTCTAGGATGAAAACAACTATTATTGCAAGTATGTAAGGATGTGGTATATGAGTAAGCGGCGTGGAGCGCTGTTCACGAAAATGAAATGTGCAAATAACATAACACTGAACAATAATTTGTTAAATTCATTTAAATTTATTCTCTCAATGCTATGGCGTGCGCAATATTCGTGGTTAGCCCATTTTTCGCTAGGACAAACAAACTGGATGGTTTACCCACTCGCGAGCATGCAACGTATAATTGACCTTGTGAAAAACATGGTTTGCTCAAATCTAAGCCACAAACGGACATCGTTTGGCCTTGGGACTTATTAATTGTCATGGCAAATGCCAATCGAATTAGAAACTGGATTCGTTTAAATGGACATGGCACATCTGTCGGGATAATAGGGATTCGCGGTATCAATATCTTTTCACCTCGGAACTTTCCATTTAAAATGCTGGCTTCCATAACGTTTTTCATTAATTTTTGAATAACTAATCGCGTACTGTTGCACAGTCGTGGCGGGTTCAGATTGCGAAGAAAAATAATGGGAGATCCAACCTTCAATTCTAAATTATGCGGTGCCATGCCTGGATAATCCAATGAGTTCAAAAACTCTGTGGGAAAATTAACAGCTTCGCATTCTTCACAAACTGTATCAATAAATTTGTATGATACCAAATTCCCTGGCATCAACTCTTGTATTTTGAGATTCAAAGCGTCAACGTCCGCATTTTTTGCCGCTAAAATTGCTCTTTCTGCAAGCCACTCCTGATTTATGTACTGTGTGTGTACATCCGTAAAAATTTTTTAATCAGATCATGTTGGGAATCAATGATTGTGCAGAAATCTGTCGGTAATTTAACGCATCCAGTTTCATCTGATTTTAAATGTAGAATTGAATTGTTGACCATTTGAATTAGTATTTCTAATGATTTCTGTTGCTCCGAACGAAGTCATTTGAAAACATGAATTAATTGTTCGAATGGACTTTAGGAAGAGGTTAGAATTTGGATCTGTGCCTGTAAGTAAACCGTTCAATGGTTCAGGTGGTGTTTCAATAGGAGGTAGTTGTACTTTTCCAGACGCGCAACACATCCCGGCTGGCTCCTTGTTGAATTTGAGGGCATGACAATGTGGGCATTCCTTGTCCATAGCACCAATGGCAACTTTTGAATGAGCAGAATATTCAATATCGGGCTCGTAGTGGAATGCCAGACGCAGGAATCAATTTGAGACAAATGCTCGATGTGCCTGTGTGCGTTGTTGGTCATTTGTTCTGCTTCTATTGCTTCTGAAACGGCATATTTGTCGTTGTTTTGATCTTTCTTCATTGCGTTCCACTCGTATATCTTCTGTTTCTTCTTGACGCACTCGTGCCATGGTCTCACGGGCATTAATGTTTTCTTGCTGGATCTCTTCTTCTGTTCTTTGGTCTCTTCTCCAGCGATATGGTTCCGACATTTGCTTGAACTCCGGCTCAAATCAGCCCCTTTGCGTTTTGTTGGCATTTTTTTCTTTAAAAAACACATATAAATATAACTAAATGAATCACTTTAAATCATGAATCTACTTTTTAAAAGAAACTCACAGGTCGGCCACAGAAACCTCTTCCTTTCCAAAAACCAAAAAAATAATACCGAATTGCCACAGCACTGCCACATAAATATTATTTGGGTATTTCAAAATACGAAACTTGACGTAAATTTCATGGCTACCACATCCATAGATTCAAAATTTATAATCTTACAGTCAGCAGGCAGCGACTAAAGCTGTATTGCGGACTACCCTTATCGGTAAGGGGTACTAAAAATAGATGTTAGCCGATTCTCAGGCCTACAGAATATCTCCTCAAAATTTCATCCAAAACGGTCAAGTAGTTTCGAAGGAGTTTGTATACAAAAACCGTGACAGCAGAATTTTATATATAAGATATTGAGAAAATAAAGATGGGAAATTACTGATAAATATATATTTTGAAATATATCATTGTGAAAGTAAAGTTGGAAAATATATGAGAACATCATGTTTAATATTATTGATTATTCTCATAATGTATTATAACATATCTAACATATCTGGAAAAACTTGTCATATTAACTTTTTATTATATATTGAAATAAAATAAATATTTAGAATATCAAGTTGAAAAGATAAAGTCCATTTCTTGGAATTTGAAAATATATGAAATTAACATGTTTGATATATAACAATATAACATTAAGGAAGAACTCCATATTAAAAGACATGATATAAAGATTGTTATGAATATATGGAATATATTCAAAAAATAAAGATGGGAACTTACTGATAAATATATATTTTGAAATATATCATTGTGAAAGTAAAGTTGGAAAATATATGAAAATATCATGCTTATTATGATTGATTCTTCTCATAATGTATATTGTATTATATACTAACATATTTGGAAAAGGCTTTTTATATAGAAAAATGCCATGAACTGATTATATATATGGAAATAAAATAAACATTGAGAATATCAAGATTTTAAGGATGCTTTTGGCTGGGTTCAGCGTCTCAGTCTGCCCAGGATCCTCTACAGATAAATTTATTATCTTAGAGATAGTTGAGGGGGGTATCATATTGTTATAGGTGGTAAAATCTTGCTCGGGTCACTGAGCCCCTGTGCTTGGATGTAAATCGAGGTATATTCATAGGATATTACGGTTAGAAAACCCACAAACCTACGCTGCTGCCTAGGAAAACTTTGCTACACTGCCCGAAATGCCCACAGGCAGCCCGATCACAGCTAACACTGATGGCCTAAAATAATACGCACGGGCCCGGTTACTCGCAGGCGGCACCGTCGTCTAGCACTATTGGGAAAAATTCTACGAAAATGACCGGTTACTCGCAGGCGGCACAATCACATCTAACACTGATGGCCTAAAATAATACGCACGGCCCCGGTTACTCGCAGGCGGCACCATCGTCTAGCGCTATTGGGAAAAACTCTACGAAAATGCCCGGTTACTCGCAGGCGGCATGATCGCAGCTAACTATGTCGAAGAAAACTTTGCGAAAGTGCCCGGAGTAATCGCAGGCGGCACAATCACATCTAACACTGATGGCCTAAATAATCCGCACGGGCCCGGTTACTCGCAGGCGGCACCGTCGTCTAGCACTGTCTGGAAAACTCTACGAAAATGCCCGGTTACTCGCAGGCGGCATGATCGCAGCTAACTCTGTCGAAGAAAACTTTGCGAAAGTGCCCGGAGTACTCGCAGGCGACACGATCACAACTAGTACTGATTGCTTAGATAATGCGCATGATGAGGGATAAAATCTTGACATTTCACGTTCGGGTTTTAAGTTCTTCAGTTTATTCACATTCTTTTATCTTCCCTAGCTGGCCCTGTCTTTCCCTGTCGCACTCACTATGCTCACCCTGTTTGCCGTCGCACAATGGCACAAAAGATACAGATACTATACAATAATCAAATTTTTGATGACAACGGATCGTGAAATTTGAATCCAAAAAATTATTCAAATCGGTTCAGTATTTAAAAAGTTGCAGGTGTTCAAATTTGAACCTTTTTTGGGTTGCAAAAAAGCAGGTAGTTTTTAAGACAAATCCCGACTTTTAGGTCGATTTGTAGGTAAAATGTCTAACCGACCGGCATGGTTATGGTCTCTATCGAAAGGGTCATCAAAGCTCGGTAAAACCAAGTCAGAATCAAATTATAATGTTTTCTGCACTTGAAGGCATACCTGTTTTACCAAAGTACTAATTTTTACCTATTTTTCAATTTTGATGGAAAATCAAAAATGGGATTTTGGTGGATTTTGGGTTTGGCGTAGCAGGTGTTGTTCTTCTTCTTATGTTATTTATCATATTCAAAAAAGATCGGCTGCCCGAAACTGCCTGTACGAATTTCCCAAGCAAAAGATACTTTTAGGTTAGGTTAGGTTAGGTTAGGTCGGAGGGCCCTCACGGGGCCACGCATAGGCCAATATGGCCCTTAGCTGTCCGAAAGATTGTTCTGAATGGACCTAGAGTGTGTTTACGCGGTTTTCGAAATCATTAAGAATCGAGGTGTTTTTCGCGAAGGCAAGTAGTTCGCCTGGCTTCTTCCTGGAGGCATCTAATAGCGATGCCAGAACCGGAGCGCCTAAGTATTTTATTCTTGCCCTTGCTAGGGCCGGACATTTGCAAATGAGATGCTCCAAGGTTTCAGATGCCCAGCTTGACTGCATGTGCCGCAGCTAGGCAGTGACCTGTGAGAATTCCCACTAGCAGTCTGCAATCTTTCCTAGGAAGGTTGTGACGTTCAGTCAAGCCTCGGGTAGGTCAGGGCTGGCCAGGATCATCCAGGACATTTATTTGATTCAGGAAAGTGGTGCTAGAAAGGGAAATTCCGACCCGAGCCCCAGTAATAACGCTGGTTTGAACCTGAACTAGGCTTACAATATATATATATATAGTTTATTGATATCAGTGACAGAGTAATTATTTCCGGAGCCGGGGTTCCGACCAACAAGCGTCCGTGTCCCGCGGAAGGGGTCTCGTGTCCGGGGTCCGTGGAGGTGCTTCCTGCCGTCCGGGTGGGATGATTGGGGATCCAGCGCCGCGCCCCTTGTCCTCGGAAATACGTAGTGTTGGTTAATTGAGACGAGACCGTCAATAAGGATACGTAGTATTAATGAAGTAGGACGGAACCGTCAGCGAGATACTTAGTGTTGAGCAAAATTAGGACGGAACCGTCAGCAGGACGAAACCGTCAGCGAGTTGTGAGAAATAGGACGAAACCGTCTGCAGGACGAAACCGTCAGCGAGTTGTGAGAAATAGGACGAAACCGTCTGCAGGACGAAACCGTCAACGATATACGAGAAATAGGACGAAGCCGTCAGCGATGTATGAGAAATAGGACGAAGCCGTCTGCAGGACGAAGCCGTCAGCGATGTATGAGAAATAGGACGAAGCCGTCTGCAGGACGAAGCCGTCAGCGTGTTGCGAGAATTAGGACGAAGCCGTCAACGATATACGAGAAATAGGACGAAGCCGTCTGCAGGACGAAGCCGTCAGCGATGTATGAGAAATAGGACGAAGCCGTCTGCAGGACGAAGCCGTCAGCGTGTTGCGAGAATTAGGACGAAGCCGTCAACGATATACGAGAAATAGGACGAAGCCGTCTGCAGGACGAAGCCGTCAGCAATGTATGAGAAATAGGACGAAGCCGTCTGCAGGACGAAGCCGTCAGCGTGTTGCGAGAATTAGGACGAAGCCGTCAACGATATACGAGAAATAGGACGAAGCCGTCTGCAGGACGAAGCCGTCAGCGATGTATGAGAAATAGGACGAAGCCGTCTGCAGGACGAAGCCGTCAGCGATGTACGAGAAATAGGACGAAGCCGTCTGCGGGACGAAGCCGTCAGCAATATAGGCGAGAAATAGGACGAAGCCGTCTGCAGGACGAAGCCGTCAGCGAGGTATAAGACAATAGGACGGAGCCGTCTGCACAAGACTTAATATGGCAATTATATATAGACTTAGTATGGAGGAATAGGACGAAGCCGTCAGCCAATACCTAGGTTAGTTAAGTCTTACTCCTTTGTTACCGCTGTTCCAGTTCCTTGGTTGCTGCTTGCTGCTTGCTGCTGCGCGCTAGGTGACTTCCACCTTGGTCGACTCCGACCACCGAATGATAGCTCTGAGGCCAGCGGCCGGCTTTATATAGCGCTTGGCCGGTTTTAGTGTGCCCGCTCGGGCTGTGGGTTTGCCCGAATTAGTGTGGCCGGATGTTCGGTATTTGCCCGAATCAGTGTGGCCGGAGTTCGGGTTTGGGCGCGCGCGGGTTTTGTTCGAATTTGAACTTCTTTATCACTGGTTATTATTTATTTAGCTTATTATGATTTAGTATTTAGTTGGGAAGTGACGCTTTATCGTCACATAGTTTCCCCTATTGGAGGAGATGCGCCACCATGTGTTGCCGTCTTTTTCTATCCAGCGTAGTTGGGTCTTTTTCTTTTTCTGTGCCAGTGTTGCCCGTATCTTTCTCATTGTCTCGTCTGAGATTCGGGCTCCTTCCGGCATTGTCCATCCTGATACGCTTCCCCTGTTGTCCGTATGGAGTTCCAGGATGTCCCGATCTGGTGAGCTTTCTCGCAGTGTTATGTCCCTTGACGCTGAGCCCATTATTCCGGCTGTTCGGAAGTTGATGAGCCTTGTTGATGTTTCCATTGGTCGGTTTTCATAGCGTTGTCCGGTTGTTTGTGCGGTTGTCGTCGTCGGTCTGTTTGTTGTTTGTCTCTCCCCGCTGCTCTGCTGGTGTCCATTGCCATCCCTTGGAAGATGCGCGATTCTGGTCCGGCCCCTTTGGACGATCTCCGTCACCGGTCGGGCCCTTCCTTCGTCGCTCATCTCCCTTGGGTTTGTTCTGCCAGTATTCCCGGGTTGGGTTCCGACTTCCCCGTCCCGGCCCTGTTGGATGATTTCCGTCATCGGTCGGACCGTGGCGGGGTAGCCTGATCCCCTCTGGCATTGTAGGTGGGTCGTTCCGGATCGGACCCTTCGGACGAGCTCCGTCTGCTGGGCCGTTCCGTCGCGGCTCGCCTCTCTTGTGTTTCGTGTCCCCTTCCTCCTTTCGTTTTCGTTTCCTCGTCTTTCCAACTCCAGTCCGCCGCATCTCAGCACGCTCTCTGCTCCTGCCAGAAAGTCCATCCCCAAGATGATTCCTCCTTCTACGTTCGGTAGGATCATGAATGTTATTTCAAATCTCCGTCCTCCGAACTCTACGTTTGTTTTGAATCCTCCCATCGCCTTCTGTCGAGATCCATCCGCGAGTGATATCTCCGCCTGCATCCTGTTCCACCTTCCTTCCTCTCTTAGATCTTGGAACATGTTTCTGCTTATCGCGCTTTTTGTTGCTCCGGTGTCTATTATGCCCTTGGCACTCCTACACCCTACTCCAAATTGCGCTACTATCTGGTAGCCGTCGCATCTCATATCACCCGCTGCTGGACCTATTCTTCGTGCCTGAGCTGCCAGCTCTATCCGCTCAGGCCTCCGGCGTTTCCCGACTTGGCCCGGCAACATTCTGTTGTTCTGACTCCGTTTCTCCCGCACACCCAGCAGAACAGCCTTGGTGGGTTGCCGCATATGCGTGCCGTATGACCGGTTCCGCCGCATTGCATGCATATTTCTGGCCTCACTGGTTGTGGTTGTGGTACTGTCTGCCCGGTTTGTGTTTCCATCTGCTCGATTTCCTCCACCTCCTCGGCGAGCTTGAGGAATTCCGTCAGTGTTGTGAATCCGGTTCTCCTTGTATACAGTTTCAGCTTGCTCCTGCAATTCTTGTACACCCAGTCTAGCTTTTCTGTTTCCGACAGTTTCGTGAACCTCATCAGCTTCCTTAGGTTCATCGCGTATTCCCTTACTGGCTCGTTTTCTCTCTGTCTTAACTGCGCTATCTGGGTCTCCAGCTGTTCTCCGTATCGTGGTGGTAGAAAGTACTCTAATAGTTCCGTTCGTAACTGTATCCACGAGGTGATCCTTGTTGGTGTCGTGTTCCACCAATCTATTGCGATTCCTTCCAGTATGAATGGCATTGTCTGGACCAGCTGATCGAGATGGAGTCCGTATCCATTTGCCCATTGCTCCAATTTTTCTAGAAATTCTAGTGGGTTGGATGTTCCCTGGTACCTGATGTCCCAGTTTCGCACCCTGTCGATAATCCCTGTCTCCTTCTTTCCCTCCATTTTTGTTTCTATTTCGTTGTCCATCCTTGTTTTTCCCTCTGTTACGATGATCTCTGGTATTCTAGCAGGGCTTTTTTCCCTCCTGTATTTTTCTGCCAGCCGTGTCAGTTTCTTCCTTACTGTTTCTGCGTGGTCCGTCCTTTTTGAGAAAGCCGCCAATGTTTTCCGTAAATCCTCGTTCTTTCCTGATGAATCCAATCCAAATTCACTCGCGTATTCTATCAGTTCGGGTTTTGTTGCCATATATACCCAACTGGACATTACTTCCTCGGCGTCGGCTCCTTCTAAACACCACTTAATCTGCTCGGGCGCCACCTGTGACGTTCAGTCAAGCCTCGGGTAGGTCAGGGCTGGCCAGGATCATCCAGGACATTTATTTGATTCAGGAAAGTGGTGCTAGAAAGGGAAATTCCGACCCGAGCCCCAGTAATAACGCTGGTTTGAACCTGAACTAGGCTTACAATATATATATATATAGTTTATTGATATCAGTGACAGAGTAATTATTTCCGGAGCCGGGGTTCCGACCAACAAGCGTCCGTGTCCCGCGGAAGGGGTCTCGTGTCCGGGGTCCGTGGAGGTGCTTCCTGCCGTCCGGGCGCCGCGCCCCTTGTCCTCGGAAATACGTAGTGTTGGTTAATTGAGACGAGACCGTCAATAAGGATACGTAGTATTAATGAAGTAGGACGGAACCGTCAGCGAGATACTTAGTGTTGAGCAAAATTAGGACGGAACCGTCAGCAGGACGAAACCGTCAGCGAGTTGTGAGAAATAGGACGAAACCGTCTGCAGGACGAAACCGTCAGCGAGTTGTGAGAAATAGGACGAAACCGTCTGCAGGACGAAACCGTCAACGATATACGAGAAATAGGACGAAGCCGTCAGCGATGTATGAGAAATAGGACGAAGCCGTCTGCAGGACGAAGCCGTCAGCGATGTATGAGAAATAGGACGAAGCCGTCTGCAGGACGAAGCCGTCAGCGTGTTGCGAGAATTAGGACGAAGCCGTCAACGATATACGAGAAATAGGACGAAGCCGTCTGCAGGACGAAGCCGTCAGCGATGTATGAGAAATAGGACGAAGCCGTCTGCAGGACGAAGCCGTCAGCGTGTTGCGAGAATTAGGACGAAGCCGTCAACGATATACGAGAAATAGGACGAAGCCGTCTGCAGGACGAAGCCGTCAGCAATGTATGAGAAATAGGACGAAGCCGTCTGCAGGACGAAGCCGTCAGCGTGTTGCGAGAATTAGGACGAAGCCGTCAACGATATACGAGAAATAGGACGAAGCCGTCTGCAGGACGAAGCCGTCAGCGATGTATGAGAAATAGGACGAAGCCGTCTGCAGGACGAAGCCGTCAGCGATATAGGCGAGAAATAGGACGAAGCCGTCTGCAGGACGAAGCCGTCAGCGATATAGGCGAGAAATAGGACGAAGCCGTCTGCAGGACGAAGCCGTCAGCGAGGTATAAGACAATAGGACGGAGCCGTCTGCACAAGACTTAATATGGCAATTATATATAGACTTAGTATGGAGGAATAGGACGAAGCCGTCAGCCAATACCTAGGTTAGTTAAGTCTTACTCCTTTGTTACCGCTGTTCCAGTTCCTTGGTTGCTGCTTGCTGCTTGCTGCTGCGCGCTAGGTGACTTCCACCTTGGTCGACTCCGACCACCGAATGATAGCTCTGAGGCCAGCGGCCGGCTTTATATAGCGCTTGGCCGGTTTTAGTGTGCCCGCTCGGGCTGTGGGTTTGCCCGAATTAGTGTGGCCGGATGTTCGGTATTTGCCCGAATCAGTGTGGCCGGAGTTCGGGTTTGGGCGCGCGCGCGGGTTTTGTTCGAATTTGAACTTCTTTATCACTGGTTATTATTTATTTAGCTTATTATGATTTAGTATTTAGTTATTTGTGCGCGCCCCGCGTCACAAGGTGCAGCACGTAGTGACTAAGTTTTGCGTTGCGCTCTTTGCACATGATTTTTGATATTTTGCAGGTTGTGGAATTACCCCTCCACCTGCTGTTGGCTCGTATGTCGGTCCGTCTCTCTAGCTCGCTGTGGAGCGTCCTTAGGGAGACAGGAACGTTTTCTATTCTTTCATTCGATGCCCTGGTGGCTGGGAACCCAGTAGATCCGCACTGACGTAGTCGTGCGTAGGATATCTAGTGCCTCCTTGCTTGCCAGTACATTTTTGGAACTGACCGCTAACGATTGCTTTGATCTTATCGCCGCTTGACTGTCAACGAACAAGTTGACCGCTTCGTATGGGCGATCTGTGCTCTGCGCAAGCTCTGCCGCTTTCCCTATGGCGAATACTTCCGCCTGGAAGATGCTGCATTGGCTTGGTAGCTTATACGACAGACTCATTTCAGGGTCTGTGCAGTATATGCCCGCTCCAACTCCCCCTTCCATTTTGGAGCCGTCGGTGTATATATTGAGGTGTTGAGCATGGTCTGTATGACCTGTTTTACAGTCATCTGGTCCCATGAATGTAGTTGTTTTTACATCCGGGCACGTTCTGGTAACCATGTAGTCAAATATACTGCTCATGCTTCGACCAATTGAACTATGCCCGTATCCCTGTAGGGACATATTCCCTGATGCAACTAGGCGTTGTGCCGCCTTTCCTGCAATCAGTTGCGTATGGATGTCTAGGGGATCAACACCTATTATAGTTTCGAGCGCTTTTGTGGGGGTTGACCTCAGCGCCCCTGTTTGTAAAGCAGTGCCTGCCGCTGAGTTCTCTCCATAAGCTTGTTATAAGTCTTCTTTTCCATGGCCTGCCACCACACTAAGACTCCATACATCAGAGTTGGATGCACCACCGAGATGTAAATCCAGTGCATTAGAGCGGGTGAGAGGCCCCATGTGCTGCTAAGCATCTTCTTGGATGCATATAGCGCTATGGTGGCCTTTTTTACCCTCTCTAATACATTGGACTTCCATGCCAGCTTGCTGTCTAATACAATTCCGAGGTACTTGACTTGTGTTTTCGGGGTTAGCCTGGTTGAGTTAATTTTCGAGGGGACCCATAGCGGAACCTTGTATCTCTTGGTGAAGAGAATGAGGTCCGTCTTGTCCGCGTTGATACTGAGTCCTACCTTCTTCGCCCACTCACATATCTCCCTGAGCGTTGATTCCATAATCGAGCTGAGGGTCGATGGGCATACTCCCGTGATAATTATGCTTATGTCGTCCGCATAGGCTGTTATCTTTGGGGCCTTCCTCTCGAATCTCTTGATCAGGTCGTCTACCACCAGATTCCACAGGAGAGGCGACAGGACCCCGCCTTGCGGCGTGCCCCTGTGTGCTCCTTTCACCGTGGAGGCGGTGCCCCAATCGGATTGTACCCGCCTACAGCTTAGTAGATTTCTTATCCACATACTGATGGCGGGGGGCGTGTTGGCCGCTTCTAGGCGGTCCATTATAGCGTCTGTGGTCACGTTGTTAAATGCTCCGGATATATCCACAAACACTCCTAGAGCAAATTCACTGTTATGCAGGGCTCTCTCAATGGTGGCTACTAACGAGTGTAGTGCCGTCTCCACTGATTTCCCTTTCGTGTAAGCGTGCTGGTTGGATGACAGCAGTCGTCCCACATCGTTTCTGATGTATATGTCCAACAGCTTTTCTAGCGTCTTAAGTAGGAATGAGGTGAGGCTAATCGGCCTGTAATCCTTGGGGCTCACATAGCTGCACTTGCCTGCTTTTGGCAGGAAGACAATCCTAGAGGTCCTCCATTGGATAGGGATATAGCCCGTGCTTAGGCAAGCTGTGAATATAGCGTGTAGCCATGGGGTGATCACTTCTTTGGTCACCTGTAACATGGCTGGGAATATTCCATCTAGTCCTGGTGCTCTTATTCCCGCGAAGGAATCTATAGCCCATTGGATTCTTCTAGAGGATATTAGATCTGTTGGGAGACTGTCTTCCCCGAGTGCGAGATCCTGGTGCTTGTTGGCATCGGATATATCAGTGCATCCTGGGAAGTGAGCATGCATTAGTGCTGTTAGGGCCTCCTCGCTGCCCTCAGTCCACTGTCCGTCGTCGCGTTTGAGCTGACTCTGTATGGTGGGTTGCTTCGATAGCAACTTCCGGAGTCTAGCCGTTTCTGGGGCCGTCTCGATATTGGAGCAGAAGTTTCTCCACGAGCTTCGTTGTGCCCTGCGTATTTCCTTCTTGTTATCCCTAAGTAGGATTTTGTATTCCTCATCAATCACATCCTCTTTCGCCTCTTTGGCGATTTTGAAGAATTCTCTGAGGTTATTGCGTAGGAGCGAAAGATTACTGTTCCACCAGGGTGGCCTGGTCCTTTTTCTAGCTTTAGAAATTGGGCATGCTGCGCGTTGCGCATCTAGTAGTTCCTTGGAGAGGGTCTCTAGGGACTTTTCTATGTCTTCAGCGGATTTTACTAGGCCCGGGCCAGTCGCGAGTCGTGTTGAGATTGTCTTCCTAAACTTTCCCCAGTTAGTGTTCCGGGGGTTCCTAAAGACGGTTGGTTTGGAAGAATGGTCGAAATCGTATTGGAATTGTATGTACTTATGATCTGAGAAGGATGGTCTCTCGAGGACTCTCCATTCTGATACCATTGTACATTGTCCCTTTGTGAGTGTTAAGTCTAGCACGTTCGAGGAGGTGGGACCTACGAAAGTATGCTCCTCCCCCACGTTCGCTATACATATGTTAGTGGATAGTAAAAAGTCTAGGAGTGACACCTCTGTCGTTTATGTCGGGGCTTCCCCACACGCAGTGATGTGCGTTGGCGTCTGCACCCACGAGCAGTTGCTGGTCATTCGGGCTGGCTTCCACCAGGCTCCTGAGTTCCTCGGGTGGGGCTGATCTATCGTGGGCCATGTAGCAGGAAGCTGCCAGGAGGCGCTTCTTCTTGCTTTCAAGCATCACCACAGTCAGGTCATCCGTGCTGTAACGAGACATAAGGTTAGCGTGGAGACCCTTCCGTACGAGTACGGCGGTTCTGTTCCTGCTTACCGTTGGTGCGTAGAACACATGGTGTGCTGAGGACTTCAGTCCGGCAATGGAATTGCCCGAGGCAACCCACGGCTCCTGGACCAAAGCGATGTCGACGGACCCTTGCTCCATGGCAATCAGGAGTTCCGCCGACGCGATTTTGCTTTTATGGAGGTTGAGCTGCAGTACCCTTAGTGTCATGGGCACCTGGGTCAGCTCGGGACGGGTTGACTATGACTGTCAGGTCACCGTCCTCCTCCTCCTCATCCGAGACGTCGAGCGTCATTTCCTGGGCGGCGTCGACGATGGAGTCCAGACCAAGGTCTTTTTCCACCTCGCCTGCCTGCAGGGTATGCGCATCCTTGTCCCCCGGGTGGCGCTTTTTGAGGCGCAGGTAAACGCTACCCATGCCCCACGCCATCTTCCCGTATCTGGGGTACAGGATGTAATCCGCCGCTTTGTTGATTTGAAGGACTGCGCACTGGCCCCCTCTTTGGGTGTCGGGGTCGCAATGTGCAGCACCTTCCAATCTGCGGTTGGAATATCGGGGTTTTGACGCTGTAGCAGCTTCAGCGCCCGGTCACCTTGGATGACCTTCGCCTTCGGTATGGATGGGATTAGCTCCCTGTCCACCACCTCCAGTTTGGCCCCCTCCCACAACGCCTCCATCGTCCATGCACTTCAGGATTTTGACCCCATTTAGCCACCCCGCACCATCGAAAGTGGGCATGGGACGAAGGGAGTCATCCTCCATCCGTGCAAACAGCGCTTCGACGAGCCTCGTGTGCACCGTCTTCCACCGTTCTTCGGACATCTTTCCGTTTTCGTCATTTCGGTCGATGAGTGCCACGATCAGATGTCGTTTGGTCACCTCACTGACTCTCTGTGCCCTCTGAGGCTTCTTCGCCTTAGGTGGAGGGCCTACCTGCTTGGGCCCACGTTGCCGCTTGCTCGCCGGAGCGTCCTTAGTGCCGCTCTCGGCTGAGCGTTGCCTTTTGCTGGCAAGCATCGCGAATCCGCCCGTAGAGGACATGTGGGGGATTTTGGCGTAGTATAACCTGCCCTCTTCAATCTTCTGCTCGGCCCAGGCTAGCTTTGCCTTCTCCTCTTGGGAGAGCTCAGCTTTGGCCCGAAGCCGGCTTCCGATTCCGAGGGCAGCCTTATACTGCGCCTTCGCCTTCCTCCCCTCGCTAGACCGTTTCGGCCCGTCCCTGCGCGGGGAGCTGGTGCCTGGTTCTGGCGAGCGGGGTAGGATCTCCTCCTCCTCAAGTGTGAGCTGCGCGCTCTCCAGGCCCGTGTCTGTATCGACGGCGGCACCTGAGCGGCATAGTTTGCTCTGCGTTTGTTTCTTGGCAGTAGCAGTACAACTGGCACGACCTGCTCCCGTCATGCTAGAGGTGTGACCGCTGGCGACACGCAGAGAGGATTGCTCCCCTCCGTGCCCGCCGGTGGTAGCAGTCACGCCTTCCACCGACGTTTGGGCTGATATCCCAGCCCGAGTTGAAATGTTTCGTTCGTCCATATTCCAGAAGAAACTGGTTAGTTTTCCGGGGAACCACCCACTTGCGTTTTATGCCTAACACCAGGCTGCGTTTTATGCCTAACCGCCAGGCACCTCCACCCATGGCAGATGATTCATTTCCTCCGACACTGTAGACACTGTATTACCGCGGACGGAGCAAGCAGCAGTGCATTATCCGTCCGGGATAATACAGCGCCCATTGCCCAGCCGGCGCCCTCTTGGAGGGTTCAGATGGAGGATTTTCGCCAGCCAAAAAAGATACTTTTAACTCAGCGTAAAAATCGCGCGGCTTCGTACAAATTCTGCTACAAGCGCAGTCGCTGCGCAGTACGAAATTGTATGGCGGGCGTGCATTTTTTTCTGTATTGTTTTTGAATTCCTAACTTTGTAAGGACACTTAATGGTTTTAAATGAATGTATAATGATTTATTATTCTTCAAAAATATTAAGTGATTTAAAATTGAATGATTATTTTGAACAACAAATGCATAAATCATTGAAAATTTGTCAAGAAGAAAAATTTGCAAATTTTTGGCTACCTGGTCCCCTTTTTATATGTAATATGTGGTATGAAATATTGGTTTCGAGATTTGTCGGTGCCGGTAATAAAAGATAAAAGGGTTGCCTCATATTATTGTTACTACAGGTGATCAAATTGCAAAAATGAAATTGATACCTGCATTTCTTTGAGCAGTTCAGTCTGTTGTATATAAATACCTGCATTTCTTTGAGGAGTTCAGTCTTAAATGTACTTTTAAAACGAAAGCAACAATAGAGCTAAATAATTTGAAGCTATTCGAATTGTGGATCAGCACGTTTACTACAAGTGAATTTGCATTAGCGATCCAAAAGGAGTTGGCTGTACCAACCTCAGCTGTAGACGACAGAAAAATTCGAAATTTATCTTCTTTCTTAAAAAAAAAATGGTTGGAGTCATCAAGGACAAGGGATCGATTTGCAGAGATGAATTCTGCATGGCTAAGTGGCTTAACAACGTTTGCAGAAATCACAAATTTGGAACCCGAACCCAGCACATCCCAAGGAATAAAAAGAGGACGCCCAACGAAATAATAAGAGAAATATTGCGAATTGGCAAGGAGGAGGAAATTGCAAGAGACCACGCAACATATCCAGACGCGCTACATGTCCCAGGCGCTGTCTACGCAGTATGAAAAGGATCAGGACAAAACAAGGGCTCAACTAACAAGAGTCATAGAGACTGCAAGCCCGGAGGAACTGCAGAGAATTAAAGAGAACATTTCTGGACCTGCGAAGCTATTTCCTACCTACTACACCCCTGAGGAGGCCTTCGTCTTATTTATGGAATTAGGACTCTCGAAGGAAAAGTATATTTTGTTACGAGAATCTCTAATTAAACATAGAGTCGAAGTTCTGCCAAACTATAAAACCATTACAACGGAAAAACAAAATGCTGGCCCGCCCGAAATAGAAATTGCAGAAGATGGAGCGAAAGTCAATCTGCAGAACATAATGGACCACACAACAACACGGATTTTGAAGAGCCTCTCAGAAGACAAAGAGTAGCTGCTACCAGAAAGTCTTACCTTGATAAGCAAATGGGGCTGTGACGGATCATCGGGACAGAGCGAGTACAAGCAGAGGATAGAGCTGGACGACAAAACTATTTCGGACGGAAATATGTTCATGGTTTCCGTTGTCCCTCTTCGACTCAGAAGTGACGGTTCTGACTACTGGAAAAATCCTCAGCCTCCTTCGGTGCATTACTGCCGCCCGATCTTTTTCAAGTATGCAAAAGAAACCCGAGCATTGATAAAGGATACTGTGACTGACATTGAGGGCCAAATTTCTGAATAGTTACAATGGTTGATGGAAAAGTGCTCAATGTACTGACGGACACTAAGTCAACATGGAAGTATGCCATCTGCCATCAAAACAAAAAGGATTTCAAAAGCGTGGACGACTCGAACAAGGACGAGCATAACTTGCAGCACGGTATTTCGCCCTTGCATTGCAGGATAAGGACTTTGGAGTTCATTTTGAAACTGGCGTACCAACTTCCACGAAATGATGAACATTTCGATGAGGGCATCACATCCAAAGAAAAAGAAGCGATCAGGAAGAAAAGGATACAGGACCAATTTAAAGAAAAGCTAGGACTGAAGGTAGACTGCCCAAAACCAGGTTACGGAAATACCAACGATGGAAAAACATCCAGAGCATTTTTTCACCATCACAAGGAAGCTGCTGAAATTACTGGAGTAACCCAACCCATAATAGAAAGATTGGGTGTGATCTTGAACGCAGTAAACCGCAGGGAAAGCATGAATGCTGAAAAATTCGGAAAATATGCTGATATACCTATCCCGACAAGAAGATGACGCCCACGGTTCACAAAATGCTTGCCCACGGAAAGGATTTAATCGAGTACCAAAGTTTGCCAATTGGTAAATTATCCGAGGAAGCCCAAGAAGCCAAGAACAAGGAATACAAGAAATTCAGGTACTCCAACACCATGAAAATTTCAAGGACGAAACAAAATGCGGATCTATTTTGTATGTTGGCGGCATCTTCTGATCCTTTTCTGGCTTCGTTAAGAAGCACTAGATATAAAACTAAATATGTAAATTATAATTATGGTCCAGATTGCTCTCTTCTTTTAAATATTGTAGAATAAGGTGAATTAATTGTAAAAAAAAGTTAAAAATATATGAAAAATTGCAAGAAAAAAAAAAATTATAAAAAAATTATAAAATTTTTTTTTTTTTCTTAAAAATTTATTTATTTATTTTTTTTAAAACATTAAATATGCACCATTTTAGCATTTTAGGAGAAAACAAATGATATTTATTTTTCGAAATTGGATAAAAATTGAGAAAACTGCTTCAAAAAACATGAATTTTCGAGTATAAAATCTATTATTAATCACACCATATAGTTTGACCCCTCAATCGAAAGGTACTAAAACTACCTTTCATTTAAACAAATTATGATAATATCTTAACTGGTTCAAGAGTTATGATTTTTGTAACCCTAAAGTATCTAATGCGCCACTGTGCGGCGTTTCAAAGTTTTTACTGTAAAAGCAGTGGCTAACGCCACTGCTAAGGCACTGTTTGATATGTTCCGGAGCAGATCAAAATATACATAAATGACAAATTTCCAAAGTAGATAGTGTGATCTGCCCGCCGGCGTTATTGCACTTTTTTTGTGTAATAACATATGCGGACTTTATTTCACAATTTTCGTGGGTCTTATTTAATTTTTTTTTTTGTCAAATAACGCCCACTTATTTCATTTTTTTACCAAATTGCCTTAACTGTTTTGCCCGAGGGCACCGGCAACGGGACTGCACCAGTGCCCACAGCTGTTTCACATGCCACAGCCAGCATCACACCCTCCTGCACCGCGGTAATCCTTTTGCAAGTAGTCCGTCGACGACAGCCAGGCCTCGCTTCCGGTTCAAGAGCCGTCCTACTGGGCACTGCCCTTTTTAACGTATGCCATCTGGGATGCAACTTCCAAGCGCGAACGTTGATTGACTCTGGGTCCGAAGCGACCTTCATTACGGAACGGCTGTTCAACCTAGTCAGACATCCTTTCAAGACTATCCAGGCTCAAGTGTCCGGCCTGAACCAGACCGTTGCCGCTCAGTCGACTAAACTGTGTAATTTCTCCTTTCAGTCGCCTTCCAGACCTGGGATCCAAGTAGACACTACAGCTTATGTTCTTCCGCAGCTGGCCGGTAATCTGCCGTCGTATCCGATCCCAAGGGATCTTCTTAAGGACCTCCCTGACGTCCCCCTTGCCGACCCCAAGTTCTTCGAGAGCTCCCAGATCGATGTCTTAATAGGAGCAGATATTCTTCCTTCTATCCTCCTCGGCAACTCCAAAACGAACATTTGCGGTTCGCTTCTCGGCCAGGAAACCATTTTCGGGTGGGTGTTGACAGCCCCAATCCACTCGACAGGGCCCCGCAGTTTGTCTGCCATCTCCACGCCAGTTACATGTCGCCTCGAAGACTCCCTGGATCAGCTCCTTACTAAATTCTGTGAAGTGGAGGAAGTGCCCACTCAGATCGTCCCCGAGGCTTATTCGTTTTGCGAACAAAATTTCGTAAAAACCACCAAATGGGACCATCGTGGCAAATATGTTGTGACGCTCCCCTTGCGCGACCCCGAGCACAAGGGTACCGAGCTAGCAGCTTCTCGGTCCTTCGCTCTAGCTGAGTTCCTCCGCAACGAGCAGCGCCTGAAAAGGGATCCTCTCCTCAAAGCCCGGTATGACGCTGTGATCCAAGAGTACTTCGACTTAGGACACATGACCGAGGTTCCTACGACGTGCAGTTCCGCCACGTATTACCTTTCGCATCACGCCGTTCTTAAGCCCGAAAGCACAACTATTAAAGTGCGGGTAGTCTTTAATGGCCTCTAGCCCTTCCGCAAACGGGATCAGTCTAAATGACATTCTATTCGCGGGCCAAGTCTTACAGTCCGATCTGACGATTCAGATCCTGAAGTGGCGATACTTCAGGTTCGTTTTCAACGCCGACATCGAGCAGATGTATCGGCAAATGCAGGAAATACTGAATAATAATAATACTAAAATATAATAAACTAATAACTAAGATACTTCCATAGTCAAAAATGATAATGATGCTTAATTATAGAGTAAGAAATAAAGGAAATAATAATAATGATTTGCGGCGCGGGGCGTCGCAACCCATAGCGGCACCTTGTATTTCTTCGTGAAGAGAATGAGGTCCGTCTTGTCCGCGTTGATACTGAGTCCTACTGAGCCCACTTACATATCTCTCTGAGTGTTGATTCCATGATCGAGCTGAGGGTCAATGGACAGACTCCCGTGATAATTATGCTTATGTCGTCAGCATAAGCTGTTACCTTTGGGGCCTTTCTTTCGAATCTCCTGATCAGGTCGTCTACCACCAGATTTCACAGGAGAGGCGACAAGTCGGCGCTCCGATTTTTGGCAATTTTTTTCCGCCTCCTTTGTGTCTGCTACACTGCAATGGCAAACGGCTAATGTACAAACATATGTTGACATACGTATTATCTCCGACAAAAAGAACAGAAAGAAAAAGTATAATAATTTTGTTTGCCGCATTAGTGTGACCGTATCTGTTTTCTGCTAAGTGAATATGTATTAGTTAAATTCCAAACTTCCGCATATATTGTAAGGATGCGTTTGGCTGGGATCGGCGTCTCAGTCTGTCCAGGATCCTCTACAGATAAATTTATTATCTTCGAGACAGTTGAGGGGGGTATCATATTGTTATCGGCGGTAAAATCTTGCTCGGGTCACGGAGCCTCTATACTTATATGTAGATCGAGAGATATTCATAGGATTTAATGGTCAGCGAAACCCCAAATCTCCGCTGCGGCCGGGGGAAAACTTTGCTACGGTGCCTGAAATACCCTCCGGCAGCCCGATCACAGCTAACACTGATGGCCTAAACTACGCACGGGCCCTGTTACGCACATGCGGCACCGTCGTCCAGCACTGTCTGAGGGGAAAACTCTACAAAAATGCCCGGTTACTCGCAGGCGGCACGATCGCAACTAGCGCTGCTCAAGGAAAACTTTGCGAAAGTGCTCGGAATACTCCCGGCGGCACGATCGCAACTAGCGCTGCTCAAGGAAAACTTTGCGAAAGTGCTCGGAATACTCCAGGCGGCACGATCGCAACTAGCGCTGCTCAAGGAAAACTTTGCGAAAGTGCTCGGAATACTCCGGGCGGCACGATCGCAACTAGCGCTACTCAAGGAAAACTTTGCGAAAGTGCTCGGAATACTCCAGGCGGCACGATCGCAACTAACGCTGCTCAAGGAAAACTTTGCGAAAGTGCTCGGAATACTCCAGGCGGCACGATCGCAACTAACGCTGCTCAAGGAAAACTTTGCGAAAGTGCTCGGAATACTCCAGGCGGCACGATCGCAACTAGCACAGATAGCCTAGATAATGCGCACGATGAGATAGAGTCTTGTCATTTCATGTTCGGGTTTTATGTTTTCTGTTTATTCACATTTCTCTTCTTTCCTAGCTGGCCCTATCTTTCCCTGTCGCACTCACTATGCTCACCCTGTTGTCCGTCGCCAGCGTTCTTATAATTCTTATTCGGTTCCGGATGGCGGCCTCGTGTTCCTGTCGTCGTTGGTTTTGTTCTTATTTTCTACTTCTCGGTTTTTGCTTCTCGCCCGCCACGTGCTCGAAACTTGAATTGCTAACTTAGTGTGTCTGTTTCTTCTTCCCTTAAAATCCCTTGTTATCGATGTCTAGTATTTTCTGGCTTTGGCGGGAATCTAGCTATTCTCCTAGCTTATTCGATAGGTTTGAGTTGCCACTTAGGCTAACTTAAATACTAATACAGAATAATTCGAAAAACTTAAATACTAATATGTTGGTAAATTAAATATATGTGCCTGTTCTTCGTGAACTTTGGAAATACCTTAATCCTAACTTAAATCTAATCCTATAAAATGTGAATCTTCACACCCTCCCCTTACTTCGGGCGGGGGTACGGTTTGATGTGCACGCGCCCACTCTTGGAGAGGTGGATCGGCCCATCGGCTTCTCCGGCTCCGAACGTCCTTATCCCGTGGTTGGGTCAGGAGGTGGAGAATCAGGTCTCGCAGACTGGTTGGTATCTGCCGCCCTGGCGTCTGGACTCTCCAATCTTCCGGAGCTACCACCATGTTGGCCGTCAGCTGTCCATCTACTCCGGTTGGCGTCGTCGTTAATCTCGCCCTTGGAGTGCGTTCGGGTGAGCTGGCGGCTGACGAGCTGCTCGTTGGCGGTCTGGCTCGGCGGCGTCGACTGGCTCTTGGCTGGCTGGTGGTTGACATGTCTTCGCGCACTGCTCCACAGCGGATCTCCTCTCGGCCCGTGTATCGTAGTGGGTGGCCCGCACCGGAGGGTTGCAGATGGTGGCCGGTCTCCGAGCGTGGACGTGGTTGTACCCTGGCTGCTTGGTTGAAGGTGCGAGGGCCATCTGGGGAGCGTCGGCGGTTGGTTGGGGCACGTCCGCCGGTAGCCTGGTGGTTGGTCGGGGCACGTCCACTGGTAGCCTGATGGTTTATCTCCACGCGTGGGCGTCCTGGATGCGCAGGTGTTGCGGGTCCCGCAGCACTTCGGGAGTGGTTGGTCTCGCCGGGTGGTGGGATGCCGTCGGGGCTCTGGGCGGAGGTGTTCGCCCGTTGGAGCTCGGCACGCATCCTGGCTGCTTGGCTGGAGGTGCTAGGGCCATCAAGCAGGGTGTCCAGGCTGGTGCCCCCTCCGGCTCCTTGTGCTACGAGACCAATGGGCGGCGTCTGCTGCCTTTCTCCACAAAGGGGTACTACGGTCGTCCGAGTCCGACAGCTCGATTGTCTCGACTGGGTCGGCCGTGGAAGGTGGCTCTCCGGCCCCCGAGACTTGGACTGGTGCTGTGACTGCTTGTGCCTCAGGGCTGGGCCCGTCGGCGCTAGAGATGTCCTCGTAGTGTGGTGGCGAGGTCGGCAGCTCGGGCCCACTGGGATGTGCGGCGGCACTGGGCTCCTCTACGGCACTGGGCCTTTCGGCGTTTCGGGCGATTGGTGGGCTCGGTTCGCGGAAAACTCCGAACCTGCCGTCTGGGTCGACGTCCATCTCGCTCGCGCTGCCGACTTGCTCTCCGGGTGGTACGCACAAGTCGAGGACATCTTCGATGGAGAGTCCCGTGGCTTCGGCCTCCGGTAGATCGAATTCGTTCTGCCACCACGTGTCAGTCGGGAGGCCTTCCATCGACTGCCGAAGAGCTTCGTCGATCTGGCGGGTGTACTCGTCGACCTCGTCGTCGGTTGGGTCTGCCGCTTGGCGCCTCGGGTCCCTGGAACTCATGGTGCTGTGAGTAAAAGATACTTAGTTTATCTTAATTAAATCAAGGGCCCTAAGAGTGCGATCTGCTAGTCTAAACCTATCTTCTCTCTAGGTAATTCATTGGTATGCCCTAATTTACAGTAGATTCTCTTTTTTTTTTTTTTTTTTCATTTAAAAAAATATTTATGTCTCGCCAGTGAGCACCCCTTGCGGGGAGGGACGTTGGGTAGTCGCGACTACCCGCAAGTGGCCCCATTACTCAGGACGTGGCTTTCTCGCTGACATCTTGTTGCTCTTCTTCGTCTGTGTCCTCGTGATGGTATGCCTTTAGGTCACTCAGGCCGGCTGTGCGTCGGCGTCGACTCCCGGGTGCCTGCAATTGTAAGAGATTAGGAGACAGGAACTTGTGGACCTTGTATGGCCCGTCGTATTTCGCCGCAAGTTTGGCCGTGAATCCCTCTGAGGCTTTGGATAGAACGTGTCGGCGGAGGAGTACCAAAGATCCTACGGCAGGTCGCCATTCTCGTCGGCGGAGGTTATAGTGCCTTCTTTGCTCGTTCGATGCTCGTTCGCTGTTGTCCCGGACGATCTGAAATAGCTCTCGCATCTGTTCGGCCTTCTTTCCTGGAGATGGCTGGTTCGAGGTCTGCTCGGGTGTGGCTTGATTGTACAGTGTGTTGGGTAATCTCGGTTCCCTCCCTTGTACTATGAAGGCCGGGCTAAATCCTGTCGTGTCCGAAATGCTCGTGTTTATGGCCAGTGAAAGTTCGGGCAATAGTTCGTCCCAAGTGTTTTGCTCTGCTCCATCCAAGTACAGGGCCAGCATCGTCTTTATGGTCCTGTTTGCCCTCTCCGTTGGGTTTTGTTGTGGTGTGTAGGGGGCTGTGTGTTGGAGTCCCATTCCAAGGTTCTTACAGAATGTTTTAAAGGACCTGCTTGTGAACTGCGTCCCGTTGTCACATACAAAGGTCTGGGGAACACCGAAGCGGCTTAAAATTCTGTCTCGAAATGACCGTTCGAGATGACGTGTGGTTGCCTTTCGAAGTGGGACCAACTCCACCCATTTAGTGAACGCGTCTAGAAATACCAATAACATAGTATTTCCGTGGCGAGAGCGCGGGAATGGACCCATGAAATCCGCACAGACCACGCTGAACGGCTCCTCGACTTGGCGGGTGAACATTCGGCCGGCGGGCTTGAGTTGGCTTACTTTGTATTTTTGGCAAGAGGGACAACGTCGTACATACCGGGTAACTTCTCGGAAGAGGCCGGGCCAATAATACTTCTGCATGACTCGTTTACTGGTTTTCCGTGTCCCTAGATGTCCGGCTGTCGGGTGATCGTGACACTCTTGAAGGACTCGTTGGCGATACTCCTGGCCGACACACAGCTTCCATGGCACTTGGTCTTCCTCCTGGGGTGTAGTTCCCGTCCTGCGGTACAGATGACCTCCTTCAACTCGATAGTCGGGATATTTCTCGGGCTCCTGGGTTGCTCGAAGGGTCATCTTTCGGATCCACTTACACTGGGAGGGTTCCACTTCGGCTTGTTGTACAACATCCAAAGGTTGACGTGAAAGGGCGTCTGCAACCACGTTAAATTTTCCCCGTCGATATTGTACATCGAACTGATATTGTTGAAGTTCGAGCGCCCACCTCGCGATCCGTCCGGTCGGGTTGTCGATCGAATTTAACCATTTTAGCGCTAGATGATCAGTCACGACTTCGAACCTATACCCCTCAAGGTAACATCTCATCTTTCGGATAGCCCAGACGATGGCCAGGCACTCTTTTTCGGTTACTGAATAGTTCTCTTCGGCTCGCGTTAAGCGTCGACTGGCGTATGCTATGACTCGCTTCACTTCGTCGATCGTCTGTAGTAGAACGGCTCCTACCCCGTGGCCACTAGCGTCGGTTTGTAGGGAGAATTTCTGTGTGAAGTCTGGGCACGCGAGAACAGGGGCCTCTGTCAGTCGTGACTTCAGCGTCTCAAACGCCTGTTCCTGTTCCGTGTCCCAACTCCATTTCTTACCCTTGCGGAGGAGCGTGGAGATGGGTTCAACGATGGCCGCGAAATTTGGGACAAACCGTCGATACCATGACGCGACTCCGAGGCACCGTCGTAGCTCTCGGATGTTGGTTGGCGGTTTTAATGCACGAATCGCGGAGATCTTATCTGGATCAGTGTGAATCCCGGATTCACTGATAACGTGCCCTAGATATTTCAGGCTCCGTTGGAAAAAACTACACTTGTCTCGATTGAGCTTCAGGTTTGCTTGCCTAAGTCGCCTAAAGACTTCGCGAAGGTTTTCGATATGCTCGTCTAGAGTCATACTTATGACAATAATATCGTCCAGATACGCGAATGCCGAGGGTTCCATATCTGGACCTATGACACTATCGAGGGCTCTTTGAAACGTCGCGGGCGCCGAATGTAACCCGAATGGCATTACTTTCCAATGAAAAAGGCCTCTCCCCGGCATGGTGAAAGCGGTATATTCGCGACTGGCTGGTGCAACGGGGATCTGCCAGTACCCACTCTTAAGATCGAGCGTTGAGATAAACCGCGCGTTTCGCAACCGTTCGAGGATATGATGGATTCTCGGTAATGGGTAGGCGTCAGGTATGGATCGCGCGTTTAGCTGTCGGTAGTCTACACACATACGGATGTCACCTGTCTTTTTGCCGACGAGCACTATGGGAGCGCTATGCGGGCTCTTGGACGGCTCGATCCTTCCGTCGCGTAATAGTTCATCGACTTGTTTATTAATAACTGCTTGCATTGCCGGGTTTTTCGGATAGTAACGTTGTTTGATAGGTTTATCATCTCTCATGACGATGTGGTGCTCCGCGATATGGGATGTGCCTTTGAGACGATCGAATTTGTCTAACTCAGTCTGAAGGAAAACACTCACCCGCTGATCTAGCATTTCTGGTGCGACTACTACGTCCGGAGTGGTGTCGATGACGGCTAAGCTTGCCTCGTTTTGGGGGTCTATCGGCGGCGGTCTGTCGAACTGGGGCTCATGCGCGCCTTCGATGACTGGATCCCGAAATCGGACCCGCCTGGTCGTCTGGGCTAAGGTTGATCCCGTGCGCTGACGAAAAGGGTTCTGCTGTCGAGCTGCCTCGTTCCTCGGGGGCAACGCCGAAACCCAGCTTGATTGAGCTTCTCCTGTGGCGGCGTCGGGGAGGTGTCGGGTCTGCCTAGTGCGGCGTTGTTTCCTGGGATTAACTGTGGGTGTTTCCAGGGGGCCCTCGTTGGCTTGTGGCATTTCGGAAGGAGCAGCTGCGCACTCCGCGTCCGGTGCGTCGCTCCCTGCTGAAACAACCATGGTCCCGCCGTTGCTTCGTATGATTCCAGAAGGAGCAGCCACGCACTCCGCGTTCGGTGCGTCGTTCCTTGTTGAACTATCCATGTCTCCGTCGTTGTTTCGTAAGATTTCAGAAGGAGCAGCCGCGCACTCCGCGTTCGGTGCGTCGTTCCCTGCTGAAACATCCATGGTCCCGCTGTCGCTCCGTAAGATTCCAGAAGGAGCAGCCACGCACTCCGCGTTCGGTGCGTCGTTCCCTGCTGAAACATCCATGGTCCCGCTGTCGCTCCGTAAGATTCCAGAAGGAGCAGCCACGCACTCCGCGTTCGGTGCGTCGTTCCCTGCTGAATCATCCATGTCCCCGTCGTTGTTCACCGTGTTACGGGTTAAGTCGGCCCTCGGGTCCAGTTGTAAAAGTTCTCCTCCACAGCTGATGGTGGCCTTGATGCCGCAAAGGAAATCCATTCCTAGCAGGAGGTCATCTAGGACGGTGGGCATCACGAGTAGGAAAAGTTCTACTTGCTGTTGGCCCAGATGAATGGTTAGGACCAGACCACGCGTAAGGTGCAGATGAGATGCATCGGCCAATCGAATCCTCGTACGGACTTCTCTCCAATCTCTTCCACGCCCAATTTCCGCTGCACGCCGCTCACTGATGAAGCTCCGGGTGGCTCCTGTATCCAGGGTGGCTGTAAATGGTCGGCCTTTGATGCGGACCTGCGCCTGGACTCGGCCTTGGGTTAATTGTAAGATTTTATTTACTGGCTTGGGGAATCTCTCGGGTCCCTCGAGCGGTCCCCGCCTGCTCGAGGCCCGTAGGCGTTTCCCGATCTCCGACAGCATTCTATGGTGCGGAGGCCACGTCTCCCGCAATCCCAGCAGAAAAACACCTGGGGCCGCCTACACTCACGCTGAAAATGACCACTTTCTCCACAGTTCCTACATGCGTTACGCACGTCAATCGGAGCCTCTGTTTCCGGCATGATGGTTCCATGTTGTACCTCTGTGGGTCTTCCAGTCAATACCTCTGGGTTGTGATATGCCCGCTGGCCCATCAAGGCATCAGGCCTTCGCTGTGGCGGACTGAAACTCTCGCGCTCCTATGTTGGTTCCAGTCTCCGCGGCTCCTTATTGTCTCGAAGTTTACGACCAGTTGAGTCAGCTCAGCCAGTGTTCGAAAGTCCTGACGCCGAGTGTACAATTGGTACTCCGGCAACATATTGTCATACACGCGTTCGAGTTCTTCGGCCATTGTGTATCCCGCCCGTTGCATGAGTATGCGGAGATCAACCAAATAGAACTTAAACAGCTCACCTGCTCGCTGCGTGTGGGTCCGGATTTGATCCTCTAGTGTCTGGAAATATCGGGGTGGTAAAAAAAATTCCAGGAACTCCTTCCGAAATGTCTTCCATGTCGTGCCCTGGAGTCTGCTCGTGCGGAACCAGCTCTCGGCTCTTCCGACTAGTAGGACCGGCATCGCTTGAGGTAGGAACCGTAGATCGACTTGATACGTGGCTGCTCGCTCTTCGATATGCTCCATAAAGCGCAATGGGTCGCCGGACCCATCAAAAGTAATTCCCCACCTGGCCATTTTGTCCACCAGGACCGCGCAGGGGTTACCCTCGGCTCGCAACTTGTTTTTTTTTTTTTTTTTTATTTAAAGGATTATGAAGGGGATTTACAATAGAGAGAATAGTATAGGAAGTGTAGAAAGAGTCCGCCCCCGCGGGACTGCCGCAAAGCTTTACTTCGCGAGGGTGGCAGGCGGTCAGTTGCCGCTCATCTGTCACCAACCGTGTGCCGGATCTGCTCCCGGCGTCTCAGCTCCCTCAGAACGATTGCTGCCATTTCAGTAACCGCATCCCAGTTGGATGGGGTCTCCAGCATACACCTTATTATGTTGTCGGGTGTGAGGCGACAGTTTGTTGCTGCCTCCAAGGCAGCTCTTTCAGCGCTGAAAAGTGGGCACACAAAAAAGGAGTGTTCTGCATCTTCTGTGATTGCGCCTCCACAGTAGTCGCAGAATGGATCTGCGTCGTGTTGGAAGCGGTGAAGGTATGCCTTGAAGCATCCATGGCCTGTCAGAAGCTGCGACGTGTAGAAGTCCACCTGCCCGTGGGGTCGATTTAGCCAGGGATCCAGTTCGGGAATTAGTCTGTGCGTCCAGCGTCCAGTGCTCGCGTTGTCCCATCTCGCTTGCCACCTCGAGACCGTGCTACTCCGCTGTGTTCTGCTTCCAGACCTTCCAGTCCTGCGTTCTTCTGCCAGTAAATCGATGGGGATTGTTCCTGCTACTACCAGTGCCGCTTCTTCTGAGACTGTGCAGAAGCAACTGGAGATACGCAAGGCGCAGCGTCTATATACCGACTTGCAGTGTCGGCTGTAGCTCACCGTCAGCATTGCGTCTGCCCATATCGGCGCAGCATATAGTATGGTGGAGGTCACCACTGTCGCTATGAGTCGTCTGCTGTGCTGTCGGGGGCCGCGCGTGTTGGCCATCATCCTCGAGATGGCGGCAGTGGCCTTGGATGCCTTGCCCGCCGCGTACTCCAGGTGGCTTTTGTAGTTCAGCCGGTGGTCGATCAGCACTCCAAGGTACTTGACCGCAGGGCTAGACTCGATGGTGGTCGAGCCGACCCGGAAGCTCACCTTCTCTATGACCTTCCTGCTGCTTATAAGCACTGCTTCCGTTTTGTGTTCGGCAAGCAAGAGCCCATTATCCGCCAGCCAGGACATCAGCAGGTCGATCGCCAGACTGCATTTGTTAGCAACGTCGGCCAGTTGCTTCTCCACAGTGACTAGTGCGATATCGTCTGCAAAGCCAATCACTGAGCATCCTTCAGGCAGTGTCAGCCTCAGTATACCATCATACATTATGTTCCAGAGGATTGGCCCAAGGACTGAGCCCTGGGGAACACCCCCTGTAACTTGGTATTCTTGGTTACCGGCGTCAGATTTGTAGAGCAGGACGCGCTCGCTGAAGTAGTCGGCTATCAGCTGTATTAGGTACCCTGATATACCGCCGCGCTGGAGTGCTTGCAACACTAGGCTCCAGTTTGCAGAGTTAAAGGCGTTTTTAACATCCAGGGTGCATACCAAGCAGTACTTCTTTGTGCCGCCCCGCCAACGTTCTCCTTCGATGGCCTTAGCCGCCAGTTCCGTCACCTCTCGGATCGCGTCGAGCGTGCTTCGCCTCTTCCGGAATCCGTGCTGGTGGCTAGACAGGACTCCACGCTCCTCGATTTCGCTCTGCAGCTTCATGCATATTATGCGCTCAAAGATTTTCCCCAGCGTGTTTAGCATGCAAAGGGGCCGGTATGACGACGGGTCATCGTTGAGCTTTCCTGGCTTCGGGATGAGCACGAGCCTTTGCTGCTTCCAGGTTCGAGGAAACCTCCGTTCGTCGATGCACCTGTTGTACAGCTGCGCGAAGAGGCCTGGGTAGGCATTCACTATGGCATGCAGAGCTGCATTGGGTATGCCATCCGGTCCAGGAGCCTTGGAAACTTTACAGCTGGCCAACGCAATCAGGACTTCCTCCTCGCAGGTGGGCATCGCTTCGCCAGCAGTCACGCTCGGTAGTCTTAGGGGCGGCTGAGCTGGGAACAGTGTGGAAACTATTGCTCCCAACTGGTCCTGTGAGCTCGGAATCGGCTGTCTGGTGAGCTTACCCATAACCATTTTGTATGCTGATCCAAAAGGTTCTTGGTCAGCCGCATCGCAGAGGTCCTTGAAGCACTTGTTTTTGCTTGCCCTGATGGCCACCTTAAGAGCCTTCTTCCTCGCTCTGTAGAGGGACTCGTGGAGCTCTTGTTTAGAGCGTCCTCTGCTTCGCTGGCATCTCCTCCTAGCGGCGAGACAGTTGCTTCTGGCTGTAGCTATCTCCTGGTTCCACCAGGGGACTGGCCGCCTTCCGTCTCCTCTGGTGGAGCTTTCCATTGCCGCGTCGCAGGCTACCTTGATCCTGGCGGATATCGTGTCCGCGCAGAAGTCTGCCGCTCCTATGATGGGGCTGGCATCCATGCAGCTTAGGAGCGTCTCGGCATTCAGGGTGTGTACCCTATACACCGTTTCCCGACTTGGTAGGCGTGGTTGACTGTGGCTCGAGCGGAATAATATGGCAGCATGGTCGCTGTAGGTGAAGAGGTCTGTGACCTCCCAACAGCTGTTCCGGGTGAGCTCCGGGCTGGCGAAAGTCAGGTCAATGATTGACTCCCGACCTGCCTTGCTGTAGGTGCACCTATCGCCGTCGTTTAGTAGGCAGACGTCCAGGGTGGCCAGGGCATCAAGGATGATGGTGCCTCGCTGTGTCGTGCTCTTGCTCCCCCAGGCGGTGGACCACGCATTGAAGTCGCCAGCTATTAACACCGGCGACCGTCCACGGGCATCTTGAGCTATCTCTTGGATTATCTCCCTGAAGGCATCAATGTGCATACTCGGGGCTAAGTAGCAACTGTATATGGTAGTCGCTTGAACCTGAGCCCTGGCGTAGCCACGTCTCGACGCCCTCTGCGCTAGGTGGCACGGGGGCTGTCCGCAGCTCCATATGGCTGCACCGCCATCAGCGCTTTGCTGCCACACGCCTTCTGCTTTTGCCCTATAGGGCTCGCTCAGAATGGCAATGTCTACGCGTTGCTCTGTGGCCGTCTGGGACAGTAAGTCTTGGGCTGCTCGGCAATGGTTCAGATTAAGTTGGAGAAACTTAACCATTGTTCAAGTTTTTAATGGCCTTCTGGTACTCGGGGCAGCTCCTGCTCAGGGTCGCGTGTTCTGCTTCCCTCGCGGTCTTGCCACCTCTAGTGCATAGGATGCACCTGGGCATGCCTTTGCACGTGTTGTGCTTGTGGCCCGTGCCTCCGCACTTGAAGCAGGATTCCTGCGTGGTTTTGGCCGTTGCGTCGGAAGCGCGGCATCTTGCCGACGTGTGCCCGAAACCCATACACTTGTAGCAGCGTCTCGGCTCAGTCTTCTCCCTGATACGGCAGACGACCCATCCAATACGGATTCTGCCCTGGTCGAGCATCTTCCGCGCATGTTCCGGTCTCAAGTTGACCGTCGCAATTTGCGTTCCGCCGAATGCTTTCCGCATCCTGGGTGCAGCGTCGCTTGGGATGTCGCAATCCTCACCCGCGAAAAGGGCCATTGTGACCTCCTCCGCACTGGTCAAGTCGTCCAGGTCGCGGATCTCGATCTGAACCGTCTCCTGCATGACCGCCACTTCCGCCTTGCCTGAGATGGCTGTCTTTAATGCCGCTTGCAGTTGCTGCGTGGATGGGTCAAGGGGCTTCTGCATCCTCAGAAGGAGACCCCCATTGGCTGTCCTTCGAAGGCCTTGGACACTATCCTTCAGTCCCTGTAGTGAGGGCTCCGTTTTGACTATCCTCAGCATATCTGCGTAGGAAGCTTCACTGCACTTAATCAGGATAGCATCTGAGCGCTGCTTCCTGGGCATCTTGTTGCGAGGCGCACGGCCCTCGGTCTGCTAGCTGTTCTCTGCTCTGGGTTGGGGCACCTTTGGCTTCGCCTTGACCTGCTGCCAGGCCGCATTTGCAGGCCTGCGTGCTGGTGGCTCTCGGGCGATCTTGCCAGCCAGCGAAGGCGTGGTCTGCTGGCTCACGCATGCTGTGGCGCCATTGGTGCGACCGTTAGTGTGGCCGGCGGCCAGCGCAGCACAGACTTCGAGCTGCAGCTCCTTCATTGCGATCAGCGTGTCTATCGTCCCGTGGGTGACGTGACGAACCACCTTCTTGTTTTTGCTTTTGGTGTCTGTGAACTTCGCAATCATCTCGTCCAGCATTGCACCCAGTTGGTCGACAAGGGCTGGTGCATCTGCCTCGACCCTCTGCTTCTTGTTAGCGCCAGTTTGTTTCCCCTCGGGGCTCGCTGCATCCCGAGAACGCTTCGAGTGGCCATCTCCTCTTCCCCTTCGCCGAAAACAAATATCGGCCCGTTGATTTTCGGCGGCGCCGAAACAGGGTGCGTCTCGGTGCTGGTCGCCAGAGGCGAGCGTTGGACCCTCTGCTTCATGCGCTGGAAGTTTTGAATCAGCTCTTCCTCCGCTCTAGCTACCGCTAGTGCCTGGGTCTCATCGTCCCGGGCTGTTGGCGCGGCCTTGCTCATGGCACCTGCTCCTAGTTGGGGTCCCACGGTGCACTGGGATTTCCCCCTGCGGATGAGTGATGGGAGTTATACCGCTCCTACTCGGTCCCCAGAGCCCCTTTTGGCTGGCGCCGCCGCAGCGGAGGGGTTGGAATATAGCCCGATCCTCGGCCTTTTGCCTTGTTCCCCACTGGAGCCAGCTGCGAGAGCAGCAGTGGATGGGCCCGAGGTGTTTGGCTTCAGCAATTTAGAGTAAATCTATGTTGCGGCCAGTGATTTGGCTCAGCTTTAGGTTTATTTTTAAAAATTGCGCGGGCTGCTCGCGTTTTCCAACACTACGCGAGTGCGAAAGCTCTCTGCGGGTGCGTTGCGCAACACTGCGATCAGCTGATCTTGTTGTGCTGGCGATGGAGGAAAAACGCGAGGGAAAAACGGCTTGTGGAAACTATCTTTTCCGTGAGAGTGAGCGACGTTCAAGGGAATGAGGGGCTCTCAGCGAACGAGAGAGAGGTTCCCCCCTTGCCCTCAAGTTCCAGTGGTCGTCGCGGGTGCCAAGATTCGGGAGACCGGATAGCCTGCCGGGGCCGATTCTGGTACGCACCTTGGTGCGAGACACCCAAGGTGTCTCACTTCAGTAACCAAATTTTCCAGGGCCTGTGGCGCTGATTCACTGTGTCGTGGACGGTTCGTTTCTGGAGCTCGGAAAAACACGTCTAACCACTGTGAGTAAAATCTTCTTGTCCGGCTCGCAACTGTGTCCCGCGGCGTTCGTCGACTTGTAGTAGCGTGGCTATGTTAGGAGCAGAAGCGGTCCTGGGTAGGCGGAGTGTGTCCCCCGTACCGTAACCAAGCCCTTCTTCCTGCTGCTGGTCGACCACGATGGTAAGCGGCGATTTCTGCTCGGCAGTAACGGCGTTCCCGTATGCCGTCTCCATTTTCACTAAATGTTCTTGGATTTCCGGCGACAAGTCGTCCCGCCTTGAGAACTCGGTGAGCCGTTGGCGCAGCTCCTCGACGGTACCACTACTACTCAACCCGAACGTGGCTGTCAGGGCCTCGAGCTCCTGTTTCCGACGATACGAAATCCACTTTACTCCCATTACGTAAGGGTCTAAGCCGAGTTCTTGTTGCGCGACGTTCTTGATGTTAACGGAATACTATTGTTGGTCACACTTCCGAGTGATTCTCAGTAAATGTTTTACACTTTCACGGCCGTGGTGCCACTTCAATGTTAATTGTTGAAAATTTTCCAGACCGGATATAACGTAAGATTTGTTTTAAATTAGCTTGCACGAGGTTCTCGATAGTAATTCCCGACGATGGTTAAATGTTTCTTTGACACGATGTTGCTAGCTTGAGCTCTGGCGAACGAATGAATTTACTGGCGGCTGACCACGCGTTTATATACCCGGCGGCGGTGATCACGTGATCGTCTCGGGTCTGTCTCACGCGCGTGGGTCTGTCTATGGCGGGTATATTTCGAGCGTGCGCCCTCAGAGGTTAGACACGGCTTCTTTAATAAAATGTTAAAAATTTCTCTCAGTGTACTCATGTATATTTCTCTCAGTGTACTCATGTATATTTCCTTTCCAGCGATTTATTACAGAGATTCATCTAAGGCTACTCCATGCTTGGTAATAACCCTATTCTCAATGCCCCTGACAAAATTTTCCCGTACCAGATGATGAGAACAAAAATGATCTAGTGATTCTTTAGGTCACGATGGTTGGAATTTTCCCCAAATTTTCCCCAACTAGTCCCTGTTCGGGCGCCAATCTGTAAGGATGCGTTTGGCTGGGATCGGCGTCTCAGTCTGTCCAGGATCCTCTACAGATAAATTTATTATCTTCGAGACAGTTGAGGGGGGTATCATATTGTTATCGGTGGTGAAATCTTGCTCGGGTCACGGAGCCTCTATATTTATATGTAGATCGAGAGATATTCATAGGATTTAATGGGCAGCGAAACCCCAAATCTCCGCTGCGGCCGGGGAAAAAACTTTGCTACGGTGCCCGAAATACCCTCCGGCAGCCCAATCACAGCTAACACTGATGGCCTAAACTACGCACGGGCCCTGTTACGCACAGGCGGCACCGTCGTCCAACATTGCCTGAGGGGAAAACTCTACAAAAATGACCGGTTACTCGCAGGCGGCATGATTGCAGCTAACATTGCTCAGGAAAAACCTCTGCGAAAGTACTCGGAATACTCCGGGCGGCACGATCGCAGTTAACGCTGCTCAGGAAAAACTTTGCGAAAGTGCTCGGAATACTCCGGGCGGCACGATCGCAGCTAACGCTGCTCAGGAAAAACTTTGCAAAAGTGCTCGGAATACTCCAGGCGCACAGTGGGCGATTTGGCCAATCTAGCGAAAGAAAATGAATAACTCAAAAAATAAAAGATTTTTCAACAGAAAATTTTTTTTATCGTAATAATAACTTAAAAAGCCATACAAAAAATTATTTCTTTTTTAATTAAATTTTTTATTTTTAAAAATAAAAAAAAAATTTTTATTTCTTAATTTAACAAAATTTTTGTTTTCTTTTTTTTGTTTCTTATTTATTTTTAATTATAAAAAAAATTATTCGGAATCGCTGCTCCAATCAGATCCTGATATTTCGCCCTCCTCTACAAAGCCCAAAAGCAGCATGCCATACTGAAAAAGGGCGCTTCTGGACCAATTACATGATTTCTGCAATATGAAAAATATTAGATGACGCACTTTGACGCAGCTAAGTTTGGTCATTTTGAATAGAGGACGATTCATATTTTCAAATGTATACACAATTATCGCGGACAAGTACGGTCATCAATAGTTCTATTCCACAGAAGTTAACAATTATTCACAAAAAGGGTCATTTAAAGCTTACCACATTCAATCACCATTTAATAATTCGACACTTATCACAGGTCACAAAACGTTTTTTTTCCTATTACTACATACCTGAATTCTTGTAAAACCAAAAAAAATCGTCGAAAAGGTTAAAATTTCAATTTTTACAAAGAATTGAAGTACCTAGAAAAAACGCTGGAAATACTTATTATGATTGCAGCGAAAACATATGCTCACTTTGAAAGCTCACAGCTGATCAAATATATCGATTAAAACACCAAAAATAGTATTTTTGTGCTATTTAAATATTTAGTTATCGGCGAAAATTCAAATTTTGGAACATTTCAACAAAAAATTTTTGAATTTCCTGTCGCTAGATCGGCCAAATCGCCCACTGTGAGGCGGCACGATCGCAACTAGCGCTGCTCAAGGAAAACTTTGCGAAAGTGCTCGGAATACTCCCGGCGGCACGATCGCAACTAGCGCTGCTCAAGGAAAACTTTGCGAAAGTGCTCGGAATACTCCAGGCGGCACGATCGCAACTAGCGCTGCTCAAGGAAAACTTTGCGAAAGTGCTCGGAATACTCCCGGCGGCACGATCGCAACTAGCGCTGCTCAAGGAAAACTTTGCGAAAGTGCTCGGAATACTCCAGGCGGCACGATCGCAACTAACGCTGCTCAAGGAAAACTTTGCGAAAGTGCTCGGAATACTCCAGGCGGCACGATCGCAACTAGCACAGATAGCCTAGATAATGCGCACGATGAGATAGAGTCTTGTCATTTCATGTTCGGGTTTTATGTTTTCTGTTTATTCACATTTCTCTTCTTTCCTAGCTGGCCCTATCTTTCCCTGTCGCACTCACTATGCTCACCCTGTTGTCCGTCGCCAGCGTTCTTATAATTCTTATTCGGTTCCGGATGGCGGCCTCGTGTTCCTGTCGTCGTTGGTTTTGTTCTTATTTTCTACTTCTCGGTTTTTGCTTCTCGCCCGCCACGTGCTCGAAACTTGAATTGCTAACTTAGTGTGTCTGTTTCTTCTTCCCTTAAAATCCCTTGTTATCGATGTCTAGTATTTTCTGGCTTTGGCGGGAATCTAGCTATTCTCCTAGCTTATTCGATAGGTTTGAGTTGCCACTTAGGCTAACTTAAATACTAATACAGAATAACTTAAATACTAATAGGTTGGTAAATTAAATATATGTGCCTGTTCTTCGTGAACGTTGGAAATACCTTAATCCTAACTTAAATCTAATCCTATAAAAATGTGAATCTTCACAATATTGTGACCGCGCACATTTAAAAGATTAGCAAATTCAAATTCAAACAAAGTACGCGCACGCGCCTAATCGAGCCAAGGGTCACTTTAGACCCTAGCTCCGGCCACACTAAGTCGGCCAAATCGAAAGTCCAAGCGGGCGCACTAAGCCCCGCCAGACCCTATATAAAGCGGGCGGCTGGCCTCAGCGAGATCATTCAGTGGTCGGAGTCGACCAAGGTGGAAGTCACCAGCCATCCGCGACTAGGCAGAAGGATCAGGAACTCTAAGTGGTAAATAGGCAGGATCAGGATAGTAAGTGTGCATCTCCCTATTGACTTATTTTGAAGTTCTGACTTCAGGGTCCTACAACCACTTTGTGCTGACTTTAGGGTCCTATACGCTGACTTCAGGGTCCAACAGCCATTCTCTCTGCGCTGACTTTAGGGTCCTGTTCTGGTCCGACACCCACAACCATATCCCGTTCCCCTCATCAGCGGCCTCCAAGCCCGCACCCCACCTTCACATATTTCCAGGTACGCCACTCCGCCCACGTCACCTGGCGCGAGAAGCCGACGCGAGCACCAGACGCGAGAAGCCTGACGCGAGAAGCCTGACGTGAGAAGGCCGAAGCGAGAAGCCCGACGCGAGCGGACCGAGCCAGTCGTACCGCAGCCGTACGAAACAATACCGTACCCCCCCATACGATACCATACCGATACGTGTACCAATAGGATAAATAAACATCTTTATAAGTCGAATCAAGGTCGAACCCTGCGCGTATCACTGGGACTCGGGTCGGGAATTCCTCCACAGCACTACTGTCCTGAAATAAATAAATGTCCTAGATGACCCTGACTACCCGAGGCACGACTGAACGTCACAATATAAATCTTAAATCTTAAAAATTTGGGTACAGTACATAGATGGACATGTACGTAATTAGATGGACGTTGATGCACTACGATCAGTACTTTCAAGTGGCCCATCTGACACCAAGCACGTGCCTGTTCGTGTTAGGTGTTAGTAGGCGCGACAAATGAAAGTATAGAAAAGGAATACGAGGAAGTGACTTCTGGCGTGCTGCCAGATTGTTTGCCTGCATGCGTACTAAGTGGGTTAGTATTAAGGTTTTTAGTTGGGGAAGGCTATCTACGTTTGATGTTATCATGTACAAATCGTTATAATTTTCACATAACACTCTAAAGGGTTCATGCAATTCAAAAAACGTTCTACATTGGCTCAAAACTAAAGGAATATAGGATCTAGTATTTCTACTCGGTACGTGAAAGTTAAGCTGACCCGGCAAGTCAGCACTTTCCACGTCACCGTGGATAAGGTTAAAAATGAACGTAATGCCAAGCATGGTTCTATGGTTAGCTAAAGAAGGTAAGTTAATTAGGAGAAGTCTACTAGAGTACGAGGGTATCCTCTGGTTTGGATCCCAGTTCAAACCGCGTAAAGCGAAAAGCAAAAAGTTCTTCTGAACTGACTCAATGCGTTTACTGTGAACCCCATACTGAGGGCTCCAGACGCAAGATCCATATTCTAAGATAGGACGAACTAAAGAATTATATAGGGATTTTGTAACATAAGGGTCGTTGAATTCTTTCGACCACCGTTTAATGAAACCAAGCACACCTCTGGCTTTATTCACCATGCACGAAATATGATCGATAAAGCCAAGTTTAGGGTCCAGTCGGACACCCAAATCTTCGACTATATGATGTGACGAAGTCACAATTTATAGCTATGTAAATATTTAATTATAAGATAAATATAAGCTAAGTATAATTATAGCTAAGACGCCAGCACTGGCCCGCACACAAACCACTGGTCCACGGTTTCCACTCAAACGCACTCCCACACTCACTCAAAAGTGCACTCGCACACAAGAACCCACTCAAGCCCTGACGAGATAGGGAGCAGCGGCCGATCGCCGGATGAGCAGCAGCGTCGCCGCTATCACCAAAGCGCAGGCGTGGGAAAAGGGCGCGTGCCAAGCCGCCCTTCCCATTGGCCGGATCGGATCACGCCATAAGTGCAAGACCGAAGCCAGAGCGACGGCACATGAGCCGAAGCACCGAGAGAGCGACAGAATAGTGCTGCCGGCACGATCGCCTGCCGACAGAATTAGGCCATGGTCAAGCTTCGATAAGAGCTTGAGGAATTAGTCTCGAGCGGCGAAACCGAACAGACGCGAAAACACTATGTTCACACATGAACAAAAACAACTCCACTAATTCGAAATAAATATAAAATTATATGAAACAAAACGCCGTGTGAGCAGGTAAATTTTCCAGCTCTCACGGTGAGCACTTCCCACGGTTGGGAAGTATATGGCCCCTGCGTTGGCCTTTATATAATAAGAATTTCAATGTTAGCTATATAAGGACCGAATTAATATAAATAAAATCAGATTCTTACGAGAACTCAACGCAACCAGCCTTCTTATTCAAGGTCTTGGTTTAAAACAAATGGTCCTTCGAGACATCCTGAAATCTTCCCCCACCAGTGGTAAGAAGATTAAGGATTAAATCAGCGCCTATCTAAAAAGGCTACTCTTGTTTCCCCCTCTATGGTAAGGGACAGAGTATAAACCAAAAAACAAAATGATTACAAATCTTTTATGTTTTAAAATAAAAAATAATAATTTAAAAAAAAAACAAATTAAAGTGCGGGCCTACCGCATAAAATAGCGGCAGCCAAACTAAAAAAAAATTTTTTAAAGTGCATTTAGGCCCGCATAAAATAGCGGCAGCCAATACATAAAAAACTAAAATAATTTTTTAAAAGTGCATTTAGGCCCGCATAAAATAGCGGCAGCCAAACTAAAATAATGTTTTAAAAGTGCATTTAGGCCCGCATAAAATAGCGGCAGCCAAACTAAAATAATTTTTTAAAAAGTGCATTTAGGCCCGCATAAAATAGCGGCAGCCAATACATAAAAAACTAAAATAATTTTTTAAAAAGTGCATTTAGGCCCGCATAAAATAGCGGCAGCCAATACATAAAAAACTAAAATAATTTTTTAAAAGTGCATTTAGGCCCGCATAAAATAGCAGCAGCCAATACATACAAATCTAAAATCATTTTTTAAAAGTGCATTTAGGCCCGCATAAAATAGCGGCAGCCAATACATAAAAAACTAAAATAATTTTTTAAAAGTGCATTTAGGCCCGCATAAAATAGCGGCAGCCAATAATTAAAAAACAAAAATAATTTTGTCAAAGTGCAGTTAAGTCCGCATTAAAAAGCGGCAGCAATTAAAAAATATAAAACCTTTTTAATACGACTAAAAGTGCATATTTGCAAATTGTGACAATATAGCCCCGCAAAAAAAAAAATAAAGCGGCAGGCAATACGAAACCTCGTATAAAGGCAGAGGTAGAACAACAAAGCTACGACGAAGAACTTCTTTGAAGCTGAAAATTGTTCGTCGTACCTTCACGACGGCAACGGCGACAGCAACAACGTAAACGACGGCGACGGCGGCAGCGACGGCAACAACGGCGACGACGGCAGCAACGAAAAACCCGAGACCCCAGATAAGATATATTTTAAAATAAATACAGAATATAATACAAGTTAATAATTTTAAATATATACCTATATTTTAAAATAAATACAGAATATAATACAAGTTAATAATTTTTAATATATATTAAAAACGGATAAGATAAGATATATTTTAAAATAAATATATACGGAATATAATACGAGTTCATAATTTTAAATATATAATAAAAAAAAAAAAAAACATTACAAAATATTTTATATTTTTTTTTATTGTTAAATTTCATATATAAAACAAAATGTTGTCCGAGCAAATCATAAACCTGCTGAAAAGGCAGTCTGAGCTAAATAAGATCTGTGTAGAAATCGTAGGTAAAGAGATAAAGCAATTTTCAAGCCGTGAGTTAGAGTATTGTGACGGTTTGTCGGTGTCCGGGTGGCCCAGGGATGGCCAGGGTCGTCGCAGATATTTTATTTGTTTCAGGTGGGGTTGCTGGAAGAGAATCCGACCCGGGTACCAGAGGAGAAGACGAGAGAATTACACATTAATTATAAATGGGGTCTTTATTTTCTGGATCTGCAATCGGTTACAAATGATTAAGAAGTCGCGGCCTTGCCACGCGTCCGAGTGGTCGTCCGGCTCGAGGTGGTCCTTTCCCGCTCCTCGGGTCACAGGGGAACGCCGAGGTTCCGACAGGGCGATTCGCAGGTCCTCGGGGAATCCGCCCACGAACGTCTCCCACGCCTGTGTGTGGCCACTCAGGTTCACTAGGGATGAGAGTGGGTTAGAGACCGGTGGGGTCTACTAGTTAGTGGGGAGAGTTGAGAGTTTCTGTAGAGGCCGGTCAGGTCTGCTAGTTAGGGGGAGTTTTAGAGGCCGATAAAGTCTACTAGGTGTTCGCAGTTTTAGAGGCCGGTGAGGTCTGCTACTTAGGTGAGAAGAGTTTTGAGAGGCCGATAAGGTCTACTAAGTATGGAAAGTTTTAGAGGCCGGTAAGGTCTACTAAATGTGAGAAGAGTTTAGAGGCCGATAAGGTCTACTAAGTATAAGACGAGGGTTTAGAGGCCGGTGAGGTCTACTAAATATGAGAAGAGCTTAGAGGCCGATAAGGTCTACTAAATATGAGAAGAGTTTAGAGGCCGATAAGGTCTACTAAATATGAGAAGAGTTTAGAGGTCGGTGAGGTCTACTAAATATGGTAGAGTTTTAGAGGCCGGTGAGGTCTGCTACTTAGGTGAGAAGAGTTTTGAGAGGCCGATAAGGTCTACTAAGTATGGAAAGTTTTAGAGGCCGGTAAGGTCTACTAAATGTGAGAAGAGTTTAGAGGCCGGTGAGGTCTACTAACTGTGAGAAGAGTTTAGAGGCCGATAAGGTCTACTAAGTATTGTAACGACCCTTTTCTAGGGTCATACAAATTTAGTATTTTTATATTTAGTATTTTTACGCCCATGTACATATATTCGCTGTAAATAGCATAAGTTAACCTTAAGCATTATCAATACTTTATTAGGGACACGGAGTCCATCCATTAAGGGCACGCAGTCCCTCGAGAATACCCTTCATAAGTGCCCAGGTGGCAACCTAAGACCGATAGTGGAATGCGATATATCGATAAAACAACGATCGGCGAGATGCGACCACTAAGCCAGAGATCGTGGCTTTTGGTTTCCGGTTTTCGAGTAAGGTAGACGTGCGCGAGCGAACAGCGGAACGATTTTTTTACAACACGCGGCATCGACGACTAAAAAAGGCTCACAGAGACACGCGAGTGCGTAGCGCAAGTACCGGCAGCGACAGTATCCCGCCAGACCAGACGATCGCGAGAGACGCGCGAGTGCGCGAGCATTTACCAACGGCGAAAGCGTTTTCCCGTTGCACCTCAACTACAAACGGCGACCCCAGCGGCGACAGCCTCTTCCCGCTGCAGCGTTAGACCACGTAAGCCACTGTTTCCCCTCCCCGCTGGCCGCAGCCACGGGCAAGTTATTGTTTTGAATAAATAAAGACCATAATATAGTGATCGTAGTGCCTTTTTCCTTGGCCCCCATCCCCTTTGCATGCTAGCTTAGAGGAGTGCGCCGGGAACTTTGTGCAGGTGGTTTCGCACCCGCCCAAACCTTCCACGTCTGCACCTCTGCTTCCCCCTCCCCCCCGATCCTCTGCCAGAGCACACTGCGTGGCCCGACTGGCTCCTCTGCGTTTGGTTTCGCATCCGCACCGGAACAGACGAGTTCACGCCGCTGTGCCCTTGGCCTATCCACTGATCCCGATCCTCTGCCAGCGTACGCTGCGTGGCCCGACTGCTTCCCCTGCGCTTGGTCTCGCATCCGCACCGGAACAGCCGAGTTCTCGCCGCTGCGCCCTTGGCCTGCCCGTTAACCCCCAGTAGCCTCCGCATGCACCCGGAGTAGTCGGAATCCCGGAGCCTTCGTGGCTAGCCGGAGGCGGCGGCCCGAGAAGCCCCCAGTGTCCCGAGGATTCCCCCTTGACTTCCCCGCCCCTCGTCCCACGAGCTTCCTACAGGGTTGCCAGATAGGCCGATCAAGGTTGGCAGGGCGATCGCTGACAGGATTGCCAGATCAACCAAAAGTCACCAGGGTTGCCAGATCCACCAAAAGTCACCAGAGTTGCCAGATCAACCGAAAGTCACCAGGGTTGCCAGATCGATAGAAGTCACCAGGGTTGCCAGATCGATAGAATTGACCAGGGTTGCCAGATCGATAGAATTGACCAGGGTTGCCAGATCAACCGAGAATCACCAGGGTTGCCAGATCGATAGAATTGACCAGGGTTGCCAGATCAACCAAAAATCACCAGGGTTGCCAGATCGATTGAATTAACCAGGGTTGCCAGATCAACCAAAAGTCGCCAGGGTTGCCAGATCAACCGAATCCACTAGGGTTGCCAGATCAGTCAACGTCCCCAGAGCTACCAGAACGTGCTACGTGGTCCGGGTCGTCGATCGCCAAGCCAGGCGATCGCCACGTGTTAACAGCAGAGACGTCCTTGTGTTACACAACCGACTGTCGGCCGCTCAGCAGCGTGGCCGCAAGTCGAGAACGGGCCAGCATCCAGATAACAAGTCACGATAAACGGTAGAGGATTATGCCTCAGTACTTCTGGCGGTCTCTCCGCTCCCACGTACATAATTCCTAGCTACAGGTCCCATCCCTTCTATACAAATTTCTTGTGTAGGTTCCTTGGCCGCGACTGAGATCTTACCCCGGCTATAGAAACCACGTCACAGTATAAGACGAGGGTTTAGAGGCCGGTGAGGTCTACTAAATATGAGAAGAGCTTAGAGGCCGATAAGGTCTACTAAATATGAGAAGAGTTTAGAGGCCGATAAGGTCTACTAAATATGAGAAGAGTTTAGAGGTCGGTGAGGTCTACTAAATATGGTAGAGTTTTAGAGGCCGGTGAGGTCTGCTACTTAGGTGAGAAGAGTTTTGAGAGGCCGATAAGGTCTACTAAGTATGGAAAGTTTTAGAGGCCGGTAAGGTCTACTAAATGTGAGAAGAGTTTAGAGGCCGGTGAGGTCTACTAACTGTGAGAAGAGTTTAGAGGCCGGTGAGGTCTACTAAATGTGAGAAGAGTTTAGAGGCCGGTGAGGTCTACTAACTGTGAGAAGAGTTTAGAGGCCGATAAGGTCTACTAAGTATAAGACGAGGGTTTAGAGGCCGGTGAGGTCTACTAAATATGAGAAGAGCTTAGAGGCCGATAAGGTCTACTAAATATGAGAAGAGTTTAGAGGCCGATAAGGTCTACTAAATATGAGAAGAGTTTAGAGGTCGGTGAGGTCTACTAAATATGGTAGAGTTTTAGAGGCCGGTGAGGTCTACTAACTGTGAGAAGAGTTTAGAGGCCGGTGAGGTCTACTAAATATGGTAGAGTTTTAGAGGCCGGTGAGGTCTACTAACTGTGAGACGAGTTTAGAGGCCGATGAGGTCTACTAAGTATAAGACGACCCAGTCGGACTTTGCTTCATGCCCTGAACGATTCTGCCTAGAAATCTATGTCGAATGGGGATGGCTTTTCGTATGATCCCTAGTTCAGCAAAGCAGCAAGCGGGCGACTCATGTACATGAATCGACCGCTGCTCCGTTCATGATAAAATGCTGTGGTTTTGCTCAGTTAAATATTTCCCTTTAGGGATTTATTTTTTTAATACGACAGTCGCTGAATGCATGTATTTGTATTTCGGCGACGCAAACTAATACGCGAGCGTGGTCCAATGTGTAAGCTGTCGGTCTGTTAAACTCTGAGACCCGGGTTCAATCCCAGGCAGATCCTTTGTATTCAACAAAAATTGTCAGTATGGTTTTTCAATATAAATTAAAAACGAATTTACTACAATAACATAGTATAACAAAAAAAAAAAAAATAAACTAAAGAAAAAAAATAAAAAACACATTAAACATTTGGATCTAATTTTTTTTTTTTTTTATATGGAATTGGTTTTCTGAACTTTATCCATACCGGTAAGGATGAATTTCATAGTGAGCCGAGCAGCGACGGTGGCATCATGAATTACCCTACAGAGCGCTCACTGTGAATTTCATGGTGAGCCGAGCAGCGACGGTGGCATCATGAATTACCCCGCTCATGCCCTAATAAAAGCGAATGAGCCTTTTACATGAACGGGCGGGCCTACCCCATGAGTTGTTCGGTGGGAAAAGCACATAGATCGCATGTGGCAAAGTCCCACTGGGGAGGGTTTAGAGGCCGGTGAGGTCTACTAAATATGAGAAGAGTTTAGAGGCCGATAAGGTCTACCAAATATGAGAAGAGTTAGAGGCCGATAAGGTCTACTAAGTATAAGGCGAGTGTTAGAGGCCGGTGAGGTCTACTAAATATGGTACACGCGGGTCGGTAAGCCGAAGCGTATAAGGAGACGTACTATGCAAAGGCTACTAGGATTAGTTAATTACCACGCCGTTTACCCGTCTCCGCTGATGTCTGATGTCGTCCTTACCGATGCTCCTTGCTCGTCCTTGTCCGCTGGTCCTTGGCTGCTGATAGTTGGTTCTAGTCAGGAGACCTTTGCCGTTTGCCGGCCGAAACTGAATGAGCTCCGTAGTGCTGGGGTGCGCTTTATATAGCGGTTCGGCGGGGCTAGTGTGCCCGCATCGCCGCCCGCATTTGACCGCATTAGTGTGCCCTGCCGATCGCGGTCGGTGTGCCCAGTCGCGTGCGATCAGTGGCGCGGGCGCGCATTGGGTTTGAATTTGAATGCGGTTGTGTGTGGCTTTTCTTCATTTATTTATTCTTCATTTCTTTCAGTTCGGTGTTTCTCTTTTATTCTATGTGTTTGACTTCATGTTTTTATTTCTTCTTATTTTCTATATTCTATATTCTTCATTTCTTTCAGTTCTGTTTTTCTCTTTTATTCTATGTGTTTTAACCTTTATTTGTTCTCTTCATATGTTTCTCTTATTTCCTATGTCTATGTGCGCGCACGGCGCGTCACAGTATTTAAGTGAGTTGGAAAAAGAATTTCAATCCAATCACAAAACATTAGTGAGCTTAGGCCCTATAGACCACGACTATTTCAATAAAAAAAGGTATGAGCATATTTTTAATGCATTTCAGCTAATACAAGAAAGGGTCGCGGAGTCATCGTCAGTTAGCAAAGAGGAGCACAAGCATCCATTAATTGAAGAAAAAATTCCAAAATTGAGGGAGTACTTAAACGAAACGTATATAGAAATACAAAGCCAGAAACGCGAAACCTTGCGAATCAGAAAAAACAAAATTCATTTTCTCTGGCAAAATATTTCCGACCTCAAGAGTAAAATAGGAGCATGTAGCTCAAATTTTGAGGCAGCCCTTAACGAGTTAGAATTTGATATTCAAAATATTTCATCTGAGATAAATGAACAGATTAAGGAAAAGGTCGTGGAAACAATTGAGGGAACCAATACTATCCCAGATTTACCTAATTTACCTACCCTACCTAATATTGAGGTACCCACATTTGGCGGCGATTCCAAAGAGTGGGACATCTTTCATGAATTATTCATGGAATTAATTCATTCTAGGAAAAATCTTAGCAGTTCCTTAAAATTTAACTATTTAAAATCCGCACTAAAAGGTGAAGCTCGAAATGTTGTCGCGCATCTGTTAATAGGTACCGCTGAAAATTACGAGGCCGCTTGACGTAAAATTTTTTCAGAACAATTAAATCGCCTGATGGTTTTATCAAATTTAAATATCGATTCCGTTAAGCAAATTAAATCCTTTATCGACACCATTAATGAAGCGATACACATATTGAAACTGAAGGCCAATCTGTCCGATGAAGTTGATGTGCTATTTGCTCACATGGTGCTTAGGAAATTTAACACGCAAGCTCTTCAACTGTATGAGAGTCACATAAAAAAGACAAAAGACATCCAGAACTTATCGGATGTAATGGAATTTTTAGAGCAGCGACTAAGTTCGACTTGCTCTATGCAGGCTGAAAAACCTGTACACAAATACATAAACAATTTAAAATATGTTAATTACTCGAGTAGAAATAATTTTGCCAATGCAAACGAAAAGTGTCCTATCTGCAAAATAGTGGGACACATAATAACCCAATGTCACAAATTTAAAGGGATGAACCCCACAGAACGACTAGAAATCGTAAGGAAAGTACAACTATGTACAAAATGCCTTAAACATTTTAACGGTATAAGATGTACAAGCGAATATTTGTGTTCGCTATGTAATAAAGGGCATCATACCATGCTGCATATCAATTCTCAAAAAAGAGAAAAAGTCAACACCTGCGTAACTTCAACACAGGCATTGCTTGCAACAGCAAGAATTAAAGTAAAATCGGCCAATGGCGATTTTAAAAATTTAAGAGCTCTGATAGATAGTGGATCACAAATCACTATTATATCAGAGGAAGCAGCACAAATTTTAAAGTTACCAAAAATTAAATCAAAAACCGAGATCAGTGGAATTTCATGTTCAGAATCATGCGTATCCAAGTATAAAATAAAATTAGTTATCAACGACCCTAAATCAAAAAAGCAATTAAAAACCGAGGCATTAATATTGCCAAAGTTAATGAAAGCTCTCCCAGTAAACGAGATAAATGTAGATAAATCCAAATGGGAAAATTTTGCATTAGCTGACCCAGACTTTAATAAGCCAGGTCGAGTTGATGTAATTATTGGAGCGGATTTATATACACACATCTGAAAGAAAGGTATAGCAAAAATCAATGGTTTATTATGTCAAAACACAAATTTTGGGTGGATAGTATCCGGTTGTACTCATTCAATAGTTGCAACTACTATTGAAGTTCAAGATTTAGAACGATTCTGGGAATTGGAAAAAGAAGATAAAACTGATGTTGAAACCGAAATAATTTTATCAAAACCACCACCAAGGATCCAAGTGGTAGATATATTGTAAAGATTCCTTTTAAAGACGACAAATCATTAGGAGAATCAAAGCCACAGGCTATGGCACGATTTTTAAATTTAGAGAAAAAATTTCAACGTAATGAAAGGCTAAAAGAAAATTATACAAAATTCATTAAGGAATACATTGATGTCGGACATATGGCGGAGTCGGAAATAGAAGGCAAATACTACCTGCCGCACCAAGCAGTACTTAGGGATTCAAGTTTAACCACAAAATTAAGGGTGGTGTTTGACGCTTCAGCAAAAACTACCAACAATAGAAGCCTCAATGACATAATGTGGGTTGGACCCCGAGTACAGAAAGAAATTTTCAATATAATTTTGAATTGGCGTAAATGGGAGTACGTCATATCAGCGGACATTGAAAAAATGTACCGTCAGATATTGGTTGATGAAAAAGATCAAGAATTTCAATATATATTGTGGAGAGACTCTCCAAATGATAGAATAAAATCTTACAAATTAAAAACTGTTATCTATGGTACCGCGTCTGCTCCATATTTAGCTACTAGAGTTCTAGTAGATATAGCAGACAGGTGTAAAAATAAAGAAATCGGGAAGATAATTAGGAGCGACTTCTATATGGACGATCTTATGACAGGAGCCAATTCAATAGAAGACGCAATACATATTATAAATCAAATTTCCAGTGAATTCATGTCTGTCAATCTGAATTTAAGAAAATGGATTTCGAATAAGCAAGAAATATTAAAAGTTGTAGAAGAAACTGGAGAGAATAAGATAATATATATTGAAGATGACGAGTTTGTCAAAACATTGGGACTTCAATGGGAGCCCCAACGAGATGAGTTTAAATTTAGAGTCAACATAGCAGCTACAAAAAAAGAAAACAAACGTACCGTGTTGTCCACGTTATCTAAAATTTATGATCCCTTAGGATGGTTAGCTCCAGTAACCATTACTGGAAAACTGTTTGTGCAGAAACTTTGGCTTTCTGAGAAAAGCTGGGATCAGGAATTATCTGAGGAGGATGCCCATGAATGGGCAAGCTACAAGGAAAAACTTTCATTATTAGAAAAAATTAGGATACCAAGATGGATTAATTCAAATAATTATTCTGTCATCCAAATTCATGGATTCGCTGACGCCTCCGAAAAAGCATACGCAGCAGTAGTCTATGCTAAAGTAGGGCATAAAGTTAATATAATAGCTAGCAAGTAAATCCAATAAAAAATAGGAAGACAATTCCCAAACTTGAGCTGTGTGCAGCTCATTTGCTAAGTGGGTTAATCCAAAAAATTAAAGAATCTATTAGCGATGCAGTCAAAATATACGCCTGGAGTGATTCTACTATTACTTTAGCATGGATTAACAGTGGTCAAAGTAAGATTAAATTTATTAGAAGAAGAACGGATGACATTCGGAAATTAACAAATACTGAATGGAATCATGTGAAATCAGAGGATAATCCAGCCGACTTATCATCAAGGGGAATTGATTCTTACAAATTAACCAACTGTGATCTTTGGTGGAAAGGTCCGAAATGGCTAGCTAACCCAAACGAACTTTGGCCTCGGAAGCAATCTGTAGAAGGAACTGTGCTGGTAAACACAATAATTAATGACGAAACAAATGATCCAATTTATAAATTAATAGAAATGTATTCCAGTATTGAAAACTTATACGTATAGTAGCATACATAAATAGATTCGTGCAAATAAAAACAAAAAATGAAGCCTATCCATCTATTCTTTCAGTAAAAGAGCTAAAAATAGCTGAAAGAGTTGTTATTAGGAAACAACAAGAATATCAATTCAGGCAAGATATAAAGTTTCTGGAAGGCGATAAAGAAATTAAGACAAATAATAAAATATTGTCATTGAATCCATTTTTGGACAAGGATGGGATTCTGAGAGTAGGAGGAAGACTGCAAAACTCAAATGCAGAGTTTGAAGTTAAGCATCCGATTATTTTAGAAAAAAGTTACCTAACAAAATTATTAATACAAAAGGCTCATAGTGAAACATTGCATGGTGGGATAAACCTAATGCGAAATTACATCCAAAGAAAATATTGGATTTTTGGTTTAAAAAATTCACTGAAAAAATATTTAAGAGAATGTGTGAAGTGCGCAAGGTACAGGCAAAACCCAGCTCATCAAATAATGGGTAATTTGCCAAGTTATAGGGTGACTATGTCATTTCCATTTTTAAACACGGGATTAGATTACGCAGGTCCTTATTATGTTAGGTGTTCAAAAAATCGCGGACAAAAAACATTTAAAGCATACGTTGCCGTATTTGTTTGTATGGCCACCAAAGCCATACATTTAGAAATGGTAAGCGATCTAACCTCTGACGCATTTATAGCTGCTCTCAGAAGGTTCATTGCAAGACGAGGAAAATGTGCCAATATCTATTCAGATAACGGCACAAATTTTGTAGGAGCTGCCAGAAAATTAGATCAAGAATTATTTAATGCAATTCAAGAAAATTTAGCAATTGCTGCGCAGATGGAGAAAGATAGAATTGACTGGCATTTTATGCCCCCGGCAGGACCTCACTTCGGAGGTATTTGGGAAGCTGGGGTTAAGTCAATGAAATACCATTTAAAGCGTATAATTGGCGACACTGTTTTGACATACGAGGAAATGTCAACTCTTTTATGTCAAATAGAAGCATGCTTAAACTCAAGACCATTATATACTGTAGATAATGAAATGAGCCAACAAGAGGTTTTAACACCCGGTCATTTTTTGATTGGAAGACCACCTTTAGAAATAGTAGAACCAATGGAAGATGAAAGAATCGGACATTTGGATAGGTGGAGACTTATTCAAAAAATGAGAAAAGATTTTTGGGTAAAATGGAAAAATGAGTATCTACATACACTACAGCAAAGAAATAAGTGGAGGAGAGAACGTCCTAATGTAGAAGAAGGGCAAGTTGTGTTATTAAAGGACGAAAATAGTCATCCAGCAAGATGGCCTCTAGGAAAGTTAGAAAAAATACATAAAGGCAATGATGATAAGGTCAGAGTGGTGAAAATAAAAATGCAAGAAGGATCTATCACAAGGCCTATTACTAAAATTTGTCCCTTGGAAGGAATAAAGGCGGTGGATAAAAACGAAACCGACTCCTTGCCAAAAAGAAAAACTCGAGCGACATCAGCAGTGTCTAAAGTCGGGTTTGTCATAGCAATGTTGTTATTTATATTGAGTTGTCAATTTTCTAACGCATTGCCTACTACTAAGATGCCAAAATATTCAATAGAGAAGATAAACAAGAATTCGGCAATATACCTAGATCCAATGGGCGACGTCGAGATTGTGGCCTCCTCTTGGAACTTGGTAATTTATTATAATACGGACACTTATTTCGAAATGTTAAAGAAAGGAAAGCAGTTGATTCCAAAAATGAAAATAGTTTGCGAAAAACTTTATAGTTTTGAAGATCAGTGTCATTTGGTTCTAGATAGCACAGAAAGACAGATCGCAGACTTGGAAGAAAATAACAAGCTCTTTATGTCCCAAGGCAAAACTAGAAATAGAAGAGCACCTTTTGGCTTTATGGGATCTCTTTATCACATATTGTTGGGAAGAATGGATGAAGATGATAGAATACAAATGGAGGAAAATATGAGGAATTTAGTGAGCAATCAGCAGAGCCTTAACGAGTTGAGCAAAAAGCAAACGTCGATTGTCGACTCTACAGCTAATATTTTGAAAAGCACGACCGATGACCTTAATACCAACTTTAGAGGCATAAACAAAGGAATTGAAAATATGACTGCTCTTCTGCAAGAATCATATTATGTGTACAAGGAATCAACCAATTTCTTCATGATTGCCAAGCAGTTAAGCAATATTATAGACGATTGCGAAAAAATACAGTCAGGAATCATAAGTCTATTAATTGACATCAATCATGGGAGGCTTAATACGAACATGTTACATCCTAGCCAGTTAAAAATTGAGATTTCCAAAATTAAAGATTTATTGTCCGAAAATTTAGTATTGCCAGGAAAAAGGACAGGCACTGCACTAAAAGAAGTTTATACATTACTAACAGCTAGAGGACTTTTTGTTAATAATAAATTAATTATCAATGCAAAAATACCTTTGTTTGGTAGACATGTTCCAATACATGTTCCAATACCGACTAGAATTGACGAACGATTAATTATGGTTCATCTCGAGTCCCCATATTTAGTTTATAATATTGAAATAGACGCTTATCACCTAATGGCAGAATCCACACTTAATAAGTGCCAAAGGTGGCAATCAAACAAAAGAGTTTGTGAAGGAAGTTGGCCTTGGAGACAAGCAAACGATAACAGTTGTGAAATAACGCCTCTTAAACCGACTAGGGTCCCAAATTGTAGATACAAATCAATTATTGAGGATAAGTCGTTCTGGTTTGAGTTAGATAGACGAAGCAGTTGGCTGTTTAAGGTAGAGAACAACACAAAGGCTCGCGTTCAATGCGGCAGTTCCAAGTTAGAGATAGTCGATTTACCTGAACAAGGAATTTTAACTATTAGGTCAGATTATACTGCACGGACAGATGCTGACATATTGGTGGCCCACCACACAATTCAAACAGAAGATCAAGGGACATTATCATTGTCATATATAGGAGAAATTAACGAGATACCTAAAATTGTTTGGAATCCGTTAGGTACACAAATGATTAACCACACAGGAGAAATTAATAAACTTGTGACGTTCAGTCAAGCCTCGGGTAGGTCAGGGCTGGCCAGGATCATCCAGGACATTTATTTGATTCAGGAAAGTGGTGCTAGAAGGGGAAAATTCCGACCCGAGCCCCAGTAATAACGCTGGTTTGAACCTGGATTAGGCGTACAAAATAGATATATATGGTTTATTGAAATTAATGACAGAGTAAATATTTCCGGAGTCGGGGTTCCGACCAGCGAGCGTCCGTGTCCTGCGGGAGGGGTCGCGGGTCCGGGGTCCGCGTAGGTAGCTTCCTGTCGTTCGAGTGGGATGATCGGGGTCCCGTGATGCGTCCCTGGCCTTCGGGAAGACGTGGATCAATTGAGACGAGACCGTCAATAAGGATACGTAGTGTTAAGGGACGGAGCCGTCAGCAGGACGAAGCCGTCAGCGGGGTGCGACAATTTGGACGAGGCCGTCAACGGTGTGTGCGCGAATAGGCCGAAGCCGTCTGCAGGACGATGCCGTCAGCGAGATATGCGAGAATTGGGACGAAGCCGTCAACGATATTCGAGAAGTAGGACGGAGCCGTCTGCAGGACGAAGCCGTCAGCGAGGTGTGAGAAGTAGGACGAAGCCGTCAACGATATACGAGAAGTAGGACGAAGCCGTCTGCAGGACGAAGCCGTCAGCAATGTATGAGAAATAGGACGAAGCCGTCTGCAGGACGAAACCGTCAGCGAGGTATGAGAATTAGGACGAAGCCGTCAACGATATACGAGAAGTAGGACGAAGCCGTCTGCAGGACGAAGCCGTCAGCAATGTATGAGAAATAGGACGAAGCCGTCTGCAGGACGAAACCGTCAGCGAGGTATGAGAATTAGGACGAAGCCGTCAACGATATACGAGAAGTAAGACGAAGCCGTCTGCAGGACGAAAACCGTCAGCGAGGTATGAGAAATAGGACGAAGCCGTCTGCGGGACGAAGCCGTCAGCGATATAGGCGAGAAATAGGACGAAGCCGTCTGCAGGACGAAGCCGTCAGCGATATAGGCGAGAAATAGGACGAAGCCGTCTGCGGGACGAAGCCGTCAGCAATATAGGCGAGAAATAGGACGAAGCCGTCTGCAGGACGAAGCCGTCAGCGATATAGGCGAGAAATAGGACGAAGCCGTCTGCAGGACGAAGCCGTCAGCGATATAGGCGAGAAATAGGACGAAGCCGTCTGCAGGACGAAGCCGTCAGCGAGATATAAGGCAATAGGACGGAGCCGTCTACACAAGACTTAATATGGCGAATAGAGAGACTTAGTATGGAGGAATAGGACGAAGCCGTCAACCAATACCTAGGTTAGTTAAGTCTTACTCCTTTGTTACCGCTGTTCCAGTTCCTTGGTTGCTGCTTGCTGCTTGCTGCTGCGCGCTAGGTGACTTCCACCTTGGTCGACTCCGACCACCGAATGATAGCTCTGAGGCTAGCGGCCGGCTTTATATAGCGCTTGGCGGGTTTTAGTGTGCCTGCACGGGCCGTGGATTTGCCCGAATAGTGTGGCAGCTCCCTGGGCATTTGCCCGACTTAGTGTGGCCAGTGGTTTTGTTCGTTGGGGCGGGCGCGCGCACCGGGTTTGAATTTGAATGTCTTTATCGTTGGGCGGGTGTTTATGGGCGTGGGTTCGCTATTTACACTTATTATTTAGTTACTTATTTTACTTATTATTTATTTACAGTCCGAGTTGTATTATTATTTATTTAGTTTAGTTGTTATTATTATTTATGTACAGTTTTGTATTATTTATTTATTTAGTTTGTTTATTATTATTATTTATGTACAGTTTTGTATTATTTATTTATTTAGTTTGTTTATTATTATTATTTATGTACAGTTTTTATTTATTTATTTAGTTTGTTTATTATTATTATTTATATACAGTTTATTTATTATTTTGTGCGCCCCGCGTCACACTCCCCCCTCCTTAGGGAAGTGACGCTTTATGGTCACAAAATTACCTCTATTGGAGGTAATTCGCCACCAATTTCCGCCGTCCCTCTCCAGCCAGCGTTTCTGCGTCCGCTTCTTTTTCTCCGCCAGCGTTGCCCTTATTTTTTCCATTGTTGATTTGGAAATTCGGGCTCCTTCTGGCATGGTCCATCCTGAGACTTTTCCCATATTATCGGAGTCTAGTTCCAGGATGTCCTGGTCCGGAGAGTTGTCTCGCGGTGTTGTTGTCCTTGCCGCTGTGCTGGTTATTCCGGCCGTTCGAAAGTTGACTGGCGCTGGTGCCGTCTCCATTGGTCGGTTTCCGTTCTCTTGTCCTGTTGTTTGTGCCTGGGTCGTCATCGATCTAATTGTCTGCCTTTCTCCGCTGCTTTGCTGGTATCTTGGATTCTCCCTCGGGAGATGTGCGACTCTGGTCCGGCCCCGTTGGACGGTCTCCGTCACCGGTCGGGCCCTTCCGTCGTCGCTCACTTCCCTTGGGTTAATCCTGCCAGCATACCCTGGTGGGGTTCCGGCCTCCCCGTCTCGGCCCTGTTGGACGAATTCCGTCGACTGTCGGACCGGGGCGGGGTAGCCTGTTCCCCCTCTGGCATGGCGGTTGGGACACTCCAGCCTGGATCTTCCGTAATGTCTCCGGTGGTTGGATCCTCGCCTCGCGGCTTGTTGTCGGTCCCTCGGCGTTTGGTTGGGCGCTTGGGTTGCTACTGTTTCCCTGGACGGTCTCCGTCGACTGGGAAGTGCTTGCACCCTGCGTCCCCGGGCGGTTTGGCGGTACCATTTTTGGTGGTGCCGTCCGTTTTCGGGTTGTACCCTGCGCCTGGGGTTCGATCAATTTTGATCGGGGTTGCCCTGCCTTCGCCTTGGCATAACTTCTCCTGACTTGCTCGGCGCTTACTTTAAACTTACTCATAGTCGCTGTCGCTCGCCTTCTGTGGCCCGGACTGGTTTTGGCTCTTCTTATATAGGCCTATTCCGCCTTTTGGTGTGGTTGCCTTCGATCTTGTTTTCCCTCCTTAGTGTGCCCGTTGTCTCTGCTAGGTTTAATCCCTCATTTTCCGCTGTTACGATGATCTCTGGTATTCTAGCAGGGCTTTTCTCCCTCCGGTATTTTTCTGCCAGCAGTGTCAGCTTCTTTCTTACTGTTTCTGCGTGGTCCGTCCTTTTCGAGAAAGCGGCCAATGTTTTCCGTAATTCCTCGTTCTTTCCTGATGAATCCAATCCAAATTCACTTGCGTATTCTATCAATTCTGGTTTTGTTGCCATATATACCCAACTGGACATTACTTTCTCGGCGTCGGCTCCTTCTAAGCACCACTTAACCTGCTCGGGCGCCACCTGTGACGTTCAGTCAAGCCTCGGGTAGGTCAGGGCTGGCCAGGATCATCCAGGACATTTATTTGATTCAGGAAAGTGGTGCTAGAAGGGGAAAATTCCGACCCGAGCCCCAGTAATAACGCTGGTTTGAACCTGGATTAGGCGTACAAAATAGATATATATGGTTTATTGAAATTAATGACAGAGTAAATATTTCCGGAGTCGGGGTTCCGACCAGCGAGCGTCCGTGTCCTGCGGGAGGGGTCGCGGGTCCGGGGTCCGCGTAGGTAGCTTCCTGTCGTTCGAGTGGGATGATCGGGGTCCCGTGATGCGTCCCTGGCCTTCGGGAAGACGTGGATCAATTGAGACGAGACCGTCAATAAGGATACGTAGTGTTAAGGGACGGAGCCGTCAGCAGGACGAAGCCGTCAGCGGGGTGCGACAATTTGGACGAGGCCGTCAACGGTGTGTGCGCGAATAGGCCGAAGCCGTCTGCAGGACGATGCCGTCAGCGAGATATGCGAGAATTGGGACGAAGCCGTCAACGATATTCGAGAAGTAGGACGGAGCCGTCTGCAGGACGAAGCCGTCAGCGAGGTGTGAGAAGTAGGACGGAGCCGTCTGCGGGACGAAGCCGTCAGCGATGTATGAGAATTAGGACGAAGCCGTCAACGATATACGAGAAGTAGGACGAAGCCGTCTGCAGGACGAAGCCGTCAGCAATGTATGAGAAATAGGACGAAGCCGTCTGCAGGACGAAACCGTCAGCGAGGTATGAGAATTAGGACGAAGCCGTCAACGATATACGAGAAGTAGGACGAAGCCGTCTGCAGGACGAAGCCGTCAGCAATGTATGAGAAATAGGACGAAGCCGTCTGCAGGACGAAACCGTCAGCGAGGTATGAGAATTAGGACGAAGCCGTCAACGATATACGAGAAGTAGGACGAAGCCGTCTGCAGGACGAAACCGTCAGCGAGGTATGAGAAATAGGACGAAGCCGTCTGCGGGACGAAGCCGTCAGCGATATAGGCGAGAAATAGGACGAAGCCGTCTGCAGGACGAAGCCGTCAGCGATATAGGCGAGAAATAGGACGAAGCCGTCTGCGGGACGAAGCCGTCAGCAATATAGGCGAGAAATAGGACGAAGCCGTCTGCAGGACGAAGCCGTCAGCGATATAGGCGAGAAATAGGACGAAGCCGTCTGCAGGACGAAGCCGTCAGCGATATAGGCGAGAAATAGGACGAAGCCGTCTGCAGGACGAAGCCGTCAGCGAGATATAAGGCAATAGGACGGAGCCGTCTACACAAGACTTAATATGGCGAATAGAGAGACTTAGTATGGAGGAATAGGACGAAGCCGTCAACCAATACCTAGGTTAGTTAAGTCTTACTCCTTTGTTACCGCTGTTCCAGTTCCTTGGTTGCTGCTTGCTGCTTGCTGCTGCGCGCTAGGTGACTTCCACCTTGGTCGACTCCGACCACCGAATGATAGCTCTGAGGCTAGCGGCCGGCTTTATATAGCGCTTGGCGGGTTTTAGTGTGCCTGCACGGGCCGTGGATTTGCCCGAATAGTGTGGCAGCTCCCTGGGCATTTGCCCGACTTAGTGTGGCCAGTGGTTTTGTTCGTTGGGGCGGGCGCGCGCACCGGGTTTGAATTTGAATGTCTTTATCGTTGGGCGGGTGTTTATGGGCGTGGGTTCGCTATTTACACTTATTATTTAGTTACTTATTTTACTTATTATTTATTTACAGTCCGAGTTGTATTATTATTTATTTAGTTTAGTTGTTATTATTATTTATGTACAGTTTTGTATTATTTATTTATTTAGTTTGTTTATTATTATTATTTATGTACAGTTTTGTATTATTTATTTATTTAGTTTGTTTATTATTATTATTTATGTACAGTTTTTATTTATTTATTTAGTTTGTTTATTATTATTATTTATATACAGTTTATTTATTATTTTGTGCGCCCCGCGTCACAAACTTTCAAATGAAATAAAAGATTTAAAAACACACGAGCTAAAATTACATGAATTAGATTTTCATCATATTACTGGCCATACCGCTTTAATTATAGGTATAATTATAATTGTAATTTTGATTGCGTATGCTCTACGTAGATGTAGTGAAAGAAGGCAGTTGCAAGCCATAGTATTTCAGGGCCATGCTCCAAATGCTTAAATAATAACTAAATGATGTATATTTTTTGTGCTGGCCCTTGGCAGAATGTTCACACATGAACAAAAACAAGGAGGATGTGTGTTTATGCGGGTGAGCGATGGCCGCGGGCCAACATTTGTTAGGGGCCGGAGAAAGGTGCCCGTCAACGTAAGGCCCTTCTCTGCCCCCCTCCCCGCCGTTTTATCTGGGGCCGCCGGCCATATATAATTAAATAATTAATTATTCCCCGCTGCCGTGGAAGGCGCCCGCCGGATTAGGGCTCTTCCCCACCATTAGCTACGGGCCGCCGGCCACCTAAGTTTATCGGGTAAATAAATACTTAAAGTGGAGATCTTTCGCCTATTCTCTTGCCCTTTCCGCTCCGGGTTCCCCGTGTTCCCCTCTCTCGTCACTGGGGCCCCTCGCCGCTCGGAAAGTCTTCCAGGCGGGGCGTAGGTAGGGACCGTTTGGAAATTCCTCCGGGTCCAGGGGCGCACGCCGTTCGGAAAATCTTCCAGGCGTGGCGCATAGGTGGACCGTCCGGAAAATCCTCCGGGTCCAAAGGCATAGGCGGACCGACCGGAAATCCCTCCGGGTTCGCAGGGACCGCCGATCGGAAATCCTTCCAGGCGGTTCCTAGGCTTTCCCTCTCTTTTCTCCCTCCCGTTTTCTCCCGCTTAGTTCGACCCCCATTAAAAATAGCTAAAACCTTCGGCCGCCTTTCTGTCCTGGCTGTCTCAACAATTTATAAATTTTTGTGAGGACCTCTGGAGCCGCTGAGGTTTACCCCGGCCAGAGACGCTTCTTTACAATGAATTCTTTCCAAAGAGCAGCAGTTTAGCGTTTAAGTCGCGAGCTTGGAAGCGACACGAGAGAAAATCATTAGCTTGCATTTAGAGCCGTTTAGGTTTGTAACGAACGGGCTGTTGGTTATGACCGATGTATAGCGATAGTTGTAATCGATAGCGAAGCGGTGTCATATCGATGCCTAAAGGAGAAGAAGAAGAGAGATCGAGAACGCGAAGAGAAGCGCACATTGAAGTTAAAAGTAAACGCGTGTATTAAATCTTACAGTCTTAGTTTCATATTGTTTCTTACTAAGTCCAACTCAAATAAACATGCCATAAAGCCATCCGACACAACAGCCACCCCCCTTTTACAGTTCAGAAGTGGGATATTTGAGTTGGCAATGTTTAAGAGGCCGTAAAGGTGAAACAGACACAGACAGGCAGCAGAGGAATCGTCGGCGTAGGAAGTTTGTAATGGGATAGGTGTTCCCAAAGGTCAAGAGGACAAGAGATTACAAATTACGGATAAGGCATCCTTTCCTACGTGGCTGATGGATTCAAAGCGGAGTACTCAGGAATCTGGAGGTGTACATGCAAAAAGCTTGTGTGTATACGTAGCGTCGTTGTGAACTTCACAGGAGGTGAAATTCACTAGAATTGTGGTGAAATAGCGATCACGCTTGCAGACGGGCATACAGAGGTGCTCGTGGGTGCAAGAGTGTGCGTGCAAACGATTGTGGTTGTGCGTACATAGGAAGGAAAACAGTCAAAGTTTTCGGAGAAGTGCGATAATTTTTTGAGAAGATGGTCAAGATAGCGGAGCTCAAGGCAGACCAGTTGCGGTATTTGCTGAGAGAGAGGAACTTGGGAGTTGCAGGCTCCAGAGCAGAACTAGTGCAGAGACTAGTGGAACACGAGGATTCGGAAGAAGTGGATTTGCCACAAGCAGTGGGAATGAGCCAACAGGAGGAATCATTCGCAGCACAGGCGGCTGCGATTTCACAACTTCAAGAGCAGATGACGACACTGACGAACTTGATGGCGCAGTTTGTCAACAATATGCCAACAGCTAACCAGCAGCAGCAGCAGCAACGTGATGATGAGATGCACGTTGATGAACTTATAAACCGTGACCCAGGAGATCAAGTGGCGATCAGCAATGGCAGACAAGCGTCGGTTAAGGAAATAGCAAATACCTTACCAGACTATGACCCCGGAGACGAGAATTCGATCTCAGTAAATCAGTTCATCGATCGTGTTAACAAGGTGGTTGATGCGTATCAATGGGACGAAAAATGTGTACTTCTTTCTATATATATACAAAGCTGATGGGTCCCGCCAAAATGTGGTTTGATTCTTCGCAGATTTTACACACAACTTGGAACACTTTTGCAGCAGCAATCCGACAGGAGTTTGGATCAGAGCCGGACGAGGCAGAAATTCATTTCAACATGGCGAATGCAACCAGACGATCGAGGGAAACCGTAAAGGAGTATTGTTTCCGTATGTCAGCCCTCGGAGTGCGATTCAAGCTAAGTGAAGCAGCAGTCATCCGATATGTACGAGCAGGGCTACAGCACAAGAAGTTGCAAAACAGTATTGCAGCTATTCAGTTCTCGACTATGAAGGAGTTTCGCGACGCAGCCGAGTCATATTTTATAAACAGAGACAAACCAAGTGCCAATAAGAAAGAGTTCTTACCCAAATCCAGTACTTTTGAGGTAAAGCTGGAGAATGAGATGAAGCAATCGAAGCCAAGAGTAGCTAGAGCATGCTCTAATTGCGGAGAAATGCCCGATTTTGCTAATTCATGCCCAAAGGAGAGGACGAAGACGCGTTGCTCCAAATGCAACAAGTTTCATGCCACAGATGAAATTTGCCAAGCCGCACGGGTGATGCGTTTGGGCGCATCCAATCAGGACAAGCTGTTCACACGGATAATCCACATCAACGAGAAAGGTTATCGTGCTTTCATTGATACTGGTAGCCAAGCCAGTATAATTCGCCAATCAGTAGCTGATGAGATCGCCGCAGATCGACAGGAGTGCTCCATGAAAATTGTAGGCATATGTGGAGGCTCACGTATCCTTACCGAAGCTATGGTTTTGGATATCGAAATATCTGAAAAAATGGTCACAGCCAGAGTGTACATCGCAGACGACAATCTGATGCAGGAGGATTTGTTGTTGGGACAGGATGTCATTACATGCGCTGAATTATTGTGGAAATTCGAGCCAAGCGAGACAGAAATCAAGAAAGCAGTTCATCAGCCGGTAACAAGTTCAAGAGAGAGCATTTTTAAAAATCTTCTTGTTAATTTCCAGATCGAAGAAGAAAGGAGCAAAGTATGCAGTTTGCTCGAGAAGTTTGCAGACGTCTTCTCTACAGGATTAGAAGGCATTGGCAAGACAAACGTCGTCCAGGCAAAAATTGTTGTCGATAGTGGCCAAGTAGTTTCCCAAGCGCCATATCGAGTGTCCGAGCCAAAGAAAGAAATTGTTTCTAAGATGATCGACGACCTATTGGAGCGAGACATTATCACTCCATCCACGTCAGAGTACACCAACCCGGTGGTGCTCATCAAGAAGCCGAACGGTAGTGATCGACTTTGCATCGATTACCGCCGCCTGAACAAGCTCATCAGAAAGGAAAACTTCCCTGTACCGAATATTGAGGAGAGGATGCAGGAAGCGAAGCGTTTTGCATATTTTGCATCCCTAGACCTGAATAGCGGATATTATCAGATTGAAATGGAACCAGAGAGCAGAAAATTCACTGAATTTATCACCACGGATGGATTGTTCGAGTTTAAACGCCTTCCGTTTGGGCTAATGAATGCACCTGCCGCATTCAACAGACTCATGGCAGAGTTACAAAGACGTATGAAGAAAGGCGACATGATGCATTACATGGACGATATCCTTATTGGAAGCCAAAATTTTGATGAGATGTACGAAAAACTAAAGGGAGTTCTACAAGTATTGCGAGATTGCGGATTAACGTTGAATTTAGAAAAATGTGAGTTGTATAAGCAGTCAATCACATTTCTAGGTCATCAAATACACACTGATGGAATCAGCCCCGGAGAAGTCAAGACTAATGCGATTGCAGAGTTTGAGAAGCCAAATAATATTACCGAAGTGCGACAGTTTTTGGGTCTCACTGGATATTTCCGGAAATTCGTACCCGGATATGCAATAATATCAGAGCCATTGCGAATCCTTTTGCGCAAAGATCAAAAGTTCAAATGGGAACAACCACAAGACGATGCTTTTGAAAAGCTGGAGATATGTCTCACGTCGAAGCCGGTTGTAACTAGTTACCGCCTAGATGCTAAACATGAATTACATACAGATGCAAGTGCCGTTGGATTAGCCGGAGTTTTGTTGCAGAAAGATGATGATCAACTAAAGCCGATCGCATACTTTAGCCGAGCCACATCCAACCCAGAGAAAAATTACCACAGTTACGAGCTAGAAGCCTTAGCCGTCGTCGAGTCGTTGGACCGATTTAAATACCACATTTATGGAAAAATGGTAAAGGTTATCACCGATTGCAACGCTTTGAAAACGTCCATGAAAAAGCGAGAGCTGATACCACGAATTGCTAGATGGTGGTTGCGAATCCAAGAGTTTGACATCGATATTGTTCATCGAGCAGGAACTCAGATGTGCCGCGTTGACACGAGATGGACACAGCATCCCTGAAGATCTCAAAAACAATCTTAGATGAAACTGACTGGTTTTTTGCTATTCAACTACAAGACGAGAAAATACAGAAAATTGTTGCTGATATGAAAGCCGAGAAGAATTTCGAAAATGATGATTATGTGATCGAGCAAGATCGCCTGTTTCGCAAATATGACAGCAAGATGCTATGGGTTGTGCCGAAGCAGATGAGATTCCATATCCTCCACCAATGCCACGACAAAGCCGGACACATGAGCACAGATAAAACCATCAGTAGGATTTTGAATCTGTTTTGGCTTCCCCGAATGCGTAATTTTGTAAAAGGCTACATCAAGTCCTGTGTCGGCTGCGCAATGTATAAAACACCAGGTGGACGCCAGGAAGGTCAGTACCACTACAATGACATCAAGCCGATCCCCTTTTCCAGCGTTCACATGGATCACCTGGGACCGTTTCCGAAGAGTTCAAAGCGAAATGAACATATTTTAGTCATGGTCGACGCGTTCACGAAGTTCACCATAATTCGAGCAGTAAAAAGTACAGCAACAAAGCACGTCCTAGATTCCCTACAAGAAGTCACCAGCTACGTTGGAATGCCAGATCGAATCGTTACTGATCGAGGTACCGCATTCACCTCCAAAGATTTTGAGAAATACTGCAAGTCAAATAATGTGAAGCATATACTCAACGCCGTGAGAACACCCAGAGCCAATGGTCATGCCGAGAGGACAAATCGAATCATTTTGTCAATGTTTTTGCCTTCGAATGAAAACGAGAAACGTTGGGATGAAATGCTGCGATCAATCCAGTGGAGCATTAACACCATGGTAAATAGCACTACTAAATGCTCCCCATTCCAGCTTCTATATGGATATGAGCCCCGAGATGTCCATAAAAACACGCTGACGAGCGTGATCCAGAATCAAGAGCTAGGTATGATGACTGTTTACGTGAGGGGCCCATTGTACCCCCTCTGGCCACCGAGCTTCCGAAAGCTCAACCGCTCTTGCGCTCCCGTATTTCGGGCTTCCGCGCATAGTTCGTCGGGCGTGCCGACGCTCGCCCGCACTCCGCTTCGCTGCAATCTCCGGCCGTTTCGCGACACTATTCCGCCGCTCCTCGGCACCTGTCTTGGCAGCGATCGCCCTCGATGCTCTCCTCCACATCTTCGGCCACTGCACTCTTCCGCCGCTCCCTGGCCAAGCGCATCCGCGCATCGCCCTCTGACGCTCCCGCTCCCCGAGCTCGGGATAAATCCAATCCAGCAGTCGGCCGCCGCCGATCTCCCGCTCTCGCTTTAGCGGAGTATAGCGGGCGGGAGCACGGCTCTATGTTTAAGCTTAGATTAGTAACCAAATGCATGTTCAATAAAACACTACGGGCGCTCCATGCCATTGTCGACTCTCGACCCCCAAATATTTTTTACGTCTTCCTCTTCGCGGGATATATACGCATTATATTTTCTGGAATCCTTTAGCGGAGGATCCTCGCCACCCCCCTACATTAACATGGTCCTTCGAGCCGGATAAGGATATCGTCCTGGAATCCTTTTTTCACCAGCAGCTCTGGTGGTGCCGCCGCTAAAGATAAGTACAAGGTCTTTTCGTCTCCTTCTCGCTGCCGATCTTCAGCTGTGGTCCGAACTTTAAATTTAGTTCACACTGCTGTAAGATCGTTTATTTTTTCTGTGTCCACTCCACATCCGAGAGTTTTTGACAGCGAGAAAATTAATAGTGCTCCTAGTCCGCCGAAGTTAATAGTGCTCCTAGTCCGCCGAAATTTATAGTGCTCCTAGTCCGCCGAGAAAGGCATAATAAATATTGGCCAACCGGTGTGCACTGTTTCGGGAATCTCCCTGTTCGCCGAACAGTCCGCCGTTGTCGCGATATTTGTTTCCATATTCTTGTGCGTGCCAATTTTCGCCAAATAGTTTTTTTATCCTTTCATTTTAAACATACAGCCCACTTCTCGATGCTCCACTGTGCCAACCTGTGCCCTACACATACACACATATATTCGCTTGCATGCCCATACATATTTTATACATCTATTTTCTGCCTCCGATCCCAGAAACTACCTCTCCAACGAGACTAATATACATACATAAATACAAATTAAAGCCGAGACAATACAACAAATATTAAAAAACGAAACATCATTACAGATCCACACGGGCGGGACCGCGACTGTTTTGCCAAATTAACGACTTAATCGCTGCAGCGGCCGCATTATTGTTGTTGTTGGGTTTTTCCCCTCTTGCGTCCCTTCCGCATGCACTGCTTTCTACCTTTTCGGCTGTGTAATAATTACAATCGCAAGTAATTAATTATTTTTACGGCCAATAATTTCCTCATTATTAATTTATTATTTATTTTCTATTACTGCCTCTTCTCTATAGCCACGCAATATATATAAACCAAATATATATATCCATTTATATTTACATATTGGGTCCCTAAACCATCAAGATCTCAGACTTTCCTGTCTACATTCTGTAGAGACAGACAGAAGCTTTCTTTATCCCGCTGCTTCCGATCACGAATGGCTTCGCGGATATCGAGATCCCAATTCTGGGTTTCAATCCGATTAAGGCATTATCCGCCTACAGTAGCAGTCGCTCTGTTTTCTGGGTTTTTATTTTTTGCGCTGGCTCCGATTTAACCAACTCCAACGAGGCCAATCAACAATACGAAATAGAGAAATAAGAGAAATATCTCTACTGGCCAATGGCAATAGTTTAAATTGTTTTCGACCCCACAATTCTAACCAAGTTCTTTCCAAATATTTCCTCTTCTTCGGCATCCAGTCGGCTTCTCAAATTTCGCGAGATATCAAATTTCTATTTGCATCCCCTTCAAGCCCACAACTGTCCAACTCCATCCTTCGCCTGTGAAAATGGATCAAGCCGCGATCGATATTGCCGTGAGGAAATTCATTGCCACAACGGACAGAGTTAGCCACTTCGAAGCTGACATCCATACTCCGGGCGCCCCTGACACTAAAGAGTTTTCCCCTTACATGTGCCGAGTCCATTTGGACGAAATCCGGGCCTTATGGGAAGATGTGAAGAAGGGCTGTGAGAGCTGTTTGTGCCTTCTTTCCGTGTCCGCCGAGGATCCAGCCACCTCAACAGTGCTGGGATCCAAATACAGTTACTGTTACTCCGTCTACTCGAAATGTGTCGCCCAGCTCCACGAAGCAATAGAGAAGGGTTCCTCCCAGTCCACCCAGTCGTCCGCAAGCATCCAACCGCCCACTCCTACTGGCTGTCGGCTGCCACCAGTGAACATCGAAGTCTTTGAAGGCGATTACCTTCGGTGGCCCACCTTTAGGGACCTTTTCACGGCAGTCTACATCAACAATTCGCGACTTACGCCAGTGGAAAGGTTGTTCCACCTTCTTTCAAAAACGAGTGGCGATGCGCGCGCCATTGTTTCCAAGGCACCGCTGACCAATGAGGGGTTTATTTCCGCGTGGGAAAGCCTTACGGACCGCTTCGAAAATAGGCGAATTTTAGTAAATTGTCAGCTGAAGATTCTTCTTAATATTCAGACGATTCCCCAAGAATCCGGGGCCGCTTTAAAAGAGCTGCAAGGCACCATCCAAAGTTGCCTAACATCCTTGAAGATGTCATCCATTCAAGTCGAGGCATGGGACTGTCTTCTTGTGTATATGATTTCTTCCAAGCTTCCAAATCTCACTCTTTCTCTCTGGGAACAGTCGGTCCAGAACAAATCTGAAATTCCAACCTGGAATAAGTTAGATGCGTTTCTGACAGAGCGCTATCGTATACTGGAGGCCATCGACGACGTCAGGCCTCGCGACTCTGGGCATTTTCCGCCAAGACCGACAATTGTCACCCCACCCGCGCACATATTCAACTCCAACGAATCCAGGATGGCTCCGACTCCCAGAGGGTGTGACCTGTGCGCCCTGTGAACTCACCCCCTGCGTACATGTCCCCGTTTCCTAACGATGAGTGTTGATGATCGCTCAAATTTCGTCCGAAGAAAGCAACTCTGCTAAAATTGTTTGGATCGAGGCCACCAATACCGGTACTGTACCAGTGCCCATAACTGCATCTCGTGCCACGTCCGGCATCACACTCTTCTACACCGCGACAGTCCAGTTGCGACCGATCTAAGACCCTCTGCTCCGTCTAGTCCACGACCCGCGCCCCTTGCGCAAAGCGCTGCAGTTTCCGACGACCACTCAAATGTCCGAGTATTTTCCACGAGAGTTTCCTGTGCATCCAAAGGTCCGTTGGACACACTCCTTGCCACTCACAGTGCGGCCGCCTTAAGAGGCAGGCGTGACAAAAGCACTCACTCCTACCGTTGTCGAGTCTGCAACGGTATCCACCCCCTTCGAAAATGCCAACAGTTCCTCAAGCTGAGTGCTGAAAAGAGGCTCCGCGCGGTTATTGTCCACCGCTACTGTTCTAACTGTTTGGCCCACGAACATTCCGAGGGAACCTGCCTCAGGGGGGACCGATGCAAGACGTGCAATCAGCACGTGAGGGGCCCATTGTACCCCCTCTGGCCACCAAGCTTCCGAAAGCTCAGCCGCTCTTGCGCTCCCGTATTTCGGGTTTCCGCGCATAGTTCGTCGGGCGTGCCGACGCTCGCCCGCACTCCGCTTCGCTGCAATCTCCGGCCGTTTCGCGACACTATTCCGCCGCTCCCTGGCCAAGCGCATCCGCGCATCGCCCTCTGACGCTCCCGCTCCCCGAGCTCGGGATAAATCCGATCCAGCAGTCGGCCGCCGCCGATCTCCCGCTCTCGCTTTATCGGAGTATAGCGGGCGGGAGCACGGCTCTATGTTTAACCTTAGATTAGTAACCAAATGCATGTTCAATAAAACACTACGGGCGCTCCATGCCATTGTCGACTCTCGACCCCCGAATATTTTTTACGTCTTCCTCTTCGCGGGATATATACGCATTATATTTTCTGGAATCCTTTAGCGGAGGATCCTCGCCACCCCCCTACATAAACAATGACTGATGCCGAATTGGAGAAGCTCCGATCTGACGCTGCGACCACAGTTAACGACCACCGAGCTACTGCCAAGAAGAGATACGATGCCAGCCATTCCAAGCCAACTGTCTATAATCCTGGAGACATTGTCTTGGTCGAAAACGAGCCGTTTAGCACGGGCACGTCGCGCAAGTTAGAGCCGCGATACAAGGGTCCTTTATTGTATCCAAAGTGCTGCCCAACGACCGATATCTTGCTGAAGATATCCCACATGCACACCGAAAGCAGCGACACTACAAGTCAGTGTATTCATCAGACAAGATGAAACGCTGCACAACGGACGGAAAGATACAGATACGTTGCAAAAATCAACTTTTTGATGACAACGGATCGTAAAATTTGTTATTGCATTCGACAGGTAACAAAAAGAGAGAGAGACAGACAGCGACACATATGCGAGGCACGCGTGTATATAATCCTTTTTTTTGTTTTTTGCAGAATCAGAATTGGTAAAGGAGGGAAGGGGTGGCGGGGGCTCATCTTCTTCGTCAGCAAAGCTTCGCATATCAAAGCTAATTTATATTTCGTATAGCATACATTTTCAGTTGACAGTTACACCAACCCCTTGGCAGAAAACAAAAAACAAGAAGAAATACAACCCTGCTCCGGCCCCCCTTTTTTTGCGCCTCTGATTTTTGATAAGTAAATAGAAAATTTTATAAATTTACATATTTGTGTGTGTGTATGTGTGTGAGGGGGAGAGGCAATAAAAAAGAAACAGAATTTTAAATTAGAAAATATTAGTTAGTTCAGAGGAGAAGGCAGAGGCCGGGGTGGGGGGGGAGGATGATGAGGATGTACAGTTATGTATTTGCATATGTGCCTATCTCTCTCTCTCTCTCCGCGCTGGCAGTGGCGGCTCTTGTTCTCCTTCGCCCCCTTCCTCTCCTTCTTCTTGCTCTTCTTTTTCTTGTCTTGTGTGTGTGGGTGCGGGTGTGTGTGTGCAGGATCCCCACTTGGCCACCTCTGCTCTTACCCTTTCTCTTTCTCTCACTCTTTTTTCTACTCTTACTCCCTCTCCCTTTCTTGCTAGTGCCTGGCAGCATCAATACATAATTTTCGTCTTTTCTCTGGCTCTTGTGCTTATGTGTGTGTGTGTGTTTTTGGGGGGTATTTCCCTCTGCATGTGTGTGTGTGTGTGTTGATTTTATGCCACTCTTTTCACTTTGTTTTTTAGCTTTTTTCGGTTTTTCCTCTTTTTTTGTTGCAGTTTTGTGTGTGGGTATTTGGGTATTTTTTGTTTAATATTTAAATAAATAATTAGCAAAAAGGGATATACACATGTGTGTGTGTGTGTGTGTGTGGGAGGAAGGTTTGGGGGGGGGTGTTTGTGTACCGTGTGCGTTGCTAATGATGTTTGAAATTGTAAAGCAAATGCAAAGGCATGCCCCGAATCCGAACTGAAGAATAATGGGGAGCCAGCAGCATCTCCATCTGCTCCTCCTCCCTCTCCAGGATCTCTGGAGCTCTGTGGCATTTATACGCTGCTCCTTCTACCTTCAAAAATCCTTTTGCTATATATACTTAGTCAGAAAGGAGAAGCGAGTTATCCGTTAGCCCCAATTAATGGGGCGAATTTTTGGGGGGAAAGCGAAGAAAGGGTTTTCACATATAAATAACTTAAACAATAAATAAATATGAAAAATATTTAATATACAAAATAATAAATATACAAATTAATAAATATATAAAATAAGAAATATTTAGTATATTAAATATATACAAAATAGTAAATATATAAAATAATAAGTGTAAAGCAAATGTGATATCATAGTTAAGGCAAATCAGGCGTTTAAGTGGCAGGACTTGCCAGGTCCTTTGAGTTCCGAATTTAGTAAAAAGAACGAATGAAAAAGGAGGGGAAAAGTGTTACAAAATTGGACACAAAAGGGGGCACAAAGGACCCACAAAGGGATACAGCTGAGGGCTACTCCTGCCTGGAGTAGCGGCGTGTGCCACCTTAACCCACATTATAGCATCGATTTGCTTTGATTTATTGTCAAAAAAAAAGCAAGCATGAAAAACAGAAACCGCACAATGCAGACGCGTTAACCTAACCCTTTCCAAGCTAAAAAAAAACCACAGGGGGTTGATACATCACGGTACATGTACACAAGTATATCCCCCTTACGTTAAATCAGAAGAAGCCCGGCCACTCGAGCTTAAGTTGAAGCACAATTCATAACATTGCCTTCGTACTAATTACAAAAAGTGCTTGCTCGCCCCCAAAAACCTCCTGCAGGAATCCAGAAATAAGGTCAACAACAGCTGCTGCGAATCTTGAGCTCTCCTTCTCTCTCCGAGTCGAGTCGAGTCGAGTCCAAAAACCAAAAACTCACTTCAGACAAACAGCTTGAGACAATGCCGCCGCGCATGCTGCAACCTCAGGAGGGGCAGCAGCAGCACACATGGGCGGCGGTGCCGAAAGGGGGGCAGAGCACGGCGACGACGACGACGACGAGTGAGTTGACATGTGCCAAGCACACGACAATTGTGAACAAACACGAGGAGAGAAAAAAAGGGGGAAAATATATACAATTAATATATATATATATATATATATGTATATATATATGAAAAACAGGAACAGCTAAGCTTGGAAATTATTGAGGGTTAGGTAGGGAGCACTTTCATTGATACAATTGCCAATGAGCTGGAAAATATACAGGGGAATATTCTATATAATTAATAAATATATAATTGATAAACATGTATAAAATTCTACGAAGTATAATTCATAAATATAATTTAGTTACTAGAAAGAATTAATAAATATAAAGAATTTCATGTAAAAAATATATGAATGTTTATTATTTCATATCATAAATTGTAAGAGTTCAAAGTTTTTCAAAACTTTCTTATAGAGCGGATCTAAAAGATCAAAAATAAAATTCGAATAACTCATTCTTGAATAAAAATACACACAACTTGCATATGAATTTGATTTTACATGTGAAAACCCCCAAACTCTCTCCCAGTCTCACCTTTCACTCTTCCGAGAAAGGTCAATGGATGGAATTTTAACATTTCACTTAACATTTTAGGTTCGCGCGCGAGAGATTTTAACCCGTTCGTTTTTGTGCAATTCTTGATGGTATTTTTTTTATGCTTTTTTCAAAGCTCCTTTGAAGTGGCAACCGGGGCAGAAATATTAAATGAAACCCAAAAATAAAAGGGGGCAGCCAGGAGGGGGCCACGCTAAAAGGGTGCTCGATATGAAAGCCTTGGGCGGACCATTGAAGTGGGCACAAAAACCCAAAATAAAAATTAAAAAAAAAAAAAAAAAAATACAGTAAACCCTCCAACTTTGCCTCCAAAGAAATGCCCGGTAAAGCCACCCGCATTTTAGTTAATTAACTCATTTGGTTTTTCGGCAAATGCCAGAGACCCCGCTTCTTGTATTAATTGATTTCAGAGGAGAGAGAAAGAGAGAGGGGGAAAAAAATGAAACAAGAAGGGAGCTGGAAAAACCTGGCTAAGAAAACTATTTTCGAGTTAACCGGCAGAACCAACAAGTGCTTGGCTTCCCACGGGGATTGCTGCTGATCGATTTTGGGCCCCGCAAAAAGTCAGCGAAAGAAATGGAAAATACCTCTGGCGACGGGAATCATTTCAGCAACTGAAACTGAAAAGTATCCTTTCTGGCCCGGTTCCCCTCTCTTCCTCTCTCTCTCTCTTGGCCATTATGAAAACAATTTTCAAGCTTAAGCAGCTCACGGCAGCGGCGACGAGGTCTTAAAACACAGACAGGACAGAGGCGAGGAGTGAAGGAGTGAGGATACCAACCACTGAAAGCCACCCATTGCCACAGTCTCTGTCTGTCTGTCTGTCTGACTGTCTGGCAAAGGACTCGTGGCCAGGACTCGTGGATATTGCAGCCACCTGCTTTGCCTGCCTGCCTGTCTCTTGTTTGTACTTAAGAGCTTTTAAATATCATAAATATATATCTATGAGGAGACGACGACCCCCATTCCCATTCCCAAGTAATGAGGAACGATGATGTTGACAAATATGCCTCTGGCGGGGCCAAGAAAAATGATTTGCTTTCAGTGATACTGTTCGGAGGGGGATGGCTTTAACCTGGAAGGCACTCGATAAATAAAACACGGAAGATAACTTTTTCGGGGTGTTACGCGACGTGCGTCTTTATTTGGTTAATCGTAAATTAGTACTAACAGGAAGAAGCCTTAGAACTAACTTGGGGAGAGCGGACTAGGAGCTCGATGCACCAAAGTGCAGTGGGAGAGGGAGAGAGAGAGCGAGTGCACTGGATCACACTGCCTCCGGAAAATAAGCGCCCTTTTGGCGTGAACATTCTCCCCCCCCTTGCGAGGATACGCAGCAAAATATAAGAAGACGTTTGAGGCCCCCTTAGCGAGGATACGCTGTAGGAATACAAGAGGCCTTTGCTCGGGAAAGCGTTGGATACGCTGAGCGCTCGTGGACATGGAGAAGTGTATGGTGATCCTGGCCACACGACTGGCATCGGTCGTCACTGCGGCAAGATCCAGTGGAATGGTGATGGGCGAGGCAATTGACGCAGTATTTCTTCTCGATGACTGCTTGGAGCCGTTTCTCCGCGCTAAGCCGAAGAAAACGGTGGCACTTCCGAAGAGGATGGTTCCCTTGGCAGACTCGGCATGGGTAGGATAAAATACCTCGGGAACGTCTGCCTTTCATCTCGTTGTACGGAACCCAGTAATTGGAAGACTCAGGAGCTGTTGTCACTCGTGTGGAGAACGAGGAAATTCTTTGGATCGGATCAGAAGCAGTATCAGGACCAGTCGGTTCACTGGAGGAGCAGTTGCTTGGATGCAACAAAGTGTGATGCCGACCGTGACACTTGAAGCTCTTGTGGGCGCTTGTGCAATTACGGAGTTGATGACCGCTTGCAAAGCAATTTAAGCACAACCGATTCTTCTGGATATAAGATGTACGATCCTCTGTCGTCATCTGAAGGAAGCGTGGACATAAACGCACTGGATGGTTCTCTTTGGAACATACATCGCAACTTTTGGATATCGGAACGATCCTCGTACTGAAGGATTTCAGTATTCGTGGCGGCACGTCGGAGGGTGTCGGTTCTGACGGATGGAGGCGCAACTTAGGAGGTTGGATAGAATCTATAGTTTCTAGAGTTCTATGGCGCTCAGTCAGGAATGAATCAAGTTCTTGCCACGTTGGAGATTCGGTTTTATTTGTTAAGGACTGCTCCCATAATGAGAGCGTCAGCTTTGGAAGCTTCGTGGAACACAAATAAACCAGGAGACAATCCCAATTATCCGTAGGAAGGCCGGACAAATTTAGGGATGTGAGGCAATTTTGAATTGTATTTTGCAGCTCTTTCAAGGCTGCCGAAGATTCCAGTGCAATGGACTGCATGTTTAGTAACTTCTTCAGTTGGCTGTTCACCAGCGCTCGTTTATTTTCGAAACGCTCAGATAGGTTTTTCCAGGCTGAGCGGAAACCATCGTTGGTGAGTGGCGAATTGGAAACTACGGAATGAGCTTCACCACTAGTCTTGGCATTTAGATAGAACAACTTTTCAACAGGGGTCAGCGCAGGATTGTCTATATAGACCGCTGTGAAAAGGTCTCGGAAAGTCGGCCAGCGAATGTAATCGCCCGAGAAAACTTCTGTTTCGCAAGGAGGAAGCTGACAGCCAGACGGATAGGAATTTTGGGGCGGAACGGGTTGGACTTGAGCTGTTGTAGAAGCGATCGTTTCGATCTGTTCCATGAGCTTTGCGGCACACCTTTCGTATATAAAATAGGCATACTCGTATTTTGCCTTTAGAGTAGGTAAGGTGTCCCCCGTGCCCTCTAAGCCAACTGAAATTTGCTCTGAACAAGCTTCGTACTCTTTCTCGACCTTATCCCATAGCGCTCGGACTTGGTCGAGATGGATTTGGCACGTGTACTTGGATGAACTTGGTGCTGCTGGATTGCAGATTTTGGAATTGAAGTGACTTAGACGGTCACAGATCGAAATAAATTTATTTAAAATGGAAGCAGTCATTTTGGATATTTAAAGAACAAACTGGATTGTTTCTTTATGGTTATATTTTGGATCGAATTAACTTATATTTTCGGGACGCTGGATAAAGCGTACAACCAGTTGAAAGATCGAAAAACAACTTATATTTGGGACGCTGGATAAAGCGTTCAACCAGTTGAATGATCGAAAACAACTTCTATTCGGGACGCTGGATAAAGCGTGCAACCAATTGGATCGAAAACGTATATATTCGGGACGCTGGATAAAGCGTACAACCAGTTAAGAAATGGAAAATAAACTTTTTTTTTTTTGGGACGATTTAGTTATACGTGTCGAAGCTGGAATTGGAATTTAGGAACCAATCGGAATGTATTAGGAATTTAATTTATTTGTAGAAGCAGGATTGGAATTTAGGAACCAATCGGAATATATAAAATTAAATTTAATTTAATTTAATAACGAATTAATTGAATAATATTCTCTCTGCTGCAAAACGGATACGGTCACACTAATGCAGATATGGAAGCGCACTTGAATTCCTAACTGATTCAGTTAGTTGGAATTTTTATAAAAAATAATTTTAAAATTATTTTTGTGCCTGGACTTATCCAGTTGACCGCTGCTGTATTTTCCGCGGTACTGTTCTTGGAGATAAGGCGTGCGTGTGAATATGTTTATGCATTCGCCGTTTGCCAATGCAGAATAGAGGAGACAACGAGAGGCGGAAAAAATTGCCAAAAAATCGGAGCTTCGACTTGCAGTCGAATATGTATGTAATTGCAATTTGTTTTTGGTTGCCTATGCCTGCATGTAACGCCGCTCAGGATAGAGCGAAGGAATGACAATAAATATATAATATATGTATATGTTTATTTAAATGTAGCTCAGCTCAGGATAGAGCTGGGGAGAGACAATAAATAATTAAGTTCGGCGATTCTGTGCAGTGATTTTGGGGATATATTTATTTATTTATAGGAGCTGTGGACTGTATTTGTAGAATTTTGTAGTTGAACGTTGATGAATTATTATAAATATATTTATTTTATAATTTGTGGGGTAAATTATTTAAATTATTAAAATACCCGTGTCGGAATATTTGTAAGTTTATATATTTAATTTAATTTTGTGTAAATTGCTGGTGGGATCGTAGATCAGTGGAGTGGACTGTATTGCATATCGGAGAGTGTAAATATGTAAATGCAAGCGGAACACAGTGAACGAAGAGAATTTCGGAACTAGAAGTTTCACTGTGGCTTATAGACTTACATATATTTAATTTACACTTTTGGATTTTGGAATGTTTATTTACTATTATTATCCAGGATAGGAATATTTATAGCGTAAATTGTTGGTGCCGATTGTAGATAAGTGGACATATGTATGTAGGTGTAGAAGTGGAAATAAATGCAAGCGGATCACAGTGAACGAAGAGAAATTCGAAATTGAAAGTTTCACTGTGGCTTATGGCATATATTTAAACACACACTTTTAGAATGTTGAATTCGCGGAAAATTAATATAAATTAATTGCGACACTAGGATTCTACAAATCGGATTCGGAATTGGAAGCTGCCGTTGTGTCGGATCAATCGGACTAGGATTTAGACACAAATCATAAAAATGAACGGCAGGGCAGCAAAGTAAAATGTTTACTTATCTTGTGCGGTGTTAAAGCCACCGGAACTGCTGGAGATAGAATTATCCGGCTCGAAGGACCAAATGTTCGGAGGGGGATGGCTTTAACCTGGAAGGCACTCGATAAATAAAACACGGAAGATAACTTTTTCGGGGTGTTAAGCGACGTGCGTCTTTATTTGGTTAATCGTAAATTAGTACTAACAAGAAGAAGCCTTAGAACTAACTTGGGGAGAGCGGACTAGGAGCTCGATGCACCAAAGTGCAGTGGGAGAGGGAGAGAGAGAGCGAGTGCACTGGATCACACTGCCTCCGGAAAATAAGCGCCCTTTTGGAGTGAACAGATACCATAAATACACTAGAATATTATAAGAGTCCTGTGTCCTGTATGTGTGTATTTGTCATTAAGAAAAGTTGTGTTGTGTGTTTTTCTAGATCTGATCCCCCCCACCAAAAATGTTGCTGTGTAACGACTTCCTGCTTAAGTTCTTAGAAAGTAGTGAGGGGGTTACTCTATCGAATCCAAAAACCAAACCCAGCAATAGTTTTTGCAGGAGCCCATCGACTAATTTCCAAAGTTCTTTATTGCCTGCAACGCCTCCCCCTTGAAGGATCCTCCTTGGGCAATGGGCGTCGTCCCTTTTTTTTTTTTTTTTTTGTTTTTGCCTAGCTTCCGGTATTTATACAAATAAAATTGCACAGAAAATACCCGAAAAACCGAAAAGCCAAGTACAAATCAACAGAAATTCGAAGCCCAGGCGGCTTCCCTAGCAAAAGTCATTGCCATTTTCCGGGCTTAGAAGGAAGCCTTAAAACTTGGCAAAGGGTTTGGGCTTGGGCTTGGACTCTCTCTCTCCCTCTCTGTGGGTCTGGAATCCCAGACTAATTTGCCAAAAAAGTTTGCACCGCATATTTTTGGAACTTTCTTCCTGGCTCCTGTTTTGTTGTTTTAATTTCTCATTTGGCATTTGATTCCGGGGAAAACCAGCCATCGTCGTCCACCTCCACCCCATCGAAGGTCAGCACTAATAGCAGGCAAACATTTTTAAGTCAAGGCTTATCGATACGAACGATAAACTATAAATTTGTTGCCTGTTTTTCCTGGTTGCTAATGCAGACGGCGGGGCAGGACGACTCCAAGGACTCCAGGACTTTGGGACTGCCGGAACTCTGGAATGTTTTTTAAGCCTTCCGACCATCGGGTTGCTGTTACTGCCTGCTGCTGCTGCTGCTGTTGTCGTTGTCGGCCAACAAAAGTTTTTGCAACGTATTAATTTGGCTAAATTTAACCCGTAATGACTTTAAAAGTAAAATTAATGAGGGTCGATAGTTGGCTTTGGCGCCCCCAAACTTTTTGCAACATATGTGGCGGACGTTAAGCGGATTTTTAAGTGAGGGCAAAAGGGAGATACATAGCTACTCAAATATATATCTATATCCAACAAAAAGATATATATGTACATATATTTATAATATAGGCAACATTTTTAAACCAAGCCTAATTATATATCAAAACAGTGTGACCATGCTCTCGCGTTATATTCTTATACTGTGTAAGAAGGCCCTAATTACTATAAATCACTGAACAACTTTACCCATTTAAGCATTTTTGTTGCCATATTTTAAAATGTAATTAAAATGTATTTAATAATTAATTGAATTTATATATAAAATATTATATAAATAATTAACCCTAAATTTTTCACGTATTATTATTTACAGCGCGCTACCCAGGCCGAGAAGGAAGTGAACACACTCAAAGAGGAGCTATCCACCGGCAACAGCGACAACAGCGATAACAACGACACAGGTGCAGCAGCAGCAACAGCAGCAGCAGCAACAGCAGCAGCAGCAGCCGCAGCAGTTGCAGCAGCAACAGCAGCAGGAGCAATCACAGATAACGAGGAGGAGCAGCAGCAGCTGAATAGTTCCATCGTTGCAGCGGCATTAACGCTGCAGCAGCAGAACGGCAGCAATCTGCTCGCAAATACAAATACGCCGTCGCCCTCGCCGCCGCTGCTCAGCACCGAGCTGTAGCAGCAGCAACAGTTGCAGTTGCAGCAGAGCGGCGGCGTCGTTAGCGGCGCCTGCCTCAATCCGAAGCTCTTCTTCAGCCACGCCCAGCAGATGATGATGGAGGCGGCTGCAGCGGCGGCCTTGCAGCAGCAGCAACAACAGCAATCTCCACTCCACTCACCGGCCACCGATGTTGCAGCAGCAGCAGCAGCAGCAGCGGCCACCAATATGCCATTAGAGCAGTCAATAAAAAATGAGATGCTGGACAGCAGCAACAACAGTCATCAGGATTTGCAGCTGGACGAGGATGAGGACGAGGATGAAGAGGAGGAGGATGAGCCAGAGGAGGACGATGGGCCAGAGCAGGCGGCACACCAACCACAGAAGCAAGAAGAGCCAGAGCAGGACGACGATGAGGATGAGGAGAATGCCTCGATGCAATCGAACCCAGACGATATGATGGAGACCGAGACCAGAACTGAGCCAAGTGCCACAACGCAGGCGTTGGAACTTTTAGAGGTCAACATTAAGGAGGAGGCTAGTTTAAATGTAACAACAACAACCACAAAAACAACAACAACAACCAGCGAGAACAGCAATAATAATAGTTGTAGTCGCAAGAACACCAACAACATTAACAACAACAATAAAAGTAACACCAACAATGAGCAACAAGACGATGATTGCACCAATACCACCACCACCACCAGCAATAACAACAACAACAATAATAATACAAATACAACAACAACCAGCAACACAGCCACAAGCAATACCAATACCAATAATAACAACAATAGTAATACCAATAACAACAATACCAACAACACCAACAACAACAATAGCAGCAGTGGCAACAGCGAGAAGCGCAAGAAGAAGAACAATAACAACAACAACGGCCAGCCAGCTGTTCTATTAGCTGCCAAAGATAAAGAGGTAAGTTTAACCGAAGGTTAAGGGTTAAGTGTGAGTTAATATTAAAAAACATATTGTGACGTTCAGTCAAGCCTCGGGTAGGTCAGGGCTGGCCAGGATCATCCAGGACATTTATTTGATTCAGGAAAGTGGTGCTAGAAAGGGAAATTCCGACCCGAGCCCCAGTAATAACGCTGGTTTGAACCTGAACTAGGCTTACAATAGATATATATATATAGTTTATTGATATCAGTGACAGAGTAATTATTTCCGGAGCCGGGGTTCCGACCAACAAGCGTCCGTGTCCCGCGGAAGGGGTCTCGTGTCCGGGGTCCGTGGAGGTGCTTCCTGCCGTCCGGGTGGGATGATTGGGGATCCGGCGACGCGTCCCCTTGTCCTCGGAAATACGTAGTAGTGGTTAATTGAGACGAGGCCGTCAATAAGGATACGTAGTATTAATGACGTAGGACGGAACCGTCAGCGAGATACTTAGTGTTGAGAAAAATTAGGACGGAACCGTCAGCGAGTTGTGAGAAATAGGACGAAACCGTCAGCAGGACGAAACCGTCAGCGATGTGAGAAGTAGGACGAAACCGTCTGCAGGACGAAACCGTCAGCGAGTTGTGAGAAATAGGACGAAACCGTCAGCAGGACGAAACCGTCAGCGATGTATGAGAAAAAGGACGAAACCGTCTGCAGGACGAAACCGTCAGCGAGTTGTGAGAAATAGGACGAAACCGTCAGCAGGACGAAACCGTCAGCGATGTATGAGAAAAAGGACGAAACCGTCTGCAGGACGAAACCGTCAGCGAGTTGTGAGAAATAGGACGAAACCGTCTGCACAAGACTTAATATGGCAATTATATATAGACTTAGTATGGAGGAATAGGACGAAGCCGTCAGCCAATACCTAGGTTAGTTAAGTCTTACTCCTTTGTTACCGCTGTTCCAGTTCCTTGGTTGCTGCTTGCTGCTTGCTGCTGCGCGCTAGGTGACTTCCACCTTGGTCGACTCCGACCACCGAATGATAGCTCTGAGGCTAGCGGCCGGCTTTATATAGCACTTGGCGGGTTTTAGTGTGCCTGCACGGGCCGTGGATTTGCCCGAATTAGTGTGGCAGATGTCTGGGATTTTGCCCGACTTAGTGTGGCCAGAGCCCTTGTTTGTTGGGGCGGGCGCGCGCACCTCGTTCGAATTTGAATATACTTTAATTGTGCGCGGTACGCGTCACAATATTATTATTAGTTTACATATATAAGTTTGAAAAGTTTAGGCTTGTGTTGTTGAAAAATAAAAATAACCAGAAGTTAGTTAACCACCGGTTAGGTGTTATATCAGTGTTAACAGCTTAATCTTAGGCCTTGAATTATATTATATTTTCTTATAACATTTTAAAGTATTTGCTAGTGTATTGTTGAAAAACTAAGCTAACCTGGAGTTAGTTAACCCCTGGTTAGGAGTTTGTGTTAAAAGCTAAATATCTGGAAGTATATTAGCACTTTACTTCTTCGCTTATGAAGCCTTTTTGTATACTCCTGGGATAGTAACCTAAGAGTTAGTTAACCTCCTGTTAAAATTTGTTTATACTTGAGAGTAAAATAGGAGTACATTTAACATTAGCTTTCGGTAACAGCTGCTGTTAGCCAGAGCTTAATGCATACAAATCCAGCAGCTCTAAGTTAAATATACTTTAGCTTAATGGCCAGTCCGCACATTAAGCAACTGGCAAACCCTTTTCCGGACTTCAAACACCACAAAAATCTCAAAAAAAAAGGAAGTAAAAAAAGGAGTGTAAAAAAAAAGAAGTTCAGCTCTCCCCCGACTTTAAGTGACTTTTTAATTTAATAAACTGTAGCGGACTAAGGTCGAATATCCCTCAGAAAAAGGGGATTGCAGTCGAAGCCGAAAGGGGAAGATCCACCCAAACCACTGAAGGACAATTACCCGGCGCAATGAAATGTAAAACTGTGAAGATTAGACAAACGTCGCCGCTGGAATGCTGCTGCTGCTGCAGAGTGTGTGTGTTTGTGTGTGTCGGAAAAGTCGGAGAAAAATCCAGGGAGAAGGAGCGGCATTCCAAACGCAGACGGCGACGCCCGACTGACCGTGGACCGAGGACCGTGGTCCGTGGACCGACCTCCGTCTGCAGATTCTCGCCACTTGGCCACCTCCCTTCTCTGGGCCAGCACGCACAATTGAGAAAACACTTGCACAAATAAACAAACCCCCCTCTTTCCACCACCACCCACTTTTCCGGGCACTTTTCTTGTCATTTTCTAGCCAAACACAAAAAATGTTGCCCGAGTACGAGCGAGAAACCGAGACCGACCGAGAAAAAAAAGGGAAACAAGGCAAACAAATGAGCGGCGGGACTTTTGACTTCTTCTTTACACGCCCAAGACAGCAGCCAAAAGGGATAGCGGGAAAAAATGCCACAAAAAAAAAAGGAAGGAAAATATATATATATATGTATAAATATAGGGGGAACAAGGGGAAAAATATAGAGCCTTTTTCCTGGGAAACAAAAAGTTAAAGGGAAACTTTTTTTTTGCGCGCCACAGACAAGGACAAGGACAAGGACTAAACGGGGGGTGTAAAGTGATATCATTAAAATATTGACAAGACAATTTTTACGCCTACAAATTTGTTGAATGCCTTTTTTTTACAGAGCAAATGGGAGTGGGGGAGCGAGGAAAAAGAGGTTTTCCGAGGGCTTCAATTTGCCTAAAATAACTAAAGGTTTGGGGATTAGATACAGATATCAAAGAGGGTGTGGATTTGTTATTATGTTTGGATATATTGCAAGATATTTTATGGTTATAAATCACATAATTTGTATTGCTTTATATATGTATAAATATTTATTAGTTATTATTAGTTATATATATATTTATATTTGTAAATATATTTATACTTAAAGGTAGATCCTTATAGGTCCATATGGACATAATAACCCTCAAAAAGAAAGCTTGCAATATTTTTAATGGTTAAAGCCAGCAAAAAACTCCTCTCTTTTAAGGGTTTTCCATCATTTTTTGCTTTGTTTTTTTTTTTTTTTATATTTGAAACCGCATTGAATGATTGCTTATCGGCCCAGAAGAAACGCAGACACCAACCCTAAAGCAGATATAGGAAGCTATCAGCAAAGCCAAAGTGCTTCTTGTGGCTTTTTGTGAAGGAAGAAAATGTTGAAGGCTGGGTTCTCTGGGTGGCTGCAGCATATTTGCCTTGCATCAATCATTATCATTTGCCATTAAGTGCAGCAGCAGCAGCATCAGCAGCAGCAGCCGCAGCAAGGAGCTTCCTCCATTAGCAACCCCCAAGGTGTTGCAAGCAGGAAAAGAAGCGCATTTCTTTAATGTTTTATCACTTCACTTCACCACCTAACCAGCCCCAGGGCAGAGGAGTAACTAGAGCGGGTATATAGGGTGTTAAATGGAGTATTTTTCGTTTTTTTTTGTCATTATTTGAAATCCATTAAAAGCTATTTTTACCACCACCCAAGACCAAGCTCATTAGTTTGCGCCCTGGCAAACCCAACAGTTCCCATTCCTCTCGGAAAAAAGAGAACCCCCCTCCGAAAACAGCTGTGATAAATGCACTCGCCTGACAACTAAATCACTTATGTGCCGCCGCACAGTGGCAGTTTAGATACATTAGGGTTACAAAAATCATAACTCTTGAACCAGTTGAGATATTTTCATAATTTTTTAAATGAAAGGTAGTTTTAGTACCTTTCGATTGAGGGGTCAAACTATATGGTGTGATTAATAATAGATTTTATACTCGAAAATTCATGTTTTTTGAAGCAGTTTTCTCAATTTTTATCAAATTTCGAAAAATAAATATCATTTGTTTTCTCCTAAAATGCTAAAATGGTGCATATTTAATGTTTTAAAAACAAAAAATAAATAAATTTTTAAGAAAAAAAAAAAAAATTTATAATTTTTTTATAATTTTTTTTCTTGCAATTTTTCATATATTTTTAACTTTTTTTTACAATTAATTCACCTTATTCTACAATATTTAAAAGAAGAGAGCAATCTGGACCATAATTATAATTTACATATTTAGTTTTATATCTAGTGCTTCTTAACGAAGCCAGAAAAGGATCAGAAGATGCCGCCAACATACAAAATAGATCCGCATTTTGTTTCGTCCTTGAAATTTTCATGGTGTTGGAGTACCTGAATTTCTTGTATTCCTTGTTCTTGGCTTCTTGGGCTTCCTCGGATAATTCACCAATTGGCAAACTTTGGTACTCAATTAAATCCTTTCCGTGGACAAGCATTTTGTGAACCGTGGGCGTCATCTTCTTGTCGGGATAAGTAGACTCCAGCAGGTGTGATGTCTCTTCAGCATATTTTCCGAATTTTTCAGCATTCACGCTTTCCCTGCAATTTACTGCGTTCAAGATCACACCCAATCTTTCTATTATGGGTTGGCTTACTCCAGTAATTTCAGCAGCTTCCTTGTGATGGTGAAAAAATGCTCTGGATGTATTTCCATCGTTGGTATTACCGAAACCTGGTTTTGGGCAGTCTACCTTCAGTCCTAGCTTCTCTTTAAATTGGTCCTGTATCCTTTTCTTCCTGATCGCTTCTTTTTCTTTGGATGTGATGCCCTCATCGAAATGTTCATCAATTCGTGGAAGTTGGTACGCCAGTTTCAAAATGAACTCCAAAGTCCTTATCCTGCAATGCAAGGGCGAAATACCGTGCTGCAAGTTATGCTCATCCTTGTTCGAGTCGTCCACGCTTTTGAAATCCTTTTTGTTTTGATGGCAGATGGCATACTTCCATGTTGACTTAGTGTCCGTCAGTACATTGAGCACTTTTCCATCAACCATTGTAACTATTCAGAAATTTGGCCCTCAATGTCAGTCACAGTATCCTTTATCAATGCTCGGGTTTCTTTTGCATACTTGAAAAAGATCGGGCGGCAGTAATGCACCGAAGGAGGCTGAGGATTTTTCCAGTAGTCAGAACCGTCACTTCTGTCGTCCAGCTCTATCCTCTGCTTGTACTCGCTCTGTCCCGATGATCCGTCACAGCCCCATTTGCTTATCAAGGTAAGACTTTCTGGTAGCAGCTCCTCTTTGTCTTCTGAGAGGCTCTTCAAAATCCGTGTTGTTGTGTGGTCCATTATGTTCTGCAGATTGACTTTCGCTCCATCTTCTGCAATTTCTATTTCGGACGGGCCAGCATTTTGTTTTTCCGTTGTAATGGTTTTATAGTTTGGCAGAACTTCGACTCTATGTTTAATTAGAGATTCTCGTAACAAAATATACTTTTCCTTCGAGAGTCCCAATTCCATAAATAATACGAATGCCTCCTCAGGGGTGTAGTTGGTAGGAAATAGGTTCGCAGGTCCAGAAATGTTTTCCTTAATCCTCTGCAGTTCCTCCGGGCTTGCAGTCTCTATGACTCTTGTTAGTTGAGCCCTTGTTTTGTCCTGATCCTTTTCATACTTCGTAGACAGCGCCTGGGACATGTAGCGCGTCTGGATATGTTGCGTGGTCTCTTGCAATTTTCTCCTCCTTGCCAATTCGCAACATTCCTCTAATGATTTCGTTGGGCGTCCTCATTTTAGTCCTTGGGATGTGCTGGGTTCGGTTCCAAATTTGTCCTCTCTGCAAACGTTGTTAAGCCACTTAGCCATGCAGAATTCATCTCTGCAAATCGATCCCTTGTCCTTGATGCCTCCAACCATTTTTTTTAAGAAAGAAGATAAATTTTCTATTTTCTTCTCGTCTACAGCTGAGATTGGTACAGCCAACTCCTTTTGGATCGCTAATTTAAATTCACTTGTAGTAAACGTGCTGGTCCACAATTCGTATAGCTTCAAATTATTTAGCTCCATTGTTGCTTTCGCTTTAAAAGTACATTTAAGACTGAACTCCACAAAGAAATGCAGGTATTTATATACAACAGACTGAACTGCTCAAAGAAATGCAGGTATCAATTTCATTTTTGCAATTTGATTACCTGTAGTAACAATAATATGAACCAGCCCTTTTATCTTTTATTACCTGCACTGACAAATCTCGAAAACAATATTACATACCACATATTACATTTAAAAAGGGGATCAGGTAGCAAAAAAGTTGCAAATTGTTGTTGACAAATTTTCAATGATTTATACAATTTTTGTTCAAAATAATCATTCAATTTTAAATCACTTAATATTTTTGAAGAATAATAAATCATTATACATTCATTTAAAACCATTAAGTGTTCTTACAAAGTCAGGATTTGAAAAACAATAAAGAAAAAAATGCACGCCCGCCATACAATTTCGTACTGCGCAGCGACTGCGCTAGTAGCAGAATTTGTACGAAGCCGCGCTTTTTTTACGCTGAGTTGAAAGTATCTTTTGCCTTGGAAATTCGTACAGGCAGCTTCGGGCAGCCGATATTTTTTGAATATGATAAAGAACATATTCAATAACAACACCTCATACGCCAAACACAAAATGGACCAAAATGCCATTTTTGGCATTCCATCAAAATTGAAAAATAGGTGAAAAATGAGTACTTCGGTAAAACAGGTATGCCTGCACGTGCAAAAGATATTATAATTTCATTCTACCTGGTTTTTACCGAAATTTGATGACCCTTTCGATAGAGACCTTAACCATGCCGGTCGGTTACATATTTTACCTAAAAATCGACCTCAAAGTCGCGATTTGTCGTAAAAACTACCTGCTTTCTTTGCAACCCAAAAAGGTTCAACTTTGAACACCTGCAACTTCTTAAATAGTGGACCGATTTGAATAATTTTTTGGATATAACCCTTTTGAACTATTACCTGTCGAATGCAATAACAAATTTTACGATCCGTTGTCATCAAAAATTTGATTATTGTATTGTATCTTTCCGGCCACAGTGCGCCGCACAATGGCACAAAAGATACAGATAGGTTGCAAAAATCAACCTTTTTGATGACATCGGATCGTAAAAGTTGTTATTGCATTCAACAGGCAATAGTTCAAAAGGGTTGAATCCAAAAAATTATTCAAATCAGTTTATTATTTTAGAAGTTACACGTGTTCAAAGTTGAACCTCTTTTCGGTTGCAAAAAAGCATATCGTTTTTTAGAAAAATTCTGACTTTTGTGGGAGTCGAGTCAGGATGGCAACCCCAATATGGCTATCGCAATTATTTGGCAACGAACCATCCTAGCGAAGTCCAGATTCTGGCAAATTGTGTATTTTCGATAAAATATCGCAAAGAATTCCTGTTTGGGATTTTGGATAAGCTACGGTCACATTGGATCTTCATACTTCCGTTCTCTTTTCTGGAAGGCGTGATCGAGTGCAGTTTAACTTTTGCATCGTCCCCAAATATTAATCCACGTGCATCGTGTCGATCGGAAGAGTGTTTTTCAAGGCAAATATTGCCAATTAATAGCTTAAACTGTGCTTTAAATATAAGTGGTAAGCTTTTTAGTGCGTTCGATCGCCGGTGGCTAAAAATTGATTCTCAGTATAGCGTCTGCGGCCGTCCCACGTTTTCTGGAGAAAATTCCTATTGGCCGCATCGCTTAAGCGGTTTGCCCCCAGTTTTGATCACGTGCAGTGGAATTTTTCCGTGCTTCTTCGACTGCAGTAAGATTCACATCTGCGTGCAACTGGAGCACCCACCGCGTGCAGCGTAAGGCTGCGCTTGCCCCTTCGCCGCTACAAGCGAGGAGCGGATCGCTGTGCGCCTTTTTTTCTTCGGTTCGGCGCACACATACACATGTATTAACGTGCCGCTGCCGCCACACACACACACATATGTATTAACGTGCCGCTGCCGCCACACACACACACACATAGATTTGCGTTTCTGCAACAACATCGGAGTGGTGTGCGTTTTTTCATCTCACGGATAGGATCTGTGTGCCGTCTCCTTCTTCTTCTTAAGTGCGCATATCAAGAATCAGTGTGCGCGACCCATTTGAGAAGCTACTGGTTGTGACGCCGCATCCGCTGCGTACTTGAAGCAGTCCAACACGAATAATCGTGTCCAAACTTGAGTATCTTTAGAATAGTTTTGCATTTATGTGTTAATTTTGCTTAAGAATATGTACTTATAAATCTTTACGATCCTAGTTTAGCGTACTTTGTGGATGATCTGAGAATTATATATATGATTTTCCCAACTTAAATTAATACCCACAGCTACTCATCAACAGTCATCAGGCCTGCTGACATCGTTGGAAAGTGCGTAAGTACGGCATAGCCGTAAAAACCTAGTAAGATCTGAACATACACATATAATATATAATATATAAAGTCAGAGATTCCTAAATAGTGTGTTAAATAGAAACGTAAAGTAAATAGAAACGTAAAGTAAGACGTAAAGTAAAACGTAAAGTAAAACAAATAGTAATGTAAAACAAATATCAATATCTTCAGTCCTATCTTAATTATCTTTATTTGCGTTTGCGGTAAAAAAGAACAAAAATTACTCAATAAGAAGTCTTCTAACGTAAAGATCTAAATCTTTAGGTTTAAGGATAGGTTTAGAAAATGTATCGGAATACTATCTTTATCTTTGATTATATGGTATCGAATATGAATTAATCTGATGTCTTTTTGGGCACCAAAGGGCATGTAAAGCAGCGGTTGTAAAAGGGTGGACTCCGAATGGATTTCACAGGTAGGGTGGGTATAGAAAGAGGCCAATAACATCTGGTCCTCATCTTCAATAGGTACACTTCCTTGTCTAATTCTTAACCGTTTGGTTATCGTATTGCAGCTATCGTATCTCTGTCTACAGTATTGTATCTGTGACACTCTTGTTCATCTTAACACAAAACCCACGCCCATTTTCCCTGAGCATGCCGGTCAAAAAAGTAGACAGAGTGTGTTGAGGTGGACAACGCTCATTGAGTGTGTTCGTTACAGTTACACTTTGCGGTCGATTTTTAGGTAAAATATGTAACCGACCGGTATGAATATGGTCTCTATCAAAAGGGTCATCAAATCTCGGTAAAACCAAGGTAGAATAAAATTATTATGTTTATTGCACGTGCTGGCATACCTGTCTTACGGAAGTACTAATTTTCAGCTATTTTTCAACTTCGATGGAATGTCAAAAATGATATTACGCGTTATTATTGGTTTGGCGTATGAGGTGTTGTTCTTGAATATGTTCTTTATCATATTCAAAAGAGATCGGCTGCCCCAATCTGCCACCCCGGATTTCCCAAGCAAAAGATACTTTCAACTCAGCGTAAAAAAACGCGCGACTTCATACAAATTCTGGTACGAGAGCAGTCGCTGCGCAGTACGAAATTGTATGGCGGGCATACATTTTTTTCTGTATTGACGGCTTGTTTTTCAATTCCTGACTTTGTAAGGACACTAATGATTTGAAATGAATGTATTATTATTAATTATTCTTCAACAATATTAAATAATGTAAAATTGAATAATTATTTTGAACAAAAAGTGCATAAATGATTAAAAATTAGTCCAAAATTTGGTCGACAAAAAAAAAAAAATTTTTTTTCTTTCAAATTTATTCTTTTTTAGTTTTTAAAACATTAAATATGTACCATATTATCATTATCAGAGAAAACAAATGAAAAGTCTTTTACGGAATTGGATAAAAGTGGAGGAAACTGCCTAAAAAAACATTAATTTTCGAGTTTAAAATCTACTATTTATCACTCAATATAGTATGACCACTCAATCGAAAGGTACTAAAACTACCTTTCATTTAAAAAAAAATTATGAAAATATCTCAACTGGTTGAAGAGTTATGATTTTTGCAACCCAAAACTATCTAATGCGCCACTGTGCGCCGCCACTGGGTGTGCGTGTGTAGATTCAGATTTATCTGTTACACATTTTCATAAATATGCGACAATATTTTCTGTGTTGTCCTCTCGGGACAGCAGCCAAAGATGATCGACAGGAATATGAGCAGCGGCAGCGGCTGTGGCAGTGCCATAAAGAAAAAGAAAATGAAAATACAGTGTGTCCAACTTAGGCAGAGTTTAAACTAGTGTGCCCTTGCTCAACTTATAAATTATAAAGGTGTATACAGGAGAGTTAAAACCAGCGTGCCCTTGCTCAACATATAAATGATAAGAAATCTCCATAGACTCAGTGTGACCACACCAAAAGCCTAAAGACCAGTGTGCCCTTGCCATCAGGCAAAAGTGCGCACTAAATATATATTTCTTGAAGCAAAAAACAAATCTGTGAATCTGTAAATCTGTAAATATGCATCGAGGGCCCTCTGTAGATTCGAAAATCGTTGCCCAGAAATCATGTTAAATGGAATTGCAACAGTTGTTTGTTGTTAGAATCCAGAGTGCAACAGCTCTAGCCGCCAGTTTTGTGCGTTTGTTTTGGCTATGAGGCATGTGTTTATTTTTTCGCAGAAGTGCATTTTTATAGACAAAGTGCTTTGGGCCGTCGCGTTTCCAAAAATAAAACGCAAATACAGCAAAAACGAAATATAGGAACAACTTAAATATATAAAAATGAAAATAAAAGCGAAAAGAAATAATCGAAAAGAAAGCAAAAATTAAACGCTTCTTGACAGCGCAAACAAATGAACAACAAATTAGCAGCCAGCGAAGCCATACATCAGCTTCCACTTCGATGTTGCTACTAATTTTGTTACTAATACCAGGCAGCTCTTCTCTCAAACAAAAACGACACGTTCCCTGGCTTATTTTTTGTAGTTTTTTATTGTTTTAGGTTTTTATCACGCGGCAAACAAAAACAAACCACAATGTATTTATTAAAACACAAAAATTTAACTCGATTAGGGTTTTTTTTTTGTTATCCAATGGAAAATGTGTTTGTGTGTATATTTAGAGAATTCCTTTATCGACACATTTCCACATATTTGTGCATAAAAACAATGAAAAAACCACATACACAAAAAAACAAATCAATTTTTTATGACCTTTGTTTTGCGGCTAGATTTAGTTGTTTATCCTAACACTATGGAAATATATATGGGTTTATATATATATATAACTGATTAGCAGCCTTATACATTTACGAGCCATTAGGGGGAAATTCATTGATAAGTTGCTACGATATGGCAATGTTTAACCATTAAATTCTTGAAATTAATAGACTTTTTTAATGGCAACTATAATAGTAATTTGTAGAAATTTAAATGTATAAATTAATAGATTTTTATAAAGAATTTTATATATATTTTTATATAAATTTATATATAGATTTGTATATTGATTTTTATATAGATTCTTATACATCATCAGCAAACTTAGTTGATGTTTAATTTTGGAAACCTTTTCGGAGATAAGCCAACCGATTATTGAGCACCCGCATCGCTCTCTGAGCTCCCTCTCCCCAAACAGATAGTTGTGTGTTTGGGAATCGTAATAATAATCATAATAATTATTCGATTTAGGCTTATCATCGCGTGACTTGGGGTGCCAAAGCCAAATTTAATGGCATAATGCTCGACTTTTAATTGGGAATTGGACTCAATAGAGACCGAACGACCTGCGTCAGAGGCAAAACCCGGCAGCCCCAAAGGGTTATATGTATATACACAGATATTTTATATTTCAAACAAATATTTGGAAACACGCTCCGTGCGATAGACAATGGCTAGCAAAAAAAAGTGCTATTTTTAAATGCAAATCAAGCGGGAAATCCATCTAACGCAAACTGCTTGCTTCTAAAATTAAAATCAACTGTTTAAACAATGTGAAAAAGAATAAAGATCGATTCCTAGTCTCACTCTACCTCCCTCTCTCCCCCTCTCTCTCTCTCTCTCTCTTAGTTTATTGCCTTCGTAATCTTTCCAAAGAGCTTCAATTATTTTAGATTTTTGCTATTAATTTGAATCTCATTATGATTAAAAATTGTTTATTTGTCGCCCGCTGATGATTTGGAGCCATCGAATTTAGTATGAGTTATGCCAATCGAAGCAAAAGTTTGACTCTCGGTGCTGCTGCTTGAGGAAAGTCTGACAAAGTCGGAAAAGTCTGTAGAAACCAAATATAATGAGACGGCGACGGGTGAGAATTTATGGAAAATTTGAACAAATTCAGCGGGGACAAATACAGTAAATAATAATAATAATAATGTACAAATACAGGGCGCACAATTGCAATTATTCAATTCAAATCAATCAGCAGCGCACACAAATACCACTTAGATCTGAACTATATGTATATTTATTTGTATATATTTTGCTGGAGACATTGAGCTTAGTTGGGACAAGCCTGCAATGATTGCTGACTCTCTGCCTGTCTGTCGTGCTCATCATCTTATCGTTGCTATTTGTATTGCTGTATTGCTGCTTAAAGTGAAAAAAATACACAATATACACACAGTATACACACACTCATTGCACACACACCCACCCACACACATCCCCTAGTCATCTACCAATTGCGGATAAATTCAATTTATTTATCGCATATGGATTCTGATCGGCGAGAGCAGTCCAGCCATAGATTATATCGCTATTTGCCTCTCAGTCTCCGGCTCGGACTGATTGTTGCTTCTGCTTTTTCAGCTTCTGATTCTGCTTCTGCTTTGCTGCTTTGCTGCTTCTGCTTCTGCTTAGTATAGCTTTGTTGTTTGCTGTTTGCTCTCGAAATGGGTAAATGTGTGATTTTGATTTTTTTAAATTGATTATTTCTTTATTTTCGTTCGCCAGCGGCTTTTGTTGTTGCGTGAGCTAGTTCAGTTCAATTTGGAATTTAAATTCATTCGTAGTATAGTCATAGTCATAGCTGTAGTAGACGTAGTCGTTGTGCCTGTTGCATCAGGCATAAATGCCTTGATTGAAGCTGATGCCTAGCACTTTTCCAAATGGGAAAATTCTACGGGAAATTAGTACCCAACAGAGTTTGGCTTAAGATTGCATTAGGAGTAGGCTCAGTGTGACCTTGCTAGCTCATAATTAAAAGCAAGGTCACATGGTTTTTTTTTTGTTTGTATTTTTTTTTTTTTTAATTGCTTAAAAATGTTACAAAAAGCAATTAATATTAAATTTCAGCTTATGTTTATTAAGAGTCAGTGTGACCTAATTTTTGTTGACAAAAATGTACTGCATGGTCACACTAATTTTCTAGTTTTTTTCCAAAATCAATTGTTTCTTAAGGGGCCTTAGTTTTGGAGACACTTTCGCTGTGCCTCATTAAGGTGGAAAAGGAAAATCTTATGAAAAATAATGATCATGCACATTGGCTACCATCTAATTGGAGGCCATTAAAACGGTGACAAGTCGAAAATGCAATTGGCATGGCAAGAAATCAAAAATAAATAAGAAGGAAAACCTAAAATCCGCCTGATTTATGGCCAACAAATAATCGGCGAAGAGTAGGTGAGCTTCTCTAGATGAAAAATCTGCCAAGTCTTGGCCCAAAGTCTTGTAGCCATCAATTTTATATATATATATATATATACTCTATATATAAATATATATATATATATATATGTGTAGTGCACACAGTTTCTGGCAATTTGAAAATTGTCAATTTCGATTCCACATCTCGCACCTCTGAGGGAACTCAATTACAGGCATGAACGGAAATTTAGCATTTCAATTAGCAAAAGGAGCTGCCGGAGACGACGATGTCGATAAATCAAATTCCATTTCAAATTTCTTTTTTCTTGTATTTTCTTTTTTTTTTATTAATTTACCATTAAATTGAGTTGAAGCAGAGAGCTAAGAGCTAAGACATCCATCGGCAACGTGTTGCTTGCCCGGCAATTAATTAAGTTTGCATTTGAATTTATTATCTTGCAGATACTGAGATACACTCGTACACAGATACTTCTTGCTCCTGCTTCTGCTTGTGCTTCTTTTTCTTATTTTTTATATATTTTTTTTTAGCAGTCATGGCTAAAGTCGGTGTTGCTGATGTTTGATTAGCCTCCGTTGGCGTTTTTGTTTGCTAACCTTCGGCAATGTTTTTACGTGTGACAGTCCAAAGCGATTATTATGATAGATTAGCCAAGAAGAAAACTCAGAAAAAATACGCTCGTCGCCAGATTAAATCAGCAGCAGAACAGCAAACCAGAACTAGACAATTGAATTTTAATTAAAAGTCACATTAATTTGAGGTGGCAAAAGTGGTAGAAATAACGCTACATATTAAAGGGAATTTGTCTGGATACAAATTAAAGTAAATCTTGTATCAAAAACTGACTTTAAAATATTTGTCTTACCTTAAAATAGCTTACAATGCTTATCGATTAACCTAAAATATCAAAAATTTCCCAAATTAAAGTTTTAAAGTTGTTCACCTTATTTAAATTAAATTAATTATTTAAATTAAATTAAATTAAATTCCCCTCCAAACAATTAACTAGATCATTGATTTCAAATTAAAAACACCCTGATGAAATGTCATAAAATGTTATGGGGAGACAATCTTAAGTTAAATATGTCTGCATTTAATTATTTTTTTCTTCTTTTCTTATATTTCCTCGTTGTTTTTGGGGTGCCATCAAACGCAGATACCAGGTTACCGTCCCGCCCCGCCCTCGCTCCCAATTTGGACAATTAAAAAAGGCTAAGCGTAAAAATCGTTCAATTTTTCCGGGCGCGGTAAATGCCCGGGACTTTAATTAGTTTGCCATGCTGTCGCTTTAATTTTGATGCAAGTTAACCGCAACGTCGCGACGTCTCTAGCTCCTCTCTTTGGCTATATAGACTCTATATAGTATATCTTCAACACCATCGTCCCCAGTCCCCCGTCTCCATCTACATTTCCATCGCCGACGCTTTCGTTTTCGTCATCGCCATCATCATCCGCATCCGAGAAATCTCCAACTCAACGCAAATTAAGCGTCGTCAAAATAATTGCCGTGGCTCGGTCAAAATGCGACCGCAGACGCACAGTGGGCGTGGTGGGGCTAATTTTAAATGCTCAGCCGCACAGAGCACAGAGCAGCACAGCAGAAGCTCACACAAATTAGTAACACTCGCTTTTCCGGGTTGCCTTTCTTTACTTATTTGTTTTGTCTTTGGTATTTTATTCATAAATTAATTCTTATGGGAAACAATTCGGTTTTCCAGGTTAAATTTTGATTTTTTTTTTACATTTTAAATGGGTTTTCTATATATTAAAAATTAATTAGAATAATGAGTTATAAGTTACTAGTTCTTAGTTTGCTTTTTACTAGTTACTAGTTACGAATTTCTAGGTATTAGTTACTAGTTATTAGATACTAATTACTTCTTACCAGTTACTAGTTACTTGTTACCAGTTACTAGTTACTATTTGCTAATTACTAGTTACCAGTTACAAGATACTTATTACTATTTGCGAATTACTAGCTATTAGTTATTAGTTACTAGTTACTTTCTATTAGTTACTTGTACTTATAGTTACTTATAGTTACTTGTACTTATTCGTCACCAGGCTCTTGACTCGCTACTAGTTGTTGTTTGCTAGTTGACAATTGCCAGTATTTTTTTTAACCGGTTACTCGTTACTCGCTACTAGTTCACAAGTGAATCTTTCTTTCTCGTTTTCAATTATAATTCTTTGCCAACATTAAACCACTGTGTGCTCTAATCCAAAAACCAAACCCTCCTCCTCTTCCAAGGGTAATTAAAATAAGCTGGCCATATCTTTCTTTTTTTCCTCCCTCTCTTCTGTTTTTTTTTTTTTCTTAGTTTCCCGAAGGGGGGGAAATTCATGGGCTTGGGGCTTTGTATGCATTTCCAGTGGCATTTAATAGAAATGAAATTGTCATCAAACGAAGATTGAGTTTTCGGTGGAAACTGAAAACGAAGGCGAGTTAATCGATGCACAGACACAGCCCTCCTCTATGCTGATGATGATGATGGGGCTGGAATTCAATTAGAAGTTGACGCTGATGTCCAAATCAAATTAGTGTCTGCCCCTCTGCTGTGTAAAATCGTTCATTTTTGACAAGTTCCTTTGGAGAACTTGCAGTGTAGAGCCACCACCTGCCTTAAAAACCCCTCTCATCGTCAGACATATATACTGATGATACTGCTGATACTGGTCAAAAGGACAACGGCAAACGGAAGGAAGTTGAAACCATTAGAAACTGCCAAAACCCTCAAAAAATGCATATTTTTATACAGCAAAAATGTGTGGCAAAATATCCAAAAACGGGAGAAAAAAAATCAGACACACAAAAGGCAAGAGGCACAGGGAAAACAATGACAGACCAGCAGGAGTAGCTGGAGCTGGAGCAGGATCATCATCAGACAGGACGCGAGGACGCGACTTGCCGTTTGCCGAGCCTTACGAATGTTTGCTCGAGAGATGTTGATTGGCATTTTGCCGGTGAAAGGGGTTAAGGGGCTCTGGATTCTCTGGATCTGAATCTGCCCCGGACTCATAAATTATTTTCTAGACTATGATTTTAATGTTTTTTGATTATGAAAGAGCGAGGAGCGAAGCCCGAAACCCACGCAATATATGTGTACAAGATATGTTTTGATGATATGCGCGGCAAAGTAGTTGCCCGCAAGCTCCTCCAGCTGCACCGTTGCTGCAGGGGGATGTCGTTGGTGTTGGGATGGTGTTGCGGCAAGTTGCTGCCCACAACTGGGTCTAGACTTAGGATGAATACGGCAAGGGGTTGCGCGCTAGATCCTCCGCCTGCGCCGTTTGCTGCAGGAGGTGTCACCGTGGCACGTTGCTGCTCACGGATTGGATTGGGTGCTGTGGCAAGTTGCTGCCCACAGCACAATCACCTCGTGTTCGCCTCTGGAGCTGTGGTGTGCTGCAGAGTGTGGATCGGGACCAGGTGGTGGTCGCGATCGGTGACTATTGTTGATGTGACCTACTGGAATAAGCCGGTAGCAGGGTCGTAGCTCCGTCTTGATATTCAGTGGTTGAATAAATGAAAGACTCGATATTGATGATCAGCCTTTATTCTTTGACTGCTAATTCAGAAGTGTTTTTCATAAGAAGAGAGAACTTAAGACTACCCTAACTCGGGACAGATCACGGCCGCCGACCAGCATCCGAAGAACACCTTCGTGTGTCGTTCGTCGTCGCACAAAGCTTTTACTTATTACTTGTTACTTGTTAACTACTCCCCTTCATTATAAATATGGGCGTCCTCGTCCATGTCTATGTTACCAAGGATGTGCGTTAACGATATCGAGACTCGCTTAGCCGCCCGATAAATCTTCATATTTATCATTACGCAGAATGCAAAGCAGATTGATGTTTGCCGAGGTGATATCTGAATGTAATCATTTGTATTATATGCTGCAGCCTTTCTTCGTGTGACTAGTGAAGGAAGGGCAGGCTTAAAAAGCGGCTGGTGCCTGGTTTGACGAAAGGTAGTTGGCCGATCCTCGATATGGGTGCTAGGTCGCAGAGATGGGCCGACCAACAGGCTGTAAACGGCTGATGGAAGCTCATTCCATGAGGTGACAGCGACTCTTCAACTTTGATCTGGCATTGATTTGTCTTCAGCAAGGTGTGATATCCGGCCGGTGTGCGCTTTTCAATTTATCTACCTTACAAAATAAAACTAAGTTTACAATATTCAGTGATTAACATAGTATTAAGGTAACCCTTGTGAAACCTTTTTCAGAATCGCCTTTGGGTAATCTGTGTCGACTTCAAATAATGCAAAATATTTATTTTGGCAAGTGTTCGGGCAATTAAGTTACTTTCAATCTTATACAAAAATTTACCAAACTTGCTTAATTTACAAAGAAAATGAGACTCAGAGTTCTACTGACTATGGTTGTGTGAGCATTTATACGAGCCTGAATTTTTGGGTCAACACGCCAGAGTATCTACCACAACTTATTGCCTATAAAACAATTTGTAGATGGACCTATCGAATATTGTCCTTGTGGACCACCCTCCCTTGAATTAGGACCGTTGTCCCTATATCAGCATCGACCCTATTCTCGACATACAGAGGCGTAAGTTTATCCCCCAGTCTCTTGTTGGTTTTAACTAAAACCTTCTCACCCCTCTCAAAAACTCTATTCTGCCGAGTAGGATTATTCCGATCTAACTGTTCCTGCTGCGCCTTCTTTAGGTTCATGATTATATCCAGGGCAAAGTCGGCACCAGCATGGATGATCTCAACAGGTTTCCTATTCGTGACAGAGTGAAATGACCTGTTATACTCTATAGTCGCCTGAAGGAATAATTGGGTAATATCATCTATTTTCCTTTCCAACTTAAGACACCTGGCAATCTCTATAAGAGTACTGTGCAACCTTTCCACCTGACCATTGGACGTACTGTGTAAAGGTGGGGCATTTGCTATTTCAATATCGTATTGATTTTTTAGCAAGGATCGTATTGTTTCGGAGTTAAACGATGCCTCGTTATCGCAATATATCGATTTAACATTAGGGAAAAGGTTAACCAGCTGAAGGATTGGGACCTTTACATCCAATATCGATCGCGATGCAATTGGCTGAACCACCGCAAACTTGCTAAATTTATCAACAGCCGTGAGAAAGTAACTACCGCCTGTTGAGAAGATGTCTATATGTAACATCTCTCCAACCTGCGTTGGTATCGGGGTTATACCTAACTCCTGTTTTAATGGGTGCCTGATGTATTTTGCCTTTTGGCAAACCCTGCAGTTTAAAACGATTTCGGCAGCAATTTTACCCATTTTTGGAAAATAATAGTCAAGTAGCACTTGCTTAACGTTCTCTTGAGCAGCCCTATGAGCTCTGTTATGCTCAATAACTAAAATTTCTTTTTGTTCATCTGGCTTGATAACGTCCGGCACCCAAGACTTACAAAACCAAAACTTAGTGGCAGGAAAGAGCCGAACGAGACTGTCTTGAATACGGGCCAGGACTGGAAGCTCACAGTGTATGGCATTCACTACTTTGGGTGTTACTACGTCTTTTACTAATTCCAGTAATGTTCCCCAATCAGTAAAGTTAATTTGATGACGTGTCTTAGTACCAAACACTATAAATAGTCGCTTATTCGGCGTGGATGCCTCCTCCAATACGATTTGATTTTGGAAACAGTTCAATGGCTTTTCCGTGGCCTCAATGACAAATGTTGAGGAATTTTCACTGTGAACAGTAGCTCGATCTGACTCTGCTGAGCTCTGCAAAGCGTGAATACCTTGTCGCGACAGAGCGTCCGCAACGCAGTTTTCTTTCCCCGGTTTATACATAACCTTTGCACCGCTCTCTTCGATTCGGGCTTTCCAACGCTTTATTTTCGAATTTGGATTCTTGTCAGAGACAGCAAATATAAGGGGCTGATGGTCCGTAAATATGTTTATATCATTTTTGCCATAGAGGTAGTGTCGCAGACAGTCCAAGGCCCATACGATTGCCAATAATTCCCTTTCATTCGTAGCATAATTTAATTCCCTTTCCTTTAGCGTTCGGGAAATCATTGTTATAGGCCTGTTTCCCTGAGACAAAACTGCACCTATGCCAAAGGATAATGCATCGGTCGTCAAATCAAATGGTCGCGTGAAATCAGGATAATGAAGAATAACGTCCTCTGATGCAAGGATACTTCTAATCTTGTCAAATGCGCTAAACTGAGACTTATCAAAACTCACCGGAATGCCTTTTGAACGGTATTTGCTGACCCTGCCACATTCACCCTTCAGAATATTCGTCAAAGGTCTTGCTATTGATGCGAAATCCTTTATGAAGCATCTATAATAGCTTGCCAAACCCAAGAACGATCTCAGCTCGAACAAATTGCTCGGCTGTTTAAACTCCTTAATGGCCTTGACCTTGTCCTGGCTTGTCTTAATACCCTCCTTTGTGACGACAAACCCAAGGAAGTCAACACTTTCTTTGAAAAATGTTGACTTTTGCCTAGACACTCGCATGTTGGCCTTAAGCAGGCTCTTTAAAACCTGTCCGATATGAACAATATGGGATTCTTCAGTTTCGGAAAAAACAATAACATCATCCACATAAACGTAACAGATTCTTCCTATCTTATCCCGTAGTACATCATCTATGGCCCTCTGAAAGATGCTTGAGGCATTCTTCAGCCCGAACGGTAGGCGGCAGAACTCATATTTGCCTCCGTTGACGGAAAAAGATGTCTTTTCTCAGTCCAATTCTGCAAGTTCAATCTGGTGGTATCCGGACTTAAGGTCGAGCGTAGTGAAAAATTTTGCCCTGCCGAGATTCGACAGTATCATATTTATACTCGGCATTGGGTATCTATCGGCAATAGTTTTCAAATTTAACTTCCTAAAATCGACTACTAAGCGTTTATTGGGCGATCCCGCAGCGTCGGTTCCTTTTTTTACCTACAACCCATATAGGGTTATTGTAAGGAGACCTGGATGGTCGAATAATGCCATTTCTGAGTAGATCTTCGATCTCCCGATTCACGAAATCGGAAGCACCCATAGGAAACGGGTATAATTTTGAATAAACTGGCTCATTATCGTCTGTCCGAATAGTCGCAACAACATTTGTGTTGAATGGTAACTTCTCATTGGGGTCATCAAATGCCTTCGAGTTCTTAAACAACATCTGCTGAAAATCTTCTTGCACTTTTGGGGGCACGACAATATCCTCAATCTTCGTGAAGTTAACTTGAGCGCATTTTTGAAAGTGTAAATCCTCACGTCCTCCATTAAACCTAATAGAATTGCCCTTGAGATCAATTGTAGCACCTACTTGCGCTAAGAGGTCAAGGCCGATTATTCCGTCAAATGTTTTAAGTCCGGGTAATAAGAAGAAATGGCTTTCTACGCCAAAAAGATCAAGCTTGCACTTGCGTTCTATTTTTTCAAAGCCATGAAGCGACTTAACAATAAAGGGTGAGTCGACGGGAACTGAAGTCGGCCATCCTATCGCTCTCTTAATGTAGCTTTTAGAGGCTCCCGTATCCACTAAAAATTTACATTGCTCCCCCGCTACTGTTCTTTGGACGAACGGAAGCAGGGATGAACCCCTAAAAAATGCACGGAATCGCTTTCATAGTCCGTCTCCTCTTCACCGTCTATGTCATCCACCGCATCGTTAGCAATCTGATTATAATGATCCTCATTTTGATCATTCCGATCATCTTCGAACAGATGGTTAACTCTTTGACGCTTAAAGTCAGACATTCTTTGAGAGTTAGTCGGTCTAATTTGAGTACTCTGCTGCTGTGCATCAAGTGCCTGGGGCATGGAGGAACCCTGAGGTCGCTGGAAGTTTGTCTGCTGACGGAACCTCGACGATGTTGGGTCTACGTCCATTTTCTCGAACTGTCTATTGTCAACAACGGGTCGTTCACCTTGATCCCTGGTAAAATACGGATTTTTTAACCTCTTTTGGTTGGAATCGAATGTTCTTTGTAGTGGACGATTCTGGGCCTGTCTGATATATTTTTCTTCTATGGACCTGGCATATTGTGTCGCAAAGGCATGCCTCTCGTGGTTTGCCTCTATTTCCTGAGCCATTGCTAGAGCTGAAGGTAAGTCTGTAGGTTGAGCAGCAAAAAGCACATCAGTTAAGTTTCTCTTTAGCCCAGAAATAAAGACACGAAGTGCATCAGCCCTATGCTTATCGTTCATATATCGGGCATGTTCAGTCTCATATGTCATGGTTGTCTTGTTTGTAAGAAGTGTGAGTTTCTTCTCAACCTCCTCATAAAACTGCGAAATAGACATCTGTCCCTGCCTGAGTGTTGTAAGCTCTTGTTCCAGCAAGTGTAATGGACGCTTATCGGAATAGGTAAAGTCAAGGCGGCTTATAATGGCGTCAAAATTAAGAACTGTATTAAATGACGATAGAACAGAATCAGCAGATCCCCTAACTTTGTTGCGGATTATGAGAACAGCTTGATAATGTCTAGAACTACCGCTATACCCTCTGAATAATTCATATGCAGCTGCTGCTGCCTGTCGCCAAGAAACATATTTTGCCTGAGACCCATCAAACTCTGGCAATGATTTCACCGCATCAAGGCCCTCATCACACTTTACATTGCCGGTTACAGCAATAGGCAAGTACACTGCAATCTCAGGAGCAGATATTGCCGAAACAGTCAATTTCTTTGTGACTTCGTCCAACTTCTTCTCAAAATCTTCTCTCTGCACCTTTAATGCAGCCACTAACGCTGCATTTATGACAGCCTGTAGTTGTTGTGGATCCATACTCTGTGTTTTCTGTTTTATATGTTCAGCCTCGTCTGTTAAAGCGAGCTTACTCAGTTGATCAATCAAGTCTTCAGAATCTGTCTCGCTCATACAACCGCCGTCAAGGTATTGGGCAGTCCCGCACTGATAACAAAGTCCGGATGCAATCAATACGAGAAAGAATTAAGAAAAATCGAACGGTCGCCAAACTATGCGCTAAGCTTATCTATTTACCGTATTCTTGCACGTGTATCAGATTTTACTATTTAGAAAAAAAAAACACCGGGACCGAGAGATAACAATGCGAGTCATCCGCTGAGAACTGTACTTTTTATGCAAAGTAAAAAATTTTTGAATTGCGATTAGTTTAAATTAATGCCAACACGTTTTCCAGAATAAATCCCTCAACTATGATTTCATCAACATTTAATTGTATTATTTTATTACTTTTGGCAATTCATAAAAAGGGTTTCACTCACATGAATCTATGATAGTTTTCCTTTTCCGGGTTTCGTTGTCGCGTTTTGTCGCCTTCTTTTTTGCCCAGGACAGTCCGTCCAAGCAAGTTAATTTCAGATTAGTTTTATTTTGCTAGTGTCTTCCAGATTATATGATTTTGTCGGGGTCGTCGACTTTGTTGGGCGCCAGATATGTTTTGATGATATGCGCGGCAAAGTAGTTGCCCGCAAGCTCCTCCAGCTGCACCGTTGCTGCAGGGGGATGTCGTTGGTGTTGGGATGGTGTTGCGGCAAGTTGCTGCCCACAACTGGGTCTAGACTTAGGATGAATACGGCAAGGGGTTGCGCGCTAGATCCTCCGCCTGCGCCGTTTGCTGCAGGAGGTGTCACCGTGGCACGTTGCTGCTCACGGATTGGATTGGGTGCTGTGGCAAGTTGCTGCCCACAGCACAATCACCTCGTGTTCGCCTCTGGAGCTGTGGTGTGCTGCAGAGTGTGGATCGGGACCAGGTGGTGGTCGCGATCGGTGACTATTGTTGATGTGACCTACTGGAATAAGCCGGTAGCAGGGTCGTAGCTCCGTCTTGATATTCAGTGGTTGAATAAATGAAAGACTCGATATTGATGATCAGCCTTTATTCTTTGACTGCTAATTCAGAAGTGTTTTTCATAAGAAGAGAGAACTTAAGACTACCCTAACTCGGGACAGATCACGGCCGCCGACCAGCATCCGAAGAACACCTTCGTGTGTCGTTCGTCGTCGCACAAAGCTTTTACTTATTACTTGTTACTTGTTAACTTACATACATATATAAAAATAACCTTTTTTTTTTATTGTTTTGGGTTTTTTCTTTTTGTTTCCTTTTGTTTTTTGTGCATATTTTTCCGAAATTTTCTGTGGGTTATGCAGTTATCATATCAATAAGCAAAGGGATTAGACATGTGACTGGGCAGCCCTGGCCCCGGAGTCGAGTGCTTATCTGTAAGGGAAAAATATATATATATATATATATATAGTGACATGTCCACATCATCACATACTACCCCATGCTACCCATTAGAGTAAACCGATATGTAAGTCAACCAAATATGTAGGTCAAACACCTAATGTAATAAACCAAAAGTCAAAGACCTAAGTTCTAGAGAAATCATAAGCATTCATTGCATTCATTGCAACACACCATTCCCACGCTCAAAGTTCGGACTCGAAAGCGGAATATCCGATTAAAGTAAAATTAAACGGAAGCACTTGTATCCAGGTCAATTCACTTGAATACAAGGGAAATTAAAATAACAAATAATAAGAAAGCTCTATTGCAAAATTTCGAGACCGAGGTTTGATTATAGATCAATAGAAATTAATAGATGAGTTCAGTTTGAGACCTCGAATAAGACGGTCGTTGTTCTTCGAAAATAAAAAACCCTTGTACACAAAATTCGGTTAATAAATAAAATAATTTTTTTAACTTACGAATTAAATACAAGTATTTAATTGGCGCAGTCGGTAGGATCACAACAAAGAGTCCTTTTGAAATACGGTACTGGTCAAACTAAAAGGATATGCTATACGACTAGCTTTCCTAGACTGGCGAATTGAATAAAGTGACCCTAAGTTAACTGTGATCCGCAAAAGAATCTACGTGCGTGTAGAATTCTATAACTGAAAAAAATCCCGTGTGGTCAGAAAAACAAATCTGCAAAATAATTTTAAAAATCCCGTGTGGTCAGAAAACAAATCTGCAAATTGACTTAAAAAAAATCCCGTGCGGTCGGAAATTAAGTTTAACAAAATTTTTAATTCCGTGATTTAACAAAAAAAACAAGACTTATAAAAATTTTAATTCTGTGCACTACCAAGCAAGAATTTTAAATCAATAACATGACAGCCCCGCAACTATCAGAAGTGCATTTGAACCAAGTGTTGGCTCAAATCAAAGAGCTGCACTACTACGATGGTACACCTGGAAAGCTGTCCGGCTTCATAAGCCAAGTTGAACAATTGCTCAACTTATACCCAACCCAAGATGTCCGGCAAACGCATATTATATACGGAGCAATCAGGCGAGTGATTGTGGACTCGGCCCTAGAAGCAGTCATACAAGCTGGCGCAACTACCTGGAATGAGATGAGAGCCGCACTAGCAGTATCATTCAAGGATCACAGGCCGTACGTCACCCTTATCAAGCAGTTGGAAGAGACGGTCTATCCAGGCAGTATTTGTAAGTTCATCGAAAACTTAGAAAATCAATATCGAAATATATTTGATAAGTTAGAGTTAGAAACTGACCATATAAAGAAAACAATCTATACTGAAATATTGAAAAGAACAATAAAAACAACAATTGACAGAAAACTTCCGGATAGAATGTATATGTCTTTAGCTCGTAGGGATATAGATACCATTCCGAAACTAAAACAAGCCACTATGGAACTTGGACTTTACGATGCAAATCCTGAAGAACAATACCTACAAAGATCAAGTGGAAAAAATCGCAGGAACGGGGGGAATAAAAATACAAAAAATAATCAAAGATATTATAATAACAGACCCAATAATTACAGTTCTTATTATTATCCCACAAGCAATCAGATTAACACTCAAACTCAAAACCCAACTCAGAATACAAATATCCAATATCAATATCCAACTCGTCCTATCGCTGCTCATCAGAGGGGCAATTATAATACTTTTAGGAATGATTTAATTCAAGGTAGGCAAAATAACCCTATCAATTATCTACCCTCTACTTCTAATAACGTAAGCAGTGGTGGACCGGTAAAAAGGCAAAGGGAAAGCCAGAGTGGACAGAGCAGGATGGATGTAAATTTTCATCAAACTGCCTCGGAAACTCAGGAAATTTGGGAAGACGAGTCAATCCCCATGTTAGAATAACGTATCATAATAATCTTTACAAAGGTATGATCGACACCGGGTCCTCCATTAATATCATTAAAGAAAATTTCGCAGGTTTGGAAGAGGAAGAAGAAAATTTGACAGTATATACCATAAAGGGGCCAATAAAATTAAAAAGAAGTATTATGATGAAGCCCAATCCAATATGTCCGTCCGAACAAAAAATTTTACGTGCATAATTTTTCTGATAATTATGATTTCCTGTTAGGTCGAAAATATCTCGAAGACACGAGGGCGAAGATCGATTATGAGAAAGAGACAGTAACCTTAGGTCCAAGGGTCTATAAATTTAGATATGAAGAAACGAAGGGCGAGACCGCACCAAAATGCCTCGACCCAAAACCAAAAATTGATTCTGCTCCAGTGGAGAAAATCAATTCAAGTAAGCAGAAGGTTAAGACCGCACCTAAGTGCCTTGAACCAAAGCTTAAACCTAAACCTAAACAACAAAAGAATGAGACCGCATCCAAGAAATGCCTCACTTCAAAAGTTGTTAATGAAACAGTGGATGATGATGCAACACATCTCAATCCCATGTCCGTTGACAACGAAATAGTCAACTTCACGATTAATAATGAGTTACGCGAATGCAATGAATATAGACTGGAACATTTAAATGTTGAAGAGGTCGAATGTCTAAAGAAGGTCCTATACGACTATAGAGACATTCAGTACAAAGAAGGCGAAAATTTGACCTTCACAAGTACCATTAAACATGTCATCCAGACTCAGCATGAGGATCCGGTATACCGTAAACCCTATAAGTACCCCCAAAGTGTTGACGAAGAAGTCAACAAACAAATCAAAGAAATGATAGAACAAGGGATCGTGCGTAAATCGAAGTCCCCGTATTGTTCTCCTATTTGGGTGGTCCCCAAGAAGGCAGACGCCTCTGGGAAACAAAAGTTTAGGTTGGTAGTTGATTACAGGAATCTCAATGAGATAACTGTTAATGATAAATTTCCCATTCCCCGAATGGATGAGATACTAGATAAATTGGGTAGATGCCAATATTTTACGACAATTGATCTAGCTAAGGGTTTTCACCAAATCCAAATGGATGAAAATTCTATTACAAAAACAGCTTTCTCAACAAAGCATGGGCATTACGAATACACACGAATGCCTTTTGGCCTGAAAAATGCTCCAGCAACTTTTCAGAGATGTATGAATAATCTCTTGGAAGACTTGATCTACAAGGATTGTTTAGTTTACTTGGATGATATAATTATTTACTCCACTTCATTGGAGGAACACATTTTATCTCTAAAGAAAGTCTTTGAGAAGCTGAGAGATGCCAATTTGAAACTGCAGCTAGACAAATGCGAATTCATGAAACCTAATCCAAACAAAACAAACGCAATTACAAATTTCCCATTACCTAAGACGCCAAAACAGATAAAATCATTTTTGGGATTATGTGGGTTCTATCGCAAGTTTATCCCTAACTTTGCCAAGGTAGTTAAACCTATGACTCTTAAATTAAAGAAAGGTGCAGTAATTGATACCAAATGCAAGGATTACGTCGAGTCATTTGAAAGACTAAAAGTTTTGATAACTTCGGATCCGATTTTAATCTATCCGGATTTCTCAAAACCTTTTTCCCTGACAACTGACGCTAGTAATATCGCTATCGGTGCTGTGTTATCTCAGAACCACAAGCCCGTTTGTTATGCAAGCAGAACGTTAAACGAACATGAAATAAACTATGCTACTATCGAAAAGAGTTGTTAGCTATAGTTTGGGCAACAAAGTATTTCAGGTCATACCTATTTGGCAGGCCATTTGAAATAATGAGTGATCACAAACCATTAGTATGGCTGAATAATATCAAAGAGCCGAACATGAAATTACAAAGATGGAAAATTAAACTGAATGAATTTGACTACAAAATAAGATATCTCCCAGGCAAGGAAAATTATGTCGCGGATGCTCTTTCCCGCACAAAAATAGAAGAAGTCATGGTTGGCGAAGTCGCAGACAGCGTAGATGCAACCATACACAGTGCTAACGAAGATAATTTAAATTACATATCCATCACTGAAAGACCAATTAATTTCTTCTCTAGACAAATTGAGATAGAAAAAGGTGATAACGACTTAACAAGTGTAAACCATTTCTTCCAGAAACTGAAGATTAAAATAATCTATAAAGAAATGACACTTGAACTAGCCAAAACTCTCATTAAGGAATATGTGTGCACCAAGAAAAGCGCAGTTTACTTCCCCAATGATGAGGATTTTCTGATTTTCCAAAGGGCATTCACCGAAATTATAAGCCCTAACAATCTTACAAAACTATTGAGATGTACTAGGAAGCTAATTGATATATTAACATATGCCGAATTCAAGGATTTAATCCTAAAGAATCATAAGGAAGTGTTACATCCAGGTATAGAAAAAACCATTAGTTGGTTTAAAGAAGAATACTATTACCCGGATAGTCAGAAGCTAATCCAAAATATTATCAATGAATGCGAAGTCTGCAATCTAGCAAAAACAGAACATAGAGACACAAAACTGACTTACGAAACAACACCAGAAATATTAAACGCGAGGGAAAAATACGTGATCGATTTTTATCTCACAGGGAATCAAATCTTCCTATCTTGCATTGATATCTATTCGAAATTTGCCTCATTAGTTGAAGTAAAAAGTAGAGATTGGCTAGAAGCAAAAAGAGCTATAACAAAGATATTTAATGACATGGGAAAACCTCAGGAAATAAAAGCAGATAAAGATTCAGCTTTTATGTGCATAGCTTTGCACAATTGGTTGACATCTGAAGGCGTAAATATTTCAGTTACAACTAGCAAAAACGGTGTATCTGACATAGAAAGATTTCACAAGACTGTAAATGAAAAGTTGAGAATCATTGGTAGTGAACGGAATATAGAAGATAGATGCACGAAATTCGAAACAATTCTATACGTCTATAACCATAAAACCAAACATAATACTACCAAGAGATCTCCAGCAGATATTTTTCTATACGCAGGCAGTCCCGATTTTAACGTACAACAAAATAAAATCGATAAGATTGAACAACTAAATAAAAAGAGACATGATTTTGAAGTAGATACAAAGTACCGACAAGCTCCACTTGTAAAGAGTAAAATCACCAATCCATTTAAAAAGACAGGAAGGATTGAACAGGTAGACGACAAACATTTTGAGGAAGTTAACCGCGGCAGGAAAATCGTACATTATAAATCAAAATTCAAGAAGAAAAAGAAGATTAATAAAAGCAAATACGATAATTCCAGACCGTCCGAAGAAACTTAAGCAAAGCATTCTTCCAATATTGCTTACTTGTATGATTCCCCTTATCACCATGGTCCAAGGCAGTAGCATAGAAGTAAACCCAATCAGTGCAAAAAATGGATACCTTATATTCCAAACGGGAACAATGGAAATTCCTACAAACTACGAGTACCATTATTTAAGTATAAATATAACAAAGACAATGCTTATGTTTGAGAAACTATTAGAGGAGGCAAAGGATTTTCCCGAAGTACTCCAAATACAGTATTTAGTTGAGAAACTAAAACGAGAAATTAATGGTTTGAGAATTATTAGGCGAAATAAAAGAGGTCTTTTGAATGTAGTAGGAACGGCGTATAAGTATCTATTTGGCACATTAGACCAAGATGATAGAAATGAGTTGGAAGAAAAAATTAATAACTTGTCAGCAAATTCTGTGCAAAACCATGACCTAAATATGATCATAGACGTAATAAACAGTGGAATTGACGCTATTAATAAACTCAAACAAGAGAAAGAAAAGGATAAACAATTAGCAGTACTAATTTTTAATTTGCAACAATTTACCGAATATATAGAAGATATTGAGTTAGGAATGCAATTGACTAGGCTAGGAATTTTTAATCCAAAATTACTTAAACATGATTATTTAAAGCAAGTAAATTCGGAGAAAATACTAAAAATTAAAACATCAACTTGGCTTAAAACAGATTCAAATGAAATATTAATTATTTCCCACGTTCCAAACGAAATAACTAAAGTACCAGTTTTTGAAATAATCTCATATCCAGACGAGTTCGAATACATTCTAACCGAACCTATATTTGATAAATTCTATATCTATGAAGATAAAGTTTATAATAAAAATTCAGGAAAATTAATTTTCGACAAATGCATAGTTGGACTTATTAAGCAGGAGAATACCGAATGCAAATACACAAAAACTCATAAAAATTTCCAAATCAACCACATAGAACCAAATATATTATTAACATGGAATATTCCCGAAACAGTTATTAACCAAGATTGTATAAACAATAAAATTGTAATATCAGGAAACAACATTGTTAAAATAAAAAATTGTACCATGCAATTAAACGAATTTATAATCTCGAATAACATAGCCGATTTTACACAAACAGTTTATATTAATAATAACGTTACCAAAACGGAACCATTAGCTTATTTACAGACAAAAGAAATTATAAATTTACATGTAAAATATTACAGTACATTCCAAATTATTTGTGTCACAACTTTTGTAATTACCATTGTAAGCGTAATTTTGTACTTAACATATAAGTTCAAAAGTATACCTAAGAAAATTATGTTAAAATATTGTAAATCAAAAGAAGAACAACCGCACACAGTAATTAATGATAATATTGAAACAAAAAGTAATGTAACCCAAACAGACAACAACAACAATATTATGTTTTACCCGACTTATCCAAATTTAAGTGACCTGAGGACAGGCCAAATTCAAAGGTTGGGGGAGTGACATGTCCACATCATCACATACTACCCCATGCTACCCATTAGAGTAAACCGATATGTAAGTCAACCAAATATGTAGGTCAAACACCTAATGTAATAAACCAAAAGTCAAAGACCTAAGTTCTAGAGAAATCATAAGCATTCATTGCATTCATTGCAACACACCATTCCCACGCTCAAAGTTCGGACTCGAAAGCGGAATATCCGATTAAAGTAAAATTAAACGGAAGCACTTGTATCCAGGTCAATTCACTTGAATACAAGGGAAATTAAAATAACAAATAATAAGAAAGCTCTATTGCAAAATTTCGAGACCGAGGTTTGATTATAGATCAATAGAAATTAATAGATGAGTTCAGTTTGAGACCTCGAATAAGACGGTCGTTGTTCTTCGAAAATAAAAAACCCTTGTACACAAAATTCGGTTAATAAATAAAATAATTTTTTTTTAACTTACGAATTAAATACAAGTATTTAATTATATATATATATATAGAAAAAAACATAACATAAAACACATGACACAACCAAAAAAATGTGAAACAAAATTTGCCAGGTTCCTGTATTTGTTTCCCGTATTTATTTGTATTTATTTTTTGGAGGGTTGAGAAAGCGAGCGCCAGCCAGACAATTATTAAGCAAAAGTTTAACGAATTATAAATAAAATGGGTAAGGGGAAATATAGGAAAAATATATGAAAATGTATAAATATATGTATGAATATATACAAGATTATCTGAATATATATATAGGTATTTAACCGACCTTACCAAAGCACTATGGGGAAAATGACTACTTTATCTGGCATTTATTATTGTAAGTTAACCAAACGAGGTATTTCACTGCAGTTTTTTTTATTATGTTGCTATAGACCATTAAAAGCTATTTTAGAAAAATGGGCGTGTTAACGCCCCTTTCGCCCAAAAAATCGAAAAAAAATAATTTTCATGAAATTTTTTGATATAAACTTTCAAAATTCAGTCACCTAAAAGTGTTTACGTTGCAAATAGGTATTTGGCCACGCCCCCTTCCGTCCCAAAATAATGAAAAACCAGTTTTTTATTAATTTTTTAAATTACACATTCCACATTTCTCTTACAAATGTTATCTCTGATAGCACAATACTGCTCCTTGGTCAATCCTTGATCCAAAATGAATGCCAATGCTTTATCTTTGGACGCACCTATAGGCTGCTCAATGGGCTTTGTGAATCCTTCCCTGATCGCTGCATGAACAAGCAAGAAAACATCAATATTTCGGAGTTTGCATAGTTCCGCTGCCTGCAGTCTTTGAGCCCTTTCACCTTTCGATTCAAATGGAAGAAGTGGCCGTTCAAGTGGTCTATTACTTTTTGTTTAAAGGCAAAGTTGTAGTATCCAAATCCATTGTGAAGGTTTTCTTTCAAAGTATTTAAAAGTACTATTACATTTAAGCCAATTATACTGCAAATTGTTGCAAAATTGGTGGTTTTTTACTTTTAAAATATTTTCATCCTCATTATTGCTCTCAAGCAGTTCAAAATATCATTGAATTGCCTTCTCCCGTTCGTGCCGGCCCCTCTCGCTGTTCCACACAGCAAACAAATTTAGTGAGGTTACCTAATGGAAATGTGAATTGCGGCAAAAGAGGGAAAAAGAGGACATTAACACAAATACCAGTTAACTCAGAATTGACAACGCTACAACAAACACTTGGACAAACACCTAAATAATGCTAAACTATTTAGATAATCCTTTCCAATGTTGAAATTTGTTTATAAAAATCCAGTTTTTGAAGCGATTATAAATCGACAAAATATTAGTATACACACGCACAATTTGAACAATGTTTTATATTAAACACATAGTGAAAACCTGCGAGATTAGTGTTCATGACTTGATTTTCTTTTAATCGTCTTGAAGTCGCCAAAATATTAAAACAAAACTCAGTAAAAAATTTACAAAACATAGCCGAACCTGCTTTCGATTGCAACAGCCGACTTAGCAGCTGTTATTCTCACATGGCGGTGTCAAATTTAACATTTTGAGTTTGGGCCATAACAGACTGATGTTTTCTTAATGCATTATCAGCAAATTTGTGTTAATTGAAAAACTTTTAAAAAACATGCAAATGCCAGATAAAGTAGTAATTTTCCCCATAGTGCAAAGGGTTGCTTCTTGACAATAAAATCGAAACATAAATCGAAATATGGAAAATTGTAAAATTCGAATAAGAAAATTCACGCGGTGGGCAAAGATATTTTCCCGCTTTGTGAGTGATGTGAGGGGGAGTTGAGGGAATCCTGGGAATTGTAAAGCTGTCAAATTTGAATTACAAAACTTTATAATCCAAAAAATACAACAACAACAACAGCTAGAGGGAGATGGCAAGACAAAGAGAGAGAGAGAGGGGTAGACTTGAAGGAAAAGCCGAGAAGGAGTTGTGAATTGCGTGCCCCAAGGGGGGGCTTTGCTATCAGAGGAAAATCCCTTCCTCCCCACCCCCTACCTCAGAAAATAACCTTACCCCCCGGGAATCAATTCAATAACTTCTGTGTCTTTGTCTGTGTCTGTGTGTGCGTGTGTGCGTAATGACTGAATGACGGAATGACTGTTTGACTGACTAACTGACAAAAAACGTTAATTCTGCGAATTCACGAAACTTCAACTTGCAAAATGTTTGATTTATGCCTTTGAATTGTTGTAAATTCCTGCTCCTCTCTAGAAGCCCCCTCCTCCTACCTTTACAATTTTGCAACCCCTTTTCCGAGAACCTCCTTTCAGGTCTCTTGACTCATAGAACAGAAACTAAAAATAGTATCAGATGCCAAGGGTTGTTCTTATAATTTCCAAGACTAGTTAATATTTAAGACTTTTAAATTTAACTAAAATATAAACAAAATATATTTAAAAAAAAGTTAAAAATTAGCATATTATAAATCACATATAAGTGATTACCATATGTGACCCCTTTTTTACGTGTGTGTCTTTGTTTCAACTTTGTATTTTTGCTGTTGCCTTTCTTTTCTTTTTTATTTTCCTTTTTTCTTGTACTTTCTTTATTTTCTTCGCTTATTTTTTTGTTTTTCTTTCATTTCTGTATTATTTTTGCTTCACTTCTTTGTTATCTTTTGTTGCAAATTGCCAACTTGGGCATTGCCAGGCTGCAAAAAAATGCAACAGCCGAAAAACAAAAGCCTCGCCTTGGCCCGGGCGTCAAAGCTCTGGGGTGCACTTGGCAGACTTTAAAGCGGAGCTCTGCCTCCCACTGCCTCCTGCCTCCTCCTCCTTATCAGCTTCATCCTCCGCTTCCTCCTCCTCCCTCTTCCCTTATCACACCAGCCCTTTCACGGCATCCTTGGTCCCGCATCGCCCGCGAGCTATTCCTTTGCCAGAAAACACTTGAAACAATCAAAAATCAATGACAAGCTGCAGCAAAAGCAAAATAATAAAACCAGTCAGGCATATTACACTGCTTGAAAAATTCGACATACAAGAATTTTATAGATCAAGTGATGCAGAGTTAATTATTACATATAAAAATATACAAAAGTTAACAGAAATCTAAGTATTTTATTTCAAGGATTTTAAATATTAAGCAGACCTCAAAAAACTTAATAAAAATATACTTTTTTAAAGTATAAATATTAATAAACATTTATGATTAAATAATTAATATAAAAACTTGAGGCAATTAAGAGTTTTTGTGGAAGAAATTAATTGTGAACTATTCCGTGTTTTTTAAATAGTTAAAAATATTGAATTCTATCTATTTTAATGTATAAATTTCTTTATATCAATTTCTTTTAAAGTATAAATATTTATATAAATTTATACCTAACCAATTAATATTAAAAAATATAAAGGGTTCAAGGAATCTTTTTATTTTTAAGGGAAGAAAGTATTTAGAAATCCACTTAACTTTAATAACTAAAAAATATTTCAATTATTTATTATTTTTTAATAAAATTTGTTATATTTAAATCTCATATTTCCTTGCTTACTTTTTCAATTGAATATTGAAGTTAATTTCTTAGGTTTCTTATGAAATTACCCCCCATTTTGCTCTTTGCATTATCACATAAAATCCAGCAAGGAATATGAAATACAAAAAAAAGAAAACAACAACAGTTGACGACATTGAGACGAAGCTGTAGCTTCTTTCCCCTTGCCCCTTTCCCCCTCTTGGCCAGTGTGTTGCCTTTTACTCATTTGTCTTTTGGCTTTTTGGAAATTAACAACAGAGAGTCAACCCCCTTTTAGAGTCAGCCTCAGTCCCCCCCGCCTTCTTCTCAGCCTCCTCCTCCGCCTACGTCTCTGGGCTGCCTTGGCAAAAGTTACCTCTTTTTTATATATAAATATATATATATGTGTGTGTGTGAGCTATCTATATCCATCAACGCTCCACTCAGCCCCCGTGGCAGTCATATATATATTTTAAAATTTTTATGCCCGAATGAATTTTAATTCCTTTGACGGTTTTTGCCGTTGCCATTGGCAGCTGACGGCCTAAAAGTCTGCAGGAAAAAAGCAAAAAAAAACAAAAAACACAAAAAATAAAACAAGCTGAATTATTTTATAAGCAAGCCCTGAAGAGCTTCTCCTCGGAGTGAGTGTGTGTGTGTGTCTTTGATTGCTTATTGTTAATTTGTATTTGTAGATTGGTGTCTCTGTGTGTGTGTGCGGGTGTATGTGTGTGTGTGTGATGCTGCTGCTCGCTGATTAAACCCTTTTTTTACACCCCCAACCCCAAGAGGAGCTGGGAAAACCCTTTGCCTTTGCCTTGGCCTCATGTGGAATATAAACAGAGAAAGAAAAATATGTAAAGGAAATTGTAAAGAAAATTGCAAAAAAAAAAAATTGTAAAGAAAATTGTTTGGAAAATTTTGAAGAAAATTTAATTAATTGGGAAATGTATTTAAAATTAAATTACATGAAATAAGCTGGGGATTTTTAAAACATTATTCTGAAATGTATATATTTATTTGTATATATTATTTTTTTTATTATTCAAGCAAAAGATTCTTATAACAATAATCTGAAATACCTATATATATTTAATTTTATATATTCTAATTTTTACTTTAAAGTACTTAAGCTAAAACACAAAAAGAATGCCTATGTTCATATGGAGCCCTTTATTTTTCTTTATTAATTATAGTAAATATGTATGTGGCAAATTAAATACAATTAAATTAGGTGGGGAAATTAATTTAAAAAATAAGTTAGGAATGCGTATAACCACATATACATACATATATTTATATAAAATACAAATAAATATATACAAAATTGTAATTGTAATTCAAATACTTAAATTATACAGAAAAAAAGAGAAGCTGACTTTCTGTTTCTGTTTATTTGTAAAGCCTTAATTTTTACTGATATCTTTTTTATTGTATATTTTTCCTGGTATCTCTAGAAGCTCAATTTATTTATATTTTTTTTTCCCACCCAACTCCAAATTTTCTCTCAGTGTTAACTGACAAGAAAGGGAGCAACAGCAGCGGCATTGCCTTAATTCCTTTTGGCATTTTATGCTTCCATCTTCAACTGCCAAACGAAACGCCTCACGCGCGTCTCATGTCTTTTGCCTTCGAGTGTTTGTTATTGTTATAATTGTTATTGTTTGTTATTATATATATATATATATATATATATATCTATATAGAAATATATATATACATATATATAATATATGTGTATCGACTGCTTTGTCAATTGTTATGCAAAAAGGGTAAGATTCTCCCTGGGCTGCTTGGCAATTTTGTTAATTGCAAATCGTTTGCTTTGCCAACGCTTCGCCCCATAATTTTTGCGTGTGTTCCATTTGGAAAAATGATTACCCAAAATAGGAAGAGGAGTATACCAGCCCCTTCTCCATGACCAGGTCCGAGTCCCTTTTGTCCTGTCCAGGGGAAAAATGTAAATTTTCATAATTTTTACAAACACAACCTCCACTGTTCGAAAGTATTTGTTATAGTTTGTTTGATTGCTGTTAGATCCTACACCCAGGACTCTCTACACCCACAACCATCAGCACAGCAGCCTCCTCATCAACCACAGAAGAAGAGTTGCAGAAAGTTTCTACTTTTCAACCCTTGAAAATGAAAATGAAAATGATTTCTGCTGTCTCTCCTCGCCCTGTGCTGTGTGTGCTGCTGCTGCTTCATCGTCTTCGTCGTTGTCCTCATCCAAAAAGTTGATTTATCGTTTTAATATTTCTTTCATGTTTCGGTCGCTTTTCAGCTTTCGGCGTAAAATACTCGAAAAGTCCAAATACTTCTCTCGCCGAACCAAAAATCGAAATGACAGTTTTTTGACCTCCGCCTCTCCAAAAATGTTCTGGCATTAATTTGCATACGAAAAAGGGAACCAAGCATTGGCATTGTTGCCAAACTTCAAACTTTCAACCTTCATTTACGTTTACTAATTAAGTTGGGGGATATAAATAAATACTTTTCGGGGTATTTATTGCCTTAAGAACTTTAGTTGAAATGCATTTTTGTAGAGCTTACACAAGCGAGAGGTATTCGTAATTACAAAATTTGATTTGAAATTATTAGAAAATATCTTGGGCTTAAAAATAAATATTTTGAGTGGACTTAACTTTAAAGCATTTGAAACAAGGTTTACTAGCTGAGAATATCATTTACCCAAGAACTATGTGGATTTTTGAAGTTTAAAAAATGTCCCAGAGTGGTTTAAAAATCTTGTGATTATATATAAACATTTTCCAGAAACTTCTAGGCTATTTTTAGCTTTTAAACTAAAATTTAAAATAATTCAAAAGAAGGTTTACTGACTGTGAAAATTATTTAGCAGAAAAGTTTGTTTATATTTGAGGTAAACATATTTTTAAAAATGTTTTATTGTCGTGAATTCTGCTTTAAAAATATTTTGTGCTTTTAAGAAAATATGTACAGTAATTGATGTGTCTTTTTAAGCCTGTAAATTTAATATAAAATAATTTACAAAGGTATTTACCAGCTGAGAAAATTAATAATCGCTACAAAAAAAATTCGAAAAAAATATTTCATTGTCTTAAAATTAAAGTACAGTTTCCACCATGTGTGTGTCTCTGAGGAAAATCCCTTCCCCGGTGCCCCCTTCGACTTGTGCGCTAATTACGTTTATTTAAGAAAAGCTGCGAAAAATTTCGCTTTTGGAAAATGAAGCAAGGCAAAGGCAAGGGGTTGCTTGGTCTTGGATTGTCTGGCAATTAGAAGCCACCCTCACGGACGCCAGGGCTGCCTTACCGCACCCATAAGATTTATATGCAATTAATTTGAGTCAGTTGTCGTCTTGTCATGCCTTTTCCCCAACCTTAACTCCTCCATCTCCTCCTCCTCGTATGCTAATGAAAAATCGAACACGCATGCCGGCAATTTCCCAACCCTTCTTGACATGTGTGTGTGTGTATGTGGGGGTGGTGGTGTCCCGGATCCCTGTATCCCCTGGAGTTGGAGGTCCTTTGATTGATAATAGAATTAACTGGCGGCTCTCGGCGGCTGTTTTGCATTTTTCGGCATGCCACACACGCATGTTGTTGATGCTTTTTTAATGCCAATTATGTTGCTGTTGCTGTTGCTGGGACCGGGACCATTGTTGTTTATGGCCAATAATCATCATGGGCCCATCCACAAATATTGATAAAATAGACACGTGAAGTTCCCAGCTCAACTCCTATGGTGTTCCCATGTTGATGAAATTATTGTTTATGCCCATGTTCGACACAAATCTTGCAATGACACGCAAATTTGTAGTTAGAATTATGTTGATTCCCGTCTATATTTTCTATATTTGCATATGGGTTACTTCGATATTCGAAGTTTTCTTTCCTTTTGGGTAGCACGCATATATTTACGATATTTAATTATCATTATTTATTAATATTCATATTGATTTTACATTGCTAATTATTTGATTTGTTTATGAACTTATAAAGAGTAAGACTTGTACTTTCAGCTCAATTCAGCTTAAAGCAAGAACCTGAAAAGCAAGAATGACGTAGTAAAAATCATAACTGAGCAGTACTACCAAAATATCTAACTAAAAACCTAAGGGAAACACTAACTTTCCCCATAATAAAAGTAATAAGAAAACCCCTTAAAAACTGGTTTTCCCATGAAAGTAATAAGAAAATCTTAACATATTCCCTAATAAAATCAATCGATAAGGAATTTCAAGGGAAAACTTTTGCTTGGCATCTGCCTGGCGTCAATTAAAAACCGCGCCATAAAATTAATTTTAATCACATAATAAGAGATACACGCACACACACAGAGTGACATGTGTGTGTGAGTGTGTGTACCTGGGCTGTCATTAAAAAATTTCGTTGCATGCCACACGGCGGCAGGGCTGCCGAAAAACTTTATCTTGTCAACTTTGTGGGGGTGTCGACGCACTTAAGAAAAATTCCCTTGTCAAATTTGCCAATTATCATATTTTCATCAAACAAACAAAGTTCCAAACAAAGCGGGTGGAAAGGGATGCTGATGATGGTGCCTTTGGGGGTGGGATTGTGCCTGCTTTTCTTACCACCTGAGGGGGGGATTCATCACGTGTGTGTGTGTGCCAGGAGCAGCCTCAGCTTTAGCCGACATTGACGTCGTTGTTAATTTTATTAAAAATTATTTTATAACTCGCAAAGAACTTTTACAGCAGCGAGCTTAACATGTATATAAAAAAACCTGTACCCAGAGGGAACAGAGGCAAAAACAAGAAAGCAAAAACGAGTACAGTTATCGATAAATATTAATATATATTTTACCAAATTACATTTTAAAAACATATATTTAATTATTTAGAGTTAACTTGACAAAAACATTAAATATTTATACAAAAAACACCTCAAAAATATGAAATTCAATAACAAACAAGAACAAGCAAGCAAAAACGAGTACAGTTATCGATAAATATTAATATAAGTTACCAAATTATAAAGTTAACGTTAAATATTTATACAAAAAGCACCTCAAAAATATGAAATTCATTATTTTTCCCCTCCCTTTTTTCAGATTAAAGCACTTATGGAGGAGCTGCAACGCCTGCAGGCCCTGGAGCAAACGCACCAGGTGCAGATCCAGCGCCTGGAGGAGCACCTGGAGGTGAAGAGGCAGCACATTATACGCCTGGAGGCTTGCCTGGACAAGCATCAGCAAGCAATAATAATAACAACAATAATAGTCAGAGCAGTGATCACAATAAGCTAAGTGCCGCCGCCGCCGCCACCAAGGCCGCCGCCTCAGCATCCTCCAGTGATCCTGCGGAGAGCAGTAAGACCACCACCACCGCCCAGGTGATGGACAACGACGATGAGGAGGAGGAGCAGGAGGAGGACGAGGACGACGAGGTCATGCTGGTGGATGCCAGTGAAGAGGTCAAGGCGCAGGAGAAGGTGAAGACGGAGGAGCGACATGGACGGCGGATGGACGATGAGGAGGATGAGGAGGAGGACGAGGAGGATCAGATCAGCGAGGATCGGGCCTCAGATCGGAGAAACGTCAGCGATAGCAATGAGATCCAAATCGAAAAGGCACAGCAGTGAGTTTTGATTTATTTCTTTATTAATGTTAAATATATTGTTCAGACGAACATGAATAAATATATAAGAATTGAAATAATCTATGTACAACTAATAAACCGCTGCAGCAATGTAATTTTGTCTGCCTATATAAACAACGCTTGAGCGTGAGATATAAATATCTGGGAGTATACAAAGAACTCCGCGTGGGTTCATCCCTTAAAAATACTAGCGGTCGCGTACATTTCCCTAAAAGATAAGGAATAAGACTCTTTCCCACGTCTGGGGAACAGATCCACTGCGTTGGTCTAGTTAGAGATAAGATTAGAATATGTAAATCTCATGTTAGCTACCTAAGCTAGAACTTAGAGAAAATAAAAACAGTTTGAAATATCAACTCAACGAATGAAGGTCTTTTTATTTGGATCCTTTCATTTTGGTCAATCGAGCCTTAAATCAACTCTGCAGTTTCCCCCTGATTGGTAAGGGACTCAGAGAAAGGCCAGCTCCTTTAAGTATTGCTAAGTTTATCTTGCAGCTAAAGGTAGCGAAAATAATTAACTCTTGTTTCCCCCTGCGTGGTAAGGAACAGAGTATAACAAAAAAAAAAGCAAAAAGATACAAAAGAATCTTTTATGTTTTAAATTAAAACAAACACCTTATAGTATTTAAATAACTAAAGGTCGTTTTGTTTGCCATAATAATTTGTGGTAAGGCGTGCTTGAGGCCATACATCAGCAATTGTGAAAAAAAAGTGCCAAATAAATGCCATAGCGCATTGATAAACAGCTCATAAATTGAGTGCAGTGTAAATGCCGTTAGAGCATTTAATAAAAAAAAGTGCCAAATAAATGCCATAGAGCATTGATAAACAGCTCAGAAATTGAGTGCAGTGTAAATGCCGTTAGAGCATTTAATAAAAAAAAGTGCCAAATAAATGCCATAGAGCATTATATAAACAGCTCATAAATTGAGTGCAGTGTAAATGCCGTTAGAGCATTAGAAAAAAAGAGTGCTAAATAAATGCCTCTTCTGACTGGACTACAAAAATAATAAAAATGTGCCAAAAACAAAAATCATCTTTAAACATCGACGTAAAACATAAAGAATGAAGGAAGGAAGACCCTGTAAAAATATCATCGCCAACAACAGCAGGAACTACAGCAGCCACAACAACAGCAGCAGCAACAACAACAGCAGCAGCAACAACAGCGCATCGCCACCATCGGACACCAACATCAAAAAGGACGCAAGATAAGCTGAACATCACTTATTTTAATTTTATTGCTCTAAGAATTTTTTTTTGGTTAAAAAAAAAAAAAAAAAAAAACTGATTATTATTACAATTAAAAACTTGTGAGATCAAGGTCATCAACAAACAACAAAAAACATAATTTCTTATACCTACCATAAAAAAAAAAAAAAAAAAAAATAGATCTTTAAATACTAAATAAAAATTCATAATGATGTCCGAAAAAAGCATTCAATTTTTAAAAAAGCAGTCCGAAATTATTTTGGAAATTAGGAAGTTGGAAGCAAAACCAACTTTGTCAGATTCCGATTTAGTAAGCTTAGAGGAGCTTCAAAAATGCTTCATTGCTAATCATAGCAATTTAATAAAGATCGGCGTTGTCGATCATGAATATTTTAATTCAAAGCAGTATGACCTAATAATGATGGTCTTAGCTCAAATTAAAATTAAAGCAGAGAAAAGTAAAAGTAGTTCCGTTGAGCACACAGCCCCTGTTTCAAACCCGGAGAAGAAGGGTATTCCAAGAACAGAGGGTATGGCACAAAAGCCAAGTGACAATACTATAAAAATAGAGCAGGCGTTCCGAAATAACGTTAGTCAATTTAAAGAATATTTAGATGAGACGTCAAAAATGATAGATAGTAGTCCAGATTTCCTTAAAATAAGGAAAAACAAAATAGAGTTCCTTTGGAACAAAATATATAACCTGATAGAACAGGTTAATACTTATTTCGAAAGTTCGCTATTTAATGAAGAAATTAGCGAACTTGAATTTGACAGGCAGAATATTTTAGCAGCCATAAATAGTCGACTCAGTGGAGAAAACAGCAAAGCTGAAATGTCGACGGTTGTTAAGGCAGAGGAGTTACCAACCCTGCCTAAAATCCAGATACCCACTTTCTTTGGTGATTCCAAAGAATGGGATCTTTTTAACGAGCTCTTTACAGAGCTCATTCATACGAGGGAGGATCTTAGTCCTTCACTCAAATTTAATTATCTCAAGTCAGCTTTAAAAGGTGAAGCCAGGAATATGGTGACTCATTTACTGCTTGGCTCTGGAGAAAATTACGAAGCCACTTGGGAGTTTTTGACCAAGCGGTTTGAAAATAAAAGAAAATTTTCTCAGAGCACATGAATAGGCTTATTGATATGCCAAGTTTAAATTTGGAATCAAATAAGCAAATTAAGACATTTATTGACACGATTAACGAGTCAATTTATATTATAAAATTAAAGGCACAATTGCCAGAAGATGTGGATGCAATTTTCGCTCACATAATTCTTCGAAAATTTAACAAAGAGTCGCTCAATTTATTTGAAAGCCATGTCAAAAAGACAAAAGAAATCCAGGCACTTTCTGATGTCATGGACTTTTTAGAGCAAAGGCTCAATTCTATTTCATCATTTTCACAGGAAGATGAACCTGTGAAGAAGATAATTAATACTAACATTAATACAAATTATATTGACAATTGTGCATATTGCAAATTAGCGGGGCATTATTTAATTCAATGTCACGAATTTAAAGTAAAAAACCCAGGAAAAAGGTTTGACTGGGCAAGAAAAAATCGGATTTGCCTGAGATGTCTTAGGCATCCATTTAATACAAAATGTACAAGTGAGCAGCTTTGTTCGACTTGTCGAAAACCGCACCACACGTTACTTCACTTGTCAGGTCATAATCAAGGACAAGTGAATACGTTTAGGACAACAGGGCAAGCGTTGTTAGCCACTGCCCTGATCCAAGTTAAATCCAGAAATGGAGATTTTAAAAAGTTAAGAGCTTTGATTGACAATGGGTCTCAAAGTACAATCATTTCAGAGGAAGCTTCACAAATTCTGCAATTACGCAGAAGAAAAGTGTACACAGAGATTAGTGGAGTATCTTCTATTAAAAAGTGCATTTCAAAACATAAAGTTAATCTGCACATTAGAACCAAAAATAATTTAAAGGTAGAAGCTATTGTTCTACCAAAGCTAATGAAAGCACTTCCAGTCAACACAATTAATGTTGATCAGGAAAAATGGAAGGGCTTTAAATTAGCCGATCCCAATTTTAACAAACCAGGTCGTATTGATCTAATTATTGGAGCAGACGTATACACTCACATTCTGCAAAATGGAGTTAAAAAAATAGACGGGCTCCTACGGCAAAAAACGGTATTCGGTTGGATTGTGTCGGGCTGCACAAAAACTTCTAGAAAATCATCAATCGTTTCAAGTACGATTTTGGTTAATAACTGCGCTCAACCCAAAATTAAACCAAATGGTTTTAAAAATAAATTAAAGATCCCTGTTCAAGAAAAAGTATTTGCAGAAAGTAAAAGTAGTCGGCATTTAGTTCCCCCGGCAGGACCTCACTTCGGAGGTATTTTTAAAAGTAAAGAAATTTCCAATTTTAACCAAAGGCAAAAAATCATCAAGAATGAAAATTGTCATCCAGAAATATCGCCTTTAGGAAAGGTGGAAAAACTCCATAAAGAAAAAAATGATAAGGTCCGAGTGGCTAAAGTAAAGATGCGGGAGGGATTTATCACCAGACCCATTAAAAAAATTTGTCCATTAGAAGGTATAAGTTCTGTTGAAAAAAATGAGGTTGACCCTGAGCAAAAAAGACGAACTAGAGCGACATTGGGGATGTCCAAGATCGGTCATGGTCATGGTATCATGGTCTAGTTGCCCACGATAATATTCAATCGTCCGAAAGCGAAGAATCGCTATCAACGCCTTATATAGGGGAGGTTAGTGAAGTTCCGAAGATTATTTGGAATCCGCTAAAACTATCGTTATTAAATCATACTGCAGAATTTGAACGATTAAATAATGAAATTAAAAATATGAAGGAGCATCATCAGAAATTAAAGGACTTAGATTTCCATCATATTTCCGGACATGCTGGATTAATTATTGCATTAATAATAACAGTAGTGTAAATGTTAACTGTTGATACAAGCAACAAAATTATTAAGAAATTATATATACATAGATAAGATTACAGTCCACTATATCGTTGTTTGTAACACAAAAAATATGTACTTCAAGAATTGTAAACAAATAAAATAAACATATTACAAGCCACGGCCGTTGCAAATGTTAGTTGCACAATAAATTATATCGAATAAAATAAATACAGTCCACTTTTTTATAATGCATCTAATTTTAATTTTACATCTACTTTTGCTGGCCCTTGGCAGAATGTTCAGACGAACATGAATAAATATATAAGAATTGAAATAATCTATGTACAACTAATAAACCGCTGCAGCAATGTAATTTTGTCTGCCTATATAAACAACGCTTGAGCGTGAGATATAAATATCTGGGAGTATACAAAGAACTCCGCGTGGGTTCATCCCTTAAAGATACTAGCGGTCGCGTACATTTCCCTAAAAGATAAGGAATAAGACTCTTTCCCACGTCTGGGGAACAGATCCACTGCGTTGGTCTAGTTAGAGATAAGATTAGAATATGTAAATCTCATGTTAGCTACCTAAGCTAGAACTTAGAGAAAATAAAAACAGTTTGAAATATCAACTCAAAGAATGAAGGTCTTTTTATTTGGATCCTTTCAATATAATATATATTTTTGTATATTTTTTATTAATCATACATTTCTCTTTATTTATTTTTTAAATAGCAGTCCTTTGGACCTTAATGTGCTCAGCCCGCAGTCGGCCATCGCCGCTGCCGCCGCCACGACCCCAACAAATTCCAGGAGCTGCTCATAGAGCGGACCAAGGCCCTGGCCGCCGAGGCGCTCAAGAATGGCGCCAGCGATGCCGTCAATGCCATTAGCGAAGGTGAGTCCCCGTCCCCGTCCCCCCCAGAAGCAAACAGCAAGAGGCACCATCAAGCTCATCATTCCAATTATTTTGCCAGGGTGGATCAAAACAGAGAAATAAAAAAAAAATGCAATAACTAGTCATTAGTTTTAATTAATAACTTGAAGAATTTATACATCAACAAATTCTGAAATTTATTATGAAACATTTGAAAAGCAATTAAAAGAAAGTCAGTTCAAGTCTCTCTACAAAAGAGATCTCTTGCAATCTCTTGAAATACTCTTATTGATCCACCCTATAGCTCACTATATACATACTTCCGGTCCTTCTCCTCTGATTTCTTGGCTTTATCAATTCGTCGTCGTCTTTGATTTGAAACCGACACGCGCTTCGCAGGCTTTGCATTTATTATTTTCCTTTTTTTATGGTTTATTTGAGCGCGATAAACCCGGCAAAGAAGAAGGTTATATATCGCATATATGTATATATATGTGTATATGCACTATATATATATAGCAGAAATCAGAAATCAGCAAAGAGGAGACTTGGACTTGGCGCCAGATTTTATGGCCTGAAGACGCGGCGAGAATGCTTTTATTTCCACAAATACATAAAGTATTTCTTCGTTTTCTTTTTTTTTTTTGCTGTGGCTAAATATTTGCATTCCGGTCATTTATTATCAATCATTATCATTAATATAATAAGCAAGATCATTGTTGTTGTTAATTGTTGTTGTTGTTAATTGTTGTTGTAGTTGTTGTTGAGTTCTGCATGAGTTTATCGATAGCAGAAAAGAACTACTTCTACCATCACCACCACACCACCACCACTCTCTCTTACAAATCTTTGATCTACTATATATACTATATATAAAATATGATATATATATATATATATTTGTTATTTTGTTGCACTCACAAAATTGGCGAGCAAAAAAAAAAAAAAACGATAAATGGCAGAAAGTTTTCGATTAATTTTTGGCGTTTTGTTCCCTGGATGTGTTGTTGTTATACAAAAAAAAAAAAAAAAAAAAAATATATGCAAAAACAACAAAACAAATAGAGCCCCCAAATATTTGTTTTCGTTGGTTATCCCTCCGCAGAGAACAACCCCCAGAAAACGGATGTTATAGCTGAAGTTATCGATGAACCTATCGATGAAGCCTTGAGCAGCTCAAAAATCCCGACCAAAATGGAGCTACCCGATGATGATGATGATAATGATGATGATGATGCTGATGAACCGGCAACGGAAAGGGCAGACGAAACCGAAACCGAACTTGAAACCGTTAAGGAAGTATTGCTGCAGGAGCAGCTGGTCAATAGCTATTGGCGTCGCGGCTTCGATACATCGCCTCTGGGGAGCAAAACGCCAACAATTTATCAGGGCCTTAGGCCCGCCGATCCGCAGCAGCAGCAAATGCTGTTGCCGCCACCACCACCGCCACCACCACCGCCTCCACAGCCAACCATGGCGGCTCCAACCAATTCTCTACCGCCTAACCATCACCAGCAACAACACCAACAACAACAACATCTCTTTAATAATCCACTTCAACAACAACACCAACACCAACAACAACAACACCAACAGCAGCTACAGCAACAGCAACATGGACCCTCGTCCACCGCCTTGCTTAGCCAATTGGTTAACTCTACACTTTCCAACTCCAACTCAACCACAACCTCCTCTTCCTCCACCTTATCCTCCTCTCGCACAGATGCCCACCAACACCAGAGGGAACGTGAACGCGAGCGGGAACGTGAGCGGGAACGGGAACGTGAGCATCACCTGCACAGCAACAGCAGCAGCGGGAACAGCAGCTCCTCGAACCACCACCACCACCACCACCCACATTCTCACCAGCAACAGCAGCAGCAGCATCAACATCAGACAGATGGACTGAACCACCATCATGGCCTCAATCATCATCTGCATGCCAGCCTGCTTCATCCCTCGGCGGCAGCAGCAGCAGCAGCCCATCATCACCTGCATTATCATCACAGGCCCAGGCATGCATCTTGCGATAGCTATCCCGTCCCTTCTCCGTCAGCTTGTCCCACGGCTTCGGCTTGCTGAGCAGCTCCGAGACGGTGCCCTGGGACAGACCGAGTATGTATTTGGCGAACAGCCGGTGCCCGATGTTATGCACCGAGAGCAGCTCCCGTACGCGCCGCGGGATGTGCAGGGTATCCAGTGCCTGATTGGCATACTTGTCCATATTGTAGCGCAGCATCTCCTGCAGCTTGGCCTCCATGGGATCACCTTTGGGTATGAGGGACTCACCCAGCCGGCCGGCCATTGAGGCACCCGGCGGCAATTGCAGTTCCGCATCCGCGAACCTATAATGTCCGCGACCCACAACATCACCGCCACCGGCGGCCACCTGGGCGGCGGCAGCGAATTGAAAGGCAGACGGTGTGCTGGTGGCACTGGAGTTCGAGCTGGACTCTTGATGCTGGTGCTGATGCTGCTCAAGTCGCTGATACCCAAGAAAGGTGAGTGTGGCATAGCCAGTAAGAAGGGGGGGCTGCTCAATAAGGGGGTTCTTTCGGGGGTTCTTAGGAGGGAATGGGACATGATTTTTGCTCCTTAAAATATTTAATTGCCTACTTTTAGGTGCCTTTCATTAAATGTTTGCAAAGAATTTAATCATTTTTTGTTTACAACGTAAAAAATTGCACTTTAAAGTGAAAAACCTTGACCAAAGCAGAAATCTGAATTGATTTTCACTCCCTAAAATATTTCATTGCCTACTTTTGGGTGCCCTAAGTGGGTGTTTTAAGTGATTTCAAACAATTTAATATTTTTTATTTAAATTTCATTTTTAAAAGTAAAAACATTTACTTAGACTTAAACAAACCTTTGACAAAGATTCCTTAAGTAAGCTAAACAAAATCTAGCACAATTTTCACCCCTACAAATATTTCACTGCCTACTTTTAGACGTATTTTTAAATGCTTTTAAACCATTTTGTTGAAGTTATCGAAGTATATATTAGGATAACCCAAGGTTCATTGACTGAAGGGACAACCACAGAGAGAGTCCTTCAACTCGAACTTCAAACGAGGTCCTGCCAACTCCTCTACACTCTCTATCTCTCTTTCTCTCTCTCTCTCTGTGGAATATGTTCTCTCTCTTTTTATTATTTTCTTTTTTTTTTTGCTGCGTCTTTTGGCGTTTTTCATTTCGTTTGGCCGCCGGCCAAAACATTAAATTGTGAAATTTTAATTATTTTTGATTTTTGCGTATAATTAACGTGCCATCAGCACCGCGAGGCGGCGGCTACAAACTTGACGACGCTGCCAGGGGAGTAGTGTGTGCCCCCCCCGAAGAGGGGGTAGGTGCAGGAGGGGACTGGGGGTTGCAGGAAAAAAAAAAACATTTTGCGGTGCAGTTGGAGCGCCCATTTGCCTGTCGCCATAAATTTCGGCAAATTCGCACATTAGGCGTGAAAATGAACAGGAATTCGTTTCATTCTGTCGCGATTTTTTCTCTCCTTTTATTTTTTGTTTATTTAAAAATGTTGCATTTTGTTAACTGAATTTGAGAGGTCTTCAAAAGGGGTATATATGTTCTTCTTTCATATATATTTATATATATAAAATCCTACAAACTTGTTATAATTCTGTTGCCTGGGTTTCCCCTTTAATATTGATTAGTCATCAATTCGAATGGTTAAAAACTTTGGAAAAGCGTAGCCCTGGAAATACATATGTCAATGCAAAAGTATGTTTTAAATGTGCTAAGCACGCATTGCACCCCCCTTTCACCTACAGCCCCCCTCCCCGGCACTGCTTTAGGTGCGTGTGTGTGTGAGAGAGAGTGTGTGTGTTGGTCTAAGTGCATGCAAATGTTGACAATTAATTTATGACGATTACTCATGGCAGCTAAACTAACTGTGACTGTTTATAGAAGGAGAGAGGGGGGGCGAAGAGGGGGAGAGAGAAGAGAGGAGAAAGAGGGACACAGGGCGAGTGCTGACAGGGACGTAGGCACAGGGAACCCCAAGCAGGGGTTCAATTGCATGCGGAGTTAAATTTAATTAATTCATTCATTTAATAATTAATACAAAATAAATAAATAATATAGGAAAAAGAAGTTCAAATAGAAAACATTTAGAATTTTAGGACACATTAATCTGTCCCCTAATCAGTCTTAAAATTTATTTAATTAAAAATATGAATAAAAACTTATAAATATTGAAATTGTGAGTTTAAAATTTAAATTTAAATAAACAATTTGATATCTTAATTATACGTATTTTTTGTATTCAAATCTAAGTAAATACTTATAAATAAATATTTAAAGCAAGTTAAAAGTAACCCCATTTTGATAGACATATTTTTTGATGTTTTCGATCTTTTAAAAAATATGTATACAAGTTATCCAATTAATTTTTTTTAGTTAAATCAAAATATATAATATAGAAAATGTATTCAAAATTGTAAAAACAAAAACACAACAAAATTAAATTAATTCAAAAATGACTAATTAATAAGCTCCCAAGAGGTTCTAACAATTATATTCTTTGTAAACCCTTTTTTGCGCTGTGACAACTAATTCCTGCAGTCACCCCCCTTTGGAAAAAAAAGCCAGCCGCCGCCCTCAACCTGCCCCACCTGTGGTAGGAAACTCAGGTAGCTCAGGTTAACAATACTTTGAAGTCATTGTGGCAAAAGTTAACACAGGATGCGCGTCAATGAATTTTGAATTGTAATTGTTTAAAGCGCGCTATATAAAATCAGGGGAGGCTTAGAGGGGGTCTGCCAGGGGCGAGGAGGGGGGAGGAACTTAATAATAAATATAAAAAAAAGGTGGCAAAGGTGAGGGGAAATCGGTGGACGACGACGAGGACGACGACTGCCGTGACAATTGGTCTGTGAAAAGCTTGAAACAAAATCAGGAAAAATTATAAATATATATACATACATATATATAGGCAGGCAACATGAAGTTGAATTAAATGTAAACAAGAAGCAGCAACAACAAATAATAATAAAAATAATAATAATAATAATAATACGAGGAGAACTGCAACTCTGCCTTCAACGAGCCATGCAAGATCGCTGACGTGCCGAGCGTTTGAAGTCGTCTTTGTGGCTGTCCCTCCTGTGACCCCTTCTCGGAAAATGGGGGGGGGAGGAGGGGTTTAAAGCAGGGGTAGCCCCTGCCCACCCCCCGTTGGCGCAAAAGTTTTTGCGTTTTCGGTTTGTTTTTCCCTCCCCTCGAATTTCTTTCTCTGCCCTGCTGCTATTTATTTCGTCTTCTGCTTTCCGTTTTTTTTATTTAAGGACAATTGTTGCTTTTTTTTAAATAGAGGTGGTGTAAGGGTTAAGGTCTGGTTAAATTGTCAATCAAAGGGTTACGGTTTAGTCGAAGGGAAACTATTTAACAAAAGGTTAATTTGCAGCCTCTTGTAATTGATCTATTTTAAAGCATAAATGGAGAGCATAAAGAAGTTTTTAAATTTATATAAATTATAGGGTTTAAGCAAAAGGGTTTTATAAATGAGAATTGTTTTTTTTTTTTAATATTTCAACACATTTTTTAAGGAGTTAAATATTTATTTATATAATTGCTTACCTTTTTTAGGTTTTATAATTTGTGGTAAAAGATGTAGATGTAGATTTACAAACTGTTTGTTTTTTAAGCTTTAAAATATGAAGAAATATATAAAAACGTATTTAAAGAATTTCTTCTAAGCCTTAAAATTGTTGAAAATATGTATATTAATTAATTTTAATTTTTGGCGTTTTGTTCCCTGGATGTGTTGTTGTTATACAAAAACAAAAAAAAAAACGAAAACAAAATATATGCAAAAACAACAAAACAAATAGAGCCCCCAAATATTTGTTTTCGTTGGTTATCCCTCCGCAGAGAACAACCCCCAGAAAACGGATGTTATAGCTGAAGTTATCGATGAACCTATCGATGAAGCCTTGAGCAGCTCAAAAATCCCGACCAAAATGGAGCTACCCGATGATGATGATGATGATGATAATGATGATGATGATGCTGATGAACCGGCAACGGAAAGGGCAGACGAAACCGAAACCGAACTTGAAACCGTTAAGGAAGTATTGCTGCAGGAGCAGCTGGTCAATAGCTATTGGCGTCGCGGCTTCGATACATCGCCTCCGGGGAGCAAAACGCCAACAATTTATCAGGGCCTTAGGCCCGCCGATCCGCAGCAGCAGCAAATGCTGTTGCCGCCACCACCGCCACCACCGCCACCACCACCGCCACCACCGCCACCACCGCCACCACCGCCACCACCACCGCCACCACAGCCAACCATGGCGGCTCCAACCAATTCTCTACCGCCTAACCATCACCAGCAACAACACCTACAACAACAACATCTCTTTAATAATCCACTTCAACAACAACACCAACACGAACAACAACAACAACACCAACAGCAGCTACAGCAACAGCAACATGGACCCTCGTCCACCGCCTTGCTTAGCCAATTGGTTAACTCTACACTTTCCAACTCCAACTCAACCACAACCTCCTCTTCCTCCACCTTATCCTCCTCTCGCACAGATGCCCACCAACACCAGAGGGAACGTGAACGCGAGCGGGAACGTGAGCGGGAACGGGAACGTGAGCATCACCTGCACAGCAACAGCAGCAGCGGGAACAGCAGCTCCTCGAACCACCACCACCACCACCACCCACATTCTCACCAGCAACAGCAGCAGCAGCATCAACATCAGACAGATGGACTGAACCACCATCATGGCCTCAATCATCATCTGCATGCCAGCCTGCTTCATCCCTCGGCGGCAGCAGCAGCAGCAGCCCATCATCACCTGCAGCACCAGCATCAAGAGTCCAGCTCGAACTCCAGTGCCACCAGCACACCCACCGCCGGAGCTGGAGGAGCAGGAGAAGGAGCCACTGGATCAGCAGGATCGGTATCTGCAGCAGGTGCTGCCGCCTTGAATGGCATCAAAAGCGAGGATGCCACCACCAATGGCTTGGCTGCCGCTGCCATGGCCAAGCTGCAGGAGATGCTGCGCTACAATATGGACAAGTATGCCAATCAGGCACTGGATACCCTGCACATCTCGCGGCGCCAACGGGAACTGCTCTCGGTGCATAACATCGGGCAGCGGCTGTTCGCCAAATACATACTCGGTCTGTCCCAGAGCACCGTCTCGGAGCTGCTCAGCAAGCCGAAGCCGTGGGACAAGCTGACGGAGAAGGGACGGGATAGCTATCGCAAGATGCATGCCTGGACCTGTGATGATAATTTCTTCTACGCCTTAAAATTTTTGAAAATATATAATTCTTATATTTAGGTATATCAAACAATTGTGTAAGCCCTAAAAAAATATCTAAAAATGTATAATTTCTCACAAATATGACTTTCTTAATTTATTTGTAAGGCCCTAACTTGCCTTAACTTAACTGAAACTTAACTTTAGCCAAAGATATTATTATTATTATTACAAAGGCCTTGTTGGACTGCGACCAGATTTTAGATCTTTTGTGCCGGCCTGTAGGATTAGGGAAGAGGCCCTATACCTAGGCTTTTAATAAAAGAAAGCACTTTGGTAAGGTCTATTTGTTCCCAAATCCTGTAGGGGGGAATAAGTTCGCCTCCTAGATGTTGAAGTCGACGTCTGATTAGCGATGGGCACTCACATAGAATATGTTCTGATGTTTCTTGCTCCATCTCGCAGAATCTGCAGGTGTCGTCTTCTGAAAGTTTTAATTTCTGAAGGTGATACCTAAGGTTGCAGTGACTCGTTAGGCCTGTTAGAGTGCGAATTTCGCTCTTTGGTAGGTTGATGATGCGTTTTGAGCGCGTCATCTGGGGGACGAGAAATTGTTTGGCTTGTCTCAGCCCTGCACTGTCGGTCCAGTGACGATTTACCTCCGCTTCCTCCCATTTCCTGAGCAGTTCTATATTGTGTCCTTTCGATAGTCCACAGAACGGCTCAGGGCCGATAAAAGGTGTCATCGCCCCGCGTTTAGCTAGGGAGTCTGCCACCTCGTTTCCTATATGGCCTTCATGCCCTGGCACCCAGCCCACCGTTAGGGTGTTTTTGGAGGCAAGGGCGTTCAGCTGCTGGAAACAGTTCTCTGCAAGTCCGGATGAGATCGTAAAGGAACTCAGTGCTATGAGCGCTGCCTGACTGTCAGAGAAGATGTAAATCCGTGCGCCTTGCATTTTCCTGCGAAGGCATTCACGAGCACAGATTTCTATGGCGTGTATCTCTGCTTGGAAGATGGTTGGAGACTTTCCCATGGCTATGGATTTGTTGAAGCTTGGTCCGAAAATGCCAGCCCCGGTGTCACCGTTTTCCAGTTGCGACCTTTCAATGGTTGTTGTAAGGCAGTGTATGTCGGTCTCAGTTGATTTACCAGCTTGATACGCATATTGGGATTTGTTTAGGGGTAGTTCCTTGAGATTCACCTCCCTTATATGCTGGTCAATTATCTTCTCCATCGTTTTAAGGAAGAAGGAGCTAAGGCTAATCGGTCTATATAATTTAGGCAATTGGGAATCTTTCTTCCCTGCCTTTGGAATGAACACGACTTTTACTTTAGCCCAGTTGCTTGGTATGTGTCCAAGCAGGAGACTGGCTCGAAATAGACGGACCAGGGGGAGTGCGATTAGGTGCAGTCCCCGCTGCAACAGGCATGGATATATACCATCCGGTCCGGGTGATTTATATGGGCTGAAACTTTGTAATGCCCATTGTACGCTATTTTGATGAAACATCCTATAGGGCATGTTTCCAACACTTTCTGAGCGATGGGGGGGTTCCCCTCTCTCAGCCCCATTGGGCACTCTCCAGTCTCAGAAAGGTAGGTTGGTGCCTCTCTCTGTGAGATGGGTTGCTCCACAGCCACACACCCAGGAAAGTGAGTAGCCAGGAGTAGGCTACTCGTCTTCTTTGGGTTGTTTGTGTATGTTCCATCCGGCTTTTTCAGCGTGCAGATGCCGTTTGAGTGGTCTTTGGAGAGGGCTTTTTGCAGCCTAACAGCTTCCGGGAGAGATGAGATCTGCCCGCAGTGTTGACGCCAAGTAGCCCGTTTTGACTTTCTCAGCTCTTTATTATAGAGCGTTAAAGCAGATATGTAGGAGTCCCATGAGGCCCTCCCACTCCTCGCCTTATTGAAGAGCCTGCGCGCAGCTTTTTGAGATCGTCAAGGCTTTTTGTTCCACCAGGAACAGCCCTTCCGGTCTTGCGTACCTTTTGGTCACAGCTGGCGTGATATGCTGATTCAACATTTCTATGAAGCACAGTAGCTTCACGCTCTAACTCGTCTATGGATGTTATCGGACGGGCCGAGCAGTCTCTGGATTGCTCAAGTTCAAAACAGAAGAGATCCCAGTTGGTTTTCCTGGGATTTCTGGTGACTAGGCTACATTGCGAAGGCGCATCCTATGTCAAATCTAATGTGTTGGTGATCTGACATAGTGATCTCACTTGCAACGTGCCAGTTTGAGACAACGGACAACATATTTGTACTACAGAGAGTCAGGTCAAGAACCTCCTCTCTAATGGCATTAATAAATGTGGGTTCGCTGCCCTGGTTTAGTAATCCTATGTTATTACTAATAATATATTCAAGAAGGTACTCACCCCTCTTGTTGATGTCACTGCTTCCCCAGACCGTGTGATGTGCATTGGCATCACAGGCGATTATCCATCTGAGCCGGTTTCTCTGGCAGTGCTCTATCAGGGCACAAGTAGCCGCCGTAGGCACCTCCTCCGAGTCACCGGGTTGATAGGCGGAGGCCAACACTGCCTCCTGCTCGCCGTGGGCGGTGGGTATTTTAGCCCAAACCGCCACCAGGTCCTCAGTTATAAACTGTGAAAGGGGAACAAATGTTAGATTTTTGTTAATTAACAACGCCGTTCTAGGGCGAGGTTGGTCATTTGCATATAGCAACTTACCGGATGGGGTGCTAAGCCCCCGGACACGTCCTGCATTTATCCAGGGCTCCTGGATGAACGCTATGTCCATTGTAGCGAACCTCTCGCAAAGTACGTCGGATGCGGCCTTTGCGTGGTGGAGGTTCGCTTGGAGACATCGGAGGTGTCTCCTGGTTTTAGGGGAGTGGGGGAGAGGGGGAGAGGACATTAGTCCGCCCTCTTGCGGCCCCTGGCCGCCATCTTCCGGCCGCGGTTGGTGCCTAGAAGGGCCTCCTCCCTTGTGTGCGCCTCGCACCCTTGGGTACGCGCCCGGTGCCTCGAGTGGGGCGCCCGGTTCCGCGCGTAATGCGCCCATGGAGTGGAGGGCGCAGGATTTTCCGCGGTGCTGCGGGCTCTTGAGCGACTGCAGTGCCCTGTGGTGTCGATGCAGCCATAACAGGAGCACTGGCATTTGAGCAGGTGGGCTTCTCCGTTACGGGAACGGGAGCCGCTGCCTGCCTCTTCGCCTGCATATCGGCCTTTGGCTTTAGAGAAGCCGTGCCAAAAGCAAAGTTGAGCCGATGCCCCAGCGCTTTTAATCGGTTGGCGGAAACCGATTGAGGTGGGCGTCTTTCCACAGCCGGAGCTTTGGCACCTCTGTGCTCAGCCACTCAGCCGTCTCTGCGTTCCCACACATGATTGCCATCCACCCTGGTCGAAACGTGCAGCCAGAGAACAGCGGCTTCACAGAGCCGTGTCTCATGGCCATCACTCTCGCTAGGATGGCAGACTGGATGCGGTTCAGCTGATCCGTCGTGAAGAGTTGTTGGGGGTAGTCGGCAGGGAGTATCGCCATCTTCGATGAGCTGGCAACGTCCCTGTAGGAGAGCATGACACCGACTTGGGGTGATTGCTCCTGTATCTGCTGCCCAGCCGCAGCTGCTGCTGCGGATGTGGAGGCTACTGGAGCCTCCGTGGCAGGCGGTGCAGTCGCAAGGCCACCCCTCGTCAAGGCACTGGGTGCCGCGGTTTTTATCATGGCCCTCTTGGTCGACACCTCTTCTGGGGTCGTGTTGGCCGATCTAATCCTCTTTTTGGTCGCGCCACTCTTGCCGGGCTCTACCTTTGGAGGGTCTATAGGCTTCTGAGCGAGCCTTTTGGCCTCCTCCATGGGAATGCCGTTAGCAAGGTGTCTGCGCAACCTTTTCCTAGCGGCGCCCGATAGGGCGATCCGCTTGGGCTTGTTCACCTTGGGAGAGGCGAGAAGGGCTTCTTCCTCTTCTTTGGTGATTGTGTCGGTGCCAGAGCCTTGTGAACATACGTCCATGGCTACTTCAGTGTTTTTACAATTGGTATCCATAAGTTGGTCCCACGAGTAGTGAGGAAGGAAGTATCCCCCGGGGCAGAGCCTCATACCCCGGATCGGGCGCTTGTACGACCGGAGGTGCCAGGTATCCGGAAGCCACCGTTAAAAGACACACTGACGTAGTGCCATTCATCACAGGGGCACGGTACGGTAACACCGGTGATTACGGGTTTTTTTCGAGTTGTCCTCTCTAGATCCGCCATATTTAGTCTAGAGCAGGGGCACCTCGAGCAGGATGTGGTTCTTCACCACGTATGGTCGGTCTTTAGTAGTCGGCATGTGACTGCCAACCACCACTAGCTGAGTAGGATCGACGCGGCGACAGGCGCACACGCTTCACCAACCCAGCCTTAGCCCCCTAGCCAAAGATGTTTGTATAGTGTTTAACCCGCAGGACCTTAGCCCTCTTAACCCTCTTACACTTGACTAAAGTTTACTTTTAGCCTCACAAGCACAATAAAAAAAATAAAATCATAGAAAAAAAAAAATCATGAGGAAAAAAAAAAACTGTTGACAGGACTCTTTGGTAAACACAATCACAAAAAAAAAAAAAAAAAAACCAGGACTAGAAAAATGAGGGGAGAGTTAAGTGATCAATTGAAACTCGCTCAAAAGCAGGGAACTACGCGGCGTATACTAAATGACAGGGAGCAGGAGCCGCGAGTGGGTGGCTCGCTGCGGTGGAGTACTCGAGGAGTACAGAGTGTGAGCCATTATAGCAGCTAATAATACTAGCATATTAACACATAATTCTCAACAGACACCATTCACCACCCCCCAACCGCCTCGCTGCCCCTTTATTTTAGCCAGGCCAACACGCCAACAGGCCAAGACAGAGTGCGAGTGCGAGTGCGAGTGCGAGTGCTGCGAGTGTGTGTGCCTTGGAATAGCACCGAAAATCGGGTGGAAAATGGGTGGAAAACCGTGAGGGGAGAGGGAGCTGTGACAAAACAAAAGCATTCCAAACGCCAGAAGAAGATGCGGCTGAATAAACCCCCCAAAAAAAAAAAGAAAATGAAAAAGAAAATAGGAAAAGAAAAAGAAAAACATACGGCAGACTGCCACACATTTATTTGCGGCCGCTTCACAAATTATTTGTCACAAGCCATAAAGCGGGCTAAAAGTGTGTGTAAGTGTGTGTCTAAGGAGGAAAAAAGCAGAACAAAAACATGATAATATTTTTATACAACAAAAAATAATAGCTAATGACCAGGAAATGCTCTTTTTTTTTAAGGAAATATTAAGGTTTTCCTTCCTAGACTTCAAACTAAAACTTCTTTTGCATATTAGTTAGCTTTTAATATATTTAATAAAATTTTGAACTGCCCTAAAGTACAACAATAATATTTTTTTAAACCTTTCTTGATAATAATTATATGATTTAAATCGTGTGAAGATATTACAAAGACATTATTTAAAACCCAGCAAAAAGATACTTAGGGTATTCCAAAATCGATCTTCTAGATTTGTTTTATCTTTACCTCTAAGTGAGCCAACGGGGCGTATCAATGCTTTAGCTTTAACGCGATTTTTGGCCCCATATCTCGATTGTATTTTGATTTTATTTATACCCAGGTACACACACACACAGCACGCAACACACGCACACACACACTTAAGTGATGCTGCTGCCATTAAAATTGTTCATTGAGTGGCATCGCCTCGTTCATAAGTGTGGCGACTCATTGCGGTTCCCTCTTGCTTTATTTTATCTTATTCATTTCATTTATTTATTTATTTATTATTACTTTTCGTGTCTCTGTGTCTCTGTGTGTGCCGGGGGATTGCCTGAGTGCGTGGGACGGGCAAACAATACGCATAAATTAGCATAAAGCTCGCTCAACAATTTTCATAAATCTGACTCGATCGCAGAAAGGGAAATCTTGGCCACCGACAAGAATTTATTTTATTTTCAATCAGGGGGAATGAAAGAGCTGCCGCCATAAGAATAGAAAATAACCAAAGACCAGAAGACCAGAAGACTGAGGACAGAAGACTGGGGACAGAAGACCGAAGAACCAAAGACCCGAAGAGTAATGGGCCCCGATCAGGGAGTGCTAATAATTTGATGAGGACTACTAACCGAAAAAAAAAACACAAGAGACTATAATAAAAAATAAATAAAATAGAAATGGGTAATAAACAAAATAAGGAAATGTGGGGAGAGAAAACAAGGGGAAAAGAGGAGGTTAAAAGGGGGGAAACAGGAGAAAAATATAAGATAAATCGAAGGAAAATAAGGTGGCAAAAGAAGGTAGAAAAGGCAAAGGAAAAGAAGGGGAAAAAGGCAGGGGAAAAGCCATGAGAAATGTCAGGGGGTAGGGCAGAGTTAGGTTAGGTTAGGTTAGGGCGGTGATGGCCGGCTCAGAGAGCCGGACCATCCACTTGAGCCTGAGGAGGCTCCTTGTGATGCCGCATAGGCTTAGGTCCCCGTCCGATGCAGGTACTTATGGGCCGATGACCAGTACTACGTAAGAGAGGACCAACCCGATCCTTGGATGAATCGGATTATCTGCCTCGGTGATGTCTCGCATAGCTCTGCGAGATCCACAAGGGTGGGGGAGCCCAGGTACTGCAGTCTTCGTCTGCTTAGGGCCGGACAGTGGCAGAGGAGGTGGAGGACGGTCTCCTCTTCCTCCCTCATCCCTACAGCTTCTACAGAAGTCATTATGGTGCACCGACAGCCTGGACGCATGCGTTCCAAGCAGCCAGTGACCAGTAAGAGCCCTAACGGCCAGGGCGCAGCTTTCCCTGCTTAGTGATAATAGCTCCTTTGAGCGCTTCGCTGAACGGCGTGGCCAGATCATTCTAGAGTGGCGGCAGGTGATGAGGTTTTCCCATTTCCTGTCCGCGAGGAGGTGGAAGTACTCCCTACAGAGTAGTCTGCGAGTGGCCAAGGGCATGTCAACTGACTCCCTCTCCGGCTGAAGAGGGGAGGTTGTACCCTGCCGGGCCAGCTCATCGGCAGCGCAGTTGCCCTCGATGTCCCTATGTCCTGGGACCCAGATGAGGTGGAGGTCGTACTGCTCCGCCATCTCGTGAAGAGATCTGCGGCAGTCGTTGATGGTCTTCGAGTTGGAAGAAATGGATTCGAGTGACTTCAGGGCGGCCTGACTGTCAGAGAAAATGCATAAGGGAGCTCTGCCCCTAGTTGGGGGGAGCTGATCAAGGGCTTCTTTGATGGCGTAAACTTCCGCCTGAAAGACGCTGCAGTGGTCGGGTAGCCTAAACGAGACGTTTAATCCCAGGTGTTCAGAGTATATACCTCCTCCCACCCGGCCGTCCAGTTTTGAGCCATCCGTGTAGATGCGAAGGGACCCTAGGGGTCCAGGGGGTCCTAGGTTCCATTCCGTTCTATCGGGGATGTGAACCTGGAAGGGTGTGATGGGGTGTTCAGTGGGGACACAGTAATCAGTGTTTCCCTCAGTAAGGTGTGGAGCAGAGCCGAGGTTCGTGTGTCCGAAACTCAGTCTTCTCCACAGACCCGCGCCCTTCAGCCTTAATGCCGAAAGTAACGCAGTCATCTCTCCCATTAGTTCAATTGGGAGGATGTCCAGGAGAACGTCCAAGGCGTCTCCCGGAGTTGTGCGCAGGCTGCCTGTCATACAGATCTCAGCCATGCGCTGAACTTTTCTTAACTTGCCCAGGCAGGTGGACCGCTTTATAGCTGGCCACCAGATTGCCACTCCATAGAGGAGTATCGGGCGAATGATAGCCGTGTACAGCCAACGGACTATTTTTGGGGTCATTCCCCATTTTAGCCCGATAGCCTTGCGGCAGGTGTAGAGCGCGATTGTGGCCTTTTTGGCCCTCTCGTCCGTGTTAAGGGACCAATCGAGCTTCCTGTCCAGGATAAGACCTAGATACTTGGCCTGATTTTTAAGGGTGAGAGGTGCCCCGCAGAGTTTAGGGGTATCATATTGGGGATTTTGTATTTCCTGGTAAAAAGGACTAGTTCAGTCTTCGCTGGGTTTACCCCCAGACCAGACCTTGCGGTCCAGTCCGTCAGAACCCGAAGACTTTCGCTCATCCTGTCACAGAGTGTCTGCGGGAATTTTCCCGTAAACGCCAAGGCGACATCATCCGCGTAGGCCACGACACGACAGCCGCCTTCTTCTATGCCCTGAAGCAGTTCATTGACCGCCACATTCCATAAGAGAGGGGAGAGGACTCCGCCCTGAGGTGTGCCTCTGTTGACTTGTCTGGAGATGGTTGACCCCCCAGTGTTGCCTCCACCGTTCTGCTGCGCAAGATCCGGTCAATGAGACCCACCGAGTGTTGATCAATCCCCAGCCTAGTCAGTGCTGATGTGATTGAGCCTGGAAGGATGTTGTTGAAAGCGCCCTCTATATCCAAGAAGGCGACGAGTGTGAACTCCTTTTCGTGGAGCGATTTTTCTATGATAGTGGTAAGCGAATGGAGTGCTGTCTCTGTCGACCTGCCCCTCCTGTACGCGTGTTGAGATCCTGATATGGATGATTGGGGAATATTAGTTCTGAGATGCAGACTGATGAGTCTCTCCAGCGTCTTGAGTAGAAACGAGGAGAGGCTTATCGGCCTATAATCCTTAGGCGTGCAATGCGATGGCTTGCCTGCCTTGGGGATGAAGACAACTTTTGAGCGGAGCCAACCGCTCGGGATGACCCCTGTATCGAGGATGATCGAGAAGATCAGACGAAGCCAGGGAGTGGATAGCTCGGCTGCATAGCTGAGCTGTGCAGGTATGATGCCGTCCACCCCAGGGGATTTATATGGGCTAAAACTGTTTATTGCCCATTTGATGTTCCTATCACTAAGAAGGTAGTCCATTTCGGACGGACCCCGCCGTGTCGGGGGGTTAGGCGGACTGCTCTGAGACGAGCTAGCAGGAAAGTGAGCATCCAGGAGAACTCCGAGAGTTTCCTCACTAGAGGTCGTCCAGCTGTCATCAGGACGCTTGACAAAGCCCGGGTTGGTGGGCGTCGTCGATAGGACCTTCCGCAGCCTAGACGCCTCTGAGTAGTCCTGGATTCCTGAGCAAAAGTCGGACCAGGCCCTTCTCTTGGCCTTTCTTAATTCCCTGTTGTATAGGGCCAAATTTGTTTTGTATAAGCGCCACGATGCGTCCGTATTGTCGCTCTTGGCTTGGTTGAAGGATTGCCTCGTGGTCTTCTTGAGGCTACCTAATTCTTTGCACCACCACGGTGGCTTTTTCCCAGTCTTTCCCCCATTCCTACTACGGGGACAGGACCTATCCAGAGCCGTGCTACAAGCATCGGTAAAGGTTTTAACAAGGCACTCCAACCCCTCTGGAAAGTAGTCCAGGTTGGTTGGGGTTGGAGGGGGTTTTAGGATCTTATTCAACTGGGATCTATATTTCACCCAGTCAGTCCTTCGGGGGTTCCGAAAAGTGACCGGGTTGAATCTATCGAAGCCCAGCGTGAATTGGATGTACCTGTGGTCGGAGAAGGAGTGTTTCTCCATCACCCTCCACGACTTTAAAGTATCCCTAAGAGATTCAGAGAGAAGGGTGATATCTAGTACCTCCCTGCGGTTTTTGATGATGAAGGTGGGTTCGTTCCCCGAGTTTCCCACCAGTAAATTGGATGCAAGGATAAAATCAAAAAGAGACTCACCCCTGTCGTTGGTGTCAGTGCTGCCCCACTGATGGTGATGGGCATTGGCGTCGCACCCGATGATCAAGTCCACGCCCAGCTTTTTGCTGTCCTCGGTGACTTGCCTCAGGGTTGGGGGGACGGGGTCATGATCGTGCCCCAGGTATGCGGAGCATATCCGGAGGGATCCATTTGGTCCCTCTAGACATGCTGTTAGGAAGTCTTCATTGCTGAAAATAGGAAGCATAAAAAGGGTTAAGTCCTTCTTAGCGAGTATGCAGGCTCGCGTTTTACCTGTTGTAGTGGCCGCGTACAGCCTATAGCCAGCTGCCCTCAGCCCCAGGATTCTGTCGCCACAGATCCAGGGCTCCTGTATGAGGACAGCGTCGGTGCCACCTTCCGCCAGGTGGTCGAGTAGAGCAGCGGAAGCTGCCTTACTGTGGTGGAGGTTTATCTGCAGGAATGTCAGAGACATTCTGCTTCTTGACCTCCACCACAGTAATGTCGGCGTCCGAGGGCAGAGTTAAGGCAGAGAAATATTTTAAACAAAAACCAAACAGATATTGGTTAAATGTTGCACATGTCGTGTTCTCGTGCCGGGTTACTTTTTTGTAATTTTTATTTTGCATATAAGCGGGCTAATTACTTTGTAATGAACTTTGACAACAACAGGGTTAAGGGGGGTGGGGGATAAGGGTTAAGGGTTAAGGGTTAGGGGCTAGAGGGTTGGAGTCGCAAGAACAAAGCGAAATCCATGACGAAAACAAATTAAAATGCAAGACAAAGTTGCCTCTGCACGTTGCCCATTCTCCAGGAGTCTCCGTTCTCCACTCTCCACTCTCCAATACTGCTTTCTCCATACTCCATTCTTACTGTTCCCCTACCCATACCACTTGTTCCTCATCTGTCTCTCTCTCTCTTCCTCACATATATAAAATTTTCTGCTTAATTGCAAGACAAACAAAGGTGAAACAAAATGGGGGGAATGGGGAAATGAGGGAATGAGGGAGTGGGTTGGCCAGGAGGAATGCAGGGAATGGGCATTGGGGGAATGGGGAAAGTGAAACGCTTTTGATAACAGGTGAGACGACCTCCACACTGCTGCAGTGCAGGTGCCCCAAGAAGAAGCCACCGCCCTGTGTCGAAACTCTTCAATTTGCAATGCTACGTTTGCTTTCCGCTCAGCTGGAAGAAGGAGGAAGAAGCCTCCGGATTCCACGGTACACCACCTCCCCTTGTTCCTTTTCCTTTCCATTTCCATTTCCATTTTCCATTTTTTTTTTTTTTTTTTTAATTGACACTTTTGCTAATACACCAGGAACAAATGGAAAGCAAGGAAGAGCTTCGAGGAAGAGCAACTCCTCCAAATGACTGGCATTTTAATTAGAAAATTTGTACTTGCAATTAATGCAAATTGCGTGCGTGTGCCAATTTCAATGTGCCAACAGCCGGTTCAATTCCGTGCGTTCCCTCAAACCCTCTCCGACTGGAAGGCAAGGAAACCCTTTCAGATCGACGCGACGCGACATGTTGAAGTATGATTACATATTTGTGTGTGTGTGTGCGAGAAGCCAGCAAATATTTATTGTATTTTAGAATATATATATATATGGACTATGGACTATGGACTATGGAGTGGAGAAGAAAAAAACAGCAAATGGAAAATGGAAAAATGGAAAGCGAGTGCAAAGGGGGGTGTATGGTCCCCAGGTCTGTTCCCACTCCTCCTCCTCCTTCTCTCTGATTTGCCATAAAAGGCAAATATTCATCAGGCAAAAAGGGAAGCAGCACAAAGATGGTCATATAAATATAGATATGTATATATATAACTGGGTAGACAAATATGATAGCTCATATCTTTGGCGGTCAAAAAAAAAAAAAACACAACCAAAAATACCTTTTTGAATGACAATTTGGTCAACATGTTTCTCTCTAATAAATTAAAAAACAAAAACACAAAAAACCCCCAAACAGACAATCGCAGACAAAACAACAAAATATGCAATCTCTACATATATTTTGGATATATATATATATAGTAAAAAGCTGAAAGGTTGCTACGGGGGAAAAAAAAACTGCGGGTCTAGGGAGAGGTTAGAGAAGTTGAAGCTTTATTTTTTTTGTCAAGTCTGAATGCCACGTGAGACTCTCTTGAATAATATTTGCTGACAAAAAATATAAAAATTAAGCTTAAAGTTTAGCTAATAGTGGGTTTTATGATTTAAGGAAAGTTTTTTAGTTTTAAAATTAAAAATGTATTAAAATAATGTATTTTGAAAGTATTGAAATTATGGGCTTAAGAATTAAGAATAGTTTCTAGTTTTTAAATTGAAAATATAATCACATAACTATTGAAATTATTATGAATTTATTGTCATAAGTTGCATTTCGAAAAGAGGGCTTAAGAATTAAGAAAAGCTTCTAGTTTCTAACTGAGAAATACAAGGGAACTTTTAGTAAGAAAATACAGGAGTAGAAAGTCTTTAATAAGCCCTTATTTAAACCATTAATCTCTGAGTTTTCTCTGTTAAGAAAAAACCCCAAGAGCATCAAGTGTCACTGGCTTTAAAGAGGGCTGATGACTGACTGACCTTCTGCCTAACCCAATCAATACATATATACAGAGATATCTACAGAGATAGATATCTAGATAGATATTCACTGAGATATATACACAGATATGTATAGAGATATCTACATAGATATATCCCCTAGTTCCCCATCCAAAACTGGCCACAATCTTTGGCCAAATCCCAGGCTAAGCTGTCTGTGTCTGACCAGTCTCCTCCACTTTCCCTCTCACAAAAATCTCCCCCCCATACTGCCTGCTTTTGTGGGATCCAGAAACCAAATCCTGAAGCTGGAGTTCGAGCTGGTCCTGGTCCTGGTCCAGGCCCTGGGTCATTCCAGGTGTCATCAATGTCATCTTCGACTTTATAAGACAAAAACACTTTGTAATCCCCAAATGAAGCGACGACGACGAAAAGGCAGCGAAGGGGGGGGTGAAAAAAAAACAAGTAAAAAAAAGTGAAAATGATTTTTCCAATTTTTATGGGCAACCTATTGTGGTTGGCCATTTGATCGCCTTTATCCTGATGGCCAGGACTCTAGCCAGCTTCGTGTCCGGTTTTTTTTTTACTCGTGTTTGGGGTGGTGGTGATGGTACATTTGTCATTCATGTGTTGATTTCCGTTTCCGCTTTTGGCAAGTCGCCAAAAGTGTTTGCTCCTTTGGGGCATCGATTATGCTTTTTGGCAATTGTAAAGCGATTTTCAGTTATTTCATTTCATTGCTTTTTGGCGAAAAACGTTTTGATTGATGTTTGGTTGCCGCAGGACATACAGGCAGGATGTACTACCATGTTTGTGTTTTGATTATTTTGCAATTTACCACTCGTTGCTTTTGTGGCACCAAAAAAATGAATAAAAAATCGATGTAAAACAGAGTTTGAAAAGCACAAGGACTTGTAGGTTTTTTGTAAACCGCTCTCAATTGCAATTGAATTCATTCATTTATTCATTTCGTTTGGTTTCCGTTTTCCTAATCGTTTTTCGGTTTCGGTTTATTCAACTCCAGCAGGACCTCGCTTCGATGGGCAGGAGGAGGAGCAGGTCCTGGCGCGTGCCAAATTAGCGCAAACGCTCTTTTTGCATCGAACAACTATTTGAGGTCCTGCTGGGGTTTTTTTCAAATCAAATAATGTGCAGGAAGGAGCAAGGTAGTGAATACCACACGAAAAAAATGCACATTCACCTACCACTGTTCACTGTGTTGACCGTTTGTTGGTTATGGTTTGATATATATACAAATACACAAACATATACATATAATTGGAGCAGCTTTATCCCTTTACCCCCTTTACCTCCTGCTGAACCCATCGAAATTTTAGGGATACGTATACGGTTACGGATGGTTACAGAGGGGGGTTACCCTTTCAACTGCAGCGCCGCCTTTATGGTCGCAAATTCGCTTTGGCTTTTTGAACCCTTTATGGCTTAATTGGTTGACTCCGTGTTGGGGTTTCAGTTTGATTCCTTCCTTCTCCTTCCCCCCAATAAAAATATACTGCATTTAATGGGCTAGCCCTTTATGATCCCCACCAACCTAATCGAATATATCTCGTTCTCTTCTCGTTCTCTTACCAGACTCTGGCCTGCCGCAGTACGCTGGTCGTGGTGCCGGCGGCACTGGCGGTGATGATTCCATGTCCGAGGATCGCTTCGCCCACATCCTCAGCGAGGCCTCTTCCCTGATGAAGCAGAGCAGCGTTGTCCAGCAGCAGCAGCAGCAGCAGCTGGAGTTGAAGCATGAGCTGCGTCGTCATAGTGCCGCTGCCGCTGCCGGCCTTGTTGGCGGTGGTGATGATTCGCACAGCAATGAGGATAGCAAATCGCCGCCACAGAGCTGCAGCTCGCCCTTCTTTAAGGTGGAACAGCAGCTGAAGCAGGAGCAGCAGCGGCATCAGCAGCAGCAGCAGCATCTCAATCCCGAGCAGCAGCAGCGGGAACGGGAGCGTGAGCAGCGCGAGCGGGAGCAGCAGCAGCGTTTTAAGCACGACGATCTGGCCCAGGACAAGATGGCGCGGCTGTACCAGGAGCTCATAGCACGCACCCCACGTGAGGCACCATTCCCCAGGTGAGTGTAGGAATTGTGCTGGTTTATTGAAACTAATTTGTAGAGGTAACTGAGAAGTTTCTTTGGAAAGTATGCTTTCCAGCAGTCTTTAGACTGCTTTCCTTATCCTTTATTATCCTGTGTCCCTGCTGGGGCGCCATTTGCACGGTTCTAGAATTTTCTGTGATGTTTTATATTTACCTTAAACATCCTTAAAGAGTTGCTATTATTCTGGCTTTTAAGCTTTTAAAAGTTGTTTTTCATCTTTTAAAATATATGCTCAAAGGGCTTAACGTCCTTTTATTTAAAGTTCATTTAGAGAACATGTTTAATCATGTTCGCCTTGCCAAAATCTTGTTTCTTAGTTGGGATTTAAACAGTAAACCTTTAAGATCATTTCTTAAACTTGAATATCCTTAAAATAATACGTATTTATGTTTTAAAGATAATTCTTTGGTGTATTTTATATTCTCCATGGCTTACGTTTCCCCTTAAACCCTTTCCTAGGAGCTAAAATCTCAACCTTAAACCCTTAAGATCACAACTAAACCTTAAAAAACCTTAAAAAATCGGAAATTTTCTTTAAAATGGAACTCCCTGCTTCCCTTCCCTTGAAAACCTTTACAAGACTTGATATATAACCTACTCCCCGCTCTCTCTTCTCCTCTGCAGCCTGTTCTTCTCACCCATTTTCGGAGGAGGTGCCAGCATGCCCGGCGCCGCTGGCAACGCCTTTCCCGCGATGGCCGATGAGAACATGCGACACGTGTTCGAGCGGGAGATCGTGAAGCTGCAGCAGCACCAGCAGCAGCAACAGCAGCAGCAGCAACAGCAGCAGCAGCAGCAGGCGGCGGCGGCCGCTCAGTTTCCCAACTTCTCCAGCCTGATGGCCCTGCAGCAGCAGCTGCTCAACGGTGCCCAGGATCTCTCGCTGGCCGCAGCTGCCAAGGACATCAAGCTGAATGGCGTACAGCGTTCATCGTTGGACCACAACACCACCGGCGGCGGTGGCGGCAGCAGCAGCAGTTGCTCCAAGGATGGCGAACGCGATGAGCCCAAGTATGCAGCCTCGCTGCATGGCCTCAAGTCCGAGGGTGGCAGCGGCGGCGGCGGCGGGGGCGGCGGCACACCGACACCAGGCCAGGCATCAGTCTCCTCAATGCCTTCGGCCGCCTCGACAGGAGCCGGAGTGGGTGTGGGTGTGGGAGCCGGGGGAGCCAGCAGCAATTCGGCGGCACCCAGTCCGTTGAGTAACTCCATTCTGCCGCCTGCGCTGAGCAGCCAGAGCGAGGAGTTTGCCGCCACGGCCAGTCCCCTGCAGCGGATGGCCTCCATCACGAACTCGCTGATCACCCAGCCGCCGGTGACGCCGCATCACAGCACACCGCAGCGCCCGACCTAAGCGGTCCTGCCGCCCATCACCCAGCAGCAGTTCGACATGTTCAACAACCTCAACACGGAGGATATCGTCCGGCGGGTGAAGGAGGCCCTCTCCCAGTACTCGATCTCCCAGCGACTCTTTGGCGAGTCAGTGCTGGGCCTGTCGCAGGGCTCCGTCTCCGACCTGCTGGCCCGACCGAAGCCCTGGCACATGCTCACCCAGAAGGGCCGCGAGCCCTTCATCCGGATGAAGATGTTCCTCGAGGACGAGAATGCGGTGCACAAGCTGGTGGCCAGCCAGTATAAGATTGCCCCCGAGAAGCTGATGCGAACGGGCAGCTACAGCGGCAGTCCACAGATGCCGCAGGGTTTGGCCAGCAAAATGCAGGCCTCGCTGCCCATGCAGAAGATGATGAGCGAGCTGAAGCTGCAAGAGCCGGCGCAGGCGCAGCATCTCATGCAGCAAATGCAGGCGGCGGCCATGGCCCAGGCCGAGGCGGCCCAAGCGCAGCAGCAGCAGGTCCAGGTGCAGCAGGCTGCCCAGCAGCATTTGCAACAGCAGGCGCAGCAGCATCTTCAGGCGGCGGCCCAGCAGCATCTACAGCAGCATCAGCAACAGCAGCAGCAGCAAGCGCAGCAGCAGCAGCAGCAACATTCACACCAACAGCACCATCAGGCAGCGGCAGCGGCGGCAGCGGCAGCGGCTCTGCATCATCAGAGCATGCTGTTGACCTCGCCGGGTCTGCCGCCGCAGCATGCCATCAGCCTGCCACCGGGCGGCGGCAATCCTGGCCAGAATCAGGGAGGCAACTCGCAGAGTGGCCCGAACACCCCGGTTGTGGACAAGAAACCGATGCTGATGCCCGTGCATGGCACCAATGCCATGCGCAGCCTGCACCAGCACATGTCGCCCACCGTCTACGAGATGGCCGCCTTGACCCAGGACCTGGACACGCACGACATCACCACCAAGATCAAGGAGGCCCTGCTGGCCAATAACATTGGCCAGAAGATCTTTGGCGAGGCCGTTTTAGGGCTCTCGCAGGGATCCGTCTCAGACCTGCTCAGCAAGCCGAAGCCCTGGCACATGCTCTCCATCAAGGGAAGGGAGCCCTTCATCCGCATGCAATTGTGGCTGAGCGATGCCAACAATGTGGAGCGCCTGCAGCTGATCAAGAACGAGCGGCGCGAGGCGAGCAAGCGTCGTACGAGCACCGGACCCAATCAGCAGGACAACAGCAGTGATACATCCAGCTATGATACCAATGACTTCTACACCAGCAGCCCCGGACCCGGTTCCGTGGGCTCGGGGGTCGGTGGCGTGGGTGGTGCACCGCCGAGCAAAAAGCAAAGAGTGCTCTTCTCCGAGGAGCAAGAGGAGGCCCTGCGTTTGGCCTTCGCTTTAGACCCGTATCCGAATGTGGGCACCATTGAGTTCCTGGCCAACGAGCTAAGTCTGGCCACGCGAACGATCACGAATTGGTTCCACAACCACCGGATGCGGTTGAAGCAACAGGTGCCGCACGGCCAGCCGGGTCAGGACAACCCGATACCCAGCCGGGAGAGCACCAGTGCCACGCCCTTCGATCCCGTCCAGTTCCGGATTCTCCTGCAGCAGCGCCTCGTGGAGCTGCACAAGGAGCGCATGGGTTTGAGCGGGGCACCCATCCCGTAGCCGCCCTACTTTGCCGCCGCTGCCCTGCTGGGACGCAGCCTGGCGGGCATTCCAGGAGCGGCGGGAGCAGCAGCAGCCGCTGCAGCAGCTGTGGGCGGCGGTGGCGGTGGCGTTGGTGCCACCACCAGCGAGGAGCTGCAGGTTTTGAATCAGGCCTTCAAAGAGCAAATGAGCGGCCTGGATCTGTCCATGCCCACGCTGAAGCGTGAGCGTAGCGAAGATTACCAGGATGACCTGGAGCTGGATCATCACCAGCAGCAGCAGCTGCAGCAGCATCATCAGCATCTCCAGCTGCAGCAGCACCTGCAGCAGCAGCAGCAGCAGCAACACCAGCTCCAGCAGCAGCAGCAGCAGCAGCTCAGCGACAACGAGTCCGAGCAGGATCAGCTGGAGGACAACAAGAGCAGCGTCTACAAGTCCGCCCTGGCCTCGGCGGCAGCGGCCGCCGCCTACATGTCCAATGCGGTGCGAAGCAAGCGCCGCAAGCCCGCCGCCCCCCAATGGGTGAATCCAGCCGGTGCCACGCCCACGCCCAATGCTGTCCTTGCGGCAGCCGCAGCAGCAGCGGCGGCAGCAGCAGCCACGGCGGCGGAGAGCGAGCGGATCATCAATGGGGTGTGCGTGATGCAGGGCGGCGGCGGAGGTTCGGAGTATGGCCGAGATGAGCCTGAGGCGGAGCAGGCTGGCGGCGGCAAGGAGTCGTCGTCGGCTGGCGGGGACTCGGATCATGAGCATGAGCATGCCCAGCTGGAGATTGATCAGAGCTTCATGGAGCCGGAGGTGCACATCAAGCAGGAGGAGGAGCAGCTCGACGAGGAGGAGGAGGAGGTGGAGCAGCCAAGCCTGGAGGGTGTAAACATTGAGGCGCAGCAGCAGCAGCAGCTGAAGGTGGTCAACGAGGAGAAGCTGCGGCTGGTGCGTGTGCGTCGACTGAGCAGCACAGGCAATGGTTCCGCCGATGAGATGCCCGCACCCACGGCTCCCCTAGAGGCCTCCACACCAGCTCCAGGAGAGAGCAGCAGCAACGCAGCCAGCACGAGCAGCAGTCCCCTGGCCCCGCCGGCTGTGACCGCCAGTTCGAGTCCTGCAGGGTGGAATTACTAAGGGGAGGCAGGGAGCAGACAGCGGAAGTAGCCGAAAGCTGAGAGACCGGAAATAGCCGAAAGAGCGAAATAATCAGTGCAATGTGTTGAGTTGAGGCCCGATTACTTGTGATTAAGTTTGAAAATGTTTGAAAGATGGAGAGAGACGACACCAGGGAGATCGATACACAGAGATCGATAGACACTCGATATATATCGATATATATATAATATTATTTTTTTTTAAACTACTAAATAGGCGTTAGTTGGTTTAGACCTAAGGTTAGTCCGTAGTAGTTTGTAGCTAAAAGTTTAGAGACGCTATGCGATCGTTGGAGGTGTGGAGGAGCAGCGCAAAAAGTATTAAAGAAGGCGAGGGATAGGGAGAGAGAGCAGTGCCCTCCAGCAAGACAGAGAGAGAAGAAAGAGTAGGAGAAGAAGGAGCAGAGAGAGCAGAATGAGGAGTAGGAGCAGTAGGAGACCCCCCTCCCTTGACTTGCCGAAGAACTTGAACCAAAACACATGTGTGTCGAGATCCAAATGTTAGTGAAAAGAAAGATCAAAATCTTGCAAAGATTCCATTAAGCGATTCTATCGATATTCGATTAAAGAATTTTTCGATTACTAATTTTATTTTAAAAAAAGATATTTTTCGTTTAACTTATTTATTGAAAACAATTTTTTTTTTTTTTTTTTTTGAGTAACAATTCTATCGGATTTTGATTAAACATTTTTTCGATACGTTTTTTTATTAAAAAAAATTTGTTCTTCAACTTAGTTTTCGATTGCAGATTTCTTCGTTTCAAGAATTTCTCACTAAATGATTTTATCGATTACCGATTTTTTCCCCGATTAACGATCTTATTCGATAAACAATTTGATCGATTGACGATTTTTTTCGATTTGTTTCTACTTGAAGACTGTAAGCAAAGGCACACACACGTAACTCTATACTATTTTTTTTTTTTTTTGCGTATCAACTCGATAGTTAAGTGTTAATTCGTTAAGTGTAAATAAATTAATTAATTAAAGTGTAAATAGAGAGTTTCTGTCGTTCTTCTTAAAAACAAAAACAGAAGCAAAAGCAAACAAAACGAAACCCTTAAATTCTTAAACCGCAAACCGACTTGTTTTTAACTATCTTTTGATCTCAAGCTAAAAAAAAATACAAAATAACAAATAACAAAATAAAAACGAAAAACCAAGGGAAAAGAAAAGGAAAAAGGAAAGGGACTAGAAGGGAACAGAAAAGAAAGCGAAAAGGGAAATGAAGAAAAATTATTGAAAAATCCAAAGTAAAAGATAGTTAAAGGGCAACAAAAAAATGGAAATAAAAAACAAGTGAGAAGCGTGTTTTTCCCCATCTTTGTTTTTCCAATTTTGATTTCGAGATGCGAAAAGTAAGAATATAAATAAAACAATAAATTTTGTAAATTTTGAATTTACATAAAAAATCACACAGACACACGACACACTCACACTGATACATTGAGTAATTCATAATTATAGCAAAAATAAACACACATGCAAAATGCACTAAATTATTTATAATCTAATTATTCAATATAAACAATAATTATATATATATATATATATATATATATATATATATATATGCATATATCTAATATATAATTCTACATATATACGCAAGTATATATATGCATGTGGAGAGTGTATCAACTTAGCCTTACGCTAAATATAAATTTACATTTTGCATTAAACCCTAGCATAAATAACAACAATTTTTTTCTGTGAATCTAAATAATATTATATTTAAAAAAAAAAAAAAACCCGCATATCGTACTAAAGAAATTACACAACAACAAAAAAAAATGAAAGAAAACAAAAAAAGGAATGAAAAACCAACCGTAAACTAAGAAAGCCAACTTTTTTTTTGCCTAGAACCTAAGTTTATATATATATATATATATATATAAATATATATTAATCGTAATATTAAATAAATTACATTATAATAAAAACACAAAAAAAACACAAGAATCTGTTTTCCTACAAAAACCCCAAGCAAATTTTTAAGCAAAATATTTAAACGTTTTTTTCCTAGGCTAAAAATTTAAGCTACAAAAAAAACCACAACAGATTTCTCTAAATAAATAAAAACTATGAAAAAAAACCAAGCACAAAAACCATTTTTGCATAGGCCCAAAATTTGCCGCGTTATTATTATTATTATTATTATCAATGTTATTATTATTATTACATACATACATATATATATATGAGAAGAATGAGGGAAAGGAAGGAAGAAGGAAAATTACCAAAAGAAAACATGCAATTTGCGTCTTCAAGCGAAATTTATTCAAGAAATTTCACTAAAAAAAAGAAATCTAAGCAAATTTTAGAAATACAAAAGAAATATTTTGAAAAAATATATGCCGACACACAGAGAGAAAAACAACGATCTTCTTTAATTTATATATTTATATATAATATATATAATTTCCACCCGAGTTTAAATACTTTGCATTTTCATACGCTTTAGCTAACGAATAAATTATGAATTATAAATTATAAATTATAAACCCAATATGGATATGGAGATAAACACGTAAAAGAGTAAAACTGTATATAAAATATATACAAAATATATGGAATAACTTTTAGTTTTAATTTACAAAAAATAAATTTTTTTTTCTATTATTATTATTATTATTATATATTATTGTAATTATATACGAAAAAGAAAATACACATATAAATCTAAAAGAATGACATACCAATAATACATGAACATGAACGAAACTTTATCAAATAAAAATGTTTTCTTAAACGAAAAAAAAAAACATCACCCATCGATATCCTTTTTTATTTATTTCCGCCAAAGAAAGAAAAGAAAAGCCCACAGAAAAAATCCCTGGAGAAAATCCCCAAACCCGGGCCCTACGCCCTGTATAGCTTACCTTTTAGGTGGGAGAGTCCAGCAGGTGAATATCGAACATATATATATATATATATGATCAGCATTTTTATACACATACGGAGAATATATATATATATATATAAGCAAATATGCGGTGCTAGCCAACGTAACATATATATATAAATATATATATATTAGGAGAGCAGGACATACGTAATTAATTTAAATAACAACAGTAACCTTAAAGCAAGCAATTTAAAAACGGAACTAAAGTAAAATCAAAAGCAAGGAGCTGTAAATAAAGTTAAATAAAGTAAAAATATATATATATAACCTCGGAAATTCCCTAATTAAAGCAGTTTTTTGTTTCCCTTTTTTTTTGTGACCTAGCTGTACATAATAAATAATTAATTAAATAAATAATTAAATAAATAACTAAAAAAAAACAAATAAAATTAAATAGCAGAAAAAAACACAACAACAACAACAAACCAGACCATATCAATATTATGTTTAAAGCGTAAGAAGAATAAATAAAGTTATTTTAGCAGAAAAACAAAAGGCAAAAAACACCCAAAAACCAGCCATGACTTGACATAATTAATCAGCTGATAAATATAGTATATATACTATATATCACAACATATATATATATATATATAAATAGAGAAACCAACCAAGATTTGAAAGACAAGTCGGGAGCGTGAAAAGTTAACACACAAACACACACACACAAAGAGAACCCAGTACAGAATCCAACTTCCAGCAAAGATACAGATACAAAGATAGGGTAGGTAGGTTGTAGTGGTGAGGCTCCCTCCAAGTAGAGCTGGGCTCCTTTTTGGTCCACTCCCTCTGTTTTCATGTTGTGGTCGTAGTTGCCCTTTAATACCATCCTGAGTCGCTGAGAAAGCCTAGGATCGCTGAGACCTTCAGCTCTCTTATGCCTTCTAATGACTCCAGCTGGTAGGTACCGAAGTGGCGTAGTCTGATGTGATTTAGGGCCGGACAAAAGCAGAGCAGGTGCTCTGGTGTCTCTGGTTCCGTAATTTCTCTGCAGCTTCTACAGCTAGCGTTGTAAGGTAGCCCCATCTTCATTGCGTGCGTTCCGATCGCCCAATGACCTGTTGCAACTGCTGTGAATCTTCTGATATCCCGCTTGCTGTTGGATAGCAGCTCTCTAGTTCGATTCTTGTCGTACGTCGGCCAACATTTCTTTGATCTCTTATGTTCGCTCTTACTTGATCACTCCTTGTTGGCTGTCTGTTTGAAATGGTCATGGATCCTTGTCTGGACCGAGTTCAACGAGATCGGTGTCCGTACGTTGGTATCTTGCCCTTGCGAACCTGCTCGGGCTGACGAGACCCTGGGATGTCGCAGTGACCCGGTACCCAGGTGGCTTGTACCTCGTTTCTCTCTGCAAGTCTATTAAGGGCCTTCTTGCATTCTGCCACCATTCGTGAGTTTGTTCTCACGGCCGCTAGGGATTTTATAGCCGCTTGGCTATCAGAGTAAAACCGTACTTTGGTGTCGCTAAGTTCTCGCCGTATCGAAAGCTTGGCTGCTTCCGTTATGGCGAGTACCTCAGCCTGAAAAACCGTCGCTGAGTCTGAGAGAGTGAAGGACTCCTCGATCCCCCATTGCTCAGCGAAGATCCCAGCCCCCACGCCGCAGCTCATTTTAGAGCCATCGGTGTAGAGGGATACCTCCTCTGCCCCGGTTACTCTCTCCCTTCTCCAATCTTCCCTTGTTGGGAATGTTGTCGTGTAGGCATTTCCGAAGTTCATCTCCGTAGTCATGTAGTCCATTAGTGCGTTTGCTTCTGACTTGATTCCTTCCAGTATCTTGCCGTGGCCTGCGCCGTATTCCCTCCAGCAGTTACTTGCTTTCAGTCTTACTGCGCTCTGTGCGGCCATGTCCTTTACGAACAGTTCTATCGGCATTATGTCCAGGATAGCATTCAGTGCTGCTGCGGGGCATGATCGCATAGCTCCCGTCACGCCAGCACACGCTGCTCTCTGTATCCTCGTTAATTTTGTGATGTTGTAAGCCCTAGTTAGCGCTGGCCACCATACTAGGGCTCCGTATGTTAAAATTGGCCGAACAACCGCTGTGTAAAGCCATATTATTACCTTTGGGTGTAATCCCCATTTATCTCCGAACATTTTCCTGCAAGAGTAGAAAGCAATACTTGCCTTTCTTACTCTTTCAGTAATGTTTCCTTTCCACGAGAGCTTCGGGTCTAGTATCACACCGAGATACTTAGCCTGCTCTGATAGTTTTAGCTCTATGCCATCTATTCTGGGCATATTATATGCTGGTATCTTAGTCCTTCTAGTGAAGAGCATAAGTTCTGTTTTATTTGGGTTGACACCTAGTCCGCAGGTCTTTGCCCATATGTTTAAGCTACCCAGCGCCCCTGTCATTATCTCACTAATAACGTCAGGGTAGGGTCCGGATACTAGCAGCACCACGTCATCTGCGTTGGCTACTGCTTTGACGCCACCCATATTGAGCTCTTCCAATATGTTGTTCATGTTTACGAGCCAAAGTAGAGGCGATAGGACACCGCCCTGAGGTGTGCCTCTCTTCACTGACCGTGTGAGGTGAGTGCCACTCAGTTCGGCAGTGATCGTCCTACTCGTTAGCATAACTCCGATCCATTCTCTGATGCCTCTCTCAATGTCCATCGAGGTGAGGGAGCTCAGGATGGAGTCGGCGTTCACGTTATTGAACGCACCTTCGATGTCTAGGAAGGCGGCCATCGTGTATTGCTTATATTGTAGTGTCTTCTCGACGTGACCACAACTTCGTGTAGTGCTGTTTCTGTTGACCGTCCTTTTCGGTACGCATGCTGCGCGTCCGATAGGTGGTGTCTCTCGATTCTTTCTCGGATGTGAACATCTAGTAGTCTTTCCAGGGTCTTCAGGACGAAGGATGTTAGGCTTATCGGCCTATAGTCCTTCGCTAGAATGTGCCCCCTTCTGCCTGGCTTTGGTATAAATATGACTTTGGCTTCCCTCCACCTTAGCGGGATGTGCCTTAGTCTTATACAAGACTTGTATATGGCTTTAAGCCATCTACAGAGGCTTCCTTTGGCAGTTTGTAGCATTGCCGGTATTATGCCGTCCGGGCCCGGGCTTTTGTATTTATCAAAAGACTCTATTGCCCACTGGATTCGCTCCGTGGTGATGATATCTTTCGTTTGTGTGTCTGTCTGTGTATTTGTGCCTTCCTCGGGTGCCGAGTTCTCTCGAAGGTTCCCCGGGAAGTGAGTGTCGACTAGTAGCTCTAGCGACTCCTCTATTGTCATTGTGGCCGAGCCGTCTGGTCTGTTGATAAGAGTGGGGCTTGTGTGCCCCTTGGCAAGGATTTTGCTTAATCTTGCCGTATCTTTTATGCCTTCTAATGATTCACAGTAGCTCTTCCAAGATTCGTTCTTGGCTTCATATACTGCTTTTTTGTATGCTTTCTGTGCTTCCTTATATGGTTCCCATTTCTTGGTTCCATAGCATGTGTTAAAGGTTTTGCGCGCTCTCTTTCTGAGGTCGCTCAGTTCCTTGGTCCACCATGGTGGATACTGCTTCTTGGAGAATGAAACTTTACATGTCTCTTTGAATGCGTTGTTAAGGATGTTTGTAAGGTCCTCTACTTCCTTGTCGAGGACCTTTGAGGAGGATTGTACCTTTACCCTCCTGTTGCTGACTTTTGAGTGGACAATTTCGCCGAATTTGTCCCAGTTTGTCCTGCGGGGGTTACGACTCGGTATCGGCTTATTTACCGATGACGATAAGTCAAAGAAGATGTATCTGTGGTCCGAAAAGGAGAGTTGGGTCGACACTCTCCAGTTCTCGACTTTATATTTGCCATATTCTATTTGAAGGGTGAGATCTAACACCTCTTCCCAACCCTGAAAACCCTCCGTACTGGGGATTATGAAGGTTGGTGTATTGCCCTTGTTACAAATCGTAACCTTACGACTAATAATATTGTCAAAAAGAGACTCACCTCTTTCATTCGTTTCCGAGCTTCCCCAGAGCGAGTGTTTCGCGTTCGCGTCGCATCCCAGCACCAGGGTCGTCTTAGTGTCTTCGGCCCATTGCAGCAGCTTGACGACCGGTTCAGGCGGGGCCGGATCGTCGTGGGCCATGTACGCAGAGGCGATGATAACTCCGCTCCCATCCGCTGCCACGAATCTAGCTACTGCTAGATCTGGTGTGCTGAGATTGGAACAGAGAAAAGCGTTAAAATGATTCTTAATTACTATGCATGCTCTCGACCTACCCACCGAGTTGGTGCACAGTACTGTGTATCCTGGGATCCTTAGGCCAGCAACTTGCTCGTCCCTGGTCCAAGGCTCCTGTATCAGTCCGATGTCGATATCCTCCTCACTGAGAAGGATCGTGAGATTTGCTGAAGCATGGGTACTGCGCTTCAGGTTAATCTGCACGAGTTTCGACATCGGGATTGGTTGGGGTTGTGTCCGGGGATTTGTCGTCGATGACCATATCGTCCAACAACCTGTTGGTGTCATCGACCTCCTCTAATATCTCGTCCGGTTCGGCAAGGAAGACCTTAATCTTGGCCTTCCGTATACCGTACCGGACCTTGTGGTCGTTGGCTTCAAGCTGCGACAGGCAGCGTTGATTAATGAGAAGAAGGAACGGCTGGCTCGACTTCATCTCCTTTTCCGCCTTGAGGATGGTCCAGTCTTCTGTGTGGATTCTGGGCCTTCAGACAGGCGATCACCCTAGCATGATCAGTTTGCCCCTTCGGCAACCAGATGCGGGCTCTGGGTCTCCTCGGAATCTCCCTGGCGTTGACTAGCCTAATCTTAAGGCCAGCCCAGGTGTCGCTAATCGAAGCCACACACTCCGCCAGGAAGGTCCTTGAAAACCCATCGTCGCACCTGATGACCCGGTACCCCCTGACCACGTCTGAGGAGTCGAAGGAGGGGATAGGGCCGGTCGGCACGGCAACCAACCTGTCAGTTACCATGTCGGCCAACTTGGCCTCTATCTCCTCCCACTTCTCCGACAGCAGACGACCGTCGTCGTGGAGCTCGTCCACCAGAGCCATAGCCAGACTGTCTCTGGCCACCTCGCTGAACTTCTTCGCCTTACTGACGAAGTTTGTGGCTCTCGGCTTGCCCTGTGGGTCCTTCGCCCTTTAAGGCGCGCTCACGCTCACATCTTGCGAGCGATTGCGCTTCGCCTTAGAGGGCTGGAGCGCCGCCGGGTTTGCCTTGCGGTGCGCCTCGAATTCCGCGATCTCCGCAAGGAATCGGGCCTTACTCTCAGCATCTCGAGGGGCACTTTTGCCCTCAGCCTCGTTCTTGGCAATCTTGCCGAGAATGAAGCGGGCTCTCTTGACCCTCGCTCGTCGTTGCTGGTGTGTTAGCTGCTCTTGAGTTTTGTCTTCGGTGGTGCCCAGCTGAGCCCCACCTTTGTGGTCGGATTGGGGAGTGCTACTAGCTCTCCCATCGGGTCTCGACGGAGCCGGGATGTCACAACTAGACATCGGCAGCTCATCTTCGTCGGTCTCCGTAATTTTGTGAGTCGCCAAGGCCAAAATAGGCCTCAGCAGCTCCTCCTCGTCCTCTTCCGACAGTTTTTTTGGGATTTATCCTCTCCCGGGAGTTCCGAAGCTCGGTGTGTTGGTTTCATTCTTATTCATGAACGCCCGCTTTGCTCGTCCTGGCAAGCGCAGCGGGCCAGAGGGGGTTTGGGGCTTTGAAGTTGGTCGACCGCGGCTTCGCCCCAAAGCCGCGGCAAGGCATCTTACGACCCAGGGTTGCCCGGCCCTGGGAAGGCTCCGTTCAAACACAGCTGGATTAGCCCCTCAGCTGCGAACCGAAAGTCAGGGGGCACGGGTCGCTTCACACTCCTGACTTGAGGGGGGGCCTGTTAAAGACTTGCCCAGGTCCGCCCGACTACAATTGGTCAGCATCCCCGATCGAACTCGACCGAGGACCTGCTTCCGGCCGCCCTCACTTGGAGAGTATAGTCGCACTACCGATGGTGCACACAGTTACGGCAGATGACACAGTCATCCGTTGATCCCCCTGTGTACCCAATCGGCTGACGGCCCTACAAAGATACAGTACAAAGATACAGTATCTATCCGTTTTTTCAGTTTGAAATCCGCCCAATAAAGCAATGCAAAACCGAAGGAGGAGCAAAGCCAAGCGTTTATTGACAAGAAATTAGCTAAATGTGCCCAAAAACAAAAAAACAACACAATTATTAACAACAAAAGCAGCAAAAATATCAAAAATATACATATAAACAAACATAAAACAAGAAGTAAATACAAAAAAAAAAAGACATATATATATATAGATATTAAACTTAAGCACACACACACGCACACACAATTTTTGGCAAGAACCTCGAAAAACCATTTTCTAATATCTAAGCGATGAAAATTTAATCCCAAAAATTACACGAGAAGAAAACATTTTCTTGTAGCGCATTTCTTGTATAAATGCACACACACACGAGAGAGCATTCAAAAATTAAATAAGAAACCGAAAGTAATAAATAAATTAATAGTAATATTTTTTTTAATTAAACTAAACTGTAATTGTGTTTTTTTTTTAATTTCTATAAACGCGTATTTCCGGCAAACGCAACAATTGCAAAACGAAGAAAAGCGAAAGGAAAAAAAAAACACCAGGAAATTGAAGTAAACGCGTAAAAAAAACAGCCACCGAAATATAAAAGAAATGGAAAACAATTATCAAAAAAAAAACAAGAAATAAAAAAGCTAGAAAGCGTCGAGCAAAGCAATGTGGAGTAAGAGAGGAAAAATGGAGGAAAGGGAGAAAATAATGCAAATATAAATAATAAAAATATATGATTAATAAAACTAGCATGTAAAACTGAACAGAAAAATCAAATTCAATAAAGACGAATCTACTGTATTCCAATCCGAATGATGTGTTTATTTTTTGGACTTAATTATTTTGCTATTAAAAGTAGCGGTAAAAGGCGACATTCACCATTTCTTATTTACACCCACGCAATCAAAACAAACACGGCCGAAGGCTTCCAGTTCACATATGTGTGTGTGTGTGTGGATCGCATTCCAGGCTCTCTCTCTATCTCCATGCGAAAGGAATCGCGGAGATATTTGGAATATTGGAATGCGGCGAAATGAACGAGAGGACTTTTGGCGGGGAGCGGCACGGGCCAGAGAGCAATACTCTGCCGATATTGGAAACCGCCAACGATGCCAGCAATTGATTTTTAGCGAATTAAATTCTTCAAATTTTCGACCATTTTTAATGGTGGCCCAAAAGAATTTCACACTAACCCCGCAGTTCCTATTGGATTATGCATCAAATATACGCCAAGAATATTTAATATAAAAACTATATTTTTATTGTTGAATAGATTGTTCGTCAAATAGAAATGATGTTTCTTTTTATAAATAATAAATTATCATTATTAGTATGACATTTTGTATTATTTAGCTATTTTAGCTAGAAGAGAGTGTCCGCTCTCTGGACCGTGTCGCTTCCCGCCTCGTTCTCGTTCAATTTTTTTTAGTGATTCAAAAATGTATATATTTCCTCTGGTTCTCATTTTATTTGTTTGTGTGTTTCAATGTACATAATTGTGAATTTTGGCCATACAAAGAAGAGGAAATTACTTACCGTTTGGAATTACTGCAACAACAGAGTAAGTGACGATCACCGTTTGCTTTTTCTTTCTCCCCTTCTTTCTTGTGGCTTTTCGGTAGCTCAGAGCTCGCCGATTGGTTTTCTGTCTCTTCTTTATTACTTGTCCTTGGAAATATAATGTAATGTAAGCAAGCGAAACGTAAGTGCTCTCTCACGGAGAGAGTGGGAGTGAGAAAGGGAAAGAGAGTGGGAGAGAGAGCCTGGAATGCGATCCACATATGTATGTGAACTGGAAGCCTCCGGCCATGTTTGTTTTGATTGCGTGGGTGTAAATAAGAAATGCAAATTATTTGTAAATTGAAATGAGAACTTTCCGAATTGAAAAGCCTTAAGTAATTTATATTTAAGTACTATTTTGTATATATAAATAATATATCTTGATCTTGATCTTAATTTGTATTGATTTATTATATCGAACTTTTCGTCTCCATAGACATAGGCATTAGTTATGCCATATAAAAAAAATAACAAAACTATTTGTCCTCCTCCTTGCTCAGTTCTTTTCCAAACTTTTAGCAAATTGTCAAAAAAATTTGAGGTGGAAAACCACATGCAAAAAATAAAAAAATAAGAAAAAGACCAGCCTGATGGCAGGACAACAGCTGGAGCCAACTATGGCGAAAGGAGCAAGAACCCCTTACATTTTTTTTTTTTTTTTTCAATCGCGGACAACTTCAATGCATTTTTTTATCATAACTTGGCTTAAACTCAACCGAGTTCAGTCTGGTTTGGTTTATTCTTCTTGGTTTCTGCATTTTAAACTCGATTTCTAAATTTTGACATTTTTACATTTTTTTTTTTTTTTCCCCAAAAAATGGGTAAAATGTTTGGCCTAAAAATCGGGAACACCTTCTATGGTTTTTTTGATCATAGCTTGGCTTAAACTCAACCGATTTTTTCTTCTTGGGTTTTAAAGGAGCACGGCTGGTGAAAATCCTCCATCTGAACCCTCCAAGAGGGCGCCGGCTGGGCAATGGGCACTGTATTATCCCGGACAACGGGTAATGCACTGCTGCTTGATCCGTCCGCGGTAATACAGTGTCTAGCTAAGGCAACTGTGTAATTCCTTCCGCTGAAAAAGCTGGAGGAAATGAATCACTTTGCCATGGGTGGAGGTGCCTGGCGGTTAGGCATAAAACGCAGCCTGGCGGTTAGGCATAAAACGCAAGTGGGTGGTTCCCCGGAAAATCAACCAGTGTACTCTGAGTAATGGACACAACAAAGGACACAACTCGGGCTGGGATATCAGCCCAAACGTCGGTGGAAGGCGTGACTGCTACCACCGGCGGGCACGGGGGGGAGCAATCCCCTCTGCGTGTCGCCAGCGGTCACACCTCTGATTTGACGGGAGCAGGTCATGTCAGTTGTAATGCTACTGCCACAACGTCGCAAGGGAAGCTTTGCCGCTCAGGTGCCATAGTCGACACAGACTCGGACCTGGAGAGCGTGCAGCTCTCTAAAGAAGAGGAGGAAAGCCTTTTCCGCTCGCCGAAACCAGGCACCAGCTCCCCGCGCAGGGACGGGCCGAAGCGTTCAAGCGAGGGGATGAAGGCTAAGGCGCAGTACAAAGCCGCCCTTCGCATCCTGAGCCGGCTCCAGAAAAAAGCCGCCCTATCCCCACAGGAGAAGGCAAAGCTTACCTGGGCCGAGCAAAGGGTCGCAGAGGGCAGGCTGCACTTCGCCAACCTCCCGAATATGGTCTCAACGGGCGGATTCGCCAACAAGGTGGAGGAGTCGCTTGCCAACAAGAGGCAACGCTCAACCGAGAGCGCCAACAAGGACGCACCGGGGAGCAAGCGGCGACGCGGGCCGAAGGAGGCAGGCGCTCCCCCCCAGAAAGCGACGAAGCCCGAGACGAGAACGAAGCTTAAAGTCAGTGAGGTGACCAAACGACACCTGATCGTGGCACTCATTGACAAAAGCGATGAAGCCGGCAAGATGACCGAGCCGCGGTGGAAGTTGGTGCATGCGCGACTCGTTGAGTCATTGTTTGCACGGATGGAGGAAGTCCCCGAGGCCCCCATGCCCACATTTGATGGTGCCGGGTGGCTGAACGGGGTAAAAATCCTAAAATGCAACGATGACCCGACGAGAAAGTGGCTGACGCAAACGGTCTGCCAATTGGAGGCGCTGTGGGAGGGGGCCCAGCTGGAGGTGGTGGACAGGGAGCTAATCCCGTCCATTCCTAAGGCGAAGGTTCTTTCCCCATCGCAATCCAAGGGGACCGGGCGCTGAAGCTGCTGCAGCGTCAGAATCCGGACATCCCAACCGCGGACTGGAAGGTTCTGCACCTTGCGACCCCATTACCCAAGGAGGGGGGCCAGAGTGCAGTCCTCCAGATTAACAAGGAGGCAGAGGACATCCTTTATCCGAGATACGGGAAGATGGCGTGGGGCATGGGGAGCGTGTACCTGCGCCTCAAAAAACGCCATCCCGGGGATAAGGATGCTTACACCCTGAAGGCAGGCGAGGTGGAAAAGGACTTAGGTCTGGAAACCATCGTGGACGCCGCCCAGGGACTCTCACTGGACGAGGACGCGGAGGACGGTGACCTGACGTTGACAGTCAACCCGTCAAATGGAGTTGAGCCCAGTACCCATGCCACTCAGGGTGCTGCAGCTCAATCTCCATAAGAGTAAAATCGCGTCGGCGGAACTCCTCATAGCCCTGGAGCAAGGGTCCGCCGACATAGCTTTAGTCCAGGAGCCATGGATTGCCTCGGGCAATGCCGTCGCCGGACTAAAGTCCTCTAACTACAACTTGTTCTACACACCATCGGCAAGCAGAAATAGAACCGCCTTACTTGTACGGAAGGGTCTGCATGCTAACCTTATGTCTCATTACAGCACGGATGACCTAACTGTTGTGATGCTGGAGAGCGAGAAGAAGCGCCTTATGGTAGCTTCCTGCTACATGGCACACGACAGAACGGCCCCTCCGGAGGAACTCAGGAGCATGGTGGAAGCCATCCCGAACGACCAGCAACTGATCGTGAGCCCCGACATCAACGACAGAGGTGAGTCACTCTTAGACTTTTTATTACCCACTAACCTATGCATAGCTAACGTAGGAGAAGAACATACCTTCGTAGGTCCCACCTCCTCAAACGTGCTAGACATAACACTCACAAAGGGACAATGTACAATGGTATCAGAATGGAGAGTCCTTGAGAGACCATCCTTCTCAGATCATAAGTACATTCAATTCCAATACGACTTCGACCACTCTCCCAAACCAACTGTCTTTAGGAACCCCCGGAACACCAACTGGGGAAAGTTTAGGAAGACAATCTTTACACGACTCGCGACTGGCCCGGGCCTAGTAAAATCCGCTGAAGACATAGAAAAGTCCCTAGAGACCCTCTCCAGGGAATTACTAGATGCGCAACGCGCAGCATGCCCGACATCTACAGCTAGGAAGAGGACCAAGCCACCCTGGTGGAATAGTAATCTTTCGCTCCTACGCAATAACCTCAGAGAATTCTTCAAAATCGCCAAAGAGGCGAAAGAGGATGTGATCGACGAGGAATACAAGATCCTACTCAGGGATTACAAGAAGGAAATACGCAGGGCACAACGAAGCTCGTGGAGAAACTTCTGCTCCAATATCGAGACGGCCCCAGAAACGGCTAGACTCCGGAAGTTGCTATCGAAGCAACCCACCATACAGAGTCAGCTCCAACGCGACGACGGACAGTGGACTGAGGGCAGCGAGGAGGCCCTAACAGCACTAATGCATGCTCACTTCCCAGGATGCACTGAGATATCAGATGCTAGCAAGCATCAGGACCTCGCACTTGGAGAAGAGAGTCTCCCAACAAACCTAATATCCTCTAGAAGAATCCAATGGGCTATAGATTCCTTCGCGGGCATTAAAGCACCAGGACTAGATGAAATATTCCCAGCCATGCTACAGGTGACCAAAGAAGTGATCACCCCATGGCTACACGCTTTATTCACAGCTTGCCTAAGCACGGGCTATATCCCTATCCAATGGAGGACCTCTAGGATTGTCTTCCTGCCAAAAGCAGGCAAGTGCAGCCATGTGAGCCCCAAGGATTACAGGCCGATTAGCCTCACCTCATTCTTACTTAAGACGCTAGAGAAGCTGCTGGACATATACATCAGAAACGATGTAGGACGACTGCTGTCATCCAACCAGCACGCTTACACGAAAGGGAAATCAGTGGAGACGGCACTACACTCGTTAGTAGCCACCATTGAGAGAGCCCTGTATAACAAAGAATATGCTCTAGGAGTGTTTGTGGATATATCCGGAGCATTCAACAACGTGACCACAGACGCTATAATGGACCGCCTAGAAGCGGCCAACACGCCCTCCGCCATCAGTATGTGGATAAGAAATCTACTAAGCTGTAGGCGGGTACAATCCGATTGGGGCACCGCCTCCACGGTGAAAGGAGCACACAGGGGCACGCCGCAAGGCGGGGTCCTGTCGCCTCTTCTGTGGAATCTGGTGGTGGACGACCTGATCAAGAGATTCGAGAGGAAGGCCCCAAAGATAACAGCTTATGCTGACGACATAAGCATAATTATCACGGGAGTCTGCCCATCGACCCTCAGCTCGATTATGGAATCAACACTCAGGGAGATATGTGAGTGGGCGAAGAAGGTAGAACTCAGTATCAACGCGGACAAGACGGACTTCATTCTCTTCACCAAGAGATACAAGGTTCCGCTATGGGTCCCCCCGAAAATTAGCTCTACCAGGCTAACCCCGAAAACACAAGTCAAGTACCTCGGAATTGTACTAGACAGCAAGCTGGCATGGAAGCCCAATGTATTAGAGAGGGTAAAAAAGGCCACCATAGCGCTATATGCATCCAAGAAGATGCTTAGCAGCACATGGTGCCTCTCACCCGCTCTAATGCACTGGATTTACATCTCGGTGGTGCGTCCAACTCTGATGTATGGAGTCTTAGTGTGGTGGCAGGCCATGGAAAAGAAGACGTATAACAAGCTCATGGAGAGGACTCAGCGGCAGGCACTGCTCTGCATAACAGGGGCGCTGAGATCAACCCCCACAAAAGCACTCGAAACTATAATAGGAGTTGATCCCCTAGACATCCACGCGCAACTGATTGCAGGAAAGGCGGCACAACGCCTAGTCGCATCAGGAAATATGTCCCTACAGGGATTCGGGCATAGTTCAATTGGTCGAGACATGAGCAGTATATCTGACTACATGGTCACCAGAACGTGCCCGGATGTAAAAACAACTACTTTCATGGGACCAGACGACTGGAAAACAGGTCAGGACCATGCTCAACACCTCAACATATACACCGACGGCTCCAAGATGGAAGGAGGAGTTGGAGCGGGCATATACTGTACAGACCCTGAAATGTGGCTGTCGTATAAGCTACCAAGCCAATGCAGCATCTTCCAGGCGGAAGTATTCGCCAGAGGGAAAGCGGCAGAGCTTGCGCAGAGCATAGACCGCCCATATGGAGCGGTCAATTTGTTCGTAGACAGTCAAGCGGCGATAAGATCCATGCAATCATCGGCGGTCAGTTCCAAAAATGTACTGGCAAGCAGGGAGGCACTAGATATCCTCAGCACGACTACGTCAGTGCGGATCTACTGGGTTCCCAGCCACTAGGGCATCGATGGCAACGAGACGGCCGACGAACTTGCAAAGGAAGGCGTAGGACTGCCGATTGAAAGAATAGTAAACGTTCCTGTCTCCCTTAGAACGCTCCAAAGAGAGCTAGAGAGCCGGGCCGACACACGAGCTAACAGCAGGTGGAGGAGAAATTCCACAACCTGCAAAACATCAAAGATCATGTGCAAAGAGCGCAACGCAAAACTCAGTCACTACGTGCTGCATCTTCCGAGGAAAGACTGCAGGCTGTTAGTGGGAATTCTCACAGGTCACTGCCTAGCTGCTGCTCATGCAGTCAAGCTGGGCATTACCGAAAACACCAAATGCCGGAAATGTCATGAATCCGAGGCAACTGAAACCTTGGAGCATCTCATTTGCAAATGTCCGGCCCTAGCAAGGGCAAGAATAAAATACCTAGGCGCTCCAGTTCTGGCATCGCTAGAAGATGCCTCCAGGAAGAAGCCAGGCGAACTACTTGCCTTCGCGAAAAACACTCTGATCCTTAAAGATTTTGAAAACCGCGTGAATACTTTCTAGGTCCACTCAGAAACTTTCGGACAGTTAAGGGCCATTTTGGCCTATGCGTGGCCCCCCTTGAGGGCCTTCCGACATAACCTAACCTAACCTTTAAAGGAGCACTTTTCTGCATTTAACATTTTTTTGTCAATTTTTTACAATTTTAACTCCTTATATTTAAGATATAATATTTAATTGCAATAAAAAGAACACAACTTTTTGTATGGAAATAAAACAAGGACTTTTTGTTGGTCAAAATTGGTCAAAAATGAGAAAGTAAGGTTTGAATGCAGAATTGTTCCACTTTTAAAACTAAGACGAAAAGTCAAAACCTGACTCAAAGTCAGTCCGAAAAATTGTTAAATTTGCACTGACTGGTTTCGACTTTTCGTCTTAGTTTTAAAAGGGGAACAATTCTGCATTCAAACCTTACTTTCTCATTTTTGGCAGCTTGAAACGCAGTGAAGGAGCACTTTCCGACCCCATAAACCATATATATTCTTGATCAGCATTAAAAGACGAACCGATCTGGCCATGTCCGGACAACAAAAAATGAGACCCAAGAAAATGTAAGGGGTTATTGTAATCCCAATTCAAATTCAACGATTTTTTAATTTTATGTTAAAAACAGGAACCAATAAATTTGCTGCGGAGCTGCGGATTGGGGATCCCTGCAGGGGGGTGTAAAAAAAGGAACCCTTGGATTGTATGTGAATTCCTCCATCGTCTTTATTAGTTTCTTCTTTTGATTTTTGTTTTTTAACATTAAATTGTTGCTTTTACACAACATTGCTGTGATGTCGTGTGTAGTTTATCGATAAACTACGGTATGCACAAGGTTTTCCAGGTGTTGCATTTGCCCAGACCCACCACCTCGAGGAGGGGACAGGCCTGGGACAAGAACGAAAACGAAAATTAAAAAAAAAAAAATAGGTTGATGCTGATGCTGATCAAGAATATATATGGATTATAGGGTCGGTAAGGTCTCCTTTATTTATAATACCTCGATCAACTGAGAAATGTGCTATAATTAATGGTTTATATTATACACTGTTATTATTTATATTTGATGTACGGGTGATAGTGGCGGCACCCAGCGAAATATTTTGGAAAATGTCTGATAAAGCAGTGACTTTGTTGCTCTTGTGAAAGCAGTGTAAAAGTAAAACGTACTGTTTAAGGGCACTGCTTTCAAAAAGGCAACCGTGTGGCAGCGCTCGATTGTGGCGGCAAAGCAGTGGAAGTTACTATTTAAAAATATATTTTATTTATTTTAAAATAACAAATAAAGTAAACATATATATATTGTATATTTTTCCACCGATTTTTTAAATGAAAAATATCATTTTCGAAATACGCTTAAATTACCCATTGAATTTTTCGGTTTGCTCGATATCAACCGATGGGTGGAGAGTAATTTATTTATTGTATTTCATACACAAAGATACAGGTCCAAAGATCAGACCCAAATCTGTCTTTGTCTTAAGTTAGGTCGTGTCGTGTTCTTTGTATTTTTATTTATTCTATAAATTAGCAACAAACTAAAAACCATAAAATAATATAATTTGTTGCAATTTGTATTTGTTGCTTTTTGCTTTTCGTTTTTCATTTCACTTTGCACATTGTCCAAAAAGTAGAAAAATGTTATGTCTAAAAAAATACGGGTTAACATTTTGCTGTTTTTGTTTTGTTTTTGTCCTATCCTTGCTTTACCCCTACGTAATATCATATATTATATATGCTAATGTATATATATATATATAAATATAATTTATGTTTTTGATTTGCTTAAGTGTGTGTTGTTTCTGTTGTAATATTTTGTAATATTTGTAGAGGCTTTTGTTTACTCAGAGACTTAAAACAGGCGCTAGTTGAAACCTTTGGAGGGAGCTGAGAGAGTCTGAGAGAAACTCAGGGAGTCTGAGAGAGACTCAGAGAGTCTGAGAGAGACTCAGAGAGACCCAAAGAGACTCAAAAAGACTCTAAGACTGAGACTGAGACTGATATTAGAGAGACTTTTTCGGGAAATGGTTTCGATACCCTGTAATATAGACTGTACATTTTGTGTGATTTCTGTAGACTTTCTCTAGAGGCTAAAGCGAGGCTGCCCTCGGCTTCAAGCCAACGGACAGCGTTAACAAACAAATCTGTATAATCTGTATAATATATCGTAAAGTATGGGAATTGGCAACAAAGCTCTACTACTCCAGGAAAGAGAGGCGGCGGCGGCGGAGGCGGCAGGCAGGCAGGCACTTACACTTACAATAGTTCAACAGAATCCAATCTCTCTATATGTTCTATATATGTCCTATAACTACCAGTTTATACTGTATATACAGGGTCCGCCACGTAACATTTTTTTTTTGAAAATGCTATAAAACTAAAACGGTTCATCCGATCATCAAATTTTTTTTTTTATAATAAAGTACAATCCTTCCGATTACTTATGGAATACAAGTTCGTTCAAACGGCTGCCTCGGCTGGCCTTGCAGGACACCATACGGCCGACCCAATTTTTGAGGACATTTCCGATTGTTTGCGGCCGTATTTCGGCAACGGCGACGCGAATGTTGTCATTCAAAGCTTGAATTTTCGCTGGCTTGTCCACATAACACTTGTTTTTGACGGCGCCCCACAAATAATAATCGTAGCGTTGGCTGTGTGGCACGGAGCGCCGTCTTGCTGGGACCAAATGTTGTCCAAGTCCTCCTCTTCGATTTCCGGGAAGAACCAATCCGTTAACATGGCGCGGTAGCGTAGCCGAAATACGGCCGCAAACAATCGGAAAAATTGGGTCGGCCGTATGGCGTCCTGCAAGGCCAGCCGAGGCAGCCGTTTGAACGAACTTGTTTTCCATAAGTAATCGGAAGGATTGTACTTTATTATGAAAAAAAAAATTTGATGATCGGATGAACCGTTTTTGTTTTATAGCATTTTCAAAAAAAAAATGTTACGTGGCGGACCCTGTATGTACAGCTACCAGCTACATATATACACACTTGATCCCTATATATATATATATATATAAACTCAGAGCTCGTAAGAGGGGGTCCCGATTTATGTATATTTGCAATCTAGCTTTAAGGTTGCCCTCTCGCCTTAATTTCTCCCTTTCTCGCTTCTCTGCCTTGCCCGTTATGTACAAGCAAATAGCGAGAAAGCAAGAGTGTCTTTAGAGAATCAACTTCTCTCTATGATCTCAGAAAACACATTTAAATATGTAGATTTAAAATAGATAGAGTAAACAAGAGAGGATGATCACAAGCTCTCATCTAACATAAACCCCAAAATAAATTTGAATAAACACAAAAGTCAAGGTTAAAGGTTAAGAAATATGTCACATTTTGATTGGTCTGTGTATTTGGTACGCAAAAAAAGTTTGTATAATCAATAATAATAATATATATAGTATCAATAATAATAATAACACAGGCCGACAAAATCAGCTTCACCCTCTGACCCAGAAACCAGTATATACTTTTCCGAAGGTTTCCGGTGCGCTGAATCCGAATCTGAGGTTGAAATTTCCGAATTGGCTCTGGTTTCCGAGATATCTTAACCTAAAAGTGCAAAAACCGCGTTTTTTGCCTATATTTGAGGTTATGTAGCATCGAATTTGTTCTTTTACTGAAAATACTAAAAAAGCCATCTTAAAGTCTAACCCTTGCCCTTTCAAATGCTGTTGAGTTTGATTAAATATCTATTTTTTTTGCTGAGATATCGTACTTTGAAATTTTCATGTTAATGAATTTACCTAAAAAAAAAACATTATGGATAGGCCCTATGAAGCAAACATTTTTCTTACACATAAAACAGCTTAAATCTGTTACTCGGGGTTTTTGGGGTCGATGATCCCGAATCCGGACTCAAATTTTCAAAATTCAAGATGGCGGATCCAATATGGCGGACCAAATTCGTAATAACTTACTGGATCAAGCTGAAACTGGGCATATGGGGGTCTTCGGGGTCGCTGTTTACCAAACTGAGATAAAATTCTGAAATTTGATGATGAAATTTGATGTTAGATGTTAGATGTAAGTAAAAAATTCAATATGGCGACCATAAAACGACCATAAACGAAATCGCGGGGGAATGTCAGACAGCTCACTCGACAAAAAATACTCTATATCAATTTCAAAGTACGATATCTAAGCGAAAAAAAGATATTTAAACAAACTCAACAGCATTTGAAAGGGCAAGGGTTAGACTTTAAGATGGCTTTTGTAGTATTTTCAGTAAAATAACAAATTCGATGCTACATAACCTCAAATATAGGCAAAAAACGCTGTTTTTGCACTTTTAGGTTAGGATATCTCGGAAACCAGAGCCAATTCGGAAATTTCGATCTCGGATTCGGATTCAGCGCACCGGAAACCTTCGGAAAAGTATGTACTGGTTTCTGGGTCAAAATTTTGTCGGCCTGTGTAATTAATAATCATAATAATAATAATGATGCCATATAATAGTTAAAAAATAGCAGAAAAAAACACGTTAACAAAACTGGTTAATTAGCTTATCCGTAGGATCTCTCTTAGGGGTTTATATTTAGGGGTATATATAACCCTATGCGATATATCTGCTATTGCTGTGGGGGGTGTACGGTGTGTGTGGGTAAATATTACATGCGTAGAATTTCTTTTTTAAACTTAAGCGACAACAGCGCACGGCCCCGGCGATTGTCTTTCACTTTGTTTAGGTGTGTGTTTGTGTAGGGCCTGTAGGGTGTAGGGTGTGCGTGTGTCGTGCGAGGAGGGGTTTCAGGATTAGGCTCAGGATCAGGACCTTAGGCGCTATGTATACAGTTATTTTGTTGTTTTCTATCGCTACTTTAGTCACAATAAAAAAGAAGAAAGTAAATACCATCACTTTCTTTGCTTTCTCTGCTGGTGTATGGGTTTCTATGGTTGTTATTTGGTTTGCCCTGGTCTTCCCTCGCTTATCCTTGGGAACCCAAGGATACCTAGGGTTTCCTAGGCTCTTCTAGAGCTTCCTAGAGTTTCCCATAGTTTTCAAGGGCTTCCTAGGTTCCCTCGGTTTCCCTCGGTTTCCCTCGGTTCAGCTGAGTTTCCCTTGACTTCCCTAGGTTTTCCTTGGTTTTGTAACAACTAGCAAATTGGTATTTCTTTGACATCAATCAACATCTTGTTTAGTTTTATAGTTTCGTTATTAATAATTTCCATATACATATACATATATATCCAGATATATATATATTCACATATATCCTTCTTTAATGCGATCTTTGCTTTTTCTGTTTTGTTTTTCTCTTGCTTTTTGCTATAAAAGGTACATAAAGTGTATACACTTAGGGGTCAAGTTCTTTCGTCCTTTTGTAATAAGTATTTCTCTTGGTTTCCGATCTTGAGGCTCTTTCGGGATTCATGTTCTTAACTTTAAATACATTTCTTTTGCATTTTGCATTAAACTAAAATTGGCTTTTCTCGTTTAACAAATGTCTAGGGCATATTTCCACTAAGTAACCATAAAATTGGAGCTTACAATTAGTCTGTGTGTGTGTGTGGCTTATCAACTAAATATCTTTGATTTAACATTTTGCTTGAGTGGGGTTTACTGGGATATATATAGATATAGAATATATATATTTATATATATATAACAAAGAAGTTCAAACAATTCAACATATGTGTCGCGTCTCTTCTCTCGTTTATTTTGTTTTTTTGTTTTTAGCTAAAAAGGACTCAATGTTTAAGGCGCTAAATGTGTGTGTGCTTGGCCTAAGTTAATATCTAAGTTTCTCTTTCTCTATAACTCTCGTTCTGTATCATTTTTTAGATCCTGAACAGAAATAAAAAACTTTTCTATATATTTAGTTCTTGTTGCTCTTTGTTTTTTGCTTTTCTTGCCCCTTTTTCTTGGGCTTTTCTTGCTCTCTGTTTTTCTATTTTTTTTTTTTTAACACATTTTCCTTATTTCCATATTATTTTTTTTATTATATATATATATTTTTCATGGATTTTTCCTTACTTGGCTCAATTTGTATGTCTGCTTTGATATTTGTTTGTTTGTATATGTATATATAATATTAACCTTTTGTGTCCCGAAATAACTTACAAAAAATGACATTTGATGCATTTTTAAAATCTGTTGTGTGAAGCCTTTTCATTATCTAGTCGGGGGTTTTCTTAGCTTTTTCGTAGCTCTTTTTTTCTTGCCTTTTTTAGGTTTGCTTTTCACTCTATTTTATATATAGTTTCGATTTGTTGTCGTCGCCCATTGTTAAAAATATAAAACTTAAACGGAGAAAACTTTACTTAAAGCGAAATTGCAACTAGGAAATGGCTAGGAAATTAATGTAGAAACTAAATCAAATCGAATTATATATATACAAATATATGTATATATTTATAGCTTATTGTAAAATACAAAAAAAAAAGGGTTATGAATATAATAAAAAATAATAATAAAAATAAACTGCAAATTTTGTACAACAAACACAGAGGAGGCAAAAGAGCGGAGGGGGAAAAACACATAAAAAAAAAAAACACCTAAAGAACACTTACAAAAAAAAACACAATTATAAATCAGACAAAACACGCAGTTTGTACAGTTTCTAAGGGAAGTTTAAAAAGTTAAGCAAGAGCCATCAATATACGCTATATATATACATAAATATATGGGCAATTCTCTGGTGTCGCACGTGACATTCGTACGCATTAAACCAAAAAAAAAACATGTACCAAGACTTTTTTTTAATTTTACAAAATTTGGAACTTATAGCTCTTGGGTAGCACTATAATTGGTGTTAAGGTCAATCTCGAACAATTGTTCGTTTTCAAGATAATTAAAAAAAATGTATCGAGTTCGCACGTGACACAGACGGAAGTGAATTTTTCGCAAACCAGTTCAAGCACTGATTTCAGCGAAACTTGATGAAAGATTTTGATGCAATTAATTTTAATGTATTATATATCAATTCAACTTAATAATTTATTTGATTTGATTTAAAAATATTAAGTAGTTTTTTTTTTAAGTAAATTTTTATCGGTGTCGCACGTGACAGGTCGCACGTGACATTTTTTCCATCGTTCTTTTCGTGATGTTTTTTACTATTTAACAATATTAGAGAAGTATAAATGTTATCTCTTTTGACTCTTTGCAATCTCCCAGTGATGATAGAAAGCAAAAGTACAAGCATAGTTCCTCTGCTTTAGAGATTTTTATCAAAACACAACTTGATCTTTTTATGGTGTTTTTCATCAAAATAATGAAAAATTGCGAATTGCGCGAGTTAGCGTTCCAATATTTCGAAATTTGTTTTAGAATATGATAAAGGCTTTCAAATTTGATCTATTGAAAAATTTCTTAAAGTTACTATGTTACAAATATTAATTTTAGAGCATTTTTTGTGTTTTTTGCCGCGGTTGTAATTTCCAGAGAATAGCCCATATATATATATAATTGGTATAATTTGTAGTCTAAATGCTCTGTGTGATTTGAACAATTCTCGCTTTAGCATCAAGTCCACCTGCTGCGGCTGCTACGGCTGCTGCTGCTGCTGCCTCGCACCTGTTGCCGCCATATTCACCGCATCAGGGCGGACTTGCGCTTGATTTTGGTGCGCAGCCCTCGAAGGGGCTTCACCTTGTTTTTGCTGGCTGCCGCCGCTGCGGCTGCCGCTGCCACAGCCATGGCAGCGCTCAGGTGTTGCGGCAGCATTCCAGCGTTGCTGCTGTTGTTGCTGTTGTTGCCACCACCCACAGTTGCTCCCACACCACCACCAGCGGGCAGGCAGTGATTGAGGTTACCCAAGTACATGCCAGCCGGGTAGCTATACAGTTCTGGGTGGAGTTGCGGTTGGTGTTGCTGCTGCTGTTGTTGCTGCTGTTGCTGCTGCTGCTGCTGATGTTGCTGCTGCTACTGCTGTGCCAGAGCCACATTGGCAGCCGCACTGCTAAGCAAAGCCATTTTGCTGCCACTGCCATTGGTGTAGATTGCTTGAAGGCTGCCAAATTGCTGCTCGCGATGTTGCTGCTGCTGCTGCTGCTGGTGTTGTTGCTGCTGGTGGTGGTGCTGCTGCTCCCCATGATGCAGCTGCTGCTGCTCCTCCTCCAAACTCTGACTGGATGGTCGCTTGCGCGGAGATCCCTGACTGCTGCCACTGCTGACATTGCTATGGTAATGCGAACCATAATCCACATTCGAGGATCGCGACAGCAACAGCAGAGCATCCACACCATCGCGATGTCGCTGCTGATCGAGTTCCTCGGTCGTGATGTTGTGACTGTTTGTGTTTGGCAGAAAGAAAATCATAGTTAGACTAGGTTTTACCTCGAGTTATATCTCCCCCACTTACTTCTCCTCACTGCTGTCGTAGGCCGCATCCGAGCTGGCGCAGTTGCTATCGGATCCAGCCGCCTGGGCAACCACACTGCTGGTCGTCAGGCCGTTGCCATTGGTTACTGGCGTGGAAGAGCCGCTGTCGGCGTTGCTGTTGCCACCCGCCGAGTAGGTGGGATCCTCGCTGGGAGAGCTTGTGCTTACCGGGGCGGCGCTTCTGCAAGATTAGAGAGAGCAATTAAAATATAATCAAACCCTTCTAAGCTTAAGAAACACTCACCCATTCTGAAAGGAATCGCTGGTGAGGGCCTTTGGTTCGTGCTTGAGGCAGAGCAATGCCGCCGCGGCATGGACATCGTCCATGCTGTCAGCTCCACAGTCTCGCGCCATCTGCTCAAAATTGATGTTATCCGAGGGCGGAGGAGCAGAACCACCTCCTCCTCCTCCTCCATTGAGAGCAGGGCCTCCGGTTCCGTTTCCGGTTCTATCTCCGGCTGTGCCACTGCTCACATAATTGTACTTGCTGTTGTTGTTGTTGATGTGGTTATTGTTGTTGTTTATATTATTATTATTGTTGTTGTGATAATCATCCGAAAGGTCATCTTCGCGTTGCGACTGCGACTGCTGTCCGGTGGCCAAGTCATCCCGGATATTGCCAAAAAGATTGCACAGATGGGGGAAATGTTTGGGATCGAAACGGGCATGACTGCCGCCACCACTCCCACCGCCACCGCCACCGCCTCCACCTCCATTGGGACTGTGCGGTCTTGCCGCATTCGTCGTCATTTGCTGACTGGTGACACCACCATTGGCCAGTGCCACCAGGCCATTGCTTTTCGAGGGCGTGGAGGAGGACAGCGACACAGCAGCTGGCACTGCTGACGCTGCTCCTCCTGGTCCTAGTCCAGCTCCAGCTCCTGAAACTGGCATTCCCGAGGACACACTGCTGCCGTCTAGGCTATCGTAAACCAACTCCTTGGGACTCTTCAGCGAGGGACTGATCTTGTCCACCGCCGAATTGGGAAAGAAGGGCGATCGGTTTAGCGCCTGGATGAGATTCTGGCGCTGCTGCGGCTCGACGCGCCACAGCGAACCCTTGCCCATATTCGGTGCCTTCTCCACCTTCACGAAGCTGTTGTTCAGCGACAGATTGTGGCGCACACTGTTCTTCCAGCCGGTGGGCGGCGTCTTAAAGTACGGAAAGTGTTGAACAATCCAAGCGTAGATCTCCTTCACGGGCAGTGCCTTCTCGTTGGAGCTCTCAATGGCCATGAAGATCAGGGAACTGTTGATTTGAAATTGAAATTGAAATTTTTGATTTGAATTTGAATTTGAAGCAAATGAAAAACTCTCTCTCTCGCAGCCTCACCTAACGCTATATGGCGGCTTATTGTTGGTATGCACTAGCGGATCATATGGCACGTTGTTGGGATGCTTTTGCTTCTGTGGCGTGGTGGCTCCCCCAGCTCCTCCTCCACCTCCACCTGCTCCTCCTCCATTCACGCTGCTGTTGTAGACGCCCTTTGAGACCGCATATTGGGGAGTGCTTGTGTGCATCCGAGAACTGACCACCAGATCGAAATCCTTCAATGAGTCCTCGTTGTCATAGCTGGTATACCTATTGGGACTGCGCAAGTTGACTCCAGCAGCTCCAGCAGCTCCACCATTCACGTGACTCGTCGTAGGCGGCGGTGGCGAGTTGGTGGCCAAGTGTAGGGTGTGCGGCTGTAGGTTTGCTGCTGCTGCTCCTCCTCCTCCTCCACTGCTGCTGCTGCTGCTGCTATAGTAGGTTCCAGGCAGCAGAGTAGCAGCACCACCGGAAGGTGTCTCTGGTGAGGAGGTCACATGGCCGGGCGTTGATCTGAAAGAGAGAGAGACAGGGAATACCCACAGATTTATATATATATTCAGAGATATAATCAAGTAGAGGACTCACATGACATGCGGTGTTGTGCTCACAAAGCTGTAGCCCGGCGCCAGAGTCACCACAGTCGTCGTCGTCGTTGGCGGTGGTGGCTCCTGGTTATGGCTCGAACTGCTGCTGGTGGTGGTGGTGTTGGCATTGGCATTGGCATTCACATTGGCATTGGCATAGTTAACCGCCTCGAAAACCGTGCTGCTAAAGCTATTACTGCTGCTGCTGCTGCTGCTGGCCTTGGCCACCGGACTATTGCCACCATTGACGGCCGCTGTCGAGGATACCGAACCGCCACCGCCCGATAACAGGGAACTAGAGCTGATTGAGGAGTTGTTGGAGGAGGCGGGCGAACTGACCACCGTCACGGTGGAGGCCACATGGCTGCTGTGATCCATCTGGACGTGCATCTTCTCGCGCAGATACTTTTTGTGCGGGTGATGGGTGGTGGTGTTGCTGCTGCTGCCGCTGCTGCTGGTTGTGGGTGAGCACAGCGATGCCGTTGCCCCCTTGTAGATGCCACTACCCGTTGCTGGTGTTGTGCCACTCCCATTGCTGCTGGTCACATAGATCTGCGACTGGGATTGGGACTGTGACTGCTTCATGGGCGAGAGTATGGCTTGGCTAACCGCTGGTTGTGGCTGTGGCTGGGTCGTCGTCACCACCACCGGCATATAGCCAAGCGTGGTGGCTCGTGTGGGCGTCGACGACAGATTGTGCACCGTGGTGGTGCTATATAGCGAGCCACCACCCTGGTGATCCTGATCACCACCACCACTGGGCTCGTTGTTGAGGCTGCTTGGCACCTCCTCGATTAGGTCGCTTACAATGCACATATTGCCATTGACTGAGGCTCCTGCTCCTCCTCCTCCTCCCGCCTTGATGGCCATTGCACGTTTCACTTGCGTTCCCGAGGCCACAGCACCACCTGCACCACCACTCGTCGTCACAATGCCCTTGATCAGATAGCTATCGTTTAGCCAGGACAGGGAACGCAGCTCTACATCATCCCCATCGGTGGTTCGGACGCCGGCCGCTGCTGCTGCGGCTGCCAAGGCATCGGCTGAACCCATCTCCAGGGGTTCGGCGGCCAGGAGCACTATGTTGCCGTCGCCACCACTCGATGATGGGTGACCACCGTTGCCGGTGGATGATGCGGCGGTTGCAGCCGCTGTGGAGCCATCGTAGGCCGTGAATCCGCCATTGTGATTGTGCTGCACAAATACGTATTTGGAGGCACTGGCCGGCATGTTGCTATTGCTTGTGGGTACAACAAGTCCTCCTCCTCCTACTGATGTTGCTGTTCCTGCTCCTGCTACTGTGCTCTTGGTGCTGATGGTGCTGGTGCTGCTACCGCAGCTAATGGTGGCGGCGAGTGGTGCAATGTTGCGATATCCATGTGGGGCATTGGCCACCGAAGAGACCGCTGCTGCCGCCGCCGCTGCCGCTGCTGCCACAACAGCCGCCGTTCCGGATGCCGTGACTGTTGCCGTGGAGGATGTCACTGTTGACTTAAATCGCGGGTTGTCAGCAACTGTGTGGGATTATCTGTGGATATGCTGTGCCGGAGAGAGAGAGAGAGAGGGGAAGGAAGCACAGAAATTATTAATTAAAATTATAAGTAGCATTATTATTTTGGAATAAAATAAAAAGATTCATTTATATATTGCTATAAAATAACACCAAAGTCAACAGAACAGCCTTAGCTGCTTGTGAATATAATATCTTAGCTGCTGTTGTAATCATATCTTCAAACAGATCTTGAGTAAATGTTACAGAGCTTGAACTTATTACAGGTTATAATACTGTATCTCTCTCTAAATTATTCCCAAATTTGTAAACGTTGACAACTTATTATTACTTATTATTATTGCCTCATTATTAATACTGAAATTCCTTGGAAATAACTTTGGTGAGTTGGCAAGTATGGCATTTCATTATTTATAGCCAAGTCCGATGATGACGATTATGGTGATGGTGATGATGGTGGTGGGGAGGTGATCTAATAATTGACTGATGAAATGATCAGTTTTTTTTTATTTTTGTTTATTGTTGCACTTTGTTCGGTCATCAAATTGGCATTTCTTGAGTTTTGTGACTGAATAGAAGCGCGTAATTATGAATAGTTTATGGTTTCAGGGTTCTTTATGGTTTACTGAATGTCCTTCGGCATTTTTATTGCCCACTTTCGGGGGTAATAACCTGTAGCCCTTTCTCTTTCTAAATTGTATCTCTCTCTCTTTTGGTTTTTAGTTCTTTTTCTCTTTTTACGCAATCGTAGACGGTGTTTTTTTGTTGCTAGTTGCCTTATTATAAGTTTATTGTTGCTTCAAATATCCGCGTTCTTTTTTTTATGACGCCCACTCCTCCCTCTCTCTCTCTCTCTCTCTCACTCTTTCTCTGTCTTTCTTGCCGCGGCGTCTTCCCTTCTCTTTCTAGTCGTTCTCGCCTTCTCTCTCTCTCTCTCTCCCTTGCTCTACGCGTGATTAGTGGATTATCTTATCAGCACTACCACATTGCGGTGTACTCGCTCATAGTTTTCCCAATTTGGGGTGTTTTCTTTTCACCAAAAAACAATAGATTTGATTTTTGAAAGAGTCTCAAATGAGGGTGCAAAGATCACTGATCGATTAGCAAGTAATCGATAACCAATTTTTGGTCATTACTCGATAATTTAAAATTTATATAAGACCTTTGCTTGGGTTGTGTTTCAGTTAGCTTATAATAAATTGGAAGTCCTTTAGTTTTAAATAGTAAGTAAGTAAGTTATCAACTACCAATATTTTCATCAAGATCATCACTTGCTTCCATCATCTTTAACTCATCAGAAAAGCCATTACATTTCGTTGGCAATTAATTAACTGAAAATATTTCATTTTGCCCCGAGGGACAACTTATTTGTCGTTGGGGCGCACGCGAACCGAATGAGCGACAGGGTCGGGTATATGGAGGGTGGGGCGGTCGGAAAAACAAAGCCAACAAAGTGTATTATTATTTATTGATTTTCATTTGAGGCAGGCCAAACGAAAAAAAAAAAAAAAATCGAAACTAACAAAAAGTCAACAACAGAGAAATGCGCGCGTAAAAGAAGCAGAAATTTACTTTTACTAGCCCAATGCAGTAGAGCTTCCCACATGTCGAATATGGTCACATTGATTTTATAGTTATTATTTTTGTTTATCTGTTTATAAGTGAATAAGCTTTTGATCGAACCTAAATAGTACCGAAATATTAATAGTCGAAATAAGTTTGCTTAATTTAGTACAATTTGTTATATTTAAATATGAAGGAATAGCTGGTCACACTTAATTAGTTGGATTTTGATGATAAAATAAAATCACAGGATCCTTGATAATTATAATATAGTTAATATTTTCTGGGAAAATCCAGCGTTACATTTTTTTTATAGAAATATTAGAAGTACAAAAGTATAAAATATAAATTGGAGAACTAACAAATTATTTTTTTATTCTTACAAATTTTTGAAGCTCTACTGTATTTCCGTTTCTACCTGATTATTGCCCATTGTTTTGCATGTGCAAAATTGATAGCAACCAGGTTGTTGGGAGAGGGGCAGTTAGATGGAGAGACAGAGAGAGAGAGAAGGAAAATTGCGCGCCACAACAAAACCGTAAATGAAATGAAAACACAACAAACGCGATGAGAACCAAACAACAAGAACAACATAAGGCAATATCAATGAAACAACAACCACAACAAATACAAATACAAACACAAAAGTTAAATTGTGAAAAGCTCCGCTGCTGACCTCCAAAACGAACGTCAGCGTCGCTGCTGGCGACGCAGTCGAAGTCAACGCCATTACACTGACATGCCCCACACAAATAGTACAGACTGGAATTTATTTATTTTTTATTAAAAGCTCGCGACGCAGTTTTTGTTATTTTTTGCGCCTACCTTCGTTGTCTTGGCAACTTTTTTTTAATTCGCTCGCTCTCCCCTTTTTTTGTGTGTCGCTATTTTGGACAACAACAAAATAATAACAAGACGCGTACGAGTGTTTTTTTTTTTTTTGCAGCGTCGCAAGAGAACCAGATTGGCAAATAAAAGTCAGAGAGCGGGAGAGCGTGAGCAAGCAAAACAACGTGGTTGCGATAAGAAAAAGGAATGGGAAAGTGTATTTGGCGGGTGTGCGAGCGAGCTTAATAATATAATAATAATTTTCTAGAGGTTAGTGCACTGCGACCACTAGGGTCTATTGTGCCCTCGTCCTAGTGTATGAGCTATAGCTCCTCGAACAGTTCAATCGATCGCAAGAATGCGATGATGTTGCCTGGTCGAAGAGCCCTCATTTCCTTTGTGGTGAGTGTAAGGCCCCCAAAGTGGGCCAACCTCAACCGACTGATAGCCGGGCACTCCTCAAGTAGGTGCTCCGGAGTCTCTTCTCCTTCCAGACAAAGTCTGCAGAGGCTGTCCTCCCTATTTTGAGGTTGTGCAGATGCTTGCGCAGTCTGCAGTGCCCGGTCAGGAAACCCGTGACTATTCGGAGAGATCCTTTGCTCAGCTCCAAACAGTCCTTGGTCCTCTTACTGTTGTAACTACCTAGCAGACGTTTACTCTGCCTTGCCCCTTTCGACGACTGCCAGAAGTCATCGCAAGCAGTCATGAGATCCACACGACTGCTCTGGCTAATGACTCCTGGCCCTAGTCCACAGAAGGGCTCCGGACCATAGAAGGGCGTACTCGCCCCCTTTCTAGCCATTATGTCGGCCACTTCATTGCCGGGGATCCCCGCATGCCCTGGTACCCAGTATAAGGTTACTTTATTATTCACACCCAGTACATTGAGTGTTTCTATACACTGCCATACTAGTCTGGAGACAATCTTATGGGCACTGAGTGCTCTGATTGCTGCCTGACTATCTGAGAAAATGGCTATGTCTCTCCGATTGTAACCCCGCTCAATATTGAACGAGGCACATCTCTCTATCGCGTGTACCTCCGCTTGAAAGATACTGGCGAATTTCCCTAGAGGTTCGTGATATTTAAGTCGGGGTCCACAGACACCCGCACCCGCACCATCCTCTGTTAGTGAGCCGTCAGTGTACCACCTAATAGCATGTGGTTTCACATCATAGGTGGTAGACATGCTGGTCCACTCCGACTTGTTGCTAAGCTCTGTTTTAAAGAGCTTATCAAAGCTAAACTTGGCTAATTGAACATCCTGCGGATATTCCAGTAACAGGTCAGTTGCAGTCGCGGCCGATTCCGCTGGTCCTGCCCCTGTTATCCTCATGGTAGATCTGCGCGCACTGTGCTTGATATGCAAGTGCAGTGGTGGAAGCCCGAGCAGCACATCCAGAGCAGTGGACGGGCAGGTGCGCATAGCGCCCGAGATGCACGTGCAGGCAAGTCTCTGGAGTTTGCCCAGTTGCCTTCTTGTGACATCAAGGTCAGCGCGATTTGCCCAAACCGCAGCCCCGTAGCTGACTATGGGCCTCACCATAGCAACATACATCCACAGTAGGATCTTTGGAGATACTCCCCAATTTTTCCCTGCAAGAGATCTACAGCTCATTAAGGCCATAGTGGCCTTGCGAACGGCATGTTCCACATGTTGTCTCCACAATAGTCTCTTGTCTAGGATGACTCCCAGATATTTGACTTCTATGGAGATCGGAATCTCTGCGCCCCCAATGGCTATGGGCCGAATGGATTTCAGCTTGTAGCGATTGGTGAAGGCGACCACTGTGGTTTTCGCTGGATTGATATTCAGCCCCACGTCTCTGCACCAGTCTAAGCTAAGTCTTAGGCCCAGTGTGATCCTGTCGCACAGTGTGCTCTCAAAATTTCCTTTACATACTAGAGTGATATCATCGGCATAGCCTTGACATTCAAACCCATTTGATGTAAGTTTAACTAGCAGCTCGTCCACCACGAGGCTCCAGAGTAGTGGTGATAGGACACCCCCCTGCGGACAGCCTCTGGTGGTTTGAGCTCTAACAGTCACACTGTTGACAGTGACTTCTGCTATTCTGCTATCAAGGAGTTTGCCCAGCCAGGTCGTGAGACCCGTTTCAACTCCCTTCTACAGAGTGCTCTTACCACAACGTCATGAGCTGTGTTATCAAAAGCACCCTCTATGTCCATAAAGGCACAAAGTGCTACCCCTTTGGCTTTTACAGAGCGCTGCATACTGTCCACCAGGCTCAGGAGAGCCGATTCAGTGGACTTACCTTCTCTATAGGCATGCTGATTCGCATGCAGAGGCCTTCGCACCAAGTGCGAGTTTCTAATGTGGTTGTCCACAATCTTCTCAAGGGTTTTCAGCAGGAAGGAGGTTAGGCTGATCGGCCTGAAGGATTTGGGATGAAAGGGGTCTTTCTTCCCAACCTTCGGGATAAAGATCACCCTAGCCATTCTCCATGCCCTAGGAATGTAACCCATTGCTAGGCTCCCCCGGAAAATACTTATGAGGAACAGCATTAGCTGTTCGACACCCTTCTGAAGATGGATGGGTATGATTCCATCCACCCCCGGAGCCTTGTAGGGGCTGAGTGTACTCAAAGCCCACCTAATCTTTTGTTCAGTTACGATCGCTGCAGCTAGGCTCCAGTTGGGTCTCCCGTTGGGGACCCTTTCGTAACTGTTGTCTATATCGGAGATGGTTCTACACATGGGGAAGTGAGTTTGCAGGAGAAGTTCTGCTTTCTCCTCCTCGTCCTCGGTGAATGACCCATCCGCTCTTTTCAGACAAAGTTCAGAAAGTACTTTGCCTTTAGAGATTGCCTTAAACACTCTAGCCGCAGGTGCGGCTTGCTCTATGGTAGAACAGAATTTCCGAAAGTGAGCACGCTTACTAAACCGGATTTCTTTGTTATATTCAGTCAGCCTTTTGGTGTAAAGTTCCCAAGTGGCGCTGTTCTTTTTAGCTGTGTTGAACAGCTTCCTGACTTCTGTACGAAGCAGTCCTAGTTTCCTATTCCACCAGGGATTGTCCCTACTGGACTCTATGGATTTTTCGGGACAGCTTGCATGATATGCATCCAAGATTGTGTCTCCTACTTCTCTTGAGAGTTGCTCAAGATCTTCTGGAGACGATACTCTCCTGCTTTGATTCAGTCTGCTCAGATTTAATCCCAAACAGGACTGATAGGCTGGCCAGTCAGTCCGTCGTGGGTTCCTGATAACCCTGCTGAATCTAAGGTTACTATGAATGTCGAACAGGATGATCCTGTGATCCGACATTGACGGTTCTGAGGAGACCTTCCAGTTGCGAATCAACCGTGAGCCCCCCTCATTCCCGAAAGTGATATCCAGTACTTCAGCCCTGGTTTTAGTAATGAAAGTGGGTTCAGCCCCCACATTGAACACAGTAAGATCCCTAGATAAAAGATAATCTAGTAAGCACTCACCTCTACCGTTGTTGTCCGTGCTGCCCCATGCAACATTGTGCGCATTGGCATCACACCCTAGCAGTAGGGGGTAGCCTTTTGCTGCTGCAATGCTGCACCAGATCCTGAACCTCTGGTGGGGGGGCATCCGTCACGTCTCCTGGGAAGTATGCCGACGCCACCACAATACTCCCGAGCTCGCTAGTGATCATCACCGCTACTAGATCTCTGTTGAGAAATTGAGAGAGACAAAGAACGTTAATATCCTTTCGCACCAAGATACACGCTCTCGGTGATGCCTCCCTTCCGTCTGCAATAGTTTGCATACTCACTTTACTTAGGCCACAGATCCTGCCTCTGACGACCCAAGGCTCCTGGATGAGCACCAGCCCCAGGTCAGACCTGGAGACCAACCTGCCGATGACAGCCGAGGCTGCCCTGGCGTGATGCAGGTTGATCTGTGCCACGCTGGTGACCCCCATCCTTAGAGCTCTTCTTCACCCTCCGAGAGCGTCAGATAGGCCTCTGATTGCATCTCGGTGGGTGTCCGCTCATCATCGGATGGCTCCTTTTCGCTGGTAGGCTCCTCTGCGCCGCACATATGCAGACGCGCCAGATCCAGCCCCTCTAGAGACCGAGTCCAACTCGGCCTCCACTGCAGCGAGTTCCATGGCCTCAGCCGCCTCGTCCGATGGGACGGAGGGAGCCTCCTTGGCTGCAGCCGTTGAAGTGCCAGGCACATCGTCGGCGTTAGCCTCGGTACTCACCTCCGCCGCCGCAGACTCCTGCTTTTTATGCAGGCGGCATTTCAGCTGGCCGAACCGGTAGCTCACCAGCATATCTCGCTTTTTGAGGAGTGTAAGTGCCTCCTCATCCAGGCCGAGCATCAGCACCTTGCCGCCCTTCGACTCTAGGTGCCGGATGACACGCCAGGTCCCGGTGAGCAGGCCCTTGTTCTGCTCATTGAGCAGTCCAAGAGACCTCTCCAACGTCTCCCCTGCGGTGCGTGGCAGGTATAAGGTGACTACGTTGGTCACCGGTGGGTCCTCTTGCAGGCAGGTGCGGAGCTGCACACCCACCTTGGTGCTGATGCTGGGGACCGTCAGCTCCAACCAAGTTCGTGCCCTTGGCGACACTGGCATACGAGGCTGCCTTCGGACGCTTAGCGCTTTGCGAGGTTCTCGAGCCCTCCAGCGCTACGGTGCTTCGTGTCTTCTTGGACATGTTCTTGGGGAGTTCGGGCGGCGACGTGTGGTGAAGCTGCCTCTTCCTCCCCGCAACGGCCTGGCCGCCGGCTCTCTCAATCGGGGACACACTCGTCCCCGCAGCTCTCTTCGCTGGAGCCACGTTCGGCGCACGGTGCTCCAGCGCTCTTTTCTGGGACTCCTCCGGCTTGAAGCCCCGTTCGAGGTACCGGAGGTACCACTTGCGGCCGGCTCCGCTGAGGCCTTGCCTCAGAGGATCTCCGAGCGAGCTTAGTGCGAGTTGAATTTTTCAAGTTGCAAATATGGACAATGCAAGACTGAAAACCCTCTCTTTCTCTCTCTTTGTATCGAAAAAATGCCGATACATGCCACATGCTGCTCTCACGCTCTCTCACAAGCTGAATTGTTTATCTGCGCTTTCATTGGCTTTGCCTTAGCTTTGTTTGTTTTCCAAAGAGAGCGCTCGTCAGAGACGCCGTTTGTTTGAAACAGTGAATCTAATGTAACACGACACCACGGAAATATATGCAATTGTTTATTTTTGGTTGTTGTTGTTTTTTTTTAAGCAATAAACAACACGTTTAGGCAAAGATTTTGATTTTAGGATTTTTTTTTTTCAATTCAAACTTAAGTTGAGCGGTTCTCTTTTGCAAGGTCGAACTGTACTTTGTTTTGAGATTAGCGTCGTTCTAGAAACGTCGCGCTTTTGACTGTGACCTGTGGACCTTTCCTCTGCGCCAAGTGGAAAGTGGAAGAGGAAGCAACGCCCGTCTTAAATGTCAACTGAGCCACCCACAAATGCAAATGCAAGAGTGAAAGAGAGGATGCAAGAGCAAGGGAGTGAAAGAGAGAGAGTGCAAGTATTGCATTTCGGCCATTTCTTCTTCTTTCTCCAAGCCAATTAACCGGAAAACAACAACAAAAGCAGCGATAACTGTACCTAAGCGAAAACTGCTTGCTATAAAAATAAAACAAAACAAAACAAAACAAAAAAATTAAAGAAAATAATCAAAACGTAGAAAAAGCAGCCGCCACGCTACGCTAATGAATCCGCGCCATATAAAACTAACACAGAGCGGCGAGGAGGATGGCGATGATGGCACTCTCCGGGAGTGTGAATCATCCAGATACATACTACATATAATACATATATGATAAATGCGGCACACGGATGCTTAAGAGCACGAAAACAAAACCAACAATACACTCCTGCCCAGAATTATACGACACCCCGAAAATTTTAGTTTCGGGCCTCGTAGGTCGATGGAGAAGCATAGTACAAAAAAATCAAGTATGCAGAATGAAAGCTTTATCAATTCTGCTTAAAATGAGATCTTCTTATCTCTGATTGCATCTTGCGTTTTCAATCAACAGTAAAAAATGCACAAAAGCCCGATTTTCGGCATGCCTGCAACTGTATCAAAATTATACGACACATTTCGATTTTTGCGGCTAGAGAGGAAGAATTGGTTTCTAATAATTTTGTTTTATATTTCACTTATTAATTTAATTCATTCGTAATAAAATGCCTCGTGTAACTTCATTAACCGACGAGGAAAAATGATGAATTAAAGCCTACAACGATGTAGGCTTTAATGTTAGGGAAATATCGCGGACAATTGGCCAAACACGTTGTGTTATCAAAAAATTTTTGGAAAATCCGGATGGATATGGTGTGAAGCGTAGGTCTGGAAGGAAACCAAAGTTGTCCGACCGCGATAAACGACACATTATCGGGAAAGCGAGCAATTCGTTTGCCTCGTGCTCCACCCTTGCGACAAGTTGCAGTAAACCTGTGTCACGAATGACGGTATGGCGGACGCTGCAATCATCGGAGTGCATTGTGAGAGGAGTTTTAAAGAAGGCTCCGTTCTTAAAACCGTACCACAAAACTGCGCGGCTTCAATTTGTTGAAAAAAACTTGGAGAGAAGCTGGGCCTCGGTAGGCAATTTCGACTTTATTTTCATTTAACATCTTTGGTTAATACTTTTCATTTAGATAATTTTTTCTGATGAAATAAAATATAATCTGGACGGCCCAGATGGATTTCGACACTATTGGAGGGATTTACGAAAGGATCCACTAATGTTTTCTAAGCGGAATTTCGGAGGCGGATCCGCAATGGTTTGGGGAGCGTTCACTTCTTCTGGAACGCTTGATTTGGCTTTCACAAGCTCACGAATGAATAGTACAGAATATATCGCAGTATTGAAGGAGCGTCTTCTGCCATTTTTTGAGCAAATTGGGGAAACAAATCACGTTTTTATGCAAGATAATGCAACAATACACCGGAGCAGAGAGACCCAGCGCTTCATAAGTGACCACAGAATAAGTGTTTTGGATTGGCCAGCGTGCTCCCCGGACCTAAACCCAATTGAGAACATCTGGGGTATCTTAGCAAGGCGAGTTTACGCCAACAACAAGAAATTTGAGAGTGTCCAAAGCCTTAAATCTGAAATTTTGGCACAATGGTCTCTTTTAGACCAAAATTGACTTAAGAATTTAATAAATTCAATGCCTAAGAGGCTTTTCGAGGTTGCAAAGGCTTAAGGTGGCCCGATTAATTATTAAGAATTGTTTAAAAATAATTATAAAATTAAAAAACTATTACAATTTAAAAAATTGGCATGTGTCGTATAATTTTGATACAGTTGCAGGCATGCCGAAAATCGGGCTTTTGTGCATTTTTAACTGTTGATTGAAAACGCAAGATGCAATCAGAGATAAGAAGATCTCATTTTAAGCAGAATTGATAAAGCTTTCATTCTGCATACTTGATTTTTTGTACTATGCTTCTTCATCGACCTACGAGGCCCGAAACTAAAATTTTCGGGGTGTCGTATAATTTTGGGCAGGAGTGTACAAACAAAAAGAAAAAATAATATTAATTGCCTTCGCAACGCCATGCACAAAGCTTCCCATCTGAGATTCTGGGTTTGCTTGTGACACCTCCAGTATAAATCTATCGCTTTCCATTCGAACAAAAGGCTAGCGTTTCTGCTTAGGACCGAAAATTGTCCTTCCAAAGTTAGGCTGGTCAGCGCCTCTATACGGTAGATGAAATCGTCGACACTGATCCCTTCCGGATTTCCACTGAACCGCAGCTTCCAACTGTTTACTATGTCGCCCACCTTATCTGGCCTTCGGCTGAGATCCGAATAATTGCTTCTTGGCGTTTCGGGGCTAGAGCCAGCTTGCCCACCCACCTGATCCAACACTATGTCCCCAAAATAATTATTTCTATATTCCCTTTCTCGACTTCCACCTGCGGTAGCCTGAAATTGGGCAGCCAGATTTGCCTGAATTAACTCGGACATTTTCTCAGACAGCTGCACGAGCAGATCGTTTTGCATAGACTGGACAGCGTTGACCACTGCGTTTTGGGCCCTTCCCAACCCTGCTGATGTTGAAGAGCCACTTGGGGTCTGCTTGCTTGCTACTAACATTTGTGCCTTTTGACCTCTGGTGTTCTGAGATGGTGTGGTCCCTTTTTCAAAACACACCGTGTTGCATGTGGGACAGGTGGCTTTATTCTTGGAATAATTTAATATGCACGACTGATGGAACTCATGTCCGCATCTTGTTTTAAAAATTTTCCCAAAATCTAAATTGACTTCGCACAAGGCAGACCTTGGTGCGGCTGCTCCATCGGGATCGGGCATTGCTTCCTGTTAGAATATCTTTCTTTGGTCCTAAGAAATACTGAAATTAAGAATAAGATAAATTCTGCCTTTCTTTGTATATTTCGTTCCCAATAATATTTAAAGATTTAGACTAAATTAAGAGATATTCAAAGATACAAATAAATATTTGCTTTTTGGCATAGGTTTGCTCCCCGCAAAACTATTAGCAACTTTCGGAAGATTGGAAAAAAAATAAAAAGGAAATCAGATTCTTGCTGCTTATGCAGAGCTAACTGGCTATGTTTTGCAAACCGGCGATTACGACAACTTATAATACCAGCCAAGCTCAGAGTCAACAAGCAGAAGTTTACCCTACTTTTGCGGATCGGTTCATCGTTTTCGTTGTGAAGCGTGGCCAGTAGATTTACTCTACAAAAATTCCACTGTAATTTCTATGCACCTCACTGACGCGATGTGCTTGCGGACAAGTCAACCGGCTATATATCCTATGCACCTGATATCGTGATTAAAATGAGACCGAGAGATAGATTTGAGGTGAGGGTCGCGGCCACCATTGGCTGAATTGTCAACACAAGCTTCAGCCCACCGTGATACTCCTGTTCTCCAAAAATTAAAGAAAAAGATTAATAGAAGAATTTTCTGCGATATTTTCCCACTAATGGAAAGGACTTTCATGCCCCACGTTGGGCGCCAGAATATCTAGAATGATTATTATCACTGTAACGAACCGTTACTCGCTCGGGTGGTGGTGGGAGGCAATAAGGGCGCACGCGCAATTGTCCAGCTGCTCCTTGTCGGCTTTTTGGGGTGGTGAACTTGCCCCCATGCCTCAACCTGATCATAATCCCAAAATATTCAAATGAGTTCGGGTGCAGCGACAAGAATGGGTTTAGGGCAGAAATAGTTCATAATAACGCAGAAAACTGATAGCAGATAATTGTCCTACAAAACTTCCTTGCGATCCCCTGGTGTTCTTGAGGATCGGGGCAGACCAACAGCTAAGAATTAGGTTCTAATCCCAATATTCCGCTCTGGGCATTGGCCTTGGCCTTGAAATCGCATTCCTCCGCTTCCTTTCTCTAGAGGCTCTAAAACTGTGACCTAGTTTTGCTCGGACAGTGGGACAAGGAGTTGAAATTTATTAATTTCATTCATTCATTTATTCATTCATTTATTCATTTATTAATTAATTTATTCATTCGCAACAATTAATGCCTCAATCAGCACCATTAAAATTACGTGGTTAACCACTTACCAGCAATCCGAAGTTCCACCGACGAAAGTGCTTCCGTTGGAGTCTGCCGCACCTGCTAGAAGCTAAAATCTTTTTTTTCTCTCTTTATATTGGTCGTTGACCCACTGTGCCCTCTTGCATATGCATATTCAGGCCAGGCAGCAGAAAAGAAACAACAAAAAAAAGGAAGAAGAAGGGGGGAGCTCTTAAGGGACAGAAAATATTTGGTTGACTTTGCCGTTATCTTTTCCCTCTCTCCTTCGCACTGCCACTTTTCACTTGCTTATATCTAAACTTATTCCACTAAACGAAAACTAGCCTTCCGCATCTCGTTCACTGCTTCCTCTCTTTTTTCTTTTCGCGCCGTCGATCAGAGGTTCACTCGATTTGGATTTTCCCGTACAATACACGCCAACCGCGCGACAAAATTCAGTTCGCCCGCCGAACGATACTCCGTACATAGAACTGCGGGCTACGACTTGTGTTCTCTCCCTTCTCTTTCTCGTTTTCTCCTTATCTCGTTCCGTTCTTCAAGTGCACAAAAGGGAACATGTAGATCAAATGGAACATGGAGATTCCTCCGTCTGCCACTAAGCTTGATGTTCAGCCGTAAATTCGGCTCGAAATCGAATAGCACTATATTTTCAGCGCCAACTCTGGATAAAGATATATTTCTTGCACAAATGCAAACTCTACACTTTTAAAAGGCATGGCTTACCCTGCAATTGGATTCAGCGCTGCCTATAACTGGATCTCCTTGCTTATTTTTCGCCAATTTTTTTTCCTATCTGCCTCCTTCCGATTAACTCTTGGTGCCACGCTAACCTGGTGGACGATCAAATTGGAAAAGAAGGATGGCGTCGAGTCGCTATCGTTGGGAACTACCTCGGCTCTCTCGGGTCACCTACGGTATCTGCCGAAATCTGACAGATGCTTCTGTTGCCTCTTTCTCTGCTAAAACCTGCTCTCCGCCTTTCCTCGTCTGCCCCTTAACGCGTCACGGGAATGAAATGTAGATGGCGCCACCTAAATTTCTTGCCACAAGCGCTACATAATGTCACTTATGATGTCGGGGAATGGACCTGATACTAGTAGCACTACGTCATCGGCGTATTCTACTGCCCGTACTCCACCACAATTAATTTATTTCAATATGTGGTTCAAGTTGATTAGCCAGAGAAGCGGCGATAATACTCCGCCCTGGGGTGTGCCTCTCTTCACTACTCGCGTGAGGTGAGTGCCACCCAGTTCGGCCACTATCGTCCTACTCGTGAGCATAGCATCTATCCATTCTCTGATGCATCTCTCAACACCTATCGAGCTGAGGGAGCCAAGGATGGGTTCTGTTCACGTTATTGAACGCACCTTCTATATCTAAGAAGGCGGCCGTCGTGTATTCTTTGTAGTTAAGAGCTTTCTCGACGTGAGTCACCACTTCATGCAGTGCTGTCTCGGTCGATCGACCCTTTCGGTATGCGTGTTGGGCATCCGACGGGTGATCCCCCTCCGCCTTGTCTCTTATGTTTATGTCCATTAGCCTTTCCATCGTCTTCAGGATGAAAGATGGTAGGCTGATTGGTCTATAATCCTTTGCTAGGATGCGACCCCTCCTGCCAGGTTTTGGTATAAATATCACTTTAGCTTTCCTCCATAGGAGCAGTATGTAACTCAGGTTCATGCTTGCTTCATAGATGGCTTTAAGCCACCTGCTGATGCTTTCTATTGCTGACTGTAGAATCGTCAAAATAATACCGTCGGGGCCCGGGCTTTTATATTTGTCGAAGGAGTTTATCGCCCATTGTATCTTTTCAATGGTGATAATGTCTCCAGTTGTCGTAAAATTCTGTTCGGTTTTAGGTCTCCCGGCGTTCGAGTTTACACGTACCTCTAGGGACGATGTTGACGTACCGTCAGGTTTGTTAATTAGGGATGGGCTTTTTGAGCCCTTTATCAAGGATTTTACTTAGCCTTGCCGTGTCCTTTATATCTTCTAAAGCTTCACAGTAGCTTTTCCAAGATTCTCTCTTGATTTCGTATACTGCTTTTTTTGTATTGTTTTGTACTTCTTTGTAAGGTGCCTATTCTTTGGACACATAACATGAATAAAAGGACTTTCCTGTTCTCTTTCTGAAATCACTCAGCTCCTTGGTCCACCATGGTGGATACTGTTTCTTTAAAAATTACACCTTGCATGTCTCATTGTAGGCGTTGTTTAAAATGGTCGTGAGGTCCTCTAGTTCTTTATCGAGGGCCTTTACTGAGGATTGTACCTTTATCCTCCTGTTGCTAAACTTACCGTGGACAATATCTCTGAATTTGCCCCAGTTTGTCTTTCGTGGATTGCGTCTCGGTGTCGCTTTACTGGTCGGCACCGATAACTCAACAAATATGTACCTGTGATCGGAAAAAGAATGTTGCAGCGACACATTCCTGTTCTCTACTGTATACTGGCTATGTACTAAGAGTAAGGTGAGATCTTGTAGTAGACAGCTAGTCCCTTTACTTCGGTATAATAGAGACTAGGGGTGTCGGTTGTCCGATCGGACTCCCTGACCTGTGTTCACCAAACTAAGGGTAAGTTAGTCTATAAGGTTTCGGTTTCGTGCACTCCTAGCATTGCTCTGTGCTAAACTCGTCGGATAGTCATGGGTTCTTCCGCCTCTTCCTTATAAGCTGGTTCAAACAACAAGGATGTAATCGGACTCAAAATCATACAGACGGACGGGTTTATTAAAGCTGGTCAAGATAAACATAAGAAGTAAGGGTGGCTTGGTGTTGTTCGCCCCCTTTTCTTTACCCTCCCTACCATGATAACGCGTAAGAATAAATTGACGGTTATCCCTTAATCAACGTTAATTCAAAAATTCACATTTTTCTTTTCAAGTTAAATTCATATTGCGGCAGCATCGCGTTCCTGTACGGAATTAATTTAGATTCTATCTAAGCATATTCAAAAGGGTCAAATTTTCTATATCAGAATGTTTAAAGATTCAATTTTATCGGCCAATCGGCTCTATAACAACATGAGGTAATTCGAGTGGAATTGTCTTACAATTTACATCTTTAGAACTATATCCCTAATTAAGATATTCTTTTTTTGATTAACTCCTAATTCATAATCTTCATTTTTATATTTAATTAAGATATAGAATATTGGATTGCATGATATTTCATTCTTTTTGGTTTCACTTTATTTGTTCTTTGCTTTTATTATCCTATCCATTTTATTTTATTTTTATCTATTTTGTCACACGCACAAAAATAATGTAATTTCAAGTCAGGTTCAGAAGTTAAAAAGGAAGAAGTTTCTCACTTACTCATAACAAATCCGGCGAAGCAGGTTCGGTGGACCCATCGAAGACGCTGTGCTAGGAAACTTTATCAAAATTAATGGTTTTTAACTTCTGACAAAAGAATTAGATTTGGCCAATCATTTTTGATTTAAATTCGATTTAAAATTCACAAAAAATGGGCACGCAGGCTCAGTGAATAGATGAGAATTCCAATATCATTACTCTATCAAATTTAATATCGAGTTTACAAGTGTCTCGACAAAGCAAAAATCAGAGAAAAACTACAGCACACGCCTAACCACTCGATCAGCTGAAGACGGTGCAATCCGCCATCTTGTCGAGGGTGATGGCCCTGAAACACGGCTCCACGAAGCCGCTATTTTCGGGCTGCACCTTCCGACCAGGCTGGATGGCCATAACGTGTGGAGACGCAAAGACAGCCGAGTGGCTGAGCACCGAGGTGCCCAAGCTCCGGCTGTGGAAGGACGCCCACATAAAAGTAGTCCCCGAGGCAGAGGCTCCACGTGCCGCTGTCTACATCGGCTACTTTCCGCTCCCTAATGCGGATATGAAGACGTCGGAGGTTCTGGACCTTATTGAAGGCCAAAACAGTGGCCTAAGCGTGGGAGACTGGCGCGTCTTCCACCGCGAAACAAGGCAGAACACGGCGGTTATAACAATAGCGCTCGACCCAGTCTCGGCCAATCGGCTGAAAGAGCTAGGGCATAGCCTAAACTTCGCGTTTGGCAAGGCTACCCTTAAGCCAAAGGCCGACACGCAGGCAAAAAGACAGGCAGTGGCTCCCGTTCCCGCAGCGGAGAAGCCCACCTGCTCTACTGCCAGTGCTCCTGCTATGGCTGCTGCGACACCACAGGGCACCGCGATGGCCCAGGAGCCCGCAGCACTGCGAAAGTTCCTGCCCCCCCCACTCCATGGGCGCATCACGCGCGGAACCGGGCGCACCACACGAGGCACAGGGCGCGTACCCAAGAGTGCGAGGCGCACCCAGGAGGAGGAGGCCCTTCTAGGCAGCAACCGCGGCCGGAAGATTGCGGCCAGGGGCCGCAAGAGGGAGGACTAATGTCCTCCCCCTCTCTCCCCCCTCCCCCCAACACCAGGAGACACCTCCGATGTCTCCAAGCGAACCTCCACCACGCAAAGGCCGCATCTGATGTACTTTGCGAGAGGTTCGCTACAATGGACATAGCGTTCATCCAGGAGCCCTGGATAAAAGCAGGACGTGTCCTGGGGCTTAGCACCCCATCCGGTAAGTTGCTGTATGCAAATGACCAACCCCGCCCTAGATCGGCGTTGTTAATTAACAAAAATTTAACATTTGTTCCCCTTTCACAGTTCATAACTGAGGACCTGGTGGCGGTTTGGGTTAAAATACCCACCGCCCACGGCGAGCAGGAGGCAGTGTTTGCCTCCGCCTATCTACCCGGCGACTCGGAGGAGGTGCCTACGGCGGCTACTTGTGCCCTGATAGAGCACTGCCAGAGAAACCGGCTCAGATGGATAATCGCCTGTGATGCCAATGCACATCACACGGTCTGGGGGAGCAGTGACATCAACAAGAGGGGTGAGTACCTTCTTGAATACATTATTAGTAATAACATAGGATTACTGAACCAGGGCAGCGAACCCACATTTATTAATGCCATTAGAGCGGAGGTCCTTGACCTGACTCTCTGTAGTACAAATATGTTGTCCGTTGTCTCAAACTGGCACGTTGCAAGTGAGATCACTATGTCAGATCACCAACACATTAGATTTGACATAGGATGCGCCTTGCAATGTAGCCTAGTCACCAGAAATCCCAGGCAAACCAACTGGGATCTCTTCTGTTTTGAACTTGAGCAATCCAGAGAATGCTCGACCCGTCCGATAACATCCATAGACGAGTTAGAGCGTGAAGCTACTGTGCTTCATAGAAATGTTGAATCAGCATATCACGCCAGCTGCGACCAAAAGGTACGCAAGACCGAAAGGACTGTTCCCTGGTGGAACAAAAGCCTTGATGATCTCAAAAAGGCTGCGCGCAGGCTCTTCAATAAATCGAGGAGGGGCAGGGCCTCATGGGACTCCTACACAACTGCTTTAACGCTCTACAACAAAGAGCTGAGAAGGTCAAAACGGGCTACGTGGCGCCAACACTGCGGGCAGATCTCATCTCTCCCGGAAGCTGTTAGGCTGCAAAAAGCCCTCTCCAAAGACCACTCAAACGGCACCTGCACGCTGAAAAAGCCGGATGGAACTCACACAAGCAACCCAAAGGAGACGAGCAGCCTACTCCTGGCTACTCACTTTCCTGGGTGTGTGGCTGTGGAGCAACCCATCTCAGAATGTGAGGCACCAACCTACCTCTCTGAGACTGGAGAGTGCCCACACCTGCACGTGACTATGGTGGCAGACTCTAATGGGGCTGAGAGAGAGGAACCCCCCTATCACTCAGAACCTGTTGGAAACATGCCCTATAGACTGTTCCATCAAAATAGCGTAAAATGGGCATTACAAAATTTCTGCCCATACAAATCACCTGGAGCAGATGGGATCTATCCATGCTTGTTGCAGCGGGGACTGCACCAAATCGCACTCCCCCTGGTCCGTCTATTTCGAGCAAGTCTCCTGCTTGGACACATACCAAGCAACTAGGCTAAAGTAAAAGTCGTGTTTATCCCAAAGGCAGGGAAGAAAGACTCCCAATTGCCTAAATCATATAGACCGATTAGCATTAGCTCCTTCTTCCTCAAATCTATGGAGAAGATAATCGACCAGCACATCGAGGAGGTAAATCTCAAGCAACATCCCCTAAACAAGTACCAATATGCGTATCAAGCTGGTAAATCAACTGAGACCGCCATACATTGCCTTACAACAACCATTGAAAGGCCATTGGCGCTCAACAGATAGCACTAGGTGCCTTCTTAGACATCTCAGGAGCTTTCGACAACACGTCATATGAGGCTATACGTGCCTCTCTTGTACGCAAGAATGTCTCCACACCTATTATTAGGTGGATTCTGGAAATGCTTAAATCCAGAATCATAACTGTAGACCTTGGAGGAACTATGACCTCAATCACAGCCACAAGGGGGTGCCCTCAAGGGGGAGTACTCTCTCCCCTCCTGTGGACTCTGGTCATCGACGAGCTACTTTATGAGCTCAACAATTTAGGTTTTCCCACTCAAAGCTTCGCTGATGATCTAGTCATCTATATAGTGGGCTGGCATGAGCAAACCATCTCGGACCGCATGCAGCAAGCCCTTGATATAGCCAACAGATGGTGTCAAGACAAAGGATTGTCCATAAACCCATCAAAAACTGTTATAGTCCCATTTACTAGGAAAAGGTCTCTCTTCCTAAGAAGACGATCCCAAAATGGGTCTATCATTGACTTTTCGGTTGAGGCAAACTACTTAGGAGTCACGCTTGACTCCAAGCTCAACTGGAATGCACACCTGGAAAAGAGAATAAACAAAGCCATTCGAGCACACTTTGCGTGTAACAGGCTCTACGGCAGAATATGGGGCCTAAGTCCCAAAATGATCTACTGGTCTTTTAACACTGTGGTAAAACCGATCTTAACCTATGCGTCTCTTGCCTGGTGCACGAAATCTACCCAGAGGACAGCTGCGGCTGCACTTACCAAATTACAACGACTGGTCTGCATAGGCATCACTGGAGCCATCCGGACATGCCCCACTGCAGCACTAGGAGTCATAACTGGCATACCCCATTTACCAATTTCATTGAAAAAGGAGGCCTGCCTGGGGGCACTTCGCCTTCAAAACATCACCAATATCAAAAGTGGTGATCTTACCGGGCATCTTAGGGTCCTTGAACCCCTAATAAATGATCCCATTCTGCGCGTAACTGACGATCAGAAACCAAGACTTGTTCTCCACAGAAACTTCTCTGTAGTCCTATACACTAGGAATAAATGGAAAACAAAATCAATATCTCTACCCAGTGGATCACAAACATGGTACACTGATGGGTCAAAACTCTCGATCTCGTCCGGAATTGTAGAGACCTGTTGCCAACAGCTGAATGCCCTTGCCTCCAAAAATACCCTAACGGTGGGTTGGGTACCAGGGCATGAAGGCCATATAGGAAACGAGGTGGCAGACACCCTAGCTAAACGCGGGGCGATGACACCTTTTATCGGCCCTGAGCCGTTCTGTGGACTATCGAAAGGACACAAAAGAGAACTGCTCAGGAAATGGGAGGAATCGGAGATAAACCGTCACTGGACCGACAGTGCAGGGCTGAGACAAGCCAAACAATTTATCGTCCCCCAGATGACGCGATCAAAACGCATCATCAACCTACCAAAGAGCGAAATTCGCACTCTAACAGATATCACCTTAAGAAATTAAAACTTTCAGAAATCGACACATGCAGATTCTGCGAGATGGAGCAAGAAACATCGAAACACATCCTATGTGAGTGCCCCTCGCTAATCAGACGTCGACTTCAACATCTAGGAGGTGAACTTATTCCCCCTACAGGATTTGGGAACAAATAGACCCTACCAAAGTGCTTTCTTTTATTAGAAGCCTAGGTATAGGGGCTTTACCTTAATCCTACAGGCCGGCACAAAAGACCTAACATCTGGTCGCAGTGCAACAAGGCCCTTGTAATAATAATAATAATAACCACTCGATCAGCAACGTCTCCGCAGATGGCGACGCCTCCTTATGGCATCCTCCTAATCAGCTCCTCACATACGTCCTTGCATGCCAGACGGCAGGTCTGTCCTCTCTTGTCCAACGCCTACGCCAGGCTAGGTGCCGCACGTGGCACGTGCGATAAGCCTTCCGCAATTAGCACTGCAAATGTCTCCTTTTCCTATTTTTGCTTCCTCGATGCCGCTCGCTGGACGTGGCATCCACCAGGGATAGAGTTGGGTTGGCTGCGTAGGGCTAGCGAATCGGTTTGAGGTTATGTCGGAACCTCCATGTGGCACGCGGCTGTCGCGGCCAAAATGTCGCACTCGCGATCAAAAACGACACGCGGCAGCGGTCGAAAAATTGCCTAGATGTAGCGGGTGGCACGCGGCAGCGGCAGAATATGCGGCTTTAGTTGCGCTGACACTAGCTTCTCTTCTTCTTCTCCTCTGCTTGGCGTCTTGAGCGGCGCTCTGCTCGACGTCGGCAGAGCTGCTCGGCAGGTTAGGGTCTCACGTGGCGTTTTCTGCAGCGCACCGAGATAACTCCCAATCTTGTCCAGAAATTTCGACGAATTTGCTCCGCCGGTGGCCAACGCTGCCGAGCTGATCTGAGTTTACAGCTCTGGCACTGCTCTGCCGGCTTCGACGGATCTTCCCTCTCACTCTTCCCTATTAGAATAAATTGACTTTTCTAAAACACTTTTCACTTGCACTTGCACTAAAATATTCACCTCTTGTTGGGGTCAGAATCCCTCGAAAACTCCTCCTGTGCCTGTTGGCTGGTTTTGCTGGCCGTAATATCACTCGAAAAATATCGGCCACGCGGTGTGAAAATGTAATGTTCTTATTGTGACGATCAGCAGCAATTTGCATGCGAACGATTTGATATCACAAAAGAAATGAGCGAGAACTGTCGCGAGAAGTTGGCTATGCGCTGCGGCGTTGCCAAACTTCACCTAACGGCATACTTCCAGGCTCTCTTCTCCTTTTTCGTCTTCACACGCATTCGGTGCACACGAGAAAGAGTAAGCGCTATACAAGTAGGCTGTATGCGGAAAACGGTGCGGAACTTCTCGTCGCTCGCGCTCTCTGCTATACCCTACGCAATCGCGGTGGTCATAGGCGGATTTAAACCTAATTTGAGTTTCCGCAATGTATTTAATTAAATTATTTATTTTAAATATTTTCGTTTGCGACGGGCTACCACAATCTAGCACCTCCTCCTACCCTTGAAAGACTTCCGTGCTCGGAAATATAACGGTTGATGTATTCCCTTTGTTACATATTGTAACGTTATGATCAAAAAGCGAAAAGAGAAATGCGTTAAAGTGACTCTTGTGGTCTATATAGATAATCCTTCGCTGACCCCTGCTAAAAAGTTGTTCTATCTAAATGCCAAAACTTGTGGTGAAGGTCATTTCATAGTTTCAGCCTGGAAAAACCTAGCTGAACGTTTCGAAATTAACAGCTGGTTAACGGCTAATTGAAAAAGTTAATAAACATGCAGTCCATCTCATACGAATCTTCGGCTCCATTGAAAGAACTGCAAAACACAATTCAGAATTGCCTCAAATCCCTAAATATTTCCGGCTTTCCTACGTATAATTGGGATTGTCTTCTGGTTCTGGAGCAGTCTTTAAGAAATAAAACCGAAATTCCCACTTGGCAAGAACTCGATCCATTCCTTAATGAGGGCCATAGAACTCTAGAGGCTACAGATTCTATCCATATTACTACTTTGCGCCTCCATCATTCTGATACCCTCTGACGTGTCAGCACGAGTACTGAAATCCGTCAGAACGAGAATGTTTACGCCAAAAGGGCGCTTATTTTCCGGAGGCAGTGTGATCCCGTACTCTCCCTCTTCAACGTTACTTTCGTGAATATAGCTTATAAAACGCTCTCCCCAAGCAAGCTTTAGGACTTCTGGTACTAGTTCTAGTTTCCATACGAATCAATAAAGACGCACGTCGCGTACTACCCCGAAAAGATTTTTCGTGTTTTTACTTATCGAGTGCATTCCAGGCTAAAGCCATCCCCCTCCGAACAGGGTATTATACTTTTAGTCAGAAGTTTGCAGATATTTCCGACCCTATATAAATCTATAGGAATGGTCAGAAAATTTTGAGAAAAAGATTAATTACTTAACCAGTTTTCAAAATAATTTCATAAAATTCCAGAATTTTGGTTTTAATTGCCATAGGAACGTTTAATGAATTTATTGAAAAAAAACTGTATCTCTATAACTGTTAATGTAACATGAACAGGATAATAATAAAAATAATAAAATAATTTGTATGTATAAATGATTTATATACTTAGTTCCTCTTAGTTTTTTATTTTATTTGATTAAATTGGATTAAAATAAAATGGTCCTAGTGTAAGTGCAAGGGTATACAAACTTAGGCGTGCCGAAGTTAGCTTCCGGCTCTTGTTAATTATAGTCTAGTGTAAACATTGTATATATAGATAATAGAGGCAGACAAAACTGATGCAATGTATTTGATGATCGAATGTATTTGATGCACTGAACCCAAATCCGACCTTAGAAAATCCCTTATATGTCAGGGTTTGAAATTTGTAACTTTTATTTAGAAAAAAATTAGTTTTTCCTCTGTTGCTGTTTAATGTTGAATGCATTGATAATTGTGTCAACTTTAAAGGGAACGAAAATAAAATTTTCTTCTTTGTAGCTTCTCTGTAAAATAAGAATTAAAAATGACTGATGAAGAAGATAAGAAAAAGAAAGAACCAGTAAGTAATGCAAGCCCTACGTGAATATTCAACAACTTATATTTAATGTAGGTCGACAATCGCCCGGAATTCTTCTGGAACTACCTAACAAAATCTATGCGTCTTAAACTTGAAAAATGGACAAAAATGATTACAACCAACGAGTTCAAGGCAAGTAATACCATTATTTATTCTCTATCCGTAAAACGGGGGTTTAATTTAAGTCCACTTTTATGAGTTTTGTTCGACTCACTATATCCTTGCATTTTGCAACTTAGTGAAGGAGACTTTTCTGAACCTATTAAGTACATAATATATATGCTGATCACCATCAACAGCCTGGTACATCTGTCCGCCCATTTTTCCGTTCGGCTGTCCGTCTTTCCGTCTGTCCGATTATATGCAAACAAGTCTCCCAGTTTTAAAGCTATAAAAATGTTATTTTCAGATAGTCTTCTTCAATCCTGCCCAAATTTTTCGCCACCAAGAAAAATGTAGAAGTTTTTTATCCGACGAGGAAAAGGGAAGAATAAAAGCATGCAACGATGTTGGCTTTAATGTAAGCTAAATATCGTAGTGGTCAAAATTGGTCAACACATTGTGACATAATTTTTGGAAAATCCGGTTGGATACAGTGTGAAGCGTAGCTCTGGAAGAAAACCAAAGTTGTTCGACCGCGATAAACGTCGCATAATCGTTAAGGCTAGCAATTCATTTGCTCTATCAGGGATGACTGTTTGATGGACGCTGCAATTATCGGAGTGCGTTGTCAGAGAAGTCTTAAAGAAGGATGAGTTTTTAAAAGCGCACAAAAAAACCATACTTCTTTAGTTTGTTGAAAAAAACTTGTAGAGAAACTTGATCACCGAAAGCACTCAAACAAAACGGAAGAAGGAGGAACACAAAGCACAAAGCAAATTTCATCGAACACTTGCACTCACTCACAAAGAGAGCGGAGAAAAATGGTTTTGCCAGAGGGAAAGCGTTTGAAGGAAACTTCTGGTGCCAAGCGAGTGCGTCCCTCTGATGCCACATCGGAGGCTGCCCCACCGATGCTGATCGCGGCTATGAACAGCCGGTTCGATGAGCAAGCCCAGCTCATTAAATCTACCATTCGCGAGGTGGAGGAGAGAATGCTTGGAGTGCTGCAGGAACGGCTTCTAGGTGTTACCACGGAGATGAAGCAGATGGCCGATCGAATGTCTCAGCTGGAGAGAGAAGTTGAGGAGCTGCGCTCCCTGAAGTCTCAAATCGGATCGGTGCAAGGTAGGCTCGACGCACAGCGTGCAGAAAGCGAGGCGTGTACACTAAGAATGCACGGGGTCCCCTTCATGGAGGGCGAAGTTTTGAGACCAATGTTCAACAAGCTCTGCTTTGCAATGAACTTGGTCCCTGCGCCGAGAGTCCGAGACATCTTTAGGGTGCGTAAATCACAAAAATCACTGGTTGATCCTCCAGTTATTGTCAAACTGGAGTCGGCGAGGGAGAAGGTAGCACTTCTGCGCGCACTAGGAGAGTACCGTCGGGCAGCAAAACAACAACTGAGTATACACCTGCTGGGCTTTGACTCGCCGGCTGCTCTATATGTCAATGAGCAGCTCACGAGAGATAATTTCATCATCTTTAAAGAAGCCCTTCGGCTGAAAAAGCGAAAGACTCTCGCAGCGGTGTTCACACGACGCGGGACTGTGCACGTGAAGTGCAGTGGGAGAGATGATGTGTACATCATACAGCATCTCGATGAGCTTTTGGCACTCACCGGTACTCAGCTACCACTCTCCCGCTCTGGATCGAGCTCTACTATCGCCGAAGTCGTTAATGCTGGGAATAATAGCTTTCGATGATAAATACTCTTGTTTTACTGTCCCTATATTATTTGTTAGTTTTAAGCAAGTTCTATATTACCTTTTAGTAATTATTATTGTTCGTATAGGAGTTTATTCTACGTTTTCTGTGTGTGTTAGGTTCGTGCCGTTAAATTTTTGTTTATTTTATTTAGTAATTCGTTTTCGCAGATATGGCAAATTTAAATAGCTTTGCGATGGTTCGTATTCTGAGCAAGAGGAAGGATGGTCTTAAAATATGTCACATAAATGCTCAGAGCTTGTGTAACAAAATGGAAGAGTTTAGATATTTATTCATTAATTCGGATGTTGACATTATATGCGTTTCAGAGACTTGGTTTGTTGCAACCTTAAATAGTAAACTATATGAATGCTCTGGTTATAATCTGTACCGCTCGGATCGTGAAGGGCATGCAGGAGGTGTGGCAATATATATAAAATCGAATATTAAATGCAATTTAGTTAGTAAACAACAGGCTGATGATCCCATTGAATATATTTTCCTGGAAGTAGTTAGTTTAAGATGTAGCAGATCTAGGACATTAATTAGTTGCATGTATAGACCCAACAAATTGACCAATTACTCGACCATTATCAATTCGTTAGCAAGCCTTTCCTTTAGATATACTGACATAATTTTGGCCGGCGACCTAAATAGTAACATTTTGGACGAGAGCAACTTACGAGACGATATTGAATCTTTAGGGGTACAAATTGTAAATTCTGAGATACCAACACATTACACAAGTACGGTGAATACCTTGCTTGATGTATTGTTTGTTGACGATAATGACAAAATTCTCCTTTATGACCAAGTCGCTGTGCCGAATTTCTCAAAACATGACCTCATATTCTTGACCTATAATGTTCAAATAGACCGCACTGAGCAAACCTTTAAGTATAGAGACTTTAGAAATATTGACTATGATAAGTTAGAATATGACGTCTGCCACTGTGATTGGAATAGCATCTTTATGCTACCATCGACCGAAACTAAATTGAACCATCTGAATGCTAACATTGACTATCTATATAACAGACATGTACCTATTAGGGAAAAGCGGGTTAAGAACTCTACAAATCCATGGTTCAATAATGAAATTAAGAGGGCTATAAACAGAAGAGATAGGGCATATGCGCATTGGAGACGATATAAGACTGCTCATTTGTTTGGCCTGTTCAAAACTGAAAGGGCGCGTGTAAACAAATTGATCCAGGACACTAAAATTGCTTATATCAGCGCTAAGCTTACCAGTACAAACAGTTCTAGGCAGGTCTGGAAAGAAATAAAAAACTTGGGAGTTGGCAATACAAAATCTGTGATAAATACTGACGTAAATGTGGACGATCTTAATGACAAGTTTTTGCAAACTAATGTACCTGAATGTAGTCATAATTCGTATCTGTTCGCTGAGTCCCCGTTATGTAGTACTAATCGTTTTGAATTTGCTTGTGTAAGTCAATGTGATGTGTTAGAAGCTATTTTGAATATTAAATCGAACGCAATTGGGCTTGATGAGTTGCATCCGAAATTTATAAAACTAATACTTGGAAAGATATTGCTGTATATCACGCATATCTTTAACACGGCAATAACCACCTCGACTTTTCCTGAATCTTGGAAAATTGGAAAAATTATGCCAATTCCTAAAACGAACGACGATTTTAGACCAATTTCAATACTCCCATATTTGTCAAAAATTTTTGAAAAACTATTGGCTGGACAAATAAATTGTTTCTTGGTCAATAACAACCTGTTGAACAATAACCAATCTGGCTTCCGCCAAAAACGAAGCTGCACGTCAGCAGTTGTAAAGATAGTAGAGGATATTCGCCAGGAAATGGATAAAAATAAGGCTACATTATTAACCCTGCTAGATTTTAGCAAGGCATTTGATACTGTAAATCATGACATTTTATTAACAAAACTGCAGCGAATGTTTAATTTTTCCACAACTGCTGTTAAACTTATTAAAGCGTATATCACTGATAGAAGGCAAGCTGTTGTTGTTGGGAACAGAATATCAGGACTTCGGGTCACCACTCGTGGTGTACCACAAGGATCTGTTTTAGGGCCTTTATTGTTTACAGTCTATGTTAATGACCTGCCAAATGTTTTGTCTATGTGTAATGTCCATATGTATGCAGATGATGTTCAGATGTATGTCAGTCGTCCGTTAAGTCAAGTTAATGAATGTATAAATGTATGTAATATTGACCTGTTAAATGTAAACAATTGGGCTAAGAAGAATGGTCTGAGCCTCAACCCTTCGAAATCTAAGTGTCTTTTTATATACAAGAAGAGCATCCAAACGGACAATTTACAGAAGCTGCGATTGGGAGACTCAAATTTAAAATATGTAGATAAGGCTAGTAACCTAGGCTTTTTCTTCAATAAGACACTGTCTTGGAATGACCATGTTAATGTAGTTACAGGAAGAACATATGGCATGTTGCGGCAACTTTATAGTACGCAGTCTGTGATCCCGACAAATATTCGACTATTAATTGCCAAAACTCTAGTCATACCATCACTGTTTTACGGGATTGAAGTATTTGGAAACTGTGATGCCATAAGCCAGCAAAAGATAAAAGTAACGTTTAACAATGTTGCACGATATGTTTACAATTTGGGAAGAATGGACCAGGTAACAGTGAGCGCGAATAAAATTTTTAATTTAAATGTACGAAAATGGATAGACTTCCGAATTTTATTATTTCTCCACAAAATTGTAGTAACACAGCAACCTGACTATTTATTTGATTTAATTAGATTTTCTTCCTCACAACGGACTAACAATATTATTAGTATACGCACAAGACTTGCAAGCTCTGATAGACAGTTTCTAATTTATGCCATTAAACTGTGGAACCAATTGCCGAATCAAATAAAGTTAATAAGAGGCACATCACAATTCGAAAACAAACTCAAAACGTATCTTTCCACACACACATAAAACATATGTATAACAAACGATAGAAATTTAAAACATATATGTAACAATCACTAGAAACTTAAGAAATAAATGTTAGTATTAAGTTAGTAATATCTCATTTTGTGACTGGTGCATTAACTTAAAAGTTTTATACTTGTAGCGCCAGGATAATAAATAAATAAATCTAAATCTAAATCTAAATCTCGGTATGAAATTTTGACTCTGTTTTCATTATACACCTTGGAATAATAGTTTCCATTAAAATAATTCTTTCTGATAAAAAAAAAGTCATCTGAACGGCCTAGATAGATTTCGACATTATTAGAGGAGTTTACATAAGGATCCATTTATGTTTTCTAAGCGGAATTTTGGAGGCGGATCTGCAATGGTTTGGGAGCATTCACTTCTCCTGGAACTCTAGTCTTTCACAAGCTCAAGTATAAATAGTGCAGGTTATAAAAAAGAGTTGGAGGATCGTCTTCTGCCATTTTTCGGACAAAATGGGGAAAGAGATCATTCATTCTGCATACTTGATTTTGTTGTAGTGTGCTTCCCCATCGACCTACGAGGGTCGAAGCTAAAATTTTCGAGTTGTATAATTTAGTACAGAAGTGTATCATACAGCTTCAATAGCAACATTCTTTAAAAAGTACAGGCAAATGCAAAACTGTAACTGTAAAACTGTAAATTATTTATTATTTATTTCTTTAATGCTTGCAAATTGTATAAAACAAAGAGCTAACTTTCAAATACGAGCATTGGCTGCTGTGGACATCTCATAAAAAAAAGCAGTTCAATAGAATGGTGGGTTCTAGCGGTAGAACCCGCATTTTATCCGTGTAACCAGCAATGCTCGAGCCTACTTCGAAACTGGTCGTGTAACGAACTGTTACTCGCTCGGGTGGTGGTGGGAGGCAATCAGGGCGCACGCGCGATTGTTCAGCTGCTCCTTGTCGGCTATGTGGGGTGGTGATCTTGCCCCTATGCCTCAACCTGATAAAAATCCCAAAATATTTAAATGAATTCGCGTGCAGCGACAAGAATAGGTTTAGGGCAGAAATATTTCACAATAAAGCAGAAAATAGATAGCAGTTAATTTTCCCCCAAAAACTTCCTTGCGATCCCCTGGTGTTCTTGAGGATCGAGATTGCACGCCCTGCCTTGGCCGCCCTTCTCCAAAAATGCAATGCATAGTATATTCTAATGGTACGGCCCCTTTCGGTTGCTAAAGAATGTTTACGGGTGAGTTGCCCTAGCCATAGGCAAACAAGAAGGTTATCAATACATTATAAATTGTATTCTTAACAGCTAACAAAATGGTAAGAAAACATACGGGCTAGAGTAGCTAGCAGGCGCCAAAAACATAGACAAGAAAATGATTAAAATCGCATGCAATAAAAATGCAGGCCTTACATAGCTACTAAAATTCAATGCGAATGGAATTCCAAAGAAGATTCCAATTATCAGCTCCCATCTAAAACTATTTAAAAACGCCTTATCGGCACATTTTAAAGTTACGTTAACAAAGCGATCGCTGCTCTGGTGGCAAAGACAATGATTGCGAAAGGGTGAGGGGGACAGACCAACAGCTGCGAATTAGGTTCTAATCCCAATATTCCGCTCTGGGCGTTGGCCTTGGCCTTGAAATCGCATTCCTCCTCTTCCTTTCTCTAGCGCCTCTAAAACTGTGACCTAGTTTTTGCTCGGACAGTGGGACAAGGAATTTAAATCGCCGACTCATTTATTTGCAACAACTAATGCCTCAATCAGCACCTTTAAAATTACGTGGTTAAACATTCACCAGCGCTCAGTGGTCGATCCCATAGGCCAAAAATAAAAAATATTTATTTTAGCTAAAAATGAGTCGACCCTGTCTTGTAATACCCCAAACTTTTATACCCTGCCTTTATTTTTGTTTTGCTCCAGCTATCCTCTTCAAGAATAACTCTTAAACATAGAGCAACAAACTGTTATTGGTTTTTCAGTGCGTTGCAGTGTGGGCGGCATTCAAACGAAAAATTGAAAAACACAGTGTTAAAAGATTAACCGAACAATGGAAGTCTTTAATATTTTAAAGACAGGTATTAGCTACTATTTTTAATTATATTCATGTACTCAGCATGTTTTGTTTATTTTTAAGAATTAATGCAAAGTGTGTCCAATTTAGGCAAAAATGTATATGTAAACTAAAAGTTCACTTAGACTTTTAGTTGTTTAGTTAATCAAAGTTAATGATCAAACTTACATCAAAATAATAAACGATATTTACAGATTATTTGGTGTAAATTTCAGCTGCTAGTTTTTGCAAGTCTCTGTGCAACAATGAAAAGAACAACGGCGTCTCGTGGTTTTTCGAGCATTTTTTGGTCGCCTGCTCCATACAAGATGATATAATATAGTAGTCCAATCTTGATAAAATTAAAACCGAAATTCTAGAATAATACAAAAAGGCCATATCTCAAATTTTATGAAAATATGTGGAAAATTAGCTAAGTTAAAATTTTTTTCTTCATTATTTGCCGATCGTTTCTATGGCAGCTATATGATATAGTTGTCCGATCTTGATCAAATTAAGCCCGAAATTCTATAATAAAACAAAATGGCCATATCTAAAATTATATGAACATATGTTAACCCTCTCAGCCCACATTTAAAATTAGCCAAGATAAACATTTTTTTAACAGATATGTATTTGGCTTTACTCAAATATGAACTGACGAAAATTTCAAGGTCCTTGGTGTCCTGGTTCGATAGTTACAGGATGTTGCCACAAAATGTTCACAAAATTCTTGTAGACAAACTATGAACTTTTTTTTAATTTTTTTATTTTTAAATAATTTACTTACCCCTATATATGTATAATTCCCACCTAGTTTTCCATTACAACAAATATTTATTGAATAAAATAAAAAAAATGAATTTTTATTTTACCAACACTTTTCCCGCCAACCATTTTTTTCCTACAACTGCACTTAAAACGTCTGCTAAATAAACACGTTTCAGCTTACAAGTAACTTATTAGTTATTTTGGTTGCAGAAAACATTAAGGAAGATGTTGAAAAAAAGCGCGAAGCAAAAAAATTTATATTCCAGGTAACTGAGGCCTATAGGCAACAAATGGGCTGAGAGGGTTAGGTTAGGTTAGGTTAGGGCGGTGATGGCCGGCTCAGAGAGCCGGACCATCCACTTGAGCCTGAGGAGGCTCCTTGTGATGCCGCATAGGCTTAGGTCCCCGTCCGATGCAGGTACTCATGGGCCGATGACCAGTACTACGTAAGAGAGGACCAACCCGATCCTTGGATGAATCGGATTATCTGCCTCGGTGATGTCTCGCATAGCTCTGCGAGATCCACAAGGGTGGGGGAGCCCAGGTACTGCAGTCTTCGTCTGCTTAGGGCCGGACAGTGGCAGAGGAGGTGGAGGACGGTCTCCTCTTCCTCCTCATCCCTACAGCTTCTACAGAAGTCATTATGGTGCACCGACAGCCTGGACGCATGCGTTCCAAGCAGCCAGTGACCAGTAAGAGCCCTAACGGCCAGGGCGCAGCTTTCCCTGCTTAGTGATAATAGCTCCTTTGAGCGCTTCGCTGAACGGCGTGGCCAGATCATTCTAGAGTGGCGGCAGGTGATGAGGTTTTCCCATTTCCTGTCCGCGAGGAGGTGGAAGTACTCCCTACAGAGTAGTCTGCGAGTGGCCAAGGGCATGTCAACTGACTCCCTCTCCGGCTGAAGAGGGAGGTTGTACCCTGCCGGGCCAGCTCATCGGCAGCGCAGTTGCCCTCGATGTCCCTATGTCCTGGGACCCAGATGAGGTGGAGGTCGTACTGCTCCGCCATCTCGTGAAGAGATCTGCGGCAGTCGTTGATGGTCTTCGAGTTGGAAGAAATGGATTCGAGTGACTTCAGGGCGGCCTGACTGTCAGAGAAAATGCATAAGGGAGCTCTGCCCCTAGTTGGGGGGAGCTGATCAAGAGCTTCTTTGATGGCGTAAACTTCCGCCTGAAAGACGCTGCAGTGGTCGGGTAGCCTAAACGAGACGTTTAATCCCAGGTGTTCAGAGTATATACCTCCTCCCACCCGGCCGTCCAGTTTTGAGCCATCCGTGTAGATGTGAAGGGACCCTAGGGGTCCAGGGGGTCCTAGGTTCCATTCCGTTCTATCGGGGATGTGAACCTGGAAGGGTGTGATGGGGTGTTCAGTGGGGACACAGTAATCAGTGTTTCCCTCAGTAAGGTGTGGAGCAGAGCCGAGGTTCGTGTGTCCGAAACTCAGTCTTCTCCACAGACCCGCGCCCTTCAGCCTTAATGCCGAGAGTAACGCAGTCATCTCTCCCATTAGTTCAATTGGGAGGATGTCCAGGAGAACGTCCAAGGCGTCTCCCGGAGTTGTGCGCAGGCTGCCTGTCATACAGATCTCAGCCATGCGCTGAACTTTTCTTAACTTGCCCAGGCAGGTGGACCGCTTTATAGCTGGCCACCAGATTGCCACTCCATAGAGGAGTATCGGGCGAATGATAGCCGTGTACAGCCAACGGACTATTTTTGGGGTCATTCCCCATTTTAGCCCGATAGCCTTGCGGCAGGTGTAGAGCGCGATTGTGGCCTTTTTGGCCCTCTCGTCCGTGTTAAGGGACCAATCGAGCTTCCTGTCCAGGATAAGACCTAGATACTTGGCCTGATTTTTAAGGGTGAGAGGTGCCCCGCAGAGTTTAGGGGGTATCATATTGGGGATTTTGTATTTCCTGGTAAAAAGGACTAGTTCAGTCTTCGCTGGGTTTACCCCCAGACCAGACCTTGCGGTCCAGTCCGTCAGAACCCGAAGACTTTCGCTCATCCTGTCACAGAGTGTCTGCGGGAATTTTCCCGTAAACGCCAAGGCGACATCATCCGCGTAGGCCACGACACGACAGCCGCCTTCTTCTATGCCCTGAAGCAGTTCATTGACCGCCACATTCCATAGGAGAGGGGAGAGGACTCCGCCCTGAGGTGTGCCTCTGTTGACTTGTCTGGAGATGGTTGACCCCCCCAGTGTTGCCTCCACCGTTCTGCTGCGCAAGATCCGGTCAATGAGACCCACCGAGTGTTGATCAATCCCCAGCCTAGTCAGTGCTGATGTGATTGAGCCTGGAAGGATGTTGTTGAAAGCGCCCTCTATATCCAAGAAGGCGACGAGTGTGAACTCCTTTTCGTGGAGCGATTTTTCTATGATAGTGGTAAGCGAATGGAGTGCTGTCTCTGTCGACCTGCCCCTCCTGTACGCGTGTTGAGATCCTGATATGGATGATTGGGGAATATTAGTTCTGAGATGCAGACTGATGAGTCTCTCCAGCGTCTTGAGTAGAAACGAGGAGAGGCTTATCGGCCTATAATCCTTAGGCGTGCAATGCGATGGCTTGCCTGCCTTGGGGATGAAGACAACTTTTGAGCGGAGCCAACCGCTCGGGATGACCCCTGTATCGAGGATGATCGAGAAGATCAGACGAAGCCAGGGAGTGGATAGCTCGGCTGCATAGCTGAGCTGTGCAGGTATGATGCCGTCCACCCCAGGGGATTTATATGGGCTAAAACTGTTTATTGCCCATTTGATGTTCCTATCACTAAGAAGGTAGTCCATTTCGGACGGACCCCGCCGTGTCGGGGGTTAGGCGGACTGCTCTGAGACGAGCTAGCAGGAAAGTGAGCATCCAGGAGAACTCCGAGAGTTTCCTCACTAGAGGTCGTCCAGCTGTCATCAGGACGCTTGACAAAGCCCGGGTTGGTGGGCGTCGTCGATAGGACCTTCCGCAGCCTAGACGCCTCTGAGTAGTCCTGGATTCCTGAGCAAAAGTCGGACCAGGCCCTTCTCTTGGCCTTTCTTAATTCCCTGTTGTATAGGGCCAAATTTGTTTTGTATAAGCGCCACGATGCGTCCGTATTGTCGCTCTTGGCTTGGTTGAAGGATTGCCTCGTGGTCTTCTTGAGGCTACCTAATTCTTTGCACCACCACGGTGGCTTTTTCCCAGTCTTTCCCCCATTCCTACTACGGGGACAGGACCTATCCAGAGCCGTGCTACAAGCATCGGTAAAGGTTTTAACAAGGCACTCCAACCCCTCTGGACTGTAGTCCAGGTTGGTTGGGGTTGGAGGGGTTTTAGGATCTTATTCAACTGGGATCTATATTTCACCCAGTCAGTCCTTCGGGGGTTCCGAAAAGTGACCGGGTTGAATCTATCGAAGCCCAGCGTGAATTGGATGTACCTGTGGTCGGAGAAGGAGTGTTTCTCCATCACCCTCCACGACTTTAAAGTATCCCTAAGAGATTCAGAGAGAAGGGTGATATCTAGTACCTCCCTGCGGTTTTTGATGATGAAGGTGGGTTCGTTCCCCGAGTTTCCCACCAGTAAATTGGATGCAAGGATAAAATCAAAAGAGACTCACCCCTGTCGTTGGTGTCAGTGCTGCCCCACTGATGGTGATGGGCATTGGCGTCGCACCCGATGATCAAGTCCACGCCCAGCTTTTTGCTGTCCTCGGTGACTTGCCTCAGGGTTGGGGGACGGGGTCATGATCGTGCCCCAGGTATGCGGAGCATATCCGGAGGGATCCATTTGGTCCCTCTAGACATGCTGTTAAGAAGTCTTCATTGCTGAAAATAGGAAGCATAAAAAGGGTTAAGTCCTTCTTAGCGAGTATGCAGGCTCGCGTTTTACCTGTTGTAGTGGCCGCGTACAGCCTATAGCCAGCTGCCCTCAGCCCCAGGATTCTGTCGCCACAGATCCAGGGCTCCTGTATGAGGACAGCGTCGGTGCCACCTTCCGCCAGGTGGTCGAGTAGAGCAGCGGAAGCTGCCTTACTGTGGTGGAGGTTTATCTGCAGGAATGTCAGAGACATTCTGCTTCTTGACCTCCACCACAGTAATGTCGGCGTCCGAGGTCGGCTCGTTCAGCCCGTCCTCCTCCTCGGACATCCCAACTTCGCGAAGGCCCCTCGCCAGTTCGCTTCCATCGGAGACGTAGCCCTCCAGAATGTCCTCTTCATCGGACAATCCTGGCGCCTCCTCGATATGAGGCTCCTCTATATCGAGGTCCTCCTCCTTTGGCCCGCCTTGGCGTCGGCCTTGTATACGCGGACGGCCACGCTGTCGAAGCCGTACCGGAGAAGCCCCCGTTATTCCTCAGCACCTCGACTGTCCCCTCATTTAGAGTCAGGACAACCTGGCGCCTCGGACCAACGGCCTCCTCGACCTTGGCGACTCGCCAATCAGAGGAGGGGATGTCGGGGTTACTCAGCTGCAAGAGCTTGAGTATTTTCTCCGGCTCCGCCGGCTTGTGGGACAGCCACGCCCTGGCTCTCGGTTTGCTGGGGATCTTGTCCCAGTCTACGACGACGAGCTTCGCACCGTGGTATACCTCACCCAGTCCTGCGATCGCCCGCTTGTAGAAGGTGACGGAGGCCGTGTCCTCGCACGCGATCACCTTCACGCCACCCTGGTGCCATCCGGCATCTTCGCACCGAGGCAGTGCACCACCCGACTCCAACAGCTCCTCCACGAACCTGTTGTGCAGCTCGCCAACGATCCAGCGCCATTGGTCCCTCGGGATCTGTCCGTCACTGGAGCCCTCATCCACCACTCCAATCAGGATCTTGCCCTTGGTCACCTCGGCGAAGGACCGCTGTGGCTGCACCTTGGTCCGCTTCGGCTGCGGTGGTTGCACCTCCGATGAGCGCTGGCGTTTGGCAGCGCTTTTGCCCGCGTTCGCGCTAGTTGAGTGGGAGCTGGGGGCTACTGCCCTTCCCGCCTTCTCAGGCTTGAAGTCTGGCAGGACACCTCTCGCCCACTTTATGAGACCCGCCTGTTCTGGGTCCGCCTCCATGGCTGGGTTGGCTCTCGCGAGGATAAAGGCCGCCCTTCTGCGCTCATGATAGAGCGGCCTTTTCCTCTGCTGTTGCTGGGCCGTGCTTCCCGGATTGGGGTTGCCTCTGGAGCCGCCTGCGGTGACGTCGAGGGACTTGCCCCCGATCACGCCGCTCGGCGGGCCCATCGGTTCGCCCTTTCCGCTGGCTCCGGCCCCCGGATGAAGGCGCTCTAAAGAGCTCTCCTCCTCCTTTTTGACACACACTCGACCGCAAGGCGTCTTCGAGGTGTTTTTAGCGGGGGATACCCCCTTTCGCCCTTGAGGTTTGGCGATCACCTATGTTTTGCTTGGTTGTTTTGTTTGAGTTCATGTTTTTGGTCCCACGAGTATGCTGGGTAGGGGATGGTCCGCCACGGTAGAGCCCGCATACCGTGGTAAGCCTAATTAAAACTGATGGGTCGGCCGGTCCACCAGAGTCCGCATACTAATGTCCAAGCACCCCCCGGACACGCATCCCTCGGCATATGCTGTTCCACCTTGGATTGGGGTAATTTTTTGGGCAGGAGTTTTCTTCTCCCCGCCCGACTACCATTCGTCAGCATCCTCAGCAGAGACATGACCGTACTGGGACCTGCTTCCAGCCGCCCTCACGGGGAGAGTATAGTCGCACTTCCAACGGTGCGAACAGTTACGGCAGGTGATTTCTCACCCGTTATTCCCCCTGTCCGCCCGCTGGCTGACGGCCGCTGAGAGGGTTAAAAACTGGTTAAGTTATAATTTTTTTCTTCAAAACATTTCGATCGTTCCTATGGCAGCTATATTATATAGTCGTCCGATTTGTCTACTTTTTACACAATATATTCAATGTATTTTTCTAAATTTACTGTAAAAATTTCATAGTGATATCTCCACTAGATGTATTTTTGGCCGCCCGCTCCATACAAGACCGACCACTGTGCAGCGATCCACCGACGAAAGCGCTTCCTTTGGAGTCTGCCGCACCTGTTAGGAGCTAAAATCTTTTTTTTTTTTCTCTCTTTATATTGGTCGTTGACCCACTGTGCCCTCTTGCCTATGCATATTCAGGCCAGACAGCACAAAAGAAAAAACAACAAAAGGAAGAAGAAGGGGGAGCTCTTAAGGGACAAGAAAATATTTGGTCGACTTTGCCGTTATCTTTTCCCTCTCTCCTTGCCACTGCCACTTCTCACTGGCTTATAACTAAACTTATTCCACTAAACAAAAAAACTAGCCTACTATTTCCCGGCCTTTCGCATCTCGTTCACTGCTTCCTCTCTCTTTTCCGCTCGCGCCGTCGATCAGCGGTTTTCACTCGATTTGGAATTTTCCCGTGCAATAAACGCCAATCGCGCGACAAAATTCAGCTCGCCCGCCGAACAATACTCGGTAAATGGAACTGCGGTCTGGGACTTGGGTTCTATCTCTTCTCTTTGTGTTTCCCCCTCTTCTCGTTCCCTTCATCAAGTGCGCAAAAGGAACATGTAGATCAAATGGAACATGGAGTTCCCTAGGTCACGATGGCTTTTCGGAGAGAACTATGTGAATAAACGGTCTCCCAATTGGAAGTAAAATTGGCACCGGCACGATTCCTAATAAGGGCGCTTCTATATTCGTTCGCGGCCCTTTTCTATCTTTCAGAACTAAATATCGCTAAGGGTTATGCTTTGATTAATTAAATAAATGTTGCCCCTCGCTGCGGGAGTTTTGCTGGCCATCGATTCGTCTCTCTCTGGGTTAAATAATCCGTTTTTCCCCGACGTGGGAGCGGGCGCGATTTGCTCGCCTTTTGCTTGCTGCTCCATCTGCCAATCAGTTTGATGTTCAGCCGTATATTCAGCTCGAAATAGCCCTATACTTTCAGCGCCAACTCTGGATAAAGATATATTTCTTGCACAAATGCCACCTCTACACTTTTATAAGGCATAGCTTACCCTGCAAATGGATTCAGCGCTGCCTATGACTGGATCTCCTTGCTTCTTTTTCACCAAGTTTTTTTTCTCCATCTGATTTTCTGATTAGCTCTTTAATGCCGCACTAGCCTGGTGGACGATCAAATTGGAAAAGAAGGATGGCGTCGAGTCGCTATCGTTGGGAACCACCTCGTCTCTCTCTGGCCACCTACGGTATCTGCCGAAATCTGACAGATGCCTCTGTTGCCTCTTCCCCTGCTAAAACCTGCTCTCTGCCTTTCCTCGTCTGCCCCCTTAATTCGTCACGGGAACGAGATATAGATGGCGCCACCGACTTTCTCGTATAGCGATATTAGTTTCGCCATTTACTTCGCTTGCTTATATGTTTGAATATAATACTTTATTATAACAAGGCACACACAAAGCGCTCGTATCAAGCTGTATACAGAGAATAACGCTTTCTTATCTAGAGTTACCGTATCCGTTTTTATCTAGTATGGTTGTAGGTGACGCTACCGATATATCGGTGTCGCCACAGTACTCCCCTTCTAGTGAATCCGTCACGATCCTTGGCTTACCTTACGCCGTTTTTCGTAAGTCCTTTGAGGAGTGGGGTTGGATTCCTCCGAGTCGAACAACTTGTCGTCCTTGACTAGGAAAACAGGCTTGAGGCGGTCGACTGATACTGCTGAGTCCTTCCCGTCGATTCGTATGGTGAAAACTCGGTCGTTGTCGCGTTCGATGAGTTCGTACGGCCCGGTGTAGGGAGGCTCCAGAGGTTGCTTTACAGAGTCTATGCGGAGAAATACATGGGTGCATTTGTCAATTCCCTTCAGTAGGAACATTTTTTCTTTAATATGGTGCGCTGTGGGAGTTGGTCGAATTTTCTGCATGTGCTCTCGAAAACTGCTCAGGAATGTCGTAGGATCTACAGTTTCATCCATGTTGGCGAAGAATTCGTTTGGCAGTCGAATTGGTACTCCATATAACATTTCAGCTGCAGATGATTTAATGTCTTCTTTGAAGCAGGTACGAAGGCCAAGTAGCACAGTTGGTAATAGTTGAGGCCACGGCGTGCCACTGCTGCACATCAAGGACGATTTGAAGGATCTGTGCCACCTCTCTATGAGTCCGTTTGATTGGGAATGGTAGGTCGTAGTGTGGATATGCTTGCTTCCGATCAGGTTGGCTAGTTGTTTGAAAACTGCAGATTCAAACTGCGTGCCTTGATCAGTAGTGATTGTTTTGGGTGATCCAAAACGTGATATCCAGTGTGTCCAGAACGCCATGGCTATCGTATCGGCAGTGATATTAGTGAGTGGTACTGCTTCTGGCCATCGCGAGAAACGGTCAATCATGGTAAGACAATAGCGGTAGTTTTGTTGTAAAGGCATGACAACTATATCCAGGTGGACGTGGTCGAATCTTCCATTTGGTACAGCAATCTTCTCCGGCTGAAGGTGATTATGCTTGTGAATTTTGGAGCGCTGGCATGGGAGACAAAGTCTACACCATTTGAGGACATCTTTGTTCATCGCAGGCCAGACAAACTTCTGTCTGATTTGACGGGCAGTTGCTCGTCCACTAGGATGAGACAGATTGTGGATATATGAGAAAGCCTGTTTGCGAAGTGATTGCGGTACAAAAGGACGGATATTTTGTGTGGATACGTCACAGTATATTGAATTTTCTCCACCGAAACAAACTTTCTTGAGCTTTAAGGAAGTAGTTCCTTCCAAGACGCGTGTCAATTCAGAATCCGAGGCTTGCTCCTCCTCGAGCTGCGCCGCGGTAATCGCTGTGGGCATCGTGATAGTGCAAAGCCTCGAAAAAGAGTCTGCAACTATATTTTCTGTTCCTTTTATGTGAAGGATGGTCGTCGAGAATTGCGAAATATAATTTAGATACCGGAGCTGTCGAGGTGATGCTTTTTCAGGCCGCTGTTGGAATGCGTAAACCAATGGCTTGTGATCAGTCTTGATCACAAAAATGCGTGCATCGACGAGGTGTCTGAAATATTTGATTGCTTCGTATATGGCAAGTAGCTCATGGTCGTACGTGGAGTAATTTCTCTTAGTGTTGCTGAGCTTCTTGGAGAAAAATCCTAGAGGTTGCCAGTCATGAGTTGTGCGTTGTTCCAGAACTGCTCCGATTGCGAGGTCTGATGCGTCACAAACCAGTTGTAGGTCAGATTTCGGTGCAGGAAATGATAAGAGCGCTGCGTCTGCTATGCTCTGCTTGCAACTCTCGAAGGCTGATATGAGTTCTGTAGTCCAGAGGATTTGTCGTTGGTCGTTCTTCTTTACATCTCTTAGCAGCTCGAACAGCGGTGCCTGAGTGTGCGAAGATCGGGGTAGGCATCTGCGATAGTAGTTTATAACGGCCAAGAAACGGCCTAGTTGGCTGATAGTTTCAGGACGAGCATAATTTAGGATAGCATCGATGCGACTGGACGGTGGTTTGATGCCGTGTTCGTTAATCGTGTAGCTGAGAAAATTAACTTGCGTTAGCGCTAATTGACATTTGCGCAGATTGATACTTAACCCGTGTTTCTGGAACGCTGGAACGTCTGAGTCGCATTCTTTAACCCGAAAGGCATGTACTGGAATTCTATGAGTCCAAAAGGGGTGCATACGGCCGTCTTCTGGATGTCTTCTTCCGCCATGGGAATTTGGTAGTACGCCTTTACCAAATCAAGCGTTGAGAAGACTTTCCCACCTTGTAGCTGTTCGGTTAAGTCGTGAATGTGTGCAATCGGATAGCGATCTGGTATCGTAATCGAGTCGAGCTTACGATAATCGCCGCATGCCCTCCAGCCACCGTCTTTTTTGGTGACCATGTGGAGTGGGCTGGACCAAGGACTGTTGGAGGGACGACATATGCCTTGCTCGATCAGAAAGTTGATTTCCTTTTTCGCAGTTGCAAGTTTATCTCCAGATAAGCGTCTTGGTCGGTCCGAAACGGGGGTCCCATATGTTTCGATGTGATGTTGTACATCATGCTGCTTTGTATGCATCGATGACGGTTTGGTGACTTCCACAAACTCTTGCAGAAGCTCTCGAAATTTAGACATACCCTGCACAGTGGAAACGGATGTTTGATTCGCCTGTGCTAAGCACGCTGTTGTTGACAGTCCTGTGACCGAGTCAATAAGGCATCTGTTTTTGAGGTCAATAAGAAGCTGGAATTCGGCTAAAAAGTCTGCTCCAATAATAGGTGTGTGTACGTCCGCAATGATGAATGGCCAGGTGAAATTGCGTCTGAGATCCAAGTGCAGATTAGTTATATATCTGCCATAGGTGTGGATGATGGTCTGGTTTGCTGCGTATAGCGTCAGATCGGCTTAGGTGGTTTTCTGTTTAACCAGCGTGCGAGGTACAACTGAAACCACAGATCCAGAATCGATGAGGTATCTGATGTTGGAGGTACGATCGGTGACGTGCAAACGCTGCTCCCGTGGAACAGCTGACTGAACTGATGGATCGCTGCTGCTGTCCTGGCTGCCGCTGACTAGCGCGTCAGGTGGCAGCTCCTCTAGTTTAACGACGTAGAGCGTGCGCAGGGTGGTCGGCATTTATTTGCGTTGTCACCAAAGCGCTTATGGTAGAAACCAAGATTTTCCTGTGCTCCTGAAGTCTGTTGACCGGAATTGTCCGCTGGTCTGGCGCCACAAGATGAACTGCTTGATCGGTTGCGTGATTCGATGCGCTTGACATCCTTTTTCAATGCCGAGATATCTTGGATGAGCGAACGTAAATTGTCGGAAAGTTCTTTCAACGGATCTGAAGGGGCAACTGCGCAGATAGCCGGAGGATAGCAAGAGGAACAGCAGTTGGGAATGTGCCGATGGCAAACGAGGCGTTCGTGCTAACGGCGTCGAGCATTTTGTCTGCGATCTTCGCAAGCTTGTCCAAATCCGTCTCATCCCATACGGTGAGCAGCGGCGAATGGAGGCTGGCATCTCAGCGAGGAATAGGGTGTGAATGATGCTCTCGCTGCCAGGATCCGGGGCCAAGCGTCGCATATTTGCCAGGATTTCCGAAGGCTTTAATCCGGTGACACCTCCTCCTTGAAGTAGTCGTCGCAGTTTTGATTCGGGCGATTCAGCGAACTTCTGCAGCAAGCGAGTTTTTATTGCTGCGTACTTGTTATCTGCCGGTGGACGAGTGACCAAATCCTCCACAGCCAAAACCACATCTTCTTCCAAATGCAGTGTCACCAAGTCGAACTTGTCAGTGTCGTCGACAATGTGGTGCAAACGGAATGATCGTTCCACTTGAGCAAACCACAGGTGCGGGTTGCTGTGTGTAAATTTTGGCAAATGCACGATAACACGTGAGTGCGTGCGCGGAGGGTCATCTCTGTTCGCAGGAACGTTTGTCCGAAGTGCCTAGAGCTGTTGTTGTAGTTCTCGAATTTGAGCGGAGAAATCTGGGTTCGGGTCCGTAATGGCGGTGGATAGATTCTCTTGATCGCTTTCGTCGTCGGAATTTAGGCGTCTTGGTTGTAAATTTCGCAAATTGTAACGGTTGTTGCGCATTGACTTGAGTCAACGTATGTGTGTGAGTGTGCGTGCGATTGAATTTCACAATAGTACGAAAAATTGTTTTCAGATTTTCGCACAATTTGGATCACGTCGGGGTCACCACTATAGCGATATTAGTTTCGCCATTTACTTCGCTTGCTTATATGTTTGAATATGTAAATACTTTATTATAACAAGGCACACACAAAGCGCCCGTATCAAGTTGTATACAGAGAATAACGCTTTTTTATCTAGAGTTACTGTATCCGTTTTTATCTAGTATGGTTGTAGGTGACGCTACCGATATATCGGTGTCGCCACACTCGCCTGCATCCCTAAACTTCTGGCCACAAGCGCTACAGTCGCCCGGCCGCCTGCTTGCCGTTTGGCCCAATGGTTAAGGCATCAGACTGTCAATCCAAGGTGCAGTTAAACTATACAATTTATTTTTTTTGTTTATTTAATATGCTTATTGTTGATAAGCAACAATGATATTTTTAAAGTTTATTCGATTTTTAAATTGTTTTTCAAGGTTTTTATACCCTTGCAGGGTATTATAGGAAGTTTCTAACGCAGTGAAGGAGACATTTCCGACCTTATAAAATATACATATTTATTCTTGATCAGCATCAACAACCGAGTCGATCTAGCCATGTCCGTCTGTCTGTCCGTCCGTCCGTGCGACCGTATGTCCGTTCGACCGTATGTCCGTTACTACGCAAACTAGTTAGTTTTAAAGCAATCCGAATGAAACTTTGCAGATAGTCTTCTATATGCTCTCACTAATATATAAGTCGGGTCGGACTACTATATCCCTCTCAGCCAATTTGTTGCCTATAGGCAACATTATAGAAATAAGCCTCAGTTACCTGGAATTTACATTTTTTTGCTTCGCGTTTTTTTTCAAAATCTTGCTTAATGTTTTCTGCAACCAAAATAACTAATAAGTAATTTGTAAGCTGCGCTCGCTTTATTTGGCAGACTCTTTTGTGCAGTTGTATGAAATTTGTTGTTTGTTCGCGGGAAAGGTGTTGGGAAAATAAATATTCACTTATTTTATTACTAGCTGACCCGGTGAACTTTGTCCCACCTATCAACATTTCCTCTTTTTTTTTCAAGCTGTCAAAAAATGAGCAGTGAGTCTCAGGCTGACACGATTGAAAACTGTTTTGAAAAGACACTTCAGCTGTGTTTTTTTTTCGGCTCGCTCTTTGCTCAACCAGTGGACAACCCTTATCGGTTAGGGGTACGAAAAATAGATGTTAGCCGATTCTCAGGCCTGCAGAATATCCCCTCAAAATTTCATCCAAATCGGTCAAGTAGTTTCGGAGGAGTTTGGATACAAAAACCGTGACAGCAGAATTTTATATATAAGATTATATACAATTAGTATTTATTATATTGCAAAAATAGGTGGGAAATATAAATATATAATGGTAGGTAAATTATTAAAGAAAATAATAATAAAAAAAGTGCATAGTTTGTCGACAAGAATTTTGTGGCAACATCCTGTAAACATCGAAACAGGTCACCAAGGACCATTAAATTTTCGTCATTTCATCTTTGAATAATCCCAAACACATATCTGTTAAACAAAATTTTTATCTTGGGTAATTTTAAATATGGGCTGAGAGGGATATTATATAGTGTGACGTGGTTCTCTGGCCGGGGTGAGTTCTCAGTCGGGGCCAAGGAACCTACACAAGAAATTTGTATAGAAGGGGGTGGAACCTGTATACTTGAGCGGAGAGACCGACAGCGATACTAATAAACCTATACCTCCGGGGCGTTTGACAGTCGGTAGAGGGGATAAATGCGCCCCTGGCGCCGATCGCGCTGTTTGGCCCGGCTAAACGCCCTCTGGCAACACCGGTCGCACTGCTTGACCGAGTGCGTGCCCTGGCTAAGCGCAGAACTCGTGGGACAGGGGGGTGGGGAAATCTTGGGAATCCTCTGGGCGCTCGCAGCGCTTCTCGAGGCTATTCCTTCGGCTGGGCGCGAAGGCTACAGGGGCTTCTAACTACTCCGGCTGGTTTCGGAGGCAACCGGGATTTATAAGAATTGGCATGCAGGAAGGGGAGGGGAAGCAGCGGCGTGGGCTCGAGAATTCTTGTGCGGATGAGAAAACCAAACGCACAAGTCCAGTCGGGCCACGCGGTGCTTGCATGCAGAGGAGCGGGGGCGGGGGAGCAGAGGCGTAGACTCGGGAGTTCTTGCGCGGATGAGAAAATCAAACGCACAAGTCCAGTCGGGCCACGCGGTGCTTACATGCAGTGGAGCGGGGGCGGGGGAGCAGAGGCGTAGGCTCGGGCTTTCTTGCGCGGATGAGAAACCAAACGCACAAGTTTTGACGAGTTACGGGGTTCACATGCAGAGGAAGGGGGAAGCGGGGGCAGAGGCGGTCGGGCGAAAGAAATACTCGGTGGAAATCGTGTTATATTCTTGGTTTTATTCAACTTTTTCATTCCCCTGGCTGCTGCCGGAGGGGAGGGGGTGACGGGCTTACGTGCTCTTGGTGTTGTTCCTATCGTGGCGGGGATGCTGCCACCGCTGTCGCACACTCGCGATCGCACGTGGGGCCGCGTCTCTGGATTCGGTCGGAGGCTTAGTTAATTTTTGCAGTCACAAACTTTCGCGCACGTCTTATCTTTGCCACGGCCGGATACGAAAAGCCACGATCTGAAAAGTAGAGATCGCACCTTTTCGATCTCTCTTTCATCGATATATCGTAGCGTGGGCTTTCTACTCGATATTCGTATCGATGCCTCAGGGTTGCCACCTGGGCACTAAATAATAACTGGCATTAGGGGTATGCTTCTTGCAACCTATTTCGCTTAATTCTAGTGAACAATGTTATGGGCTGGACTTCGTGTCCTTAACAACTAATAATAACAACGTTTTCTTGTGGACTCCTTGTCCCTAACAACTAATAATAACAACGTTTTCTTGTGGACTCCTTGTCCCTAGTTATCAATATTTAAAGTATTTATTTATTTAAAGATATAAATCTGAGTGCGTAATATTTACAGGTTACTTATCGAATAAGTAGATTAAGCGTAGAATAAGTACATTAAGTATCGAATAAGAAATATTTATACATATGATTTGTACGACCCTGCGAGAGGGTCGTTACAATAGCTGCCATAGGAACGATCGGAAAATTTGGAAGAAAAAAATTATAACTTAGCCAGTTTTCAACATCTCTATATATAGGTATAAAATTCTGTGTCGTCGTGTTAGACATTATACTTCTTTATTACTCCATCTACTTTTCGCACCCCTAAGTGATAAGGGTTGCTAGCTACCTAGAGTAACGTCACCACTTATACGGTGACGATACTCTAGGTATCCTCCAATTAGAGCTTAGCTCTGTTTTTAACCACACTCTTGTTTGGTTGTAGTCTGCGCCTCCCTTCAGTTCCAGCCCGTGTCATTTAGGTAAACCACGATGGCACTCACTGACTGCCTCCCCACTTCCAGTAGTGACCCGAGTTGGTAGGTTCCGAAGTGACGCGCTCTTAGCTGGTTGAAAACCACGCAGTGACACAGTAAATGCTCTGGTGTCTCCTGCTCGTTGGGTTCCTTGCAGCTTTTGCAGTGTGGGTTGTAGGGTAGGGCCATCTTACAGGCATGCGTGCCTATTGGCACATGGTCGGTGATGGCTACCGTTACCCTCCTGATGTCCGTTTTACTCTTGAAGATCAGCTCTGCAGTTCGGCTCCTATTATATTAAGGCCAGCATAGTTTCGATCTACTACCGACTTCATCGCTCATTCCGTGCTGGCTAGTACTTTGAAGTCCTGAATTTCGGCCTGAACCGTTTTGAGAGATATTTGAATATCTGTTGTTACAATGACCCTTTTCTGGCCAGGTCGTCCGCTTTTTCGTTGCCTGTGAAGTCATTGTGCCCGGGTACCCAAGGTATATGCACCCTGTTGTGTTACGCGATTCTTTTTAGTGTCTCCTTACACTAGCTAGGTTTCCGGCCGTGGACGCATTTGAGAAAAATTAGGCAAGCTAAGAACTGCTGCGTAGTCAACATACATTAGACTGATCGGCCTGAAGTATTTGGGATGAAAGGGGTCTTTCTTCCCAACCTTCGGGATTAAGATCACCCTATCCGTTCTCCATGCCCTAGGAATGTAACCCATTGCTAGGCTCACCCGGAAAATACTTATAAGGAACAGCATTAGCTGTTCGACTCCCTTCTGAAGATGGATGGGTATGATTTTATCCACCCCCGGATCCTTGTAGGGGCTGAGTGTACTCAACGCCCACTTAATCTTTTACTCAGTTAAGATCGCTGCAGTCAAGCTCTAGTTGGGTCTCCCGTTGGGGATCCTTTCGTAACTGTTGTCTATATCGGAGATGATTCTGCACAGAGGGAAGTGAGTTTGCAGGAGAAGTTCCGCTTTCTCCTCCTCGTCCTCGGTGAATGACCCATCCGCCCTCTTCAGACAAAGTTCAGAAAGTACTTTGCCTTTCCAGATTGCCTGGCCGCAGGTGCGGCTTGCTCTATGCTACCGGATTTCTTTGTTATATTCTGTCAGCTTTTTGTTGTAAGATTCCCAATTGGCGCTGTACTTTTTAGCTGTGTTAAACAGCTTCCTGACTTCTGCACGAAGTAGTCCTAGTTTCCTATTCCACCAGGGATTGTCCCTACTGGACTCTATGGCTTTTTCGGGATAGCTTGCATGATACTTGCATGATTACTTCTCTTGAGAGTTGCTGAAATTCCTCTGGAGACGATACTCTCCTACTATTATTCACTCTGCTCAGATTTAAACAGGACTGATAGGCTGGCCAGTCAGTCCGTCGTGGATTCCTGATAACCCTGCTGAATCTAAGACTACTATGAATATCGAACAGGATGATCCTGTGATCCGACATTGACGGTTCTAAGGAGACCTTCCAGTTGCGAATCAACCGGGAGCCCCCCTCATTCCCGAAAGTGATGTCCAGTACTTCAGCCCTGGTTTTAGTGATGAATGTGGGTTCGGCCCCCACATTGAGAACAGTAAGATCCCTAGATAAAAGATAATCTAGTAAACACTCACCTCTACTGTTGTTGTCCGTGCTGTCCCATGCAGCATTGTGCGCATTGGCATCACACCCTAACAGTTGGGGTAGCCTTTTGCTGCTGCAATGTTGCACCAGATTCTGTACCTCTGGTGGGAGGGCATCCGTCACGTCTCCTGGGAAGTATGCCGACGCCACCACTATACTCCCGTGCTCGCTAGTGATCATCACCGCTACTAGATCTCTGTTGAGAAATTGAGAGAGACAAAGAAAGTTAATATCCTTTCGCAACAAGATACAAGCTCTCGGTGATGCCTCCCTAACGTCTGTGCCACGCTGGTGACCACCATCCTTAGAGCTCTTCTTCACCCTCCGCTCATCATCGGATAGCTCCTCAATGCTGGTTTGCTCCTCCTTGCCGCCCATGTGCAGGCGCGCCAGGTCCAGCCCCTGTAGCGAAACCGAGTCCAACTCGGCCTCCACTGCTGCTAAGTCCATGGCCTCAGCTGCTTCGCCCAAGGGGCAGGAGGGTGCCTCCTTGGCTGTCGCCAGACGTGCCAGGCACATCATCGGTATTAGCCTTCGTGGGCACCTCCGCCCCCACAGGTTGCTGCCTTTTGTGCAGGCGGCATTTAAGCTGGCCGAACCTGTAGCTCACCAGCATTTCCCGCTTCTTAAGGAGTGTCAGCGCCTCCTCATCCAGGCCGAGTCCGTGACGATGTTCATCGCCGGCAAATCATCCTGCAGGCAGGTGCGGAGCTGCACACCCACCTTGGTGCTGATGCTGGGGACCGTCAGCTCCAGCCACTTCTTCGCATCGCATTCCACTAATAGCAGACCATCACGGAACTGGATGCCGTTGAAGTTTAGAGCTGCGGTCCAGCCCTTTCTCATCTCCTCGATGAGGGCCTGCTCCACCGCCGACAGTTCAGCCATCAGGAGCCCCCTCGGGTAGTCCCCCGCCAGTATAGCAAGGTTCGTGCCCTTGGCTACACTGGCGTACGAGGCCGACTTCGGACGCTTCACGACTAGCGAGGTCCTAGATCCCTCCAGCGCTGCGACGTTCCTCCTCTTAGTCCGTTTGGGGTCGGTCTTGGGGAGGTCAAGCGGCGACGTGTGTTGCAGTAGACGGCAGTGCAACCCTCCCCCTGCCGTCCGTCCGTTTGGTGGCCTCGCTGCCGGCCACTTGAGACTTGAAAGTCTCTGCACCCTTCGAGGCGCTCTGCGTCGGGGTCGAGCCCTTCGGCTTTGCATCGCTCTTCGAGGCGCTCTGCGTCAGGGTCCGGCCCTTCGGCCTTGCAGCACTCTTCGGGTGAGGGGCCAAGCCCCTACGCGGCGACGGCTTACCACCGTCGTCCAGAGCCGCCTCCTCTATCCGCTCTGCTACCAGGGTTGCGGTTAAGTCCCGCGTATTAACATTTTTAAGCTTTTTCGAATCCATAAATTGGTCCCACGAGTGTAGGGGAAGGTAGTACCAGCGTGTCATAGCCCCCATTAACACGCTGGGCCAGGTATACTCACCGAGGCGGCCAGGTATCGGTGAGGCTCCGTCCGAAAACAGTCGGTTACCCGTGACTCCAACCCAGCCAATGGACACGTTTCGCATGACACCCTGGCTTAGGGGGGTGAAGTGGCACCCTTACCTCAGGACGTCACCACTGTGAGATGTTGGGGATAGGATGTGGGTAGGAACACGTGTAGGAAGTATGGAGTGTGTAAGACTATGTGTTAAAGACGGTCAGCCAAGCGCCTTGTCGGTACTACAACGGTGTGGTACACGCTGTTGTCCTGGACTGCTTATTCACGACAAGTCGCTATTCGCAGCAAACCTCCAGAGGAGGCCTTGAGCTATCCGCAACCTGCGACCCGTCCGGTGGCTTCAGCTTGCCCACCTCAGAATAATCTCACTAGTTCTTCGGTACCAAATATACAAATAATGCAATATGGAAAGAAAACCTTTTGATATAGAAAAATGACATGAACCGATTAAATGTTGAAATAAAGTAAACATAGAGAATATCATGTTAAAAAGATAAAGTCCATTTCTTGGACTTTGAAAACATATGAAATTAACATGTTTGATATATAACAATATAACATTAAGGAAGAACTCCATATTAAAAGACATGATATAAAGATTGTTATGAATATTTAGAATATATTGAGAAAATAAAGTTGAGAAATTACTGATAAATATATATATATAACATAGAGTTAGAAGTAGGAGATACATTTTTATTAAGAAATGAGATAGGTCATAAATTAGACTTTAAATACACAGGGCCATATAAGATAGAAAGCTTAGGCGATAATGATAATATTACGTTACTTACTTATAAAAACAAGAAACAAATAGTTCATAAAGATATATTAAAGAAATTTCATTCATAATTGATTTTACACTTATATTTTTCTTAATTATTTATACACAAAAAAAATATATAATTAGGTTACGTTATTTTTTTAAAAGGAGGGATATGTAGTATGCGCCTATGTAATATTCAGAACATACATACAAATACATAACAGCACCTTGTTACTATGTTTATGCAACCAATAAAGCCCAAGGCGGACGTAACATAATCGTCCACTTGAAGGCTCCAAAGTATAAGTGCATGGTCAGCATTCCCACGCTTACCAAGTGCCAAATACATAAGTGCATAACTCGCCTTCTCGATAAGCATATATATGTATATGATATACATAAGAGAGCCGCTCCGCTGCTGGCGTATCCGGCAGCGCAGCTACGCGGCTTTGCCTTAAGCGAAATATATTTAAGAATCAGAACACAGATACTTGTGAAGAGTTGAACTGGCAAAACCATTTCTGCCAGATTTAAAGAAATATAAATAAAGAAAACCAAAGTCAGCCTGACGGCTGCATAACCAAATTAATAGTGTTCGTTAATTTCACTCTGGAGCCCTCTACCTTTTTACAGGAAATTACATCCGCAATACGGCCTGACAATTCGACACACTTAGCGTGTACAACCGTATCACGAAGCCAGCAATAGACTCTTGGTTGGTCTGCCAAAACGGTTGTTTGGCAGTTCACAAACCTTTGACCACTGTGCCAAGAGGAGAACCGTCAACGCGGGTGAGCGGGAGAGTAGGAGCGATCAGGAAATGGCGAGGGCGAGAAAACTTAGAACCGCTTAGCTGCAGCTGAAAACCAACGGAACTTAAGCGGGGAGAATAGGGATAGGCATAAAAGAGAATACAGAAAACCGTCGTTGCACAAAAACTAAAAATGTTATTAATACAAATTAAACACAAAAAGAGCTCATGCACACGCGGTAGCAAACGGCTGAAGTAAAGTAAGAAGTTTAGTGATGATTTTAACACAAAACCCGGTGGTTTAAAAAGCAAAACAACACAATATTCGGAGCGGGAATCAAAAACACGACCGTTCGCAATGAAGAGAATAGACGAAATATAATGATGTCCACAAATCATATGATTGGGGGATTGGGAAAAATTTCTTCTTAGTATTTTTTTCTCAGTTTGTTTAGTTTTGAATTAATAAAATGATGTCATCAAATTTTAAACAGTAAATTTAAAACTTCTTTTTATTTGGAATTGGGAAAAATTTCTTTTCAGCATTTTTCTTTCAGTTTATAAACTTTTGAATTAATAAAATGTAATAAACAAATTTTAAAGATTAAATTTAAAAGTTTTTTTATTTATGATTGGGAAATGGAGAAACTTGTTTTCAGCTTGAGATTTTATTTTTTATGAAAAGCTATTAACAGGTCTGATTAACTGATCAGGTTACGAAGTCTATTCAACTGATCTGCTACCAGGTCTGTTTAGGTTTTATGATATAAGCTATGTATAAATGTAATTGAATTATTATTTAAATTTCAGTACATTTTTCAACTGCAAAAGAGTAATATCCACTTCCTTCCAAAATTTAGTTTCCAAATTTAATATAGAGAATGAACAAATTTTAAATGAATTGACAAAAATTTGAAATGCTCTAAAGAAAAAATTAAAATAATACCAAACTCTAAATATTATGGGACTGGAAGAAACATTTAAACATATAACTAACCCATTACATGAACTTGTTAATCATAATAAAAAACTACATGATTAGGTAATACCTAAGCATTATAACAATATAAAGTCTGAAATAAAAACCAAACAAAAAAATTCTTCGTTAAACATTGATACACCACAAAAGAAGAGGAAACTTTCATTTCTCGAGACAAATAAACAAAACTCAACTCCTAAATATAGTGATGACCTCAAATCAAATGACTGGGGGATTGATGATGATATATTCTATAGAGGAGGAGGAGGAAGAGGATGAGATGCATAAGGAGGACTCTGTCGCCCCTACCACATCACCTCCGATTACAAGTCAACAAGTTTTTCACACCTCACCTTTGATGTCGGAGGAGGGTTTAACAAATTTTAACATTAGTGAACTGGCCCGAGAACGCGTTTGGATAAGACAAATGGTTATAGAAAAAATGGAAATGGTCAATTAATGCTTGGGAGTAGCCACATAAGTGTTTCCAACAATAGAATAGAATTTGATGATGGTCAAAACTGGCAGCTTACAAATGGACTATATTCTTTAATATGATAATAATAACATACCACAAAATTATAATTCTAATGAATTGGAAATTATAGACAAATTTTAGTTAAAACGAATGTCTCTCGAAGAAACTTTCTTCCAAATGGACAGGTTTCTTCCAATGGAACAAGGGCATTGAAGTATTCGGAAATTATTAAGCCGCTTTTAGCTAAATCTCCGATTGCCGAGTCTACACCACAACAAACTAAAAAAATGGTAACCGGGACTGGATTCATGAGACTTGAGATGAATAAACCAAATTTCGTATGCTGGGATAATCCAAACGAATGAGTACAGCTATTAATTGGATCACAGTCTTCAGGAAATATGTCCCATTCAAATGAAATGACATCTATTATTATTATTATTATTATTACAAAGGCCTTGCTGCACTGCGACCAGATTTTAGATCTTTTGTGCCGGCCTGTAGGATTAGGGAAGAGGCCCTATACCTAGGCTTTTAATGAAAGAGAGCACTTTGGTAAGGTCTATTTGTTCCCAAATCCTGTAGGGGGGAATAAGTTCACCTCCTAGATGTTGAAGTCGACGTCTGATTAGCGATGGGCACTCACATAGAATATGTTCTGATGTTTCTTGCTCCATCTCGCAGAATCTGCAGGTGTCGATTTCTGAAAGTTTTAATTTCTTAAGGTGATACCTAAGGTTGCAGTGACCCGTTAGGTAGCCCGTTAGAGTGCGAATTTCGCTCTTTGGTAGGTTGATGATGCGTTTTGATCGCGTCATCTGAGGGACGAGAAATTGTTTGGCTTGTCTCAGCCCTGCACTGTCAGTCCAGTGACGATTTATCTCTGTTTCCTCCCATTTCCTGAGCAGTTCTCTATTGTGTCCTTTCGATAGTCCACAGAACGGCTCAGGGCCGATGAAAGGTGTCATCGCCCCGCGTTTAGCTAGGGAGTCTGCCACCTCGTTTCCTAAATGGCCTTCATGCCCTGATATCCAACCCACCGTTAGGGTGTTTTTGGAGGCAAGGGCATTCAGCTGCTGGAAACAGTTCTCTACAAGTCCGGATGAGATCGTAAAGGAACTCAGCGCTATGAGCGCTGCCTGACTGTCAGAGAAGATGTAAATCCGTGCGCCTTGCATTTTCCTGCGAAGGCATTCACGAGCACAGATTTCTATGGCGTGTATCTCTGCTTGGAAAATGGTTGGAGACTTTCCCATGGCTATGGATTTTTTGAACCTTGGTCCGAAAATGCCAGCCCCGGTGTCACCGTTTTCCAGTTTCGACCCGTCAGTGTACCACGTTTGTGATCCACTGGGCAGAGATATTGATTTTGTTTTCCATTCATTCCTAGTGTACAAGACTACTGAGAAATTTCTGTGGAGAACAAGTCTTGGTTTCTGATCGTCAGTTACGCGCAGAATGGGATCATTTATTAGGGGTTCAAGGACCCTAAGATGCCCGGTAAGATCACCACTTTTGATATTGGTGATGTTTTGAAGGCGAAGTGCCCCCAGGCAGGCCTCCTTTTTCAATGTAATTGGTAAAGGGGGTATGCCAGTTATGACTCCTAGTGCTGCAGTGGGGCATGTCCGGATGGCTCCAGTGATGCCTATGCAGACCAGTCGTTGTAGTTTGGTAAGTGCAGCCGCAGCTGTCCTCTGGGTAGATTTCGTCCACCAAGCAAGAGATGCATAGGTTAAGATCGGTTTTACCACAGTGTTAAAAGACCAGTAGATCATTTTGGGGACTTAGGCCCCATGTTCTACCGTAAAGCCTGTTGCAAGCAAAGTGTGCTCGAGTGGCTTTGTTTATAGTCTTTTCCAGGTGTGCATTCCAGTTGAGTTTGGAGTCGAGTGTGACTCCTAGGTAGTTGGCCTCAACCGAAAAGTCGATGATGGACCCATTTAGGGATGGTCTTTTTAAGGAGAGAGACCTTTTCCTGGTAAATGGGACCAAAACTGTTTTTGATGGGTTTATGGACAGTCCTTTGTCCTGACACCATCCGTTGGCTATATTGAGGGCTTGCTGCATGCGGTCCGAAATGGTTTGCTCATGACTAGATCATCAGCGTAGCCTTGAGTGGGGAACCCTAAGTTGTTGAGCTCATATAGTAGCTTGTCGATGACCAGAGTCCACAGGAGAGGAGAGAGTACTCCCCCTTGAGGGCATCCCCTTGTGGCTGTGATTGAGGTCATAGTTCCTCCAAGGTCTACAGTTATGATTCTGGATTTAAGCATTTCCAGAATCCACCTAGTGATAGGTGTAGAGACATTCTTTCGTACAAGAGAGGCACGTATAGCCTCATATGACGTGTTGTCGAAAGCTCCTGAGATGTCTAAGAAGGCACCTAGTGCTATCTGTTGAGCGCCAATGGCCTTTTCAATGGTTGTTGTAAGGCAGTGTATGGCGGTCTCAGTTGATTTACCAGCTTGATACGCATATTGGTATTTGTGTAGGGGTAGTTCCTTGAGATTCACCTCCCTTATATGCTGGTCAATTATCTTCTCCATCGTTTTAAGGAAGAAGGAGCTAAGGCTAATCGGTCTATATGATTTAGGCAATTGGGAATCTTTCTTCCCTGCCTTTGGGATAAACACGACTTTTACTTTAGCCCAGTTGCTTGGTATGTGTCCAAGCAGGAGACTGGCTCGAAATAGACGGACCAGGGGGAGTGCGATCAGGTGCAGTCCCCGCTGCAACAGGCATGGATATATACCATCCGGTCCGGGTGATTTGTATGGGCTGAAACTTTGTAATGCCCATTTTACGCTATTTTGATGAAACATCCTATAGGGCATGTTTCCAACACGTTCTGAGCGATGGGGGGGTTCCCCTCTCTTAGCCCCATTGGAGTCTGCCACCATAGTCATATGCAGGTGTGGGCACTCTCCAGTCTCAGAGAGGTAGGTTGGTGCCTCACATTCTGAGATGGGTTGCTCCACAGCCACACACCCAGGAAAGTGAGTAGCCAGGAGTAGGCTGCTCGTCTCCTTTGGGTTGCTTGTGTGAGTTCCATCCGGCTTTTTCAGCGTGCAGGTGCCGTTTGAGTGGTCTTTGGAGAGGGCTTTTTGCAGCCTAACAGCTTCCGGGAGAGATGAGATCTGCCCGCAGTGTTGGCGCCACGTAGCCCGTTTTGACCTTCTCAGCTCTTTGTTGTAGAGCGTTAAAGCAGTTGTGTAGGAGTCCCATGAGGCCCTCCCCCTCCTCGATTTATTGAAGAGCCTGCGCGCAGCCTTTTTGAGATCATCAAGGCTTTTGTTCCACCAGGGAACAGTCCTTTCGGTCTTGCGTACCTTTTGGTCGCAGCTGGCGTGATATGCTGATTCAACATTTCTATGAAGCACAGTAGCTTCACGCTCTAACTCGTCTATGGATGTTATCGGACGGGTCGAGCATTCTCTGGATTGCTCAAGTTCAAAACAGAAGAGATCCCAGTTGGTTTGCCTGGGATTTCTGGTGACTAGGCTACATTGCAAGGCGCATCCTATGTCAAATCTAATGTGTTGGTGATCTGACATAGTGATCTCACTTGCAACGTGCCAGTTTGAGACAACGGACAACATATTTGTACTACAGAGAGTCAGGTCAAGGACCTCCGCTCTAATGGCATTAATAAATGTGGGTTCGCTGCCCTGGTTTAGTAATCCTATGTTATTACTAATAATATATTCAAGAAGGTACTCACCCCTCTTGTTGATGTCACTGCTTCCCCAGACCGTGTGATGTGCATTGGCATCACAGGCGATTATCCATCTGAGCCGGTTTCTCTGGCAGTGCTCTATCAGGGCACAAGTAGCCGCCGTAGGCACCTCCTCCGAGTCACCGGGTTGATAGGCGGAGGCCAACACTGCCTCCTGCTCGCCGTGGGCGGTGGGTATATTAGCCCAAGCCGCCACCAGGTCCTCAGTTATAAACTGTGAAAGGGGAACAAATGTTAGATTTTTGTTAATTAACAACGCCGTTCTAGGGCGAGGTTGGTCATTTGCATACAGCAACTTACCGGATGGGGTGCTAAGCCCCCGGACACGTCCTGCATTTATCCAGGGCTCCTGGATGAATGCTATGTCCATTGTAGCGAACCTCTCGCAAAGTACGTCGGATGCGGCCTTTGCGTGGTGGAGGTTCGCTTGGAGACATCGGAGGTGTCTCCTGGTTTTAGGGGGAGTGGGGAGAGGGGGAGAGGACATTAGTCCGCCCTCTTGCGGCCCCTGGCCGCCATCTTCCGGCCGCGGTTGGTGCCTAGAAGGGCCTCCTCCCTTGTGTGCGCCTCGCACCCTTGGGTACGCGCCCGGTGCCTCGAGTGGGGCGCCCGGTTCCGCGCGTAATGCGCCCATGGAGTGGAGGGCGCAGGATTTTCCGCGGTGCTGCTGGCTCTTGAGCGACTGCAGTGCCCTGTGGTGTCGATGCAGCCATAACAGGAGCACTGGCATTTGAGCAGGTGGGCTTCTCCGTTGCGGGAACGGGAGCCGCTGCCTGCCTCTTCGCCTGCATATCGGCCTTTGGCTTTAGAGAAGCCGTGCCAAAAGCAAAGTTGAGCCGATGCCCCAGCGCTTTTAATCGGTTGGCGGAAACCGATTGAGGTGGGCGTCTTTCCACAGCCGGAGCTTTGGCACCTCTGTGCTCAGCCACTCAGCCGTCTCTGCGTTCCCACACGTGATTGCCATCCACCCTGGTCGAAACGTGCAGCCAGAGAACAGCGGCTTCACAGAGCCGTGTCTCATGGCCATCACTCTCGCTAGGATGGCAGACTGGATGCTGTTCAGCTGAACCGTCGTAAAGAGTATCGTCATCTTCGATGAGCTGGCAACGTCCCTGTAGGAGGGCATGACACCGACTTGGGGTGATTGCTCCTGTATCTGCTGCCCAGCCTCAGCTACAGCTGCGGATGTGGAGGCTACTGGAGCCTCCATGGCAGGCGGTGCAGTCGCAAGGCCACCCCTCGTCAAGGCACTGGGTGCCGCGGTTTTAGTCATGGCCCTCTTGGTCGACACCTCCTCTGGGGTCGCGTTAGCCGATCTTACCCTTTTCTTAGTCGCGCCACTCTTGCTGGGCTCTACCCTTGGAGGGTCCATAGGCTTCTGAGCGAGCCTTTTGGCCTCCTCCATGAGAATGCCGTTTGCAAGGTGTCTGCGCAACCTTTTCCTAGCGGCGCCCGATAGGGCGATCCGCTTGGGCTTGTTCACCTTGGGAGAGGCGAGAAGGGCTTCTTCCTCTTCTTTGGTGATTGTGTCGGTGCCAGAGCCTTGTGAACATACGTCCATGGCTACTTCGGGCTCCCGGATTTGTTCGATATCGATCGATTTGGGGCTGCTAGAGCACCCTGTTACTGTGTTTATACTTTCAATGGTTTCCATAGATTGGTCCCACGAGTAGTGAGGAAGGAAGTATCTCCCGGGGCAGAGCCTCATACCCCGGATCGGGCGCTTGTACGACCGGAGGTGCCAGGTATCCGGAAGCCACCGTTAAAAGACACACTGACGTAGTGCCATTCATCACAGGGGCACGGTACGGTAACACCGGTGATTACGGGTTTTTTCGAGTTGTCCTCTCTAGATCCGCCATATTTAGTCTAGAGCAGGGGCACCTCGAGCAGGATGTGGTTCTTCACCACGTATGGTCGGTCTTTAGTAGTCGGCATGTGACTGCCAACCACCACTAGCTGAGTAGGATCGACGAGGCGACAAGCGCACACGCTTCACCCACCCAGCCTTAGCCCCCAAAAAAATGACATCTATAACACAGGCCGACAAAATCAGCTCGACCCTCTGACCCAGAAACCAGTATATACTTTTCCAAAGGTTTTCGGTGCGCTGAATCCGAATCCGAAGTCGAAATTCCCGAATTGGCTCTGGTTTCCGAGATATCCTAACCTAAAAGTGCAAAAACAGCGTTTTCTGCCTATATTTGAGGTTATGTAGCATCGAATTTGTTCTTTTACTGAAAATACTAAAAAAGCCATCTTAAAGTATAACCCTTGCTCTTTCAAATGCTGTTGAGTTGATTAAATATCTCTTTTTTTCGCTGAGATATCGTACTTTGAAATTGATATAGAATATTCTTTGTCGAGTGAGCTGCCTGACATTCCCCGCGATTTCGTTTATGGTCGTTTTATGGTCGCCATATTGAATTTTTTACTTACATCTAACATCTAACATCAAATTTGATCATCAAATTTCAGAATTTTATCCCAGGTTGGTAAACAGCGACCCCGAAGACCCCCATATACCCAGTTTCAGCTTGATTCAGTAACTTTTTACGAATTTGGTCCGCCATATTGGATCCGCCATCTTGAATTTTGAAAATTTGAGTCCGGATTCGTGATCATCGACCCCAAAAACCCCCGAGTAACAGATTTAAGCTGTTTTATGTGCAAAGAAAAATGTTTGCTTCATAGGGCCTATCCATAAGGTTTTTTTTTTAAGTAAATTCGTTAACATGAAAATTTCAAAGCACAATATCTCAGCGAAAAAAAGAGATATTTAATCAAACTCCACAGTATTTGAAAGGGCAAGGGATATACTTTAAGATGGTTTGTTTAGTATTTTCAGTAAAAGAACAAATTCGATGCTACATAACCTCAAATATAGGCAGAAAACGCTGTTTTTGCAATTTTAGGTTGGGATATCTCGGAAACCAGAGCCAATTCGGGAATTTCGACTTCAGATTCGGATTCAGCGCACCGAAAACCTTTGGAAAAGTATATACTGGTTTCTGGGTCAGAATTTTGTCGGCCTGTGTAATTGAAGAATTGAGAGAGGCGTTTATATTGAGTTTATATTGTAACAAAAAAGACTGACCAAATGAAAGGCTAAAAGGGAGTAGGCCTAGGATAGCCAGTCGAGAAGCATAGCTCTCGGTGGAGTTTAGTTCCGTTCTGGTTTAAGTTAGAATAGCGTCTCCGTCTCCCAAAATAAGTTGAAATAATAAACTCTAAATTCTTCACCTAAATAAAAGTTCCGCTCGGCTTTAACTTAACGTCGTTCCGGTCGCGGTGATTACAAAACGGCCGGAAATCGTTACATTGGTGCCACGTGTGGGGTCAATAGGGTTCGCAAAAATCCTGACCTTAATAAGAATAAAATGCCAAAGAAGTCCGTTCGCCACAACCGCCAAGCCTCCCCTGAGGGGCTAGGGAGTATGCTTGCGTAGACAGAAGGCACCGCTCTACATTACTTAAACCGCTCAGTCAAGTTGTTCCAACAGAAGGTGGAGCTGTTGTATGAGACAATTACTCAAACGATGGAACAGAAGTTCGAACAGTTGTGGGCCACCATGGAGAAGGCGATGCAGGGTGACCGGCATTCCGCCAGCCCACCCCGGTTTTCTAAAGCGTCAGGTACGGACCCGGAGCAGAGACCTTCGATGGGCTCCCGGGGAATGGGTGCCGGGCTCAGTGAGCAAACTTTTGCGCCGCAGCTGGCAGGCGACTTAATTTCCCGTTGGGAAATATCGTCAGATTCTGAGCTGCAGCCCACCTTTGATGGCACCCGTCCCTGGCCAGAATTTCAGTGCCGTCTAGATGACATGGCTGAGGAATACCGCCGGTCAGACAGGAAAAAGTGCAGGAAATTGTATTCCAGCCTGGGTGGTCGTACCCAGAGATTCCACTCCAGTCTCCCGGAAGCCACACTCCGCTCGTATGAGGACACGACTGCAGCTATGCGCGACTACTTCACCATTAATAAGCATACCGGTTAGCACGCGTTCCATAACCGAATGCAAGGGCCCCAGAATCCTTCAAGGATTTCGCCATGGAGCTAGAACGCATGGGCAGAGGCGTATTCGGCGATTTGCCACCCCCAACGTATAACAGCATCGTAATGCAGCGTTTCGTTGATGGGATCCGAGAGACCGGATACCAGGTTCCCATCATCAGCAGCAATCCGCGATCGTTGACGGAGGCCCTCGACATCGCATGCCGCATCGACGCCCAATGCCGACGACGTCCAGGTGCGGCCGTGATGACGGTTGCAGCCGTTCCCGAAGGCGATTCTGTAGACACACCAAGGAGGGGAACTCGGGGCTCCCGTAGGCGCGACCAGGCTGGTCAGGTCTCGGAAAACTAAGTGTCGTCAGCCTCTCGGGGCGGAGGTTGACAGCCAGCGAAGAAAGCCCCAGTGAGCATCTGCTCACCCATTCCCTTCCCCGACGACGGCGCAACGGTCGCCGATTGTCTCTAGCAACGGAATCAAACCACTGTGACATCTCGCTCCATCTCTACACGCAGCTGCCGCCCAATAAGAAACCTGACGCCCGACAGAGCCTTCCTCCTCCGCCCAACGAAAGAGCCGACTACTCACAGTACCACAAGATTGCCGTCATGCCGGACACCGTCTTGGGCCGATTGTTTGCTGAGAATCCATTCAGAGATCCGCCAGCTACACCCTTAATGGAGGAGAGACTCAGGAAGGAGGAAGTTACTGATGCCGAACGTAGCAGGATCCAGTCTACGCCTACGCATTTGCGTGTGATGCTGGTCTATTTGAATTTAACGTGATGCCGTTCGGCCTGACCCACGCGCCGGCTACATTCGAGCGGTTGATGGATGGGTTATTTTCCGGCTCAGAATGGAAATCCACTCTGGTATACCTCGATGACATTATCGTTCATTCTCACACCGCCGAGGAGCACCTGGACCACCTGTAGCAAGTATTCGAAAAAGTGCAGAGTGTAGGCTTGCATTTAGGCAAGTGCCATTTCTTTAGATCGGAAGTTAACTACCTTGGCCATATTGTCAGCAGCAAGAACCTGAAGGCATGTCCCGAGAAGATTAAAAAAATCATTGAGTAGCCATCGCCTCGGGACAGGAAGGAAGTGCGGTCGTTTGTGGGACTGTGTTCGTACTACCGCAAATTTATTCTAGATTTCGCCACCATTGCGCGACCTTTACACGAGTTAACGAAAGCTAAACGCCCCTTCACGTGGTCATCAACCGCTCAGGATGAATTCGAAGCGCTTAAAATCAAGCTTACTACGCCACCGATCCTAACGTTTCCTGACCCTGATGGCCTTCATTGTGGATACCGACACGTCAAACCATAGAGTTGGAGCGGTGCTACTAAAAAAAATACAAACATTTTTTATACAGTATGAGAATATAATTTCACTTAATGATTTAAAGAGTTTATATGTTACCACAATATTTTTAAAAGTCTTACAAAATATTTCATCACAAATATCCTGGGATAACATAAATAACATCACACTCTGTCAGTGTGATGATGATAATGATTAGATCTCGGAATTTGCATACTTTCATATTTTACATCCGATTGATGCCAAATTTTGAATTTAGACTTTATAAAAATCACTTATTCAGGCATGCTCCGGTAATCGTAATTTTTTCCCGATTTCGATTTGGCCAAAATCTTACGATTTCGATTTTAGGTGCTCCGGTTTTCGTAACATTTTTGCTATCGTCGGTAAACAGCTGTTTGATGTCAACAGTAAACAGCTGTTTAAGCTGTTTTCTACACAAACGTGTTGCCACATTTTTCACAGTTTTAATTCCGATGTTTTCAATAACATTTTTACTGTATTCTCACCATAAAAGTAATTAAACTAAATAGCATTATTTATAAACAACACTTGTGGGCCTCCTTTAAATTTATTAAGGTAGGTAGGTTAAAGTGGTGAGGCTCTCCACGAGCCTCCAATTAGAGCTGAGCTCCGTTTTGATCCACAACCTCTGCTTTTCGGTTGTAGCTGGTCATGCTTAGCACCAACCCGAATCGTTAAGAAAAGCAAGGATAGCTGCAATCTTACGCTTCCCTACTTCTCTCAGCGATTATAGCTGGAAGGCACCGAAATGACGCATTCTCCTGTTGTTCAAAGCTGGACACTGACAGAGCAGGTGCTCTGGTGTCTCCTGTTCTGCTTGTTCCTTGCAGCTTCTGCAGCTTGTGTTATAGGGCAGCCCCATCTTCATTGCATGCGATCCTATCGCCCAATGACCGGTGGAGACAGCTGTTATCCTACTGATATCCTTTTTACTATGGGATATCAGTTCTATAGTACGTTTGCTGTCGAAGTTCGGCCAACATAGCTTCGATCTTCGGTTTTGGCTCGTCCTTGACCATTCTTTGGTGGCCTGACCTTTGAAATAGTCATGGATCTTAGACTGTACCGCTTTCAGCGATATTAGAGTATCTTTAATGTTGCTACGCTCGGCTGAGCCCTTGCGGGCTAGCTCATCTGTCTCTTTCATTTCCTGGTATGTCGTTGTGTCCTGGCACCCAGGTTATTCTAACGTCGTTGTGTTCAGCAAGCTCGTTTAAAGCTGCCTTACACTCCGACACTAACTGCGAGTTTGTCTTGACCGCTGCTAGGGCTTTGATAGCCGCTTGGCTATCCGAGTAGATCCTCACTTTGGTATTGCTAAGGCCTCGCTGATTGGATAGTCTGGCTGCCTCCAATACAGCGAGTACCTCAGCCTGAAAGACTGTCGCTGATGCTGGGAGACTGAAAGTCGATTCAATCCCCCAGCTCTCAGCGAAGATCCCAGCCCCCCACACCACAGCTCATCTTGGAGCCATCGGTGTAGAGCGATACCTCATCTTGTTCGGTTACTCTGCCTCTAGTCCATTCCTCCCTTGTCGGGTAGGAGGTCGTATAGCCGTTGCCGAATCTAATTTCGGTTGTCATGTAGTCCGTGTTTTTGTCTATTAACGACGTGACCCCGTCAAGAATAGTGCGGTGTCCTATGCCGCGATCCCTCCAGCAATTGCTTGCTTTTAGTCTCACCGCACTCTGCGCCGCCGAATCCTTGATAAATAGGTCAATCGGCATGATGTCCAGGATTACGTTCAGGGCGGCCGCCGGGCACGAGCGCATAGCCCCCGTTGCTCCTGCGCAAGCCGCACGTTGTATCCTCGTTAGTTTGGTGATGTTATAGGCTCTAGTGAGTGCCGGCCACCATACTAGAGCCCCGTATGTTAATATAGGTCTAACTACTGCTGTGTAGAGCCATATTATGGTCTTTGGGTGTAGTCCCCAGTTTTTCCCAAACATCTTTCTACAGGAGTAGAAGGCAATGCTTGCCTTTCTGACTCTCTCTTCGATGTTTTGTTTCCATGACAGCTTAGGGTCCAGTATAACTCCCAAATACTTCGCCTGCTGAGAAAGTTTTAGCTCTATGCCATCTATCTTGGGCATGTTATAACTTGGGATCTTTGATCTCCTTGTAAATAACATTAGTTCTGTCTTATTAGGGTTAATCCCCAGTCCGCAGGATTTTGCCCAATTATTTAGCCTGTCCAGAGCACCCGACATAATGTCGCTTATGACGTCGGGGAATGGACCTGATACTAGTAGCACTACGTCATCGGCGTATGCTACTGCCCTTACTCCCCCACAATTGAGTTCTTTCAATATGTGGTTCATGTTGGTTAGCCAGAGAAGCGGCGATAATACTCCGCCCTGGGGTGTGCCTCTCTTCACTACTCGCGTGAGGTGAGTGCCACCCAGTTCGGCCACTATCGTCCTACTCGTGAGCATAGCATCTATCCATTCTCTGATGCATCTCTCAACACCTATCGAGCTGAGGGAGCCCAGGATGGGTTCTGTTCACGTTATTGAACGCACCTTCTATATCTAAGAAGGCGGCCGTCGTGTATTCTTTGTAGTTAAGAGCTTTCTCGACGTGAGTCACCACTTCATGCAGTGCTGTCTCGGTCGATCGACCCTTTCGGTATGCGTGTTGAGCATCCGATAGGTGATCTTCCTCCGCCTTGTCTCTTATGTGTATGTCCATTAGCCTTTCCATCGTCTTCAGGATGAAGGATGTTAGGCTGATTGGTCTATAATCCTTAGCTAGGATGTGACCCCTCCTGCCCGGCTTTGGTATAAATATCACTTTAGCTTTCCTCCATAGGAGCGGTATGTGACTCAAGTTCATGCTTGCTTCATAGATGGCTTTAAGCCACCTACTGATGCTTTCTATTGCTGCCTGTAGCATCGCCGGAATAATACCGTCGGGGCCCGGGCTTTTATATTTGTCGAAGGAGTTTATCGCCCATTGTATCTTTTCAATGGTGATAATGTCTCCAGTTGACGTGAAATTCTGTTCGGTTCTAGGTCTCCCCGGGTCAGAGTTTACCCGCACGTTCCCTGGGAAGTGCGTGTCTACCAGTACCTCTAGGGATTCTTCGACTGACGATGTTGACGTACCGTCAGGTTTGTTAATTAGGGATGGGCTTGTGTGCCCTTTAGCAAGGATCTTACTTAGCCTTGCCGTATCCTTTATGTCTTCTAAAGCTTCACAGTAACTTTTCCAAGATTCTTTCTTGGCTTCGTATACTGCTTTTTGTATTGTTTTTGTACTACTTTGTAAGGTGCCCATTCTTTGGACACAAAACATATATTGAAGGACTTTCGTGCTCTCTTTCTGAGGTCACTCAGTTCCTTGGTCCACCATGGTGGATACTGTTTCTTTGAATACGACACCTTGCATGTCTCATTGTAGGCGTTGTTTAATATGTTCGTAAGGTCCTCTACTTCTTTATCAAGGGCCTTTGCTGAGGATTGTACTTTAATCCTCCTATTGCTAACCTTTGCGTGGACAATATCACTGAACTTGCCCCAGTTTGTCTTTCGTGGATTGCGTCTAGGTGTCGCTTTGCTGGTCGGCACCGATAACTCAAAGAATATGTACCTGTGATCGGAAAAGGAATGTTGAAGCGACACATTCCAGTTCTCTACTGTATACCGGCTGTGTTCTACGAGTAAGGTGAGATCTAGCACCTCCTCCCACCCCTGAAAGACCTCCGTGATTGGAAATATAGAGGTCGGTGTATTCCCTTTGTTACATATTGTAACGTTACGGCATATAATATGATCAAAGAGTGACTCACCTCTATCATTTGTCTCGGAACTTCCCCAGAGCGTGTGTCTCGCGTTCGCGTCGCACCCGGTCACCAGGGTTGTCTTCGTATCTTCAGCCCATTGCAACAGCTTGACCACCGGTTCTGGCGGAGCCGGATCGTCATGGGCCATGTATGCCGAGGAGATTAGCACTCCTGTCCCATCCGTTGTCACGAATCTGGCAACTGCTAGATCCGATCTACTGAGATTAGAACAGAGAAAAGCGTTAAAATGATTCTTTATTACTATACATGCTCTCGGTCTACCTGTCGAGTTTGTGTACAGTAGTGTATATCCAGGTAGTGTCAGACCAGAAACTTGCTCGTTCCTGGTCCATGGTTCTTGTAGTAGCGCAATGTCGACATCCTTCTCCCTTAGAAGGATGGACAAATTAGCTGAAGCGTGCGAGCTGCGCTTCAAGTTAATTTGCACTACTTTCGGCATTGGTGTTCGTCGGTGTGGAGTTGGGCGACTTGTCGTCGATGATCAGGTCATCCAACAACTTGTTCGTGTCGTCCACCTCCTCCAGTAGTTCGTCCGGTTCGGCCAGAAAGACCTTGATCTTAGCCTTTCTGATGCCGTACCGGATTTTGTAGTCGTCTCTTTCCAGCTGCGGCAGGCAACGCTGGTTTATCAGAAGCAGAAATGGCTGGCTCGTCTTCATTTCTTTCTCCGCCTTCAGGATGGCCCAGTCCTCTGTATGGACGGCTGGGTTTTGTGCTCGCAGACATTGGAGCACCCTGGCATGGTCAGACTGCCCCAGTGGTAACCAGATGCGAGCTCTGGGTCTTCTCGGAATCTCCCTGGCGTGAACCAACCTTATCCTAAGGCCGTTCCACGTGTCGCCGATCTTGGCCACACATTCTTCCAGGAAGCTCCTTGAGAACCCGTCGTCGCACCTAATTACCCTGTGCCCTCTCACCACGTCCGAAGAGTGGAAGGAGGGGATAGGACCGCCTGGCGTGGCAACCAACCTGTCGGTCACCAAGTCAGACAGCTTGGCCTCTATCTCCCCCCACTTCTCTGCCGGCAGGCGCCCGTCGTCATTGAGCTCATCAACCAGCGCCATAGCCAGACCGTCTCTGGCCACCTCGCTGAACTTCTTCGTCTGCTTGACGAAGGATGTCGCTCTTGCTTTCCCCTGAGCGTCCTTGGCCCTCTTAGGTGCGCTTGCGCTCACATCCTGTGATCGCTCACGCTTCGCCTTCGGGGGCTGGAACGCCTCGGGGTTAGCCTTTGGTAGGCTTCGAAATCCGCAATTACTGCCAGGAATTTCGCTTTATCAGCGGCGTCTCTCGGGTCCACCTTGCCCTCAGCCTCGTTCTTCGCAATCTTGCTTAGAACAAAGCGGGCCCTGTGTGCCCTAGCACGCCTCTTCTGATGTGTGAGCTGTGGGTTGACTACGGTGGTGCTCAACTGAGCCACACCTGTGTGAGTGTTGGCTTGGGGAGTGCTAGTACTAGCGCCTCCCTCGTATATTAACGGAGCGTTGGCGACCGGGCTTGGCCTCAACAGCTCGTCTTCGTCAATATCCGATGTTTCTCGAGATGCTAAGCCCTGCCTAGGCATTAGCAACTCCTCCTCGTCCATCTCTGACATTGTGCGGTTTTTAGCCTCCCCCACGAGGTCCGAAGCATGGCTTTGGGAATTCATTGACATCTGCATAATCGCCCGCTTTGCTCGACCAGGCAAGCGCGGCGGGCCAGAGGGGGTTTGGGGCATTGAAGGAGGTCGACCGCGGCTTCGCCCCAAAGCCGCGGCAAGGCATCTTACAACCCAGGGTTGCCCGGCCCTGAGAAGGCTCCGTTCAGACACAGCTGGATTAACCCCTCAGCTGCGAACCAAAAGCCAGCGGGCACGGGTCGCGTAACACGCCTGGCTTGAGGGGAGGCCGTTTTAAGACTTACCCAGGTCTCGGTAAGGAGGTGGATTCAAAGGAGTTATAGGATGGAGGATTCACAGGGAATTGCCGCTCACATTAGCCGTACCGTAGTACGTTTCCAGGAGGTACCACGCGGAGGACCCTCTCCGAGGAGAAGGTGGTGTCTATCAAATTGATATTCACCTGCGAGTCGACTTGATGCACCAGTGGCACAAGGAATATACATCAGCAAATACTATGCTGATCTTGCCTTGGTCTGATGCACCCTTACCACCCAAAAAAAATTTATTAATGAATTCATTTAAATTTTATAAGGATTTTTACCAGCCTGTTTTACCACAGTATGGCAACCTGCCCGTTTTACCACAGTATGGCAACCTTCGCGATAACTTTCGGCGAGTTAATTATCGGCACCTGGCCAAATCGTAATTGCTTGTTGGCGACGGCAAAATTTGGTTTGTCAAAATTGAGGTGGGGCGGGAATAAATTTTGTATTAAATAACTACGTGCCAGAATGACCTTGTGGTGGAGTGAAATAAACATCAATAGACCACTGAGTAAACTATTTTTTTCCCTTAGTAAATTAAAAATTATTTGATATAAAAAAAGGCATTTACTTTTCATTTCAGGCAGACAAAGGTGCCCGTTTTTCAATTCGGTAAAAATTTTACGATTTCGAAAACCGGAGCACCGATTTTGATTTCAAATCGAAATCGTAAAAATTTACCGAATTCGATTACCGGAGCATGGCTGATTATTATTTTGGATGCATATTGAAAATATGCAAAATATATGCAAAATATATGAAAAATATGCAAAATATATGCAAAATATGCAAAATATATGCAATCAATTTGAATAGGACAGACTTACTTTAATAAAAGTGTTACCATATTTTACCAACATGATGCATAGTTTGGAGCCGGCGACATACGAAAAGCAAAAATTAATAATATTTTAAATTTTGATGGCCATGTTTCCGAGCTTGGACACGTTAAAAATCTATATATTATAAAATACAAATTGCTCCCACTACATCTTGTGATGTAGAAAGAAGCTTTTCGGCTTAGAAAATGATTTTTGGAGATAAACGGAGATACTAGCTGTATTTTGCCTATTATCATAGGCATACTGAGCATATATTTTGCATATTTTGCATATATTTTGCATATTTTGCATATATTTTGAATATTTTGCATATATTGCATATATTTTGAATATATTTTGCATATGTTGTATATATTTTGCATATCTTATGCATATGCATTTTTATGCAAATATGCATATAAAAAAAAATATGCATATCGTCTTTAAGGTTTTTTTCATCGAAAAAAATTTTGGTGTTATCGGAATTGAAATATCTTAATCCCTTAAAAACATGCAAATATGCAAATTCTGAGGTCTAATAATGATAATCAAGAGTCTGTTAAATATCTTTGTCATTGTATTAAATTAGTTATAGAAAAATCATTTAATGTAATGGAACATTATGAGAATTTGAAAAAACGAATGAATAAATAATAAAATTGCGAGCACAAAAATGAGTATATGGAGGGCTTTGGGGTGTTGTCTATACATCCCAGATGTGATGTGATGAGCTGTTGCCTACATACATAAATTGCTTTTCCCATCTTAGCAACACATTACACTGCGAAAGGCATGCAGTAATCTTACGATTTGTTTACATCTACGCTATCAGCAAAGTATACTTTCACTTTCCATCGGTGGCGGTGGGGGGTGGGGGATGCCGTGGTGGTTTACGCTCACGTTTTGATTGCAAAACACAATCAGATCCGTTTTGTGTACAAATGCATTATCAGCTCCACACGGTGAGCTTTGTTTACAACTGTGTTATCAGCAAGGTATGCTTTCACTTTCCATACAATTTACATGGGGGGGAATCTGAAAACACATTTCAGCTCATTTTTGCTCAAGGACACACAATATTCCATAGAAAAAGTGCTGAGTCATCCACAACCTTGAGACAACAATTTTACATGCACACATTTTAGCTCATTTTTGCTCAAGGTTACACAATATTTTATAGAAAAAGTGCTAAGTCATCCACAACCTTGAGCCAATGCATTCCCCATTTGGCTCAAGGTTGATCAAGACCACGCATTTTCCCCATACAAAAGTGCAAAGTCATCGTCGAGCCGCGAGCAAAGCGGCAGAAGCCTCCTATTCTAACTACTGTCGGAGATCGATCTTCATCGTTGGAATTATCCTGAGTGAGTTACATAAACACCAACCTTATGGTGCGGTTATTCTTATGATCTTTATGATCTCTTACAAATGCCTTACGAATCGAAATGAAATCTTTGGAAACTTAAAAAGCATTACAACTATTCGCTATTTGTATGATATTTTGCTTTACGATATTATTCAAAATCAATCACAATTAGCCGTTCAAAAATTCTTCACGATTAGGAATAAAAGAGTAGTTTACGGTTTCCTTAAAAACAATTACAACTATAAATGAAATCCAATTTTGAAATATTCTCTAAAAAACAATTACTTGTAGTTAATTATAATATAGTCGCTCTATTTCATTGAAATCTCCCTTAAATAGACAGGATGTTTGTTGTGTATCAAATGTGTTTTAGAGTGTCTGGTTAGTAATTTTTTTGGTCGGAGAAATATATGTGGAAAATATGTTTAATTTTATTTTAGATTGTATATTTATGGCAATTGCTTCTAGATCGCTTGTGATGTTCAGGATAGTGTATTGGATTGACTTATGAACTAGTAGTGCTATGCCCCCAAATCTATTGGTGGTTATATTTGTTAATAGCTTATAGTTTATTGGGGTTGGTATGTTATTAATATATTTATGAGAATAAGGAGTTGGTTGTAGTTGTTTACATATCCTTTGGATTATAGTTAGAGACATTTGTGTTGCGTTTGTTTTGGCAGAGTTTTGTGAATTATGGGCTGATCAAATTTTGGCCCGCTCTAGTTTCCAACCTAAAGACGTTAATAAGGTACTGATTCACTGCATAAAATCAATGGTACACGCGTTCTTGGCCGTAAAAAGTGAATTTTTAATATTTGAAATGTGTTTTCGGGGGCAGTGCTGGAAATGGTCGAAAATAAGTATTGGAAAACTCATGCAGATGTCAAATTATTTGTCCGTCAAGATTTAAATATTGTTGCGTTACAATTTTATCAAAATGCTTTCGCAACTTTTAGCTGCAAACGAATTAAGGAGACGACAGTTATAAAGCGTTAAAAATTACAACCAACGCTTAAGAAACAATGCTAATATTTTGGAATTACCGGATCTACAGTGAGTCATCAATAATCGTAATTATAAAAACGGAAAGCTAAGACTTGTAAGACTTGCAGAGTTCAAGTTCATTGTCGAACAAATTGGACCCAACCTAGAGCGTCCGCTAATTCCTCAAGAAACACAGGTTGCGGCTGTTCTTCGCTTCCTTGCTACCGGGACTCACCAAATGGGGGTGGCAAAGGACCATGATATTAATATAGGAAGAAGCACATTCTCAAAAATATTGCATAAAGTGGTATGTTTGTTGAAAACTTGTGCACTGAAAAAATGTCCGCACAACAAACGACGGTTCAGATTATACAATCAAAGCAAACTTTCTTGAAAAGTTTTCACTTCCTAGATGGTACGCACGTCAAAATAACAAAACCAGTTCAAGACCCTTCTTTGTATTTGAATCGCAAAGGATACTTCAACGGTAATGCAATGGTGGTAAGTTAGTATTGCCCTATTATTTGAGTAAAATAGCAATAATTGTTTGTTTCTTTAAGGTATGCAATTATAATATGGAGATTCTTGCAATTGATGCCACACATCCCGGAGCTTGTCATGATTCGTTTATCTGAAACAAGAGTAATATAAGAGAATTTTTTTCCTGGACAAATAATTCGATTGTACTAGCAGATTCCGGATATGCTTTAGAACCGTTTGTTTTGAATCCTTACCGTAGTCCACAAAATCAAAGCATGCAACATCTATTCAACGTGAAGCACGCAAAAGCCAGAAATATTGTAGAAAGGACTATTGGCATACTAAAAAGTAGATTTAGATGCCTTCAAGGTACTCTTCAGTACGATCCAAAATTTGTGTGCTAGATTATCAACGTTTGTTGCCTGTTACACAACTTTTGCCGTTGACGAAATGAAGGATTGCCTGAGATTGGTGTGGAGAATTACGATTCGCGTAACCAAGAAGAGGAAGAACTCAGTGGAACGCAGGAGGACTTAGCAAATGCTACTGAAATTCGGGACGATATTGCTCGCAGCCTTTTTTAATTGAATAAACATATTTTTGTTTAATTTATTAATTTATTTTTATTTTGGGTTAAGTAGATTTTTAAGGACTTCCAGCTTTTCTTTTTCGATTGCTAAAATGGCGGCATTATGCTCGGCCATCATTAAGCCTTGAGCTCGCACCGACTCATTTAGCTGATACAAAGACTCCACCACTCGCTCCATAACCTTCGGCTGACTGTAGCATGGGTCTTCTAAAGATAACTGGTTCGTCTTTTAGCAGGAGATTCCTCCGCTGGGTTTGAGTCAATTGCACGCTTTTCTGACTTAACCTCTTTTAGAATTGGTTGCTCTGAGAGTCCGAAAGCCCTAACGCCGTCAATACCATCAACTACCACAAACAAACCGCAGAGTTCGGCAACTCTGGTTTCAATTGTTGATAGTGCCATTTGGTTGAATGGCCCTCCACCGGTTGCACGGACTTCTTTTTTGTTATGCGCCAATTTTTTTTTACTGCGGTCTTCCAGTCAATCTAAGCCTTTGAAGTGCAAGGATTGTAAGTTGCAAAGTAAAATCTGAGAGATCTCTAATGAATCTTACCTTTTTCCATCCACCAACATCTTTCATTGGTGGACCTGCGGAATGTAATTCATCAATCTGTTTTATCCACTTGGCCTCCACCGCCACTCTGTCTCCCTTGGTCTAGCCCCTGGCAATAACCGGATAGTTTTCCAAAAAGGAAATGAGGATGTTATCCTGTTTTGGATTTGTATGCCTCCTCCTTATGAAAATGGTTAATTAATTAAATTTGTAAACGTTTTTATTCTTACATTGCTTAAATTTTTCCGTAGGTATTTCTGGCAGTTTTTTTCTTTAAATTGGACGTTGATGCACTACGATCAGTTATCATATACAAACCGTTATAATTTGCACATAAGACTCTAAAGGGTTCATGCAATTCAAAAGACGTTCTACAGTGGCGCAAAACTAAAGGAATATAGGATCTAGTATTTCTACTCGGTACGTGAAAGTTAAGCTGACCCAGCAAGACAGCACTTTCCATGTCACCGTGGATAAGGTTAAAAAGGAACGTAATGCCAAGCATGGTTCTTACGGTTAGCTAAAGAAGGTAAGTTAATTAGGAGAAGTCTACTAGAGTACGAGGGTATCCTCTGGTTTGGATCCCAGTTCAAATCACGTAAAGCGAAAAGCAAAAAGTTCTTCTGAACTGACTCAATGCGTTTTTTGTGAACCCCATAGTGAGGGCTCCAGACGCAAGATCCATATTCTAAGATAGGACGAACTAACGAAATATATAAGGATTTTGTAACATTGGGGTCATTGAATTCTTTCGACCATCGTTTAATGAAACCAAGCACACCTCTGGCTTTATTCACCATTCACGAAATTTGATCGATAAAGTCAAGTTTACGATCCAGTCGGACACCCAAATCATCGACTATAACAATTCTTTCCAAAGAGCAGCAGTTTAGAGTGTAAGTTGCGAGCTTGGGAGCGACACGAGAGAAAATCATTAGCTTGCATTTAGAGCCGTTTAGGTTCAATAAGTTTATGCGGCACCATGTTTGGAAGTTATTGAGATCTGTTTGTAAATCAGACTGGCAGGAAGCGTCCTTATATTGCACGCAAAGTTTGACGTCGTCCGCGTACATAAGTACTCTGGAGTTAGTCAGAACTTTGGGCAGGTCGTTGATAAATAATGTAAACAACAGGGGACCCAAATGGCTCCCTTGTGGGACGCCAGAAGTAACCCTGAGAACATTAGATAAAGAATTTTTAAAGAGGACCTTTTGCGTTCTGCCATTCAGATAACTTGAGATCCAACTAAGAAGATCAACCGGAAATCCCATTAGATCGAGTTTCCGAACAAGAAGAGAATGGTTGCCAGAATCAAATGCTTTACTGAAATCAGTATAGATTACTTCTGTCTGAAAGCCCTTATGGAAGCCCTTAACTAGGAAGGAAGTGAACTCTAAAAGATTGGTTGTCGTTGATCTACGCTTTAAAAATTCATGCTGACATGGAGAAATAATTGATCTACACAGGTGCTGCAAATGTGGAGTAATGATTTTCTCTAAAGTTCTCTAAGTTCTCTAAAAGTTTTGGAATGGCCGACAATTTAGAGATTCCTCTATAGTTGCTGGCAACCGATTTGCTACCTTTTTTGTGGAGAGGAATAACAAATGATTCCTTCCAAATAAGGGGAAAGTGGGAGGTTTCTAGGGACAAGGTAAACAATTTTAGAAGGGGATTGCACAGGGACTCGCCACAATACCTAAGCACACAGCCAGGTATACCGTCGGGACCTGGCGAATAAATGGGCTTAACGCGATGAAGATCTGAAAGAATAGTGCTTTCGTCTAAAGTAGGACTGAAGATAAAGTTCGATTTGGGCATGATGTAGGAATAAGTCTGATTACAGTCAGTGGAAGTTGAGTAAGTGGTTTGAAAAAATTGCGCAAACAGATCGGCAATTGCCCGTTAATTTTTACGGTTGTATATTCAAACGAAAGCGAGGAAGGATGCGTAATTGGCTTACGTTTAAAACTGTTTTGGGTCCTGAGAGATCTGGACCCTACAACGAGTCAAATAATTCTTGTAACACTGCGCGTTCAACACGGTAAATCTTGACCGAGCAGATAAATAAAGGGATAGGGCAGAGTTAGAACCGGTACATTTATATTTAGTATACAGCCTAGATTTTTTGTTTTTAAGATGACTCAACTCTTTAGTAAACCAAGAAGGCTTATTCGATGTTGGTGGATAGTATGTATAACTGAATGTGTTCAGTAAAAAAATAATGTATGGCACTGTAAAAAATATCCACGGCTTCTGACATGTCAGTGCACATGTTTAAATCGGACCAATTAAAATCATCCGTTCAAAGTCCGTCTTGCGAAAACAAAGGACTTTCTTGGCTAGACAGTCAGATATATTCTGTAAGTCAGTCCCAATGTCGAGAGTCACGTCGAAAGTCGGATGATACGGATCTTCGGGAAGCGTCAACGGCGCCACCCTGGCTAAACTGACTCTTGCCGGATCTGAGACAAAACAGAGAGCAAGCAAGCGCTCTAGGGAATTTCGTACATGGTTGACTTGAGACAGAGAAATGTCGAGCAAGCCAGCAAGAAAATCATGCTGTGTGGAGGTGAAAAGTACATTAGAGGAAGTATTTGAGGACCAAATAGCCCCTGGAATATTAAAATCACCAAGAACTACTAAATTATCCTTATCTGAAAGTCTGTTGGAAACCATCTGGATAGCGGAAAGATGATTCCAATAAATAGGAAATTCCGACAGGGAGAATGTAGGAATGTAGGAGGAATGTAGGAACAGGTAATGAAAATGGAGCCACCATTTACTGATAGCTTCACACAAAGGAATTCAACATCGTTGCAAGTTATTAATTCCGACGAGAGAGTGGAGTCAACCGCTATGAGGACACCACCCCCACGTCTGATAGTCCGATCCAGCCGATATATTTTGAACACAGCTGGGAAAACTTCGGAGCTCAAAATCTCCGGCTTTAACCAGGTTTCTGTGTACACAATAACCTGGGATGCAAACGAGAGACTATCAGAATACAATTTGGGAAGCTTACTACGTAGGCCTCTTGCATTCTGATAGGAGATTTGATTAGGAGAGTTGATTAGTTTTTTGAAGCGGATATCGTAGAGGGCGCAGTGGTCTGGTCGGGCCTGGGAAGACTTATTCCTACGGGCCGCCTTTTCTTTTTCTTTCCTTCAAACTCTTTGACGACAACATATTCTGGCCAGAATTTGGTAGAATGTATAGTGTCAAAAAGTTCGTTGGAACATTTATGTTGAAAGATGAAATGTCCCTGGCATAGGAAAATTTGAATTTTTCCACCTTAATTTTTATTTTATCGGCTCTTGTTTTGCCTTGGATAAAGGCGATGACATCTTCCGATGTCTGACCAGGGGAGAGCCGAGAAACAAATATGTGATTCGTAGGTGGAATTACAACAAGGGCTTTCGGCGCTGCAGACTGATTGTCTGCATTATCGGGAGTTGGGAGTCCGCCGCTGTTTGTTGAGATCCGCCTACATGCTGCAGACCAGCTGCGGTTTTTTTTGCGCCTAGGAGACTCATTCATTAGCTTAAGGCTATTAAATTGAGTGTCCAGCGCCAAGAGCATATCATGAGTTTTACGAAAACTCGATAATATGTCTTTAAAACCGCCCTTGGTCTGCCGCATAAAAAACATCATTTCTTTTTCAACCTCGCGACAGGCCTCGCAGCAGTAACGCAGACCGATGTTGCTTCTTACATCGTCCACCGTCCGAACAACAACACCAATGCACTTGGCATGCACAATGTTGTCGCACAGCCAGCAGCCGACTGTAAGATCGTTTCCAGTAATTGGCTTTTTACAGGTCTTAGCGAAACAGACAATTGCGGACATTATAAAGACTTTCCACTGTACCTTTACGTAGGAAGAGATAAGAGTGCAGCTGCACCGAGAGAGCGGGAGAACGAGAGAGCGGGTAAACGGGTGAGCGTGGGAGCGTGGGAGCGAGCTTAACGTTTAGCTGTCGCGACGGCGAAAACTAAACGGAGAAGGCCCAAAGAGGAATGCAAAAAATGCAAAGCAAACACCGGTAGCACAACTAAATTGTGAGAATAATAACAATTAAATACACAAAACAGAATAGCTGCATGCACACGAAGTGAACGGGAACTTTATTTATCACAAAGTATAAGATTTAAATAAAACCCCGGTTGTTTTGTTGTTTGCAAAAATTAACACAAAACGAGAGCGCAAGAAAAAAACACGTCCGTTCACTTTGAAGAGAGAAACATAAACATCATCATCAAAATATTCCATCATTTACTCGAGTTATTAATTAAGTTTCGCTAGAAAGGCCTCTGGGCCCACTGTGGGGCGGCTGGAAGCAGGTCCCAATAGGTCATGTCTCTCACGGTATGCGGGCTCTAGCGTGGCGGACCATCCCCATCCCAGCTTACTCGTGGGAATCAAATATGAACAAATCCAAAACATATATATTTATCAGTAATTTTCCATCTTTTTTTTCACAATATATTCTATATATTATAGAAATGTAGTAAAGAACTGCTTCAAAATATTTGTTTTAATTAGACAAGAACGATCCGTTCATTCTCGGTTCCATTTATTGAATGAATTGTTTGAGCTGATTTTGGGTTCAGCTAACCCGCACATACAATGCTTATATCTATTTCTTTGCAATTACATTTATACATATACATGTGTATGCGGAAGGCATGCATATGTTATGTATGGCTTGACCACTTGAGCTGCAAAGTGCATGCTCAGCATTCTCACGCTGCACTATCGGCTATTAGCTTATGTTGTTGTTGGTGGTCTTTTGGGTATTTGTATTTTTATATTTATTCTGACAAAATGTCACAATGTATAAATGCGAAGTTATACCCTAAGTTATAATGCATTGGTAGGGTAGATATGCTACACCTCCCTTTTTAAACAAATGACGTAATACATGTAGTCATTTAAATTTAGTGTGAATATATTGTGTTGCTAAAATATATATTTTTGAAATGATATTGATTTGTTTCTTATTATACACATAATTATTAGTAATGCCTGTGTCTCAAAGCATTTGTGTGTAATGACAACAATTTTTTTGGTATATTGAATTATGTTATGTTTTTGTTTTATGTTTAATTTTCTTAGAAGAATATATATTTTTTATTTTATTTTATTTTTTTTTTTTGTTGGGCTGATCAGACCTTTTCTTAAATGTGTGAGGAGCCGTTTGGCCCTCCCAAATTAATGATATATAAATAAACACTAAAATAAATATGAAAATAAATAATCCTAACCTATACTGAATATGCAAGTAAATATATAACCAATACCTAAATACAATAAATAAATAATAATAACTAACTATGTAAATAATTAATAATAACCTAAACAATCCACACATAAATAATAATCACCATATGTACATAAATAATAATAAGTATTTGTAAGCAGTCGGAATAAGTTAGATTTAATTTCCAATAATTTAAGTAGGGCACCCACACCCGATACGATGGTTACAAAACTATCATCCCTAACCCGAGCTCGCCCCGTTAGCCTGGAAGGCTAGCACACACCGACACACACAGCAAAAACTCACCGCGATCACGCCACCCGAAAATAGGCAAGCGCTCATGAGAGCGAGCGAGAGGGAGCAACCGATCGTACGGTAAACTTCTGGAAGAAGGCAAAAAGAACTCCGCGAGAAATTTCGCGAAGCGAAACGGAGTTGAGTTGGAGTACAGTGGCGAACCGAAGCGGACGTGCGTTTGAAAAGTCAGTGACGGGAAGAACAGAAACCGCGTGTGCGAACTTAACTGTGACAAAAACTTAAAGACAAACTTAAAAGGAGAAATTACGGGCCGGCGATTGCCATTGCAAGGAGAGTGCAAGTGCAGATTTTTTTGTGGAGGAGCAACAAGGAGAAGGATGGACAAGGCGAAGTCTGGCCCAGGACCAGCGGCGGGACGGAGCCGGTCTAATAGTGTGTGCCGGAGCGAGACGGGTGAGTGTTAGTGTGAGACCGCAACGAGTTGGCTAGCAAGTGTGTGTGTAGGAAAATCTTTCCGAGCCCTCGATGCGGTGGTCACTAGAGAGTGCGGCCAGACCGACTCTAGAAAAATACATGTGCTTGACCTAACCTGTAGAACACTGCGAGAAAGTGTGCAAGACTTAGAAATTATATAAAATATGAAAACATAGGAAAATGCGGAAGAACTTAGAAATTATATAAAAATATGAAAACAAAGAAAAATACGGAAATAAAATTTGTAAACGGAAAACAAGAACTTAGAAATTATATAAAATATGAAAACATAGAAAATACAGAGGGAAAAATGTGAAAGTTTGGAAAATATAAAAATCCAAAAATTATGAAATTACGAAATCATGCAGAGTAGGAAATTACAAAAGAAAATAAACGTAAAAAGGCGAGTGCACCGCGAGGAAAATTTTGAGAACCAAAAACTAATAATAATGATATAAAACTAAATCAGCTGCGTTTATTAAATAAAAGGCGGGAAACCATGGGAACCCTAATATATGGGGAAATAAAATGGCCGGAGAAAACTATGAAATTTTCCAAAACCACGAGGTCGGGAAAAATTACACTGGGAGAAAAATATTTGCGAAAATCGAACCAAGTTTAATTAAATTAAATTAAATACTTTAAAACCAAATCAAATTAAATACCCCGAGATAGAGACAGCTACACTGGGAGAAAATATTTTAAGAACCCGACCAAAAATATAAGAAAAGAAATAAAATTAAATAAATTGTTTCGGATGGAACTAAAACTTCGCGGAGAAAATGGTCGTAAGAATAAACGATAAAAAAAGAAATAATAAGAAAAAAATAGTAAACTATAGGCGCACTGGGGAAAAATATAATAAATTTAAATTATATCTATTATTTATTAATTATATTTTGGCTAAATTTATACTTTTGGAAATTCCCAAGTAGAACTGAATATATTTTGGACGGGCCAGGCCCAGCCGGCCGGAGCAAATTCGCTATTATTTCCTCTTTTCCCTCTCGGTCCTTCGGCCCCAAACATGCATGAAGGCTAATTCGGTCCTTCCCTCTGTCACACCCTATCAACATATTTTTTTAGTGTAACTCGGTGGCTGACAAACTCCACCCAGCGTCAGCCCACCGCCTCATATTAGTCACATTGTCCCAGATCTTTATAAATTTTCTGTAGAGAGACCCTGGCGAGACTGAGTCTCTATCCCAGCCCAGATAACTACCTCACAGATGGCGCCCGAACAGGGACATGGGGCTTACGAATTTTAGATGAGATTTATGGCCTAAAGACCCATTGAGTTACACTGAAAAAAAAAAAAAATTTTTTTTTTTTGTCTGTTGTGGGTACGGCAGAGGGAAAGTTTGCGAGTGCACTTAAGAAAAGTATAAAATATAACAAAATAGATATTTGGATGAAAAGGTTTCCCAAGAAAATCCCGAGAAAAATGATATAAAATTTTATATATATATATTTATTTCCCTGTATACGAGAGCCCCAAGAAAAGAAAGGTATCCGAAAATATATATTCCCAGAGTTCGCATACAACCGTCGCCGAGTACAGTCACTACTAAGCTGAGTTTATTAAATCGTCGTCGCAGAATTTTGAAATCGTTTTGCCTCATCGTTGCTACCTTCGGTCCGCCTGAGAATTTATACGTCGTTTTTATAAATAAATTCGTGAATTCCGTGAGCTTCGTTTGACCCCGCAATAAATTTTCGCTGTGTAGGAAAATATTTCTTTCGTGTCTGGAATTAGCTTCGAGGAAGATCTGTTTTAAATTTGTACAAACATGGGTGCACGTTGGATTTCGTATCTCCGCAAGCGAGAGTTGGAAGCGATTTTAAAGGAGTTCGGGTTAGACGCAACGGGAAGCGTCGAGGAAATGAGGAGCCGGTTGGCTGCATTTAATAATAAGGAGGACAACGTCTTGGAAATCGTCGAGCGGCTCCAGGAATGCGAGACCGAGATTTTAGCCGCGATCAACGAACGGAAACAGCGATCCCCGAGTCCCCACACCCTGAGCCATAATCAGCTGCAGATTCCAGTACCTGGAATTACAGTGGACGTTGCACAGAGTCCAGGCACAGAGTCCAGGAGAGACGTTTCACCTGAAACCCGAGATGACAGCAGCCACCCTGGCGGAGAAGCTTCGTAATTGGGGAATAACGTTCGACGGGAACTCGGATCCGATCGCGTTCATCCAGCATCTCGAGGAGCGAGCCACCGCGTACGAGGTCAACGTAGAGAAGATGCCGCAAGCCATTCCCGGACTGCTGACAGATACGGCGGAAAACTGGTTTAGGACCAGTCATCTGTTAGGAGAATCGTGGGCAAATTTCAAGAAGGCTTTTCTGGATTTCTTTTTGCCGCCGAGGTATTTTCAGCGACTCGAAGACGACATTCGCAACAGGTATCAGCGACGGGGGGAAACATTTAAGCAGTATTTAGTAAATATCCGACTGTTGATGCACAGAGCGGGATACAGCCCAGAGCAGGAGTTGGATAGGATTTATGAAAATCTTCAACAGGATTACCAACTTTTTACTAGGCGACACGAGTTCACGACGCTGGAGCAGTTGACTGTCTTAGCGGTCAATTATGAGGTCACTCGGGATCGGGATACAGGAAACAATGTCAGGAGGCTGGCCGAGCTGCAGCCACCGAGGAGAACTGACCACAGATCGTATCCTGGAATGCCACAAAGGAACCGCCCAAATGTCGCGCCACCACCTGCACGAGGACCTATACCCGCCGCGGGTATTTCAGGACAAGTTCCCCGGGTGGGAAACTTGTCAGTGGTGCCGAATTTCAGGGAAGCTTGCAGGAACTGTGCAGAATTAGGACACTATGCGAGCGGATGCCGTAGTCGTCGTGTTGTTTTCTGCTGGGAATGTGGTCGAAGAGGAGTCTGGACCCGAGAATGCTGTCAACGAAATAATCCGGGAAACGAGAGGAGTCTTCGCCAACACGGGGAACGACCGGAGACTGCCAGGAGGAATCCCCGGAATTAGGAGAAGTATGTATTACAAGTCCAAGCCAGTAGACTCATCGCGCGAGTGTAGATTGAGGGACAGGTATTTAGCGCGACGTTAGATACAGGAGCGAGTAGGAGTGTCGTGAGCGAAAGAGTTGTTCAACGCGTAGGCACGCACGATAACGTACGGACGGTACGCACACAAGTCAGCCTGGCCGAGGGCTCCCGCAAGGATATCACCCAGTCACTAGTAGCCACAGTCCAATTGGACCAACGTTGGGTAAAGATTCCACTCCTGGTTTTACCTTCACTTATGGAAGAAGTGTTGTTAGGCATGGATTTTCTCTGCGGTGTGTCCGCAAATTTGCAGTCTGGTCGCGTGTCCCTGCAGCTGAGCCCCTCTCTTCAAGGCGATTTTAGAAATACCCTAGTTTTTTGTCTTCGCTCTCGAAAAAATGAAACTGTTCCACAGCCGAATTCCAGCCTTGAATCCCCAGCACCAGAACTCTCAGTCATCGACGCAGAACAGAATAGAGAAGTAGCCCCGACTGATAGATCACTAGGACCCCGAGATGAGATAGCAGTAAGGAACAACCCGTTTCGACGAACCCAGGAAATAAGGGAAGAGCCAGCTCGAGAGGCACCACAGGCCAGCCACGCGAGTCAAGGTGACTCGCCAGGAACTCACTCCCCAGCCAGACCGGAGGACTTACCCGACGCTGGAGGAGCCATAGTAGTTATCAAGGAGACGGAAGAACCGGAAGACTTAGGGCCGCGGGTGAGGGAATTTCTAGAGGAGGAGCTAGCATTGTTTGAGGGTTTGACAGGAGTGTCCCATATCGCCGAACATACGATTACGATGCGGGATGACAAGCCCATTAAGCAGAGATATTTTCCCAAAAATCCGGCGATGCAGCGGATTATCGATGAACAGATCGATGAGTTGATACGGAACGATTGCATAGAAGCTTCGTACAGCCCACACAGTGCCCCAATTGTACTTGTCGGAAAGAAATCAGGAGAAACGAGATTATGCGTAGATTTTCGGCAATTGAATGCTGCCTCCATTCCCGATGCATACCCGCTGCCAAGGATTACACACATATTGGAGCGTCTGCGACACGCGAAGTACATTTCTACACTAGATCTAAAGAGGGGATATTGGCAGATCCCCATGGCCAAAAACAGTCGAGAGTGCACTGCGTTTACAGTGCCAGGGAGAGGACTGTACCATTGGAAGGTCATGCCGTTTGGCCTGCACTCCGCTCCAGCCACATTCCAGCGGGCGCTGGATAGCGTTATTGGTCCTGACCCAACGCCTTTGCATACCTGGATGATATTATTATTATCGGACGGACTTTGGAGGAACACATGGAGAACTTGAAGGAAGTATTCCGACGGCTACGAAAGGCGAACCTTCGTCTCAATGCAAAGAAATGTAGTTTCTTTAAGCGCAGCCTGGTATACTTGGGACATGTTATCAGCGAGCAAGGAATTCACACAGACCCCGAAAAGATTTCGGCAGTGCGTCAGCTGAGCCCACCCACCACATGCAAGGAGCTGAGGAGAGGTCTGGGTATCGCTTCGTGGTACCGGAGATTTGTACCAAACTTTGCCAGCGTAGTGCAACCGATGTCTCTACTACTGAAGAAGGGGAAGAAATGGCAATGGCAACAGGAGCAGCAGGATGCATTCGAAGAACTGAAGAGGAAGCTCACGGAGGCACCCGTCCTCGCGTGTCCAGATTTTAACGAGAAGTTTGTCCTCCAAACAGATGCTAGCGACATAGGACTAGGAGCCGTTTTAACCCAGACAATCCAGAGGGAAGAGAGAGTCATCGCGTTTGCAAGTCGACGTCTCATAGCCGCGGAGGAGAATTACTCCACCACAGAGAAGGAGTGTCTGGCCATTATATGGGCCATTAGGAAACTCAGGTGCTATTTGGAAGGATACCGGTTTGAGGTGATAACGGACCATCTCGCTTTGAAGTGGCTCAACTCAATCGATAACCCCACGGGACGAATCGCGCGCTGGGCGATAGAATTGCAGCAGTACCAATTTGACGTCACATATCGGCGCGGAAGTCAGAACGTTGTCGCGGATGCGCTGTCACGACAGCCTTTGGGGTGATACAGATGATTCAGGAAGACAAACCCACATGCACTTGGTACCAGCGGATGCTGAAACTCGTCCAGGACAAGCCTGGAGAATTTCCGGACTATGTATACGAGAATCAGCAGCTATATCGACATATTGGAGCACGACCCGATGATGAAGACTCGGTGCCATGGAAACTGTGCGTGGCCAAGGAACACCGCCAGCGAGTACTGTCGGAATGCCACGACCAGCCCACGGCAGGACATCTCGGAATCAGGAAGACTACCACTCGGATCGCCCAGAGGTATTACTGGCCGGGACTCTTCCGTGATGTAGCCAGGTATGTACGCAAGTGTGACACTTGCAAGCGGTTTAAGGTCAGTCAGAGTAAACCAGCGGGCAAAATGTTTACCAGGCAGATCAGTGAACCTTTCGACACTGTCTGCGCAGATTTCATCGGGCCACTTCCGCGTTCCAAGAGCGGAAACAGTATGCTTCTTGTATTTTTTGACGCTTTTTCTAAATGGGTTGAGTTGGTCCCCATAAGGAAAGCTACTTCGGCATATCTCGAGAAATCATTTAGGGAAAGGATTCTGAATCATTTCGGGGTTCCACGCAGGTTCGTTTGTGATAACGGAACTCAATTCACTAGTCGTTCTTTTAAAGCTTTCTGTAAACAAGCGGGAATAGAGATCCAGTATACGACACCCTATACACCGCAGCAGAACCCGACGGAGAGGGCCAATCGCACCATTAAGACTATGGTCGCCCAGTACATCGAGGATAAGCAGACGACTTGGGACGAATTGTTACCGGAGCTGAACTTGGCGATAAACAGCAGCGTTTCGGATTCGACCGGATTTAGTCCGGCCTTTATCGTTCAAGGCAGAGAGCCACGACTCCCAGGGGCCTTTTATGACGAAGTTACTCCGGGACCAAGCGAAGTTCCCCGAGCACCCGTCGCGAAAGCGGAAATGCTTCGCGACGTGTTCAAGATCGTCCAGGAGAACACTCAGCGAGCTTCACTCGAACAGCGGAAGCACTACGATCTTCGAAGACGAGCATGGAGACCACAGTTAGGATCGTTAGTATTCGTCAAGCAGCACTACTTATCCAAAGCGGCAGATAATTTTGCGGAAAAGCTGGCTCCTAAATATGAAGGGCCATACAAGGTCATCAAGTTTCTGGCGCCCACGATCGTGCGTCTGCAGCATGTTCAGAGTAAGCAACGCAGGACGGCATCACTAGGAGACTTGAAAGAGACAGCCAACGATCTGGAACCGGCGAAGCCGGAGATCGAGGAGGAAGTCAGCGGCATGTGGCCCTAAGCTTCGTAGAGTAAGACCGCAGTGGCGGTACAGTGGCAGGGACCAGAGGTTCTGCCACCAAAAAGGGTTGAGGCCCGGAAACGCCAAACATTTGGCTAGGAAAAGGGTTGAGGCCCGGAAACGCCAAACATTTGGCTAAGAAAAGGGTTGAGGCCCGGAAACGCCAAACAGTTGGCTAAGAAATGACAGGCAAGAGCCATTAATAACTAGGAGCACTGTGACAGGAGCCGGTCAGTGGGGGCCACTTGTTGGACGGTGCGCCTTCCCAACGTCCCCACTTCCCTGATGGGGAAACTCAATGCTTCCAGGGCCCACAGCTAACCCACCCCAACTAACGTTTATTAACCAGTTCCTAGTTTGCTTCGTAAGACAAAAGACTTATAAAACTTTTGTTTCTTTCCCCATAGATATGGCAGAAACGAACGTCGCAGAGGCCACAAGTCCCCCGGATGTCGCCGTGTTCCCGCGGAGGAGGTGCGTTTGGATACGCAATCCATTTTACCCGCCGGAAGCGGACCATTACCGCGGGCAACGAGGCTACGACACCCAGGTCTGGATCGACGATCTGTCCTTCGTGGAGCGGTTCAGCCGGATACCCCGCCAGAGCCCGACCCCGGAATCGGGCGATGGCGGCAGGAGGACCCCCGAAATTGATTACAATACGTCCTCAGAGACCGAGGGGACCAAGGAGTCCGAGAACGACGAGGACGACAAAGACTTTGTGTGGCCAAAGCCGATTCCCTGGGGTCCCAGTGACGACATATCCGTGTCAACCCTCGGCAGCGTCGAGGACTGCTCCGCGGATTCATGCGACCATCACCGCACAGAAGACGGGTCGACACCGGTCATGGGGAAAAACTTCGAGGTCCCGAAAGGCGTGGATAGGATGACTGAATCTCCCTGCTCAGATTTCGACCCCCATGAGGCGATCCATGACCCTGGCCTGGACTGGCGCCGCCCGCGGGAGTATCCCGGCCACCGGAGAGCGAACCGGCTGGCAAGAGAGAAGGCCGCCCGCCTATTGCGCCGCCGGCAGGAGCAACAACAGGGGAACGCTGGGGAGACGGCGTGTGCCTCTCCCGAGCCCGGGCTGCCTCCAGACTACAACCCACTCCGCCCAGAGGAGACCATGGTGCCTCGCTGCCCCGCTTGGACGGCGATCGACAAGTGGCACACGAACCCCCGACGCTGGCAACCCCCTAAGGCATTCGATCCGGCCGACGAGATCACTCGGGACGAGGTGTGTGGCCTCGACAGGATCGACCCGGAGCACGTATTCGGCGTGCGAGTGGAGGAGTCGGAACCGGAGAAGTCGGAGCCGGAACAGGAGATCCCGGAGCCGGAGAGCCACCGCCGGCAGAGCGACAGCAGCGCTGCAGACGACGAGGTCGGCCAGGAGAGTGGTCACGGCCTAGACGAGCCGGCGAAGCTAACCCCAAGCACCGGACCGGAGGAGCGGATGGTCCCGTTCCCGAGTCATTGGGTCCTGACCACGGGAGGCGACCGACTGCCTCATTCCCTGGTCGAACAGGCGCGGGAGGAAGAGCGCCAGGATCGGTGCACACTGCGCAAGTTCCTTTTCCACGCGATGGGTGCGCAATATCGCATCCACGTCACCTGCACCAACAAGATCATCATTTCTCTGCGTGCCCCGAAAAACGAGGGGAATGTGAGGAGCCGTTTGGCCCTCCCAAATTAATGATATATAAATAAACACTAAACTAAAAATGAAAATAAATAATCCTAACCTATACTGAATATGCAAATAAATATATAACCAATACCTAAATACAATAAATAAATAATAATAACTAACTATGTAAATAATTAATAATAACCTAAACAATCCACACATAAATAATAATCACCATATGTACATAAATAATAATAAGTATATGTAAGCAGTCGGAATAAGTTAGATTTAATTTCCAATAATTTAAGTAGGGCACCCACACCCGATACGATGGTTACAAAACTATCATCCCTAACCCGAGCTCGCCCCGTTAGCCTGGAAGGCTAGCACACACCGACACACACAGCAAAAACTCACCGCGATCACGCCACCCGAAAATAGGCAAGCGCTCATGAGAGCGAGCGAGAGGGAGCAACCGATCGTACGGTAAACTTCTGGAAGAAGGCAAAAAGAACTCCGCGAGAAATTTCGCGAAGCGAAACGGAGTTGAGTTGGAGTACAGTGGCGAACCGAAGCGGACGTGCGTTTGAAAAGTCAGTGACGGGAAGAACAGAAACCGCGTGTGCGAACTTAACTGTGACAAAAACTTAAAGACAAACTTAAAAGGAGAAATTACGGGCCGGCGATTGCCATTGCAAGGAGAGTGCAAGTGCAGATTTTTTTGTGGAGGAGCAACAAGGAGAAGGATGGACAAGGCGAAGTCTGGCCCAGGACCAGCGGCGGGACGGAGCCGGTCTAATAGTGTGTGCCGGAGCAGACGGGTGAGTGTTAGTGTGAGACCGCAACGAGTTGGCTAGCAAGTGTGTGTGTAGGAAAATCTTTCCGAGCCCTCGACGCGGTGGTCACTAGAGAGTGCGGCCAGACCGACTCTAGAAAAATACATGTGCTTGACCTAACCTGTAGAACACTGCGAGAAAGTGTGCAAGACTTTAAAATTATATAAAATATGAAAACATAGGAAAATGCGGAAATAAAATTTGTAAACGGAAAACAAGAACTTAGAAATTATATAAAAATATGAAAACAAAGAAAAATACGGAAATAAAATTTGTAAACGGAAAACAAGAACTTAGAAATTATATAAAATATGAAAACATAGAAAATACAGAGGGAAAAATGTGAAAGTTTGGAAAATATAAAAATCCAAAAATTATGAAATTACGAAATCATGCAGAGTAGGAAATTACAAAAGAAAATAAACGTAAAAAGGCGAGTGCACCGCGAGGAAAATTTTGAGAACCAAAAACTAATAATAATGATATAAAACTAAATCAGCTGCGTTTATTAAATAAAAGGCGGGAAACCATGGGAACCGAAATATATGGGGAAATTTCCAAAACCACGAGGTCGGAAAAAATTACACTGGGAGAAAACCCGACCAAAAATATAAGAAAAGAAATAAAAATTAAATAAATTGTTTCGGATGGAACTAAAACTTCGCGGAGAAAATGGTCGTAAGAATAAACGATAAAAAAAAGAAATAATAAGAAAAAAATAGTAAACTATAGGCGCACTGGGGAAAAATATAATAAATTTAAATTATATCTATTATTTATTAATTGTATTTTGGCTTAATTTATACTGTTCATGCTGAACAAGGGAGTCAGCTATCCCGCCATCAGACCATCACTGTTGGCGAAAAATGTACCTTTTACCCGGTTCCGAACTGGGGCACGAAGCCGCCATGTTCAAAATGTACGTCTAATCCGAGAATAAACCCCAAGCGACAAGTCGCCCTTTTTATTAACGCTCCAGCACTCCAACGCATTTACTTATTTCACCCTTTGGGATATTTGGGACACCAGCTCGCCGGCCCCGACGATAAACATTTTGGTCCTTCGCCCGAGATTTCCAGCGCTTTGCCGAGTTAAGTACGGTGCCAAAATTCCCACCATATATGTATGTACGTACACATATGCACATATCTCTGCGATTGCTCGCTATCAACTAGTGGCCGGCTGCGCAATCATATATGTACATATGTGTGTATATGCTATATATACTCAATAACACTTTCAATAACACTTTCCAATAAAATAACGACTTAATCCAAGTCCCCCACCTAAAAACTTCCACACAACATTAACATTCATACATAAATACATAAAACACATCGTGGCCAATCTATGAACATACATATGTCCATTACAGCTGCATATGTACATTAAGTACATGGCACATACGCAACGGCGAATATCTGTATGGTCATAGGGTGTTCATAAATCGGTAGAAAATAAATAGGGATCAGGAATTAATCCTACCCAACATATTCACATACATATTCATATTCATGTTATTGTTTTATTTCACAAAGCTCCCACACACAACAAAAACAAACGCAAAAACAGAGAAGAGTGCTAGACCGGCAGTTGAGAACCGGCGGCAGCTAACACTAGTGACACAAACACAACCACAAACACGGCAAGGTTTGACAAAACAAAAATAAACAAACGAATTAATAAAAGCGACCAACGGCGCTAATATTTACATATTTTGTGTAGGCATACGGACATATGTACGTCTAGGTAGCAACACTAGGGTCATACGCGGCTAAGGCACCGTTCTCACTTGCACTACTTTTTTGTACGTTCCAATAGAAAGTGACGGTGGATGTGGTTTTTCTTTAACCCTCTCAGCCCATTTGTTGCCTATAGGCAACATTGTAGAAATACGCCTCAGTTACCTGGAATATACATTTTTTTGCTTCGCGCTTTTTTTCAACATCTTCCTTAATGTTTTCTGCAACCAAAATAACTAATAAGTTACTTGTAAGCTGCAAACGTGTTTATTTAGCAGACGTTTTAGGTGCAGTTGTATGAAAAAAAATGGTTGGCGGGAAAAGTGTTGGTAAAATAAAAATTCATTTTTTTTATTTTATTCAATAAATATTTGTTGTAATGGAAAACTAGGTGGGAATTATACATATATAGGGGTAAGTAAATTATTTAAAAATAAAAAAATTTAAAAAAAGTTCATAGTTTGTCTACAAGAATTTTGTAAACATTTTGTGGCAACATCCTGTAACTATCGAACCAGGACACCAAGGACCTTGAAATTTTCGTCAGTTCATATTTGAATAAAGCCGAATAAATATCTGTTAAAAAAAAATGTTTATCTTGGCTATTTTTAAATGTGGGCTGAGAGGGTTAATATTAACATTTTTTGCCAAATATATATGAAAGGTTGATCGTATAATTGGTCGCACGCTTATCCAGCGTCCCAGATCGACAATCGTAGTCCAGCGTAACCCAACGCCCCCATATCTGGTTTTCCTTAATCGACTTTTTCCCGATAATTATTATTCTGCGCTTTATCCAGCAACCCCGCGTTTTATATAAAAACGATAACATAATTGGCACGATTATTACTTGTCGCGCGTAACCCGGCGCCCCCTATTTCTTTTTAATTTATATTTTTTATCTAAATCGATAAAACTTTCCCGTTAATTCATTTAGTTGCGCTAGGTCTAGCGACCCCGGATTTATTTTCTTTCCATTCCGATAACATTATTTCGTTCCGATTATTACCTGTGTCACGCCTAATCCAGCGCCCCGTATTGTCTGTGTAAATCGATAACACATTTTTTTTTCCGATTATTCAGTATTTTTTTGCGCTTCATATACCGAACCCATATCACTCAAAATTGACAACCATTATATTTATCCGTCCGTTTTATCCATCAACTCCAGTTATTTTTTCCAATTGCGAAATATTTCGATCGATCCAACTGGTTGCACGCTTATCCAGCGTCCCAAATATAAGTTGTTTTTCGATCTTTCAACTGGTTGTACGCTTGATCCAGCGTCCCAAATATATAAGTTTTGTTTTTCCCCGATCCAATTGGTTGCACGCTTATCCAGCGTCCCGACAACATAAGGTAACTCGATCGCTTAATTGGTTGCACGCTTATCCAGCGTCCCAAATACATACGTCTTTTTCTCGGTCCAGTTGGTTGTACGCTTATCCAGCGTCCCAAATATATAAGCTGTTTCGATTCTTTCAACTGGTAGCACGCTTATCCAGCGTCCGAAATATATACGTCTTTTTCTCGATCCAGTTGGTTGTACGCTTATCCAGCGTCCCAAATATATAAGCTGTTTCGATTCTTTCAACTGGTAGCACGCTTATCCAGCGTCCCAAACATATAAGAGATTTCGAACGTTTAGGTGGTTGCACGCTTCCTCCGTATTTGTCCAAGTGGACAGATAGTTTCGCCCCCTTACGGTTTTCGGCTCCTACGCGAGCTTAATATGCCAATTGGCCACGGTGAGGAGGGAAAACCCCGTTTGACTGTCTCAAAAGCGTCTCAGCGAGTTAGAGCCAAGAGCGAGTCTTCTGTGGCCCCCAAAAGCCCAAATCCCTCTCAAAGTAGAACCCCATTGACAACTCCACTAAAATCTACGAGCACGTCGCTCCAAGTTCCGCGGTCAGTACCGAACACGAAATCTGCGATTTCAGACTTCTCACCCCAAGTTACTAGATCAGCCGCAAAAATGGCGCAAGCTGAGGCAGACAAGGCCTTGACGAAATTCATGACCGTGACCGATAGGGTAGGTCAGTTCGAAGCCAGAGTCAACACCCCAGCAGACACCAGTCCGTCAATCCACACGAGTAGGGTGCGACTCGAGCAGATCAGAGCCCTATGGGACAAGGTGGAGAAGGAATACGAGACTTGCTCCGAAGTTCTGTCCGGACTGAAGTGCACAGACACAATAACAGTCATGCAGTCCAAGTATGACTATTGTTATACCGTGTACGAGCGGTGCGCTGCGAGTCTCAACGAGGTCATTGAAGGTTCACGCTCGCGACAGTCCGCTCAGGCCTCCATTCCGGCGCCTCCTCAGGGGGGGTGTCGCTTACCCCCAGTCGAGTGCGACACTTTCTGCGGGGACTATGTTCACTGGCCCACGTTTCGGGACCTTTTCTCAGCCATCTACATAAATAACCCTCGGTTGTCAGAAGTTGAAAAATTGTTCCATCTCAATGCGAAAACTAGCGGTGAAGCCAAATCCATTGTGTCCTTATCACCTCTAACCAATGATGGGTTTGAATCAGCGTGGAGGAACTTGCAAAATCGGTTCGAAAATAAGAGGCTACTGGTCAACAGTCAGCTGAAGACTTTGTTTAATTTACCTTCCGTCCCCCTTGAATGCGGCAAATCCTTGAAACAGCTAGAGAGCACGGTCCAAGGTTGTTTAACGGCTCTGAAAATAGCAAAAATCGATACCACTAACTGGGATTGCCTGCTAGTTTTTCTGTGCTCCTCCAAGTTACCAAAGCTAACGCTGTCTCTATGGGAACAGTCCCTTATTAGTAAGACAGATATTCCACTCTGGGCTGAATTACGGCCTTCTTACAAGATCGTCATCGAACGCTCGAGGCGATTGAAGAGTTTAAGCCAAACGCGGGCGCTCAATCCAGAGCACCGCGGACAATCCAAACTTTTGAGAATAGAGTTACAGTAAATCCACAATCCTGTAAACTTTGTTCTCAAGAGAACCATCCCATCCGAGTATGTCCGTTATTCTTACGAATGCCAGTAGGAGATCGGGAGAAATACATCAAACAGCAGAAGTTGTGTTTAAACTGTTTCGCCAGAACGCATCTTCTTAGGGACTGCACCAGCACGCATAATTGCTATACTTGCAGAGGACGCCATAACACTCTCCTGCACCGAAATAGCACTCCGGCAGTCCAGTCCGCGGTCGATCCTGACCATCAGCCCCACTTATCCACATTTGAGCACCAGCAAAATATACAGTCCACTCCATCGACGAGTCAACCGAATGTGCAAACGTTCTTGGCTGTAAGCACTCAAGGGGTCCTCCTGAGTACAGCTTTAATAGAGATTTGCCATTTGGGCATCAAATACTCAGCACGGGCACTTATTGACTCCGGTTCTGAGGCAACTTTTATATCAGAACGGTTGTTCAACTTGATTAAATTACCTTATGAGTCCGTACAAGCTCAAGTTTCAGGGGTCAACCTCACTGTTACGGCTCAGGCCCGTAAGCGCTGTCAACTCAACATAGGCTCTCCAGTCAAGCCCCACATCCAAATTGAAACGTCTGCATACGTACTACCACAATTGGCCGGAAATCTCCCATCCTGTACTATACCAGAGAACTCTCTGAAGCAGGTACCGCCTTTGCAACTAGCGGATCCGAATTTCTACCGGAGTTCGCAGATCGACGTTCTTATTGGCGCCGATATCCTGCCATCGATCATTCTTAGCGGCTCCCATTCCAATATTTGTGGCACGCTTCTTGGCCAAGAGACCATTTTCGGTTGGATTCTTTGCGGGCCCATCGCAACGAATCCCACAAGTAGAATATGCTCATTTTCATCCCGACTAGCGGTCACCGAGTCCAGACTAGACAACATTCTCACCAAGTTTTGGGAGGTGGAGGATGTTCCAGTGAGACCGGTTAGGGAATCTACTATGTTTTGCGAGGAGAACTTTGTCCGATCCACCAAAAGGAACGAGGATGGGAGGTATGTGGTCTCGTTGCCCTTTAAAGAGCCGAACAATATCAATCTGGGACACTCCAGGTCAATCGCACTGGCTCAGTTCCTGCGAAATGAGATCCGACTGAGTAAAGACGTTCAATCAAAACAGCAGTACGACTCAGTCATTCAAGAGTATCTAGATTTAGGCCATGGACTTTAGGACTTTAGGACTTGGTGCATAAGTCTCTCCGAACGACTCCAGCAATTTTTATTTGCCCCATCACGCTGTTTTCAAGCCAGACAGTACCACGACGAAGGTTCGCGTTGTGTTCAATGCTTCCAGTCCCTCATCAAACGGGAACAGCCTCAATGATATCCTTCATGCGGGGCCTGTACTGCAGTCCGATCTGACTATCCAGATTCTAAAATGGCGGTTCTTCAAGTATGTTTTCAATGCCGACATCACAAAGATGTACAGGCAAATTCTGGTAAATTCTGACCATACGCGTTTTCAGAGAATCCTCTTCCGCAATAAGGTCGGAGACCTCTGCGACTATGAACTCGATACGGTTACCTTCGGCGTAAACTGTGCACCTTTCCTAGCCATCCGCGTACTACACCAGTTGGCTCAGGATATCCGTGGCCAATATCCGTTGGCGAGTGACATCATTTCGAATTTTATGTACGTTGACGATGTGCTCGCCGGCGCTCACACTAAGCAGTCGGCACTTTTAGCCATCGAGGAGCTTCGGCTGGCTCTTGAGAGTGCTGGTTTTCCATTGCGAAAGTGGACCTCAAACGAGAGGAACCTCCTACAAGCGATTCCAAAGGAGCACTTGGTGAGTGCCGACTTCCTTGAGCTGGAAGAGGCGAAAACTCTTGGGATCCGCTGGCAAGCTACGTCCGATAGTTTCTTTTTTATTCCGGTGGATATCCACCTCCAAACTGCTTACACAAAACGAGAGGTTTTATCTCAAATAGCCAAACTTTTCGACCCAGCAGGTTGGCTATCACCGTTCGTAGTCCGAGCCAAGATTTTCATGCAAAAAATTTGGCTACGGGAGCTGGGCTGGGATCAGCCACTCCCTATGGACCTCGCAACCCAGTGGCGAGAGTTCCTAGAAGGGTATCCAGCCCTGAAGGAAATTCGTATTCCGAGATGGGTACGTTTCCATCCAGCTGCTAAACTTCAATTCCATGCGTTTTGCGACGCGTCACAGGACGCATATGGGGCTGCTATTTTCGTTCGGATCGAAACGACGGAAGGCTGTTGTACCCATTTACTGACATCTAAAACCCGAGTCGCTCCCGTCAGATCCATCTCCATACCACGCTTAGAGTTGTGCGGAGCAGTGCTGCTCACTGAGCTAGCAGCATCAGTAATTTCCGAAATGCCTCCTCGTGTCTATGAGACTTTTTACTGGACGGATTCTACAATCGTTCTGGCTTGGCTAAGTAAGCCAGCATGCTCCTGGACGACATTCGTGGCCAATAGGGTCGCAAAAATCGAACAGTCCACCAACGGAAGCAGATGGGGACATGTACGATCCGAGGACAATCCAGCTGATCTGGCAAGCCGGGGCGTCTCAGCCCAAGAGCTTGAGAACAGCGCACTGTGGTGGCATGGGCCAGCTTGGTTGCACCTCAAACAGGAGCAGTGGCCGAGCGATTCAGGGGTCCATCCGGATACTGAGCTGGAGCAGCGCCCCATCAAATGTCACACTGTCACAGTACCCCCAGCAGTCGAGATCCTAGAGCGTTTCTCAGCCTTTGACAGGGCTCTGCGGGTTCTTGCTTATGTGTTTCGTTTCGTAAAAGGTTGTCGAGAGAAGAGTGTAGCCTCATCGGTAGAACTCACCGCGGCGGAATTGTCCGACGTGCAAGAGCGGTTAATCGTGCTCACTCAAAAGAACGAATTTCCCGCCGAATACAAGGCCTTGAACAATAAGCAGTCAGTTCCACCCGCAAGCGCAATTGCTAACTTAAACCCTTTTCTGGACGGAAAGGGGGTCTTGAGGGCAAGCGGCAGGTTACAATCATCTGAGATGCTTAGTTATGATGAAAAACATCCGATCATCATTCCTGCACGGTGTAGGTTCGCCAAACTCCAAGTCCTGTTTACCCATCGCATATCCTTGCATGGAGGGAATCAATTAATGATTCGACTGATTCGGTCCAAATTCTGGATTCCTAAGCATAAAAGCTTGGTGAAACAAACAATACACTCGTGCTGAGTTTGTGTCATTCACAAGAAGAAACTGCAAACGCAGTTGATGGGGAACTTGCCCCGTGCGAGGTCCACGTTCTCCAGACCGTTCACCCATACCGGGGTGGACTTCGCAGGACCATTTGACATCAAGAGTTATGTCGGTCGAGCCTGCAAAATCACAAAGGGGTATGTTTTCGTTTTTGTATGTTTCACTACCCGGGCCATCCACCTCGAAGCGACCTCCGACCTGACGACCGAGAAGTTCTTGGCCGCGTTCTCCCGTTTTTTCGCTCGGCGGGGGTGCCCACAGCACGTCTACTCTGACAACGGGAAAGCCTTTGTCGGAGCCTCCACGTCCTTAGCCAAAGACTTCATTGAAGCAACCAGAACGTTGGTTTTATCCCAGCATAACCTTCAGAACGTGACCTGGCACTTCAACCCTCCTGGCGCACCTCATATGGGAGGACTCTGGGAGGCGGGGGTTAAGAGCTTTAAGGTGCATTTTTACAATCACACAGCCGCTGGGAAGTACACGTTCGAGGAACTGGCTACCCTCCTGGCAAAGATTGAAGCCTGTTTGAACTCCAAGCCTATCTCGCCAATGTCCGAAGATCCCACTGACCTTGTGGCTCTTAGCCCTGGGCACTTTCTAATCGGCGGACCATTGCTTGCGGTAGCAGAACCTGAGATTGAAGAAAGTGCCAGCTCCATTATCAATCGGTGGCGGAGGTTGAAAGCCCAGCATCAGCATTTCTGCCTGCGTTGGAAAGAGGAGTACCTAAAGGAACTCCACAAAAGAAACAAATGGAAGTTCCCAACGCGAGATCTCCAGGAAGGAGATATGGTGGTGATCAAAGAGGAGAACCTGCCAGCCAACGAGTGGCGGCTTGGGCGTATCCAAGGAGTCTGTCCGGGCGCAGATGGCAAGGTCAGAGTAGCGGACGCTCTCACGGCAAGGGGTGTCATACGACGACCAGTGGCGAAGATGATTCGCCTCCCAATGGACAGCCCTAATGAGTCTAAGGACTCCTCCATATAGCCTTTGACTAGTCCTAAGTTTGTGTCGTCCCACGTCGTCCGTACGTCCATGTGTCATAATCATCTGCATCCATATCGCCTCATTCTCCTTATTTATCCATTTCTATTATAGTTTCGTATATAATGGCTCCAACGACCCGCCACGTGGTTCGTCGCTCGGCATCCACTGATGTGTACCGATGTCGAGTCTGCAGGGGTGTTCACCCATTGAAGAGTTGCCAGCGGTTCCTGCAGCTACCGGCTGTGAAGCGACTCCGGGCAGTCTTAATTAACAAATACTGCGCAAACTGTCTGGCCCACGAGCATTTGGGTCGGTCATGTCACAGCAAGGGGAGGTGCCACATCTGCCGAGGAGCCCATCACACCCTGCTGCACATCCGCGGCGAACAGTCGCGCTCTTCGAGGCTCGAACATAGGCGCAACCCCCGCGCGGCGCCTCAGCCTCAGCAGCGTCGGAGGGCGGTTTCAACCGGGTCACGACGCTCAGCCTCGCCGTTGGATGTGTCGCCACCCCGCAGCTCAGTCTCAACGCCTCCGTCCGCGCCTATCCTGGTGCGTACGAGTGTGAGTATCCTTCCGACCGCAGCCGTGCTCATTGGATCCGAGCAGAAGCGGTTCGACGTGCGAGTCTTGGTGGATCCTTGCTGCCCTGTGAGTCGCATCCACGTCTCGCTGGTGAAGGCTCTCAACTTGGCCATCACGGGCATTGGCGGCGAACGGGTGTGCACCACCGAGATTCGCTCGAAAGCATCTCGGATGAGCAGGCAGCTGCTGATGCTGGTGGACGAGCAGATGAAGACGCGAACGCCGGCGAAGCCTCTGGATCCGAAGGTTCAGGAGATGTTCCAGAACTTGACGCTAGCGGACGACCGTTGGTTCCACCCATCACTTGTATCGGCGGTACTGGGGGCAGATGTATATGCCGATCTGATGCTGCCAGGTACTCTTCCAGGCCAGGACGGCCTGCCCATGCCGCAGAACTCGACATTAGGGTGGATCCTTTCGGGACGTTGCTCCTTCTCCTAAATTGCAAGTCTTCCTCTTGCAAGGGGGGGAGAATGTTCATGCTGAACAAGGGAGTCAGCTATCCCGCCAGCAGACCATCATTGTTGGCGGAAAATGTACCTTTTACCCGGTTCCGAACTGGGGCACGAAGCCGCCATGTTCAAAATGTACGTCTAATCCGAGAATAAACCCCAAGCGACAAGTCGCCCTTTTTATTAACGCTCCAGCACTCCAACGCATTTACTTATTTCACCCTTTGGGATATTTGGGACACCAGCTCGCCGGCCCCGACGATAAACATATACTTTTGGAAATTCCCAAGTAGAACTGAATATATTTTGGACGGGCCAGGCCCAGCCGGCCGGAGCAAATTCGCTATTATTTCTTCTTTTCCCTCTCGGTCCTTCGGCCCCAACATGCATGAAGGCTAATTCGGTCCTTCCCTCTGTCACACCCTATCAACATATTTTTTTAGCATAACTCGGTTGCTGACAAACTCCATCCAGCGTCAGCCCACCGCCTCATATTAGTCACATTGTCCCAGATCTTTATAAATTTTCTGTAGAGAGACCCTGGCGATAGTTAGTGGTAGTTATCCCAGCCCAGATATGTAACTACCTCACAAATGAAACGTTTCATTGATTATATATTTTTAACCTATTCTTATGTACTTTTTGTTTCTTTTGCTTTTTATCTCTAATTATAATGTTATCTCTATCTTCTATGTTTTCTACCGTATAAGGACCTAAATATGCTGGATCTAACTTATGACCCGTTTCGTTTCTTAGTGAAACTTTATCTCCTATTTTTAAATCAAAATCCGAAGTTTTCTTATCGTAATTTTGTTTCCTATAAGACTTCGCTTTTTCTAACATAAGTCTAGCTCTGTTATACGCTATTTCCAATCTAAATTTTATTTCCTAAGAGTAATCTGCTACATTATATAGTGGTTCTACTCTATTTATTTTATTAAAATCTGCAAACTGTCTTGGTAATCTACCAAAGACTAGTTCATATGGACAGTATTCATGCATGACTGATGGTGTTGTGTTGAAACAATAGGTAAAATATTGTATCCAAACGTCCCAATCAGTTTTGTCTGCAGAAATGTACGAACGAATGTATTCATTGAATATTCTATGACTTCGTTCTATTGTCCCTAAAGTCTGGTGATGATATGCGGTGGATGTAAGATTTTCAATCTTCATATACTTACACATATCTAAAATTACTTTGTTTTTATACTCGGTACCCATGTCCGAAATGAACGTCTTCATTGGATCGTACTTTAGTATACAATTTTCGAATATAGCTTTCGCGACTGTATTTGCGCTCTTGTTCGCGACAGGTATGGCTACGCGATATTTTGTTAAATCACATATTAGTGTGACGATGTATTCATTGCCATATTCTGATTTCGGTAGTGGACCAACGGTGTCCAACGGTGTTTCTGTCTTAGTCATTGGGGTCTTTGTATGTGTCGTTGTTTTCGACATTTGGCATTTATGACATCTACGTATGTACTCTTTTATATGACGAGTCATATTTTTCCAGTAGTAGTGTCTTTTTATTTTCGCTAGCGTTCTTGTATTGCCAGTATGACCTCCTTGAATTGGATCGTCATGGAATGTAGACATTATTGATTGTATCTCTTTTTCAGTTTGTATAATGGTCACCGGCTGGATTAGCGCTACTCTCAATGATTTTAATTTCTTGTTGCCCATATGTTTGAAAGTATCTATTGAAATGGATTCAAAGATTTTTTCACTCGGTGCCAATTTGAGTTGGCTGATCTTTAGTATACCGGCTTGCATTTCAAGCCTTTGGAAGAACTGATCTAAATCTAGAATTCCATTGGTATATAAATCGTCAACATCAATTCTTGCAATAACTTTATTTCCTCGTTTTAGTAAACAAATAGATTCAGTTATTCGCAAGGTCACTACTTTTCGTACTTCATCATTTGTTATGACTTCATGTACGTTGGGCTTAAAAACATTTTGGATACTTTGCCTAGGCAATAGTTCCTTGTTTGGTACTGTACTGTTTTTATCATGCCTACTTTTTTGCCTGGTAGTGACTTTCAGGACTTTGTTGCATGTCTTTGAGTTCTTTTATATTTATACGCGAAAGTGCGTCTGCTACGAAATTATCTTTTCCCTTTAGGTATTCTACAGTGAAGTCGTATTCTTCAAGCTCTAGCCGCATGCGATTTAATTTAGAACTGGGATTAGTCATAGAAAATAGATACGTTAATGGTCTATGGTCCGTTTTAATAGTGAAATGTTTGCCATAAATGTATGGTCTAAAATGGGTAATTGCCCAATGAATTGCCGCGAGTTCTTGTTCCGTTGTACTCTTGTTGCTTTCCCCTTTTGTAAATGAACGAGATGCATAAGCTATTGGGAGCTGAATCCCGTCACGGTTCTGAGTTAGAAACGCTCCGCAAGCTTGTTTACTAGCATCCGTTATAATGCAAAATTCTTTGCGAAAATCAGGATATTGTAATAATGTGAGGTGCATAAGCTTTTCTTTAAGGTATTCGAATGCGTTTTGGCATTCGCTTGACCATTCAAAGGGGACATTCTTTTTACATAATCTGGTTATGTGCCGTGAATAATCGGCGAAGTTTCTTATAAATCGACGATAATAGTTGCAGAATGCTACAAATCGTCTTGCGCTGTCCGCATCATGAGGGACAGGATAATTTCTGATGACGTAAAATTTCTTGTCATCTGGCAATACTCCATTGTCGGTGCATTTATGACCTAGAAATGTCACTTCATGCATGAAAAATGAAAATTTTTTGCAACTTTAGGTTATATTTCCTACATACATTAAAAACATCAGTTAGGTTTTTAATCATGTGTTTTTCTGAACATCCTATCACCATTAAGTCATCCATATAAAGGAATGCCTGAGAAGGTTCTAAACCAGAGAATGATATAGTCATCATTCTCTGAAATGCATTTGGTGCTATTTTAAGTCCAAATGGTAATCGCGTGAAGCGATAAGAGCCATTGCTTGTTGAAAAAGATGTTATATTTCTTGAGTTTTCTTCGAGTTCTATTTGATGAAAACCTGACATCAAGTCAAGGCATGAAAAGTATTTAGCTCGACGAAGTTGATCTAAAATGTCATCAATTCTTGAGAGTGGAAATTTATCAGAAAGAAGTTTTTTATTGATTTGACGATAGTCAATTACTAATCGCCATTTCTTTTCTTCTGAATTCGGTAATGATTTTTTCGGAACTAACAAGAGTGGGCTGTTGTACTCAGATACAGACGGTTCGACGATTTTGTCGTTAATTCATTTTCCTACTTGTTTTTGAATTTCTTCAATATGGCTATGCGGACTTCTGTAGTTTTTTATATAAATGGGATCATCATCTTTAAGTCTTAATGTTTGCTTATAAAAATTGTTTGTTGATATTGGTTCGGTTTCCAGTCCGAACACATCACTATATTTTGTGCATAATTCAGTTAATTGGCTTTTAAATTGCTCTGGAAAATTTTTCTTTAGTTTTGAAAGTAATCGTTCGATTCTATTTTCTGGATCGGTGTTATGAATGTCATAATCTTTTAGGTATTCATATTGGATTTTGTTTACTTTGACCAATTGATCGAAATTAGTTGTATTTAGAAGTCGAATATATACATGTTTGGATGCTGCTATTGTATTTGCAATATAAATTCCATTATGTATTTCCTGATTACGAACAAATATGTAATCATTTACGGTATTAATGTCTATTTTCCGAATAACTTGTGATCTGGCTGGCAGAAGAACTGTATTATTGCCAGCGCTATATGTTATCGGAACGTATATTGGATAATTTAAATTTTGGGGTCTAATTATAAGCCAGTCTTCACTTGGTTTAAAATCTAGCTGACAATTGAATTTTTTTATAAAATCAATGCCTATTATTCCATCACATGGTATATCTGCACCAGTATCTATAAGGAATGTTAGTTTATTTTCAGTTGAGTGATTATAGAAAGTTACGAATATATTAAGACTGTAATTGATGGAATGAACTTTTGCATTTATTGATTGCTTCATAAAGGGTTCTGTGAGTTTTCCGACGTATTTTGCAACATTCTGACATTGTTGTTATTGTTGCCCTGGTTGGAGTTACCTCGGCCTCTTCCTTGGTTTTGACCTCGTCTTCCTCCACGGTAATTATAGTTATTATAATTGTTGTAACTGCTGCCTCGATTGTAATTGTTGTGGTTGCTATTTCTGCCACGATTATAACCTCGGCCTCCTCTATTATTGTTATTTGCACCTCGTCGGTAATAGAGTACAGTATTACTTTGACCTGTTATCTCCGTGCAACAGTTGACAGATTTGGAAATGGCTTCATTCATGTTTGTTAATGTGCCTGCTTGCATGATAAGTTTTACCTTATCAATAGAGCAATTTTGTGTCATGGCCTTTACAGCTGTTGTAGTGCTGTATTTATTGGCAAGGGATTGGCTGATTCCTTCACTGATAAAGGCGCCTTCAAGGGCCTTCGTCAGTTTCTAAACCTCTTGGGTGTATTGGTTAGCCGTTTTATTTCTCTGTTGCAGATTGAGAAGCTTGGCAGATATAACTTCTACCGATTCTCCTTTTACTGCACTTGACAGTTGGGCAATAATTGCACCAATTGTCTGCTCATTACTTATGAGATTCCTTTCATGGCCTTTAAGTTTAATTTTTATAAGGCTTATCGCTGTCGTTTCATGCGTGCCTTTTAAGGTGTCTAATAAACCTAGAGCATCTAAAAAACTTCGTAAATTTTCGTGCCTACCGTCAAACTCTGGTATCAGAGATGTGGCTAGCTTGATAAATTCTGTCACTGTCTGTGCCATTTCGGAAATTGTTATTGTTTCTCGCTTATATTCAATTTGATCGCTTCCTTCTAGTGTTTCAATGTCACTATCGGATTCAGCATCGCTTGGTTGAATAGATTCGTCTAGTCCTTTGAAATGGTCGGGATCGAATTCCACCAATTGACTTAGACTTTCTGTCATCTTCCCCTAATATTATTTAATCTTGTGATTAGGGTTTTTATTACCCCTAAAACATTTGTTGCAGTGCTCAGGTGTGAGCCTATTTTTATATTCCGTTACTACAATTTCTGTGTAGTTTTTTAAAGTTTCTGTTTTTATAAATGCATCTTTATTTTTGCATTTATAAGATTTATCAAATTTGAAGCGAAATTCGTCTATTCGTTTCGCTATTTCGCTCCATTCCATTCTTATAATGGAATTTCCTATTCATATTTATTTTTTTTTTATCTGATCTGCCCTATTTCTACTATATCTATTTTTGATGATTTTGTTGTGCTTAGCATAAATTGTAAGCAAAAATTGCAAAACTAACACTACTGTTATGATCAATAATAAGATCCGCAGTGAATTTATGTCATCACTGTGATCTATTACTTTTACATTATTAACTACATTGGCAGTATTATCTTTTGCCTCGCTTTTATCGCTAAACCATCCCATTATATGATTTTATATATTCAACGAAACATTAAAATAAAAGTGAGATGTTCTATTTTCTTCCCGAAAATCAAATATAAAAGTAAAAATTTTTTATTTTTTTTTATATTTAATGAAGAAAAATGTAGATAATAACAATTATTGTTATTTCACAAAAACTTTTTTTTTTTTATACATTTTTTCTCATGTAACCACTGTGTGGCGGGGAGGAATTTAATATTACAATAGTCCTACCTATTATTTCGTATGGCTTAACGGGCCATACTGCTCATCGGGCAGAAAAATTCCGCTCAATGTTACAATGTGTGTTTAAAATTAATATGCAGCGCTGTGCATCGATTTTTGGTGTGCCACGCAGGGCAACAAAAAAAAAATAGTTATATTCGGCTGGTCCGGGCTGCTGTTGCCGGGCTGGCACGCTGTTTGGCTGCAACTCTTCCTTACGTCAGCTGGGCGTCGCCGGGCTGGCACGCTGACGTTCCCTCGAAGGTGCAGGCGGCGGGTTGCCTCCCGCACTCGGTTTCTGCTGCTGCTGACCTGGGCCTATGGGCTGAGGCACAGGCTATTTATCATCTGCCTCACAGATGTTCTCGGCCAGTGATGCCGGGATTAGGATGTCCTAGGTGGGTTTCATTTGGATGGTCCAGGTAGAGCCTGGACTCTTTGGATCCGAAGTCCGATGGTCAGGCGGCGATTTTCTCCACAACGGCGGTCTGGTTCTTTTGCTCAGCCACATCAGTCATTTTGATTTACTGTTGGTTTTACTTCCGAAAAATGAAGCGCGAAAACACTTTTAATTATGCGGTCTGGCGTTTGCAAATTTCTGCTGAATGCCGCCTTTTCTTTAGTAGCTTCGCTAGGAAAGTCGCTGATTGCTGGATTTTGCTGGACTGTAGCTGGACATTTGACAAAGTAGACATCCATAGGTCGCTGGTTACTGGATTTTTGATCGTCCGTCCACACAGTCAGAAGAACGCCGAATTTTTCCACATTCTTATTTTGTTTTTTTGTGACTCCTTTGTCACGGTCGCCATATAGAAATGTAGTAAAGAACTGCTTCAAAATATTTGTTCCATTTATTGAATGAAATGTATGAGCTGATTTTGGGTTCAGCTAACCCGCACATCCAATGCTTATATCTATTTCTTTGCAATTACATTTATACCTATACATGTGTATGCGGAAGGCATGCATATGTTATGTATGGCTTGACCACTTGAGCTGCAAAGTGCATGCTCAGCATTCTCACGTTCCACTATCGGCGTTAAACGTTAGATTGCTTGGGTGCTGGAATGCTTATGTTGTTGTTGGTGGTCTTTTGGGTATTTGTATTTTTATATTTATTCTGACAAAATGTCACAATGTATAAACGCGAAGTTATACCCTAAGTTATAATGCATTGGTAGGGTAGATATGCTACAATATTCATAATAAAGTTTATATCATGTCTTTTAATATGGAGTTTTTCCTTAATGTTATATTGTTATATATCAAACATGTTGTTATTATTATTATTACAAGGGCCTTGTTGCACTGCGACCAGGTGTTAGGTCTTTGGTGCCGGCCTGTAGGATTAGGGTAAAGCCCCTATATCTAGGCTTCTAATGAAAGTAAGCAATTTGGTAGGGTCTATTTATTTCCAAATCCTGTAGGGGGGAATAAGTTCACCTCCTAGATCTGCATGTGTCGATTTCTGAAAGTTGCAGTGACCCGTTAGGTAGCCAGTTAGAGAGCGAATTTCGCTCTTTGACAGGTTGATGATGCGTTTTGATCGCGTCATCCGGGGGAGGAGAAATTGTTTGGCTTGTCTCAGCCCTGCACTGTCGGTCCAGTGACGATTTATCTCCGCTTCCTCCCATTTCCTGAGCAGTTCTCTTTTCACAGAACGGCTCAGGGCCGATTAATGGCATCATCGCCCCGCGTTTAGCTAGGGAGTCTGCCACCTATTTTCCTATATGGCCTTCATGCCCTGGTACCCAACCCACCGTTAGGGTGTTTTTGTAGGCAAGGGCATTCAGCTGTTGGAAACAGGTCTCTACAAGTCCGGATGAGATCGCAAAGGAACTCAGCGCTATGAGCGCTGCCTGACTGTCAAAGAAGATGTAAATCCGTGCGCATTGCATTTTCCTGCGAAGGTATTCACGAGCACAGATTTCTATGGCGTGTATCTCTGCTTGGGAAAATGGTTTGCGACTTTCCCTTGACTATGGAATTGTTGAACCTTGATCCGAAAATACCAGCCCCGGTGTCACCGTTTTCCAGTTTCGAACCATCAGTGTACCATATTTGTGATCCACTGGGTAGATATATTGATTTTGTTTTCCATTCATTCCTAGCCACTTTTAATATTGGTGATGTTTTGAAGGCGAATGGCTCCAGTAATGGCTATGCAGACCAGTCGTTGTAATTTGTTAAGTGCAGCCGCAGCTGTCTTCTGGGTAGATTTCGTTCACCAAGCAAGAGATGCATAGGTTAAGATCGGTTTTACCACAGTGTTAAAAGACCAGTAGATCATTTTGGGACTTAGGCCCCATGCTCTACCGTAAAGCCTGTTGCAAGTTGCAAAGTGTTGCAATGTGTGCTCCAGTGGCTTTGTTTATGGTCTTTTCCAGGTGTGCATTCCAGTTGAGTCAAGTGTGACTCCTAAGTAGTTGGCCTCAACCAAAAAGTCAATGATAGACCCATTTTGGGATGGTTTTATTAGGGAAAGAGACCTTTTCCTGGTAAATGGGACTAAAAGTATTTTTGACAGGTTTATGGACAGTCCTTTGTCCTGACACCATCTGTTGCCTATGTCAAGGGCTTGCTGCATGCGGTCCGAGATGGTTTGCTCATGCCAGCCCACTATATAGATAACTTGATCATCGGCGTAGCCTTGAGTGGGGAATCCCAAATTCTTGAGCTCATGAAGTAGCTCGTCGATGTCCAGAGTCCACAAGAGAGGAGAGAGTACTTCCCCTTGAGGGCACCCTCTTGTGGCTGTGATTGAGGTCATGGTTCCTCCAAGGTCTACAGTTACGATTCTGGATTTAAGCATTCCCAGAATCCACCTAGTAATGGGTGTGGAGACATTTTTACGTACAAGAGAGGCACGTATAGCCTCATATGAAGATGCTCGAGATTTACCTCCCTGATGTGGTGGTCGATAATATTCTCCATAGTTTTAAGGAAGAAGGAGCTAAGACTAATCGGTCTATATGTTTTAGGCAATTGGGAATCTTTCTTCCCTTTGGGATAAACACTTTTACTTAAGCCCAGTTGCTTGGTATGTGTCCAAGCAGGAGACTAGCTCAAAATAGATGGACCAGGGGGAGTGCAATTAGGTGCAGTCCCCGCTGCAGCAAGCAAGGCTAGATTCCATCTGGTCCAGATGATTTGTATGGGCTGAAACTTTGTAATGCCCATTGTACGCTATTTTGATGGAACAGTCTATAGAGCATGTTTCGAACACGTTCTGAGCGATAGGGGGGTTCCCCTCTCTCAGCCCCATTGGAGTCTGCCACCATAGTCACGCGCAGGTGTGGGCACACTCCAGTCCCTGAGAGGTAGGTTGGTGCCTCACTCTCTGAGATGGGTTGCACCAAAGCCACACTCCCAGGAAAGTGAGTAGCCAGGACTAGGCTGCTCGTCTCCTTTGGGTTGTTTGTGCGTGTTCCATCCGGCTTTTTCAGCGTGCAGATGCAGTTTGAGTGGTCTTTGGAGGGGGATTTTTGAGATCTGCCCGCAGTGTTGACGCCACGTAGCACGCTTTGACCTCCTCAGCTCTTTATTGTAGAGCGTTAAAGCAGATGTGTAGGAGTCCCATGAGGCCCTCCCACTCTTCGCTTTATTGAAGAGCCTACGCTCAGCCCTTTTGAGATCGTCAAGGCTTTTGTTCCACCAGGGAACAGCCCTTCCGATCTTCCGGACCTTCTGGTCGCAGCTGGCGTGATATGCTGATTCAAGATTTGTATGAAGCACAGTAGGTTCACGCTCTAACTCGTCTATGGATGTTATCGGACGGGTGGAGCGGTCTCTGGATTGCTAAAGTTCAAAACAGAAGAGATCCCAGCTTTAATAGGAACGTATGAATTAAATTTGAGATAAGTTCTGTAGTAGACAGCTAGTCCCTTTAATTTCTGTATAATAGAGACTAGGGGTGTCGGTTGCCCCTTCGGACTCCCTGACCTGTGTTCACCAACCTAAGGGTAAGTTAGTGTATAAGGAGACTCGGTTTCGTGCACTCCTAGCATTGCTCTGTGCTAAGCTCGTCGGATAGTCATGGGTTCTTCCTCCTCTTCCTTATAAGCACACACCGCACTACGCGAAAAAGAGTTTTAAGTGTACTTTCTGTAAATTACTGGTTCAAACAACAAGGATGTAATCGGACTCAAAATCATACGGACGGACGGGGGTTATTAAAGCTGGTCAATATAAACATGAGAAGTAAGGGTGGCTTGGTGTTGTTCGCCCCCTTTTCTTTAACCTCCCTAACATGATAACGCGTAAGAATAGATTGACGGTTATCCCTTAATCAAAGTTTATTCAAAATTCACATGTTTCTTTTTAAGTTAAATTCATATTGCGGCAGCATCGCGTTCTTGCACTGAATTTTATCTAAACATATTAAAAAATGCAAATTTTCTATATCAAAATATTTAAAGATCCAATCATATCGGCCAATCGGCTCGAGAACGACATGAGATACTTTTAAGTGGAATCGTCTTATAATTTACATCTTTAGAACTATATACCTAATTTAGGTTTTCTTTTCATTTAACTCCTAATTCGTAAGCTTTATATTTTTTATTTAATTAAGATATAGAAGTTAAGGTTGCGAAATATTTTCTTCTTTTCGATTCACATTATTTGTTCTTTCCTTGACCTTTTATTTCTATATCTATTTTATTCTCATTTATCTTTTATGGCACACGCACAAAATTAATATAATATCAAATCAGGTTCAGAAGTTAAAAGGAAATAGGTTTCTCACTTACTCAAAAATCCGGCGAAGCAGGTTCGGTGGGCCCATCGAAGACGCTGTGCTAGGATGTTTAATCAAAACTAATTGTTCTTAATTTCTGACAAAAGAATTAAATTAGTGGTGCTCTTCAGCCATTTTTAAATTCGATTTAAGATTCACAAAAATTGGGCAAGCAGGCTCGGTGAAAGAATGAGAATTCCAATATCATTACTCTATTAAATTTAAATCTCGAGTTTACAAGTGTCTCGACAAAGCGAAAATCAAAGAAAGACTGCAGCACACGTCTAACCACTCGATCAGCAACTTCTCTGCAGATGGCAATGCCTCCTTATGGCATCCTCCTCAAATTCTCCTAATCAGCTCCTCACATACGAAGGGATACGCGTCCTTGCATGCCAGACGGCAGGTCTGTCCTCTCGTTGTTCAACGCCTTCCGCAATTAGCACTTCAAATGTCTCAAGTGGCTGCTTCCTCGATGCCGCTCGGTAAACGTGGCATCCTTCAGGGATAAAGTCCACCTGTGTCGGTGACTCACATCGCCTTGCCGATCGCTGCCCCAAATGTTGCCGAACCCACGCGGTTTTGCTGTCGCCGCGTATGGGATGGGTTGGCTGAGTAGAGCTAGCGAATCGGTTTGAGGTTAAGTCGGAACCTCCATGAGGCACGCGGCTGTCGCGGCCAAAATGTCGCACTCGCGATCAAAAACGGCACGCGGCAGCGGGCGGAAAATGCCTAAATGTAGCAAGTGGCACGCGGCAGCGGGCAGAAAATGCGGCCACAGTGGCGCTGACACTCGCTTCTCTTCTTCTTCTCTGCTCGGCGGCTTAAGCGGCTTTTTGCGCGACGTCAGCAGCGCTGCCTCGGCAGGTTTGGGTCTCACGTAACGCTCTCTGCGCCTCGCCGAGATTACTCCCGATCTTGTCCAGAAATTTCGATGAACTTGCTCTGCCGGTGGCCAACGCTCACGAGCTGATATGAATTTGTAGCTCTGGCGCTGCTATGCCGGCTTCGACGGATCTTCCGTCAACCTCTTCCCTATAGAAATAAATTGGCTGCTCTAAAACACTTTTCACTTGCACTTGCACTAAAATATTCACCTCTTGTTGAGGGGTAGAATCTCTCGAAAACTCCTCCTGCGCCTATTGGCTTGTTTTGTTGGCCGCAACAACACTTAAAAAATATCGGCCGCGCGGTATGATTGTTCTTATTGTGACGATCAGCAGCTGTTTGCATGCGAACGATTTGGGATCACAAAAGAAATGAGCGAGAACTCTGTCGCGAGAAGTTGGCTGTGCGCTGCGGCGTTGCCAAACTTCACCTAAGGGAGTACTTCCAGGCTCTCTTCTCCTTTTTCGTCTTCATACGCATTCGGTGCACACGAGAAAGAGTAATCACTATACAAATAGGCTGTATGCGGGAACGGTGCGGAACTTCTTGTCGCTCGCGCTCTCTGCTATACCCTACGCTATCGCGGTGGTCATATGCGGATTTAAACATTATTTAAATTTATTTATTTTAAATATTTTCGTTTGTGACTGGCTACCACAATTCATAAAACTTCGGTTACTTTAAGATTACGTCATTTTAACTCAACTTTAAAAATATCATCGAAATCGGATCAAGAATTCTTTTAGTTTTCATAAGAAGAATCGGAAAATAGTGTTGTTTCTACCGTTAATTGTACAAAAAATTGATTATAAAAACTATACACGGTTCAAAATTTTATTTTGAGATGGTTCTTACCCAAATGACAATATTTAATTCATTTTATTTAATATTTATCAGTTAGCATGAGTATACAGACATTATTAAAACTTTTCAATAGGCATTTTCATACAAAATGTGGTGATTTTTTAATTCAAATATCACGAAATGTGGTTATGTGTGGTATTATTATTATAATTATTACTAGGGCCTTGTTGGACTGCGACCAGGTGTTAGGTCTTTTGTGCCGGCCTGTAGGATTAGGGTAAAGCCCCTATATCTAGGCTTCTAATGAAAGTAAGCAATTTGGTAGGGTCTATTTATTTCCAAATCCTGTAGGGGGGAATAAGTTCACCTCCTAGATCTGCATGTGTCGATTTCTGAAAGTTGCAGTGACCCGTTAGGTAACCTGTTAGAGTGCGAATTTCACTCTTTGGTAGGTAGATGATGCGTTTTGATCGCGTCATCTGGGGGACGAGAAATTGTTTGGCTTGTCTCAACCCTGCACTGTCGGTCCAGTGACGGTTTATCTCCGCTTCCTCCCATTTCCTGAGTAGTTCTCTTGTGTGTCCTTTCGATAGTCCACAGAACGGCTCAGGGCCGATAAAAGGTGTCATCGCCCCGCGTTTAGCTAAGGAGTCTGCCACATCGTTTCCTGTATGGCCTTCATGCCCTGGTATCCAACCCACCGTTAGGGTGTTTTTGGAGGCAAGGGCATTCAGCTGTTGGAAACAGGTCTCTACACGTCCAGACGAGATCGTGAAGGAACTCAGCGCTATGAGCGCTGCCTGACTATCCGAGAAGATGTAAATCCGTGCGCATTTTCCTGCGAAGGCATTCACGTGCACAGATTTCTATGGCGTGAATCTCTGCTTGGAAAATGGTGGGCGACTTTCCCATGGCTATGGATTTGTTGAACCTTGGTCCGAAAATACCAGCCCCGGTGTCACCGTTTTCCAGTTTTGACCCATCAGTGTACCATGTTTGTGATCCACTGGGTAGAGATATTGATTGTGTTTTCCATTCATTCCTAGTATATAGGACTACAGAGAAGTTTCTGTGGAGAACAAGTCTTGGTTTCTGATCGTCAGTTACGCGCAGAATGGGATCATTTATTAGGGGTTCAATGACCCTAAGATGTCCGGTAAGATCACCGCTTTTGATATTGGTGATGTTTTGAAGGCGAAGTGCCCCCAGGCAGGCCTCCTTTTTCAATGTAATTGGTAAAGGGGGTATGCCAGTTATGACTCCTAGTGCTGCAGTGGGGCATGTCCGGATGGCTCCAGTGATGCCTATGCAGACCAGTCGTTGTAGTTTGGTAAGTGCAGCCGCAGCTGTCCTCTGGGTAGATTTCGTCCACCAAGCAAGAGATGCATAGGTTAAGATCGGTTTTACCACAGTGTTAAAAGACCAGTAGATCATTTTGGGACTTAGGCCCCATGTTCTGCCGTAGAGCCTGTTATACGCAAAGTGTGCTCGAATGGCTTTGTTTATGGTCTTTTCCAGGTGTGCATTCCAGTTGAGCTTGGAGTCAAGTGTGACTCCTAAGTAGTTGGCCTCAACCGAAAAGTCAATGATAGACCCATTTAGGGATGGTCTTTTTAGGGAGAGAGACCTTTTCCTGGTAAATGGGACTAAGACTGTTTTTGATGGGTTTATGGACAGTCCTTTGTCCTGGCACCATCTGTTGGCTATATCAAGGGCTTGCTCCATGCGGACCGAGATGGTTTGCTCATGCCAGCCCACTATATAGATGACTAGATCATCAGCGTAGCCTTGAGTGGGGAAACCTGAATTGTTGAGCTCAGAAAGTAGCTCGTCATTGACCAGAGTCCACAAGAGGGGAGAAAGTACTCCCCCTTGAGGGCACCCCCTTGTGGCTGTGATTGAGGTCATGGTTCCTCCAAGGTCTACAGTTATGATTCTGGATTTAAGCATTTCCAGAATCCACCTAATAATAGGTGTGGAGACATTCTTGCGTACAAGAGAGGCACGTATAGCCTCATATGACGTGTTGTCGAAAGCTCCTGAGATGTCTAAGAAGGCACCTAGTGCTATCTGTTGAGCGCCAATGGCCTTTTCAATGGTTGTTGTAAGGCTATGTATGGCGGTCTCAGTTGATTTACCAGCTTGATACGCATATTGGTACTTGTTTAGGGGATGTTGCTTGAGATTCACCTCCCTGATGTGCTGGTCGATTATCTTCTCCATGGTTTTGAGGAAGAAGGAGCTAAGGCTAATCGGTCTATATGATTTAGGCAATTGGGAGTCTTTCTTCCCTACCATTGGGATAAACACAACTTTTACTTTAGCCCAGTTGCTTGGTATGTGTCCAAGCATGAGACTGGCTCGAAATAGACGGACCAGGGGGAGTGCGATTAGGTGCAGTCCCCGCTGCAACAAGCATGGATAGATCCCATCTGGTCCGGGTGATTTGTATGGGCTGAAATTTTGTAGTGCCCATTTTACGCTATTTTGATGAAACAGGGCATGTTTCCAATGCGTTCTGAGCGATAGGGGGGTTCCGCTCTATCGGCCCCATTAGAGTCTGCCACCATAGTTACGTGCAGGTGCGGGCACTCTCCAGTCTCAGAGAGGTAGGTTGGTGCCTCACGCTCTGAGATGGGTTGCTCCACAGCCACACACCCAGGAAAGTGAGTAGCCAGGAGTAGACTGCTCGTCTCCTTTGGGTTGTTTGTGCGTGTTCCATCCGGCTTTTTCAGCGTGCAGGTGCCGTTTGAGTGGTCTTTGGAGAGGGCTTTTTGTAGCCTAACAGCTTCCGGGAGAGATGAGATCTGCCCGCAGTGTTGACGCCACGTAGCCCGTTTTGACCTTCTCAGCTCTTTGTTGTAGAGCGTTAAAGCAGTTGTGTAGGAGTCTCATGAGGCCCTCCCACTCCTCGCTTTATTGAAGAGCCTGCGCGCAGCCTTTTTGAGATCGCCAAGGCTTTTGTTCCACAAGGGAACCGTGCTTTCGGTCTTGCGTACCTTTTGGTCGCAGCTGGCGTGATATGCTAGTTTAACATTTCTGTGAAGCACAGTAGCTTCACGCTCTAACTCGTCTATGGATGTAATTGGACGGGTTGAGCAGTCTCTGGTTTGCTCAAGTTCAAAACAGAAGAGATCCCAGTTGGTTTTCCTGGGATTTCTGGTGACTAGGTCACATTGCAAGGCACATCCTATGTCAAATCTAATGTGTTGGTGATCTGACATAGTGATCTCATTTGCAACGTGCTAGTTTGAGACAACGGACAACATATGTGTGCTACAGAGAGTCAGGTCAAGGACTTCCTCTCTAATGGCATTAATAAATGTGGGTTCGCTACCTTGGTTTAGTAATCCTATGTTATTACTAATAATGTATTCAAGAAGGTACTCATCCCTCTTGTTGATGTCACTGCTCCCCCATACCGTATGGTGCGCATTGGCATCACAGGCGATGATCCATCTGAGCCGGTTTCTCTGGCAGTGCTCAATCAGGGCACAAGTAGCCGCCGTAGGCACCTCCTCCGAGTCGCCGGGTAGATAGGCGGAGGCCAACACTGCCTCCTGCTCGCCGTGGGCGGTGGGTATTTTAACCCAAACCGCCACCAGGTCCTCAGTTATGAACTGTGAGAGGGGAACAAATGTTAGGTTTTCGTTTATTAACAACGCCGATCTAGGGCGAGGTTGGTTATTTGCATACAGCAACTTACCGGATGGGGTGCTAAGCCCCAGGACACGTCCTGCATTTATCCAGGGCTCCTGGATGAAAGCTATATGTCCATTGTAGCGAACCTCTCGCAAAGTACATCTGATGCGGCCTTTGCGTGGTGGAGGTTCGCTTGGAGACATCGGAGGTGTCTCCTGGTGTTAAGGGGAGGGGGGAGAGGCGGGGAGGACATTAGTCCGCCCTCTTGCGGTTGGTGCCTAGAAGTGTTTCCTCCTCCTGGGTGCGCCTCGCACTCTTGGGTACGCGCCCGGTGCCTCGTGTGGTGCGCCCGGTTCCGCGCGTGATGCGCCCATGGAGTGGGGGGCGCAGGAACTTCCGCAGTACTGCGGGCTCCTGGGCCATCGCGGTGGCCTGTGGTGTCGCAGCAGCCATAGCAGGGGCACTGGCAGTAGAGCAGGTGGGCTTCTCCGCTGCGGGAACGTGAGCCACTGCCTGTCTTTTTGCCTGCGTGTCGGCCTTTGGCTTAAGGGTAGCCTTGCCAAACGCGAAGTTTAGGCTATGCCCTAGCTCTTTCAGCCGATTGGCCGAGACTGGGTCCAGCGCGATTGTTATGATCGCCGTGTTCTGCCTTGATTCGCGGTGGAAGACGCGCTAGTCTCCCACGCTTAGGCCACTGTTTTGGCCTTCAATCAGGTCCAGAACCTCCGACGTTTTCATATCCGCATTAGGGAGCGGAAAGTAGCCGATGTAGACATCGGCACGTGGAGCCTCTGTCTCGGGGACTACTTTAATGTGGGCGTCCTTCCACAACCGAAGCTTGGGCACCTCGGTGCTCAGCCACTCGGCTGTCTTTGCGTCACCACATGTTACGGCCATCCAGCCTGGTCGGAAGGTGCAGCCAGAAAACAGCGGCTTCGTAGAGCCGTGTTTCAGGGCCATCACCCTCGACAGAATGGCGGATTGCACCGTCTTTAGCTGCTCCGTCGTGAGCAGACTTCACTACTCGCGTGAGGTGAGTGCCACCCAGTTCGGCCACTTTCGTCCTACTCGTGAGCATAGCACCTATCCATTCTCTGGTGCATTTCTCAACACCTATCGAGCTGAGGGAGCCCAGGATGGGTTCGGCGTTCACGTTATTGAACGCACCTTCTATATCTAAGAAGGCGGCCATCGTGTATTCTTTGTAGTTCAGAGCTTTCTCGACGTGACTCACCACTTCATGCAGTGCTGTCTCGGTCGATCGACCCTTTCGGTATGCGTGTTGAGCATCCGATAGGTGATCTCCCTCCGCCTTGTCTCTTATGTATATGTCCATTAGCCTTTCCATCATCTTCAGGATGAAGGATGTTAGGCTGATTGGTCTATAATCCTTAGCTAGGATGTGACCCCTCCTGCCCGGCTTTGGTATAAATAACACTTTAGCTTTCCTCCATAAGAGCGGTATGTGACTCAGGTTCATGCTTGCTTCATAGATGGCTTTAAACCACCTACTGATGCTTTCTATTGCTGCCTGTAGCATCGCCGGATTGATACCGTCGGTGCCCGGGCTTTCATATTTGTCGAAGGAGTTTATCGCCCATTGTATCTTTTCAATGGTGGTAATGTCTCCAATTGACGTGAAATTCTGTTCGGTTCTAGGTCTCCCCGGGTCCGAGGTTACCCGCACATTCCCTGGGAAGTGCGTGTCTGCCAGTACCTCTAGGGATTCTTCGACTGACGATGTTGACGTACCGTCAGGTTTGTTAATTAGGGATGGGCTTGTGTGCCCTTTAGCAAGGATCTTACTTAGCCTTGCCGTATCCTTTATGTCTTCTAAAGCTTCACAGTAACTTTTCCAAGATTCTTTCTTGGCTTCGTATACTGCTTTTTTGTATTGTTTTTGTACTACTTTGTAAGGTGCCCATTCTTTGGACACAAAACATATATTGAAGGACTTTCGTGCTCTCTTTCTGAGGTCACTCAGTTCCTTGGTCCACCATGGTGGATACTGTTTCTTTGAATACGACACCTTGCATGTCTCATTGTAGGCGTTGTTTAAAATGTTCGTAAGGTCCTCTACTTCTTTATCAAGAGCCTTTGCTGAGGATTGTACTTTAATCCTCCTATTGCTAACCTTTGCGTGGACAATATCACTGAACTTGCCCCAGTTTGTCTTTCGTGGATTGCGTCTAGGTGTCGCTTTGCTGGTCGGCACCGATAACTCAAAGAATATGTACCTGTGATCGGAAAAGGAATGTTGAAGCGACACATTCCAGTTCTCTACTGTATACCGGCTGTGTTCTACGAGTAAGGTGAGATCTAGCACCTCCTCCCACCCCCTGAAAGACCTCCGTGATTGGAAATATAGAGGTCGGTGTATTCCCTTTGTTACATATTGTAACGTTACGGCATATAATATGATCAAAGAGTGACTCACCTCTATCATTTGTCTCGGAACTTCCCCAGAGCGTGTGTCTCGCGTTCGCGTCGCACCCGGTCACCAGGGTTGTCTTCGTATCTTAAGCCCATTGCAACAGCTTGACCACCGGTTCTGGCGGAGCCGGATCGTCATGGGCCATGTATGCCGAGGAGATTAGCACTCCTGTCCCATCCGTTGTCACGAATCTGGCAACTGCTAGATCCGATGTACTGAGATTAGAACAGAGAAAAGCGTTAAAATGATTCTTTATTACTATACATGCTCTCGGTCTACCTGTCGAGTTTGTGTACAGTAGTGTATATCCAGGTAGTGTCAGACCAGAAACTTGCTCGTTCCTGGTCCATGGTTCTTGTAGTAGCGCAATGTCGATATCCTTCTCCCTTAGAAAGATAGACAAATTAGCTGAAGCGTGCGAGCTGCGCTTCAAGTTAATTTGCACTACTTTCGGCATTGGTGTTCGTCGGTGTGGAGTTGGGCGACTTGTCGTCGATGATCAGGTCATCCAACAACTTGTTCGTGTCGTCCACCTCCTCCAGTAGCTCATCCGGTTCGGCTAGGAAGACCTTGATCTTGGCCTCCTGATGCCGTACCGGATTTTGTAGTCGTCCTTTTTGCAATTTAAGAATTGTGATAATTTCCGAACTTTTTCTCTGTCCGATTGCGGCCAAAATCACATTACTTGGTTAACTTTTAAAAATTGGGTTTTGGCCAACAAAAGTGGTCGGTTGAACCATACGTAGTAAGCTTCCCAAATTGTATTCTGAAAGTCTCTCGTTTGCATTCCAGGTTTTTATATTCACAGAAACCGGGTTTACGCCAGAGATTCTGAGCTTGGAAGTTTTTCCTGAAGTGTTCATGAAATATCGTCTGAATTGCCCAATCAGATGTGGGGGTGGTGTCCTCATTACGGTTGACTCCAGTCTCTTGTATGAATTACTCAATTTCTCAATTTGCAACGATGTTGAGTTTTTTTGGTCCGATCTATACCTGTGCGTGCACTTATATGGCTGATGCTGTGAATACTTTTAAAAGAGCCTTGAATGAATGTTTAACCAAATGTGTTATACCATCCGTCAACCTCGAATAAGTCTCTTTGGTTTACTAAATAGTTAAGTCTGTGAGGATCGGACCGGCCCTCACAAATAAATAATATAAATAAATACATATAAATAATAATATAATAATAGAAACAACTAATATAAATAAACATAAATAGTTCATAAGCAATAACACAGATAAATAGAAATAAATAATATAGCTAAATAAATACGTATAAATATCAATAATATAAATAATACTATTGATATTTATACGTATTTAAGTATTAATGTGGGAGAGATATTTCCACGAACACGCATATGAACATTGACGACGCTCTGGACAACGAAAAGCAAAGACGAAATACATGGAAATAGAAGTTGAAGTCGACGATCAATATAATTCGAGGAAATAGAAAACAGAAGTCGACGATCGCAATGATTCGGGGAAAAAGAGAAGTTGAACCACTAGAAACTGCGACGTATATCAACGATTCCGGGAAGGCAGCGACTGATCCCAATAAAAGCAGCGAGAACGCAGACGGCGAGGAGCAGTTCGTGACGAGAGCCGACAGAGGACGGTTAGAGTATTCGACGAGAAAAGAAGACGTAAACGACGCGGAGACAATGTATTTTCTAACATTAAATAGATGTTAACTTAAAACTAAACTTAATTAAAACATTAATATTATCTTAATAAATAAAACCCCACATTTTGGGAGCTCGTCCGGGAAGAAAAAACCAACAAAAAAGTGAAAAACGTATAGAAAAGTGAACGACGACAAAATACAAAAACGACGAAAAAATATAAAATTTTGTTTATAAATTCAACGAAAAATGGCGTGTTTAAAAGACTTAATAGCTAATAATATAAAAAACGCTTCGAAAGCAGCTATTTGCGCATTACACAAGTTCGTTTTCGAGGAAGAGGGAGAATCGCAAGCGTCTGCGAGAATTTACTGGTTTCCAATACGACGAAAATGCCGCAGCCTACAGACGAAAATGCACGTACATTGATGAACATTTAAACGAGAGGGATCTTACATCATGTAACGACCCTCTTTCGGGCTGCGTGGCTTAGCTCGCCGGGGTCGTGAGTTACACAAATTTGTGCGTGCCGTTTCGCTGAGTCCCACAAGTAACCAGTAAGAAGAAAGGTGAAAGTTCGGTTTTATTTATTTATTTATTACGATTGTGTTGTTCCTGGGGAAGAAGTGGCGACTCCGCGGCTGGCGCGATATAGTCGGCGTGCGGATACCCTGTAGTGCGGGCGACTTTGCGACTGGCGCGATGTAGTCGGCTTGAGGATACCCTGTAGTGTAGGGTCGTGCGACTTCGCGACTGGCGCGGTCGGCTTGTGGATACCCTGTAATGTAGGGTCGTGCGACTTCGCGACTGGCGCGGTCGGCTTGTGGATACCCTGTAATGTAGGGTCGTGCGACTTCGCGACTGGCGCGGTCGGCTTGTGGATACCCTGTAATGTAGGGTCGTGCGACTTCGCGACTGGCGCGGTCGGCTTGTGGTTACCCTGTGATGTAGGGTGTGCGACTTCGCGACTGGCGCGGTCGGCTTGTAGATACCCTGTAGTGTAGGGTCGTGCGACTTCGCGACTGGCGCGGTCGGCTTGTGGATACCCTGTAATGTAGGGTCGTGCGACTTCGCGACTGGCGCGGTCGGCTTGTGGATACCCTGTAATGTAGGGTCGTGCGACTTCGCGACTGGCGCGGTCGGCTTGTGGATAACCTGTAATAAGTGGTCTTCGGGGTGAGGCGTGTGATCCAAGCGGGCTGGCCGCGGTTAGGGTCACGACGGTCGAGTCCGGGTGACGCTATGTCGTAATGACGATCGTCGGGCCTATGCTCGCACCGTTGTTCTATCCTCCTAATGCCCTCGATTTCCTCCCTCCTCGGGGTCCGCTAGCAAGAGCTAGACCGTGGCCCCATGTCTGTGCTAATCCGCTCGAGTTCGGTTGCAGGAACCTTACTCCGCTACCCTGTTCTCATCAAGATCTGCTAGCAAGAGCTAAACCTTGGGCCCCTTCCTATTCTGTGGCATGAGTTCGGTTACAGGAACCTTGCTCCGCTACCCTGGTCCACTTCAAGATCCGCTAGCAGGAGCTGAACCTTGGCCCACGTCTATGATACTGTTGGGAGTTTCGGCTACAAGAGCCTTGCTCCACTATTATTATCTACTTGTTAACTTACCCAGGTGTTGTCTGCTCGGCTGCTCGCAAGAAGTGACCTTGCCCTGAGTTGTGTCTCGCCTTTTATAGGCCGCGATCAGCTGTGTTTCCCCGATCGATATTCGATTTTTATCGATAGGCACCAGGGTTGCCATATCGTTGGGTACGGCCGATAACTATCAGCTGTTCAGGGCTGGTGCCTCTGTCGGTGGGGTGTTGCCAGATGGCGTACTCGCGCCCCTTTATTTATTACTACTAATAATAGCAATTCATAATAATCCCAATTCATAATAATAACGGTGGCCGTAAATAATAATACTCATAATAAGCGACTAATAATAATAATAGTATAGTAATAGTATAATAGTATAGTAATCAGTAATAATAGTAATAAGAAATGCGGCGCGGGGCGTCGCAATCAATATGCGTAGTTCTCGGAATAAATCATGATGTAGAATACGCACCAGGGCACATATTTCGGAATTTGCAAAACGGCAACCTTCTCGCCTACGACGAAAATGGACAAAATGATGAATCAGACGAGGAGAGCGAGAACGACGAAGACAACAAATCGGAAGAAGAAAACCAAATCGACGAAGGAAACAGTGCTCACGGGATAGGCAGAGACCGGAGGAATACACAAGATGAGACACCACGTTTTGCCATTAGTTTTCGGGACATAGAGGAGTCAATAAAACAATTCGATGGCGGTGATGAAACTCCAATAGAGGTGTGGATAAGCGACTTTGAAGATCAAGCCTTGCTTATGGGATGGAACGAACTCCAAAAATTAATTTTTGCTAAAAAGTCGTTAAAGGGTGTCGCAAAACTCTTTGTTTTAAGTGAGAAACGGCTAAATTCGTGGAATTCGTTGAAAAAGTCTCTTTTGAGTGAGTTCAAGTCGACAGTGAGCAGCAAACAGATACACAAACAACTCGGAGAGAGCAAGCGACGTGCGAACGAGAACGCGCAAGAATATTTGTACCGGATGAAAGACATTGCATCACGAGGAAAAGTCGAAGAAGAAGCACTTATTCAATACGTGATCGACGGTATTGACGAACTTTCGCTAAACAAATCCGTTTTGTATGGTGCAAGAAATTTATCTGACTTTAAACGAAAGCTAAAGGATTACGAAATTATAAATGTTCAATCGAAGAAATCGCAGCCAAGGTACAGTGATGCAAAGATTGACAAAAAAGAGATTGTTTGCTACAACTGCGGTGAAAAGGGACATCTTGCTAATAGCTGTAACAATAAAGAGAAAGGAAGAAAGTGTTTCAAGTGCCACGAATTTGGACATATTTCGAAGAATTGTTCACAAGACGAAAAAAGTGTCAAAGAATATGAACCAAACACTCGAGTTTTGAAAGAATACGGTGATTTAACGAGCAAGATCGTTTCGATTAAAAACCAGCATTGCATCGCGTTGTTTGATACTGGCAGCAAATTTAATATTTTGCGGGAAGACCTATTCAACAAATTGTGTTTACCAAAGTTAGAGGAGTGCAGTGTTTATTTGATTGGATTTGGAAAAGATCACAATTCGAATAAAATCAAGCCGATCGGACAATGTAATCAAAAAGTGTGGATCGATGACAATGACTACGATTTAAATTTCCTTATAGTTCCACTCTACTGTATGGACACGCAAATGATTATCGGGGAGCAATTATGCTTGCATGCTGAAATTTCTTTTGGACCGAACGGGTTGCGCGTACGAAAACTTCAGGATGAACAGCCGGAAACAAATTTTATGAAAATTGACGCAGTAACGAAAAACGATGAATTTGACATTAACGAATCAGCCAGTGAGGATGCAAAAAACGAAGTGCGTGAACTTGTAATAAATAATATTCCTCGAAAATCGCAATCAACAAACATTGAAATGAAGATAATTCAGAAAGACGAATCGCCAATATTTTCGCGTCCGCGTAGATTCGCTTTCGCTGAAAGTCGTGTTGTTGACGAACAAATCGAACAGTGGCTAACTAGAGGAATAATTGAAGAATCAGACTCCGAATTTACAAGCTCTGTTGTGCTCGCGAGGAAAAGTGAAGATTCGCAACGACCCTGCGTAGACTTCAGGCGTATAAAATTGCAAGCCGAAAACAAAAAGACGTATAACTTACGACGTAAACCTGCACGAATGTACAACGTTGGCGACCTAGTAGCCATTAAACGTACACAGTTTGGCGGCGGACTCAAATTAAAACCAAAATATTTGGGCCCGTATGAAATCACCAAAGTAAAGCACAACAATGCGTACGATGTTCAAAAAATTGGAAATTCGGACGGCCCAAAAAATTCATCAACTTGTGCTGAATATATGAAGTCATGGCCTATTCATGATGCAAATGATGTAAACGACTCCGAAACGATGTAAAAACTCGACGAGAACAACGGCTATACGACAAGGATTTTCACGGCGATAACAATAACGACGGCGAAACGAAAAGAAAATACGGCGACAAGGAGAACGGCATGACGAATAAAGACGGCGAAACGACAAGAAAATACGGCAACAACGGCATAACGATTAAAGACGGTGAAAAAGAGGACAAAATCACCAAAAAAAAGACGAAAAACGATGTATAGACGAGGGCAAAAAAAAAAATAACGACGTTTGGCAGAGCCCTGTGCCGAAAAATAATGACGAAAAAAGATGTAAAAACGACGACGAGAGAAAACCTATGAAGAAGACAACCAAGCGATGAAAACGACGACGAATAAGATGACGACGAAACATTCGAGACGAATGTTTAGTCAGGATGGCCGAATGTGGGAGAGATATTTCCACGAACACGCATATGAACATTGACGACGCTCTGGACAACGAAAAGCAAAGACGAAATACATGGAAATAGAAGTTGAAGTCGACGATCAATATAATTCGAGGAAATAGAAAACAGAAGTCGACGATCGCAATGATTCGGGGAAAAAGAGAAGTTGAACCACTAGAAACTGCGACGTATATCAACGATTCCGGGAAGGCAGCGACTGATCCCAATAAAAGCAGCGAGAACGCAGACGGCGAGGAGCAGTTCGTGACGAGAGCCGACAGAGGACGGTTAGAGTATTCGACGAGAAAAGAAGACGTAAACGACGCGGAGACAATGTATTTTCTAACATTAAATAGATGTTAACTTAAAACTAAACTTAATTAAAACATTAATATTATCTTAATAAATAAAACCCCACATAAATATAATATAAATAATAATATAAATAATAATATAATAATAGAAATAACGAATATAAATAAACATAAATAGTTCATAAGCAATAACACAGATAAATAGAGATAAATAATATAGCTAAATAAATACGTATAAATATCAATAATATAAATAATACTAAATAAATGTAAATAACGAATATAAATAAATACAAACCATAACCTAAATAAATAACCAATATAAATAACAATAGAAATAATAAAATTAATAATATAAATAATATAATAATATCACAATAATAAATACCTGTAAATAATAATACAAATCATAATAATAAATACCTGTAGATAATAATACAAATCCTATTAATAAATACCTGCAAATAAATAATAATAAGTAATAACAATAAAATATATATATTCCTAGTTCTGTAAGAGATAGATATTAAGGGGGTCTTCTACCTTCGCGCTCAAATTTGGGGCCTATTTTTCAAGGATGGATTGCAAAAAAACTTTACAAGATATCCGAACAAAATTTTTTTTATTTGATTAATTAATGCTAGAACTTGAAAAAAAACACGTGAATTTATCATAAAATTTGCCATTGGCGCGTCGTTGAATAAACCACTGCCGGCGCGACAGAGTCAAACGGCTGGCAAGAAATCTCAGCTTCAGAACTTAACTTAATTTTAAGAACGTCGATTAGGTCTAGACACAAGATTTTTTTAATATTTGCAAATTTCACAAAATGGCAGCGATTTGAAAAAAAGTTTCATTTTTTTACCATGTACTTCAATCTAAAAATGACTGTAAAAATTTGGAAAAAAGCTTGTGTCTAGACCTAGCGAGATGTTTTGTGAATAAGTAACGCTTTACAGATCTAGGATATCTTCTATGGTTTCGTCAAAATTGTGCCAAAACTTTTGAAAAACACTTATTTCGGGAAAACGAAAACGAAAACGAAATTAGATTAAGGCTACGGTAGCCACACCCGATATGATAGTTATAGAATTATCATCACCAACCCGAGTTCGCTCCGTTAGCCTGGAAGGCTCGCATACACAGACACACACACACCAGCACACGGAGCAAAAAAAAACTACTCCAGGTGGCAGCCACAAAAGTGGAAATCCACCCTTGGGAACCCCCACGGCTAGAGCAAGGCTTCTGGAGGCCCTACCAATCTTTCCAACACACCCTTTCGAGGCGGTGGCTGACTTGGCCGCCTCGCTAGGTAATGCACCAAGCCAGAAGGGACCAGGCAAGGCAGATGCGTCTGCTTTTCGGAAGAGCAGCCTGATGGCTCGTTCTCCACCCCTCGCGCCACCCCCCGCGCCGGAGAGGAGTGGAACCGGTGAGCCCACCGACTCGGCCAAGAGGGGTAGAGACCCGGCCAGGCCGGTGAGCAACGCTAGGAGCACGCTTCCGAAAAGAAGCAAGGCTGCTCAAGAGGAGCCCTCCTCCGACGTCGACGAGGAGAGGGAGAAAGAGCTCACGTGTGCCGAGAGTCTCAAAGCTCGGTAAGCTGCTGGACGATCTCCACAGTCTGGTGTACGAGAAGCAGGTGCGCAACATGGAAATGAAGGGAATCCGGCATCGAGCAGTTGGCCGTAAATACCGGGAAATCCGAGAAACCTGGCGGCCTGGAGAGCATTTGCTGCAAATGCGCCCAGAGCTTATTTGGTGGAAAGTCCCGCGTCAGCAAGGAGCAGCAGACGGCGGCAGTCCTGAAGAAGGACCGGTCAACTCAGACGGACCCGTCAGCCAGAAGGCGTAGTCGGGTGTGGCGAAGCCCCCAGGCAGCCGCGGCCAGTACAGCCCACAGCACCTAGAAACGGTGCCAGGACAGCGCGGACAGCTCCTCCAAAGCGGCCTGCTCCCCCAAAGCGGCCACTGACGGAGGACTCCAAGGTCAGCGTATTTGTAATAAGGAACCTGAACCCCATTGCGACGGAGAGCGAGATCTAAGCCGCCTTTACGACGCAATACCAGCTGAGTGAAAGAGCAGTCAAGGTCCGGAGCCTCCGCCCCGGCTACGGGGAGTCGAAAACGGCGGTTATCAGCCTGCCGTGCTCGATGACAAGCGAGGTGCGGAAGCGGGGCGAGATCCGCATAGGATGGACGAGGTGCAGGGTGCGGGAGCGCGAGGGTCCCCCTCGTTGCTTCCGATGCCTAGAGCTCGGGCACATTGCCGTTAGGTGCAGGAGCCTGGTGGATAGGAGAAGCTGCTGCATTAAGTGTGGCAAGGAAGTGCATAAGGCAGGCGCCTGCAGCAAGACGCCAACAGGTCAACCTGGCAGAGGAGTCAACCAACGACCCGGCAGCAATAGCAGCCCGGTCAGGAACGGCGGTGCTGACCCCCCAGGACGACATGCAGCTGATTCAGCTCAACCTGAATCACTGCAGAGCGGCGCAGGACTTGCTGCTCCAGACGGTTCGCGAGGTAGCAGCAGATGTCGCTATCCTTAGCGGGCCCTACAGGACGAGGGAAGGAGCGGAGTGGGCCAAGGACCGCACTGGCAAGGCGTCCCTATGGCTTTGCGGCGACAGCCAACGGCGGATGTCCAGCATCCGGGCAGCTGACGGCTTCGTGAGGGCAAAGGTAGATGGCTACTGGCTATATAGCTGCTACCTGGCGCCAGGCTTTCCGCTGGAAGCGTTTTGCCGGATCATGGACGAACTGAGCTGTGATCTTCGTGGGAGGTCCAACGTGGTAGTCGGAGGCGATTTTTTAATGCCTGGGCGCAGGAGTGGGGATCCACCTCAACTAATGCCAGGGGACGGGCTGTCCTGGAGGCGCTCGCCTCGTGCTACTGAACGACGAAGCAAGACACACTTTAGTCAGAGCTGGAGCGGCCTCGTTCATAGACCTGACGTTTGTGAGCGCTGCAATTGCCCATAATGCCATATGGGGAGTTGGCGACGCTTACACAGGAAGCGACCATAAGGCGATCCTGTGCTCAGTTGGCGAGCCTGCGAGAGATGCGCGATCGATACCGCAACCCGGCAAGGCGTACAACCCGGACACGTTGTGCACCCAGGCGTTCACCAGTGCCCTGGAGGGCATGGCTGTCGTAGCGGCGGACGGAGCCAACGAAATGGCGAACCAGATGGCCGCAGACCTAGAGCGTGCTTGCGACCAGAGCATTCGGCGGAGGGGGGCGTGTCGGAGGAACCAGAGACCAATGTACTGGTGGAGTGACGAGATAGCCGACCTTCGGTCCACATGCCTACACGCTCGGCGGCAAGTAACGCGGGCGCGCGGCTCGCCGCGAGTCACCGAGTGCAGCGAGGCCTATAGGGTGGCTAGAAAGGCTCTCAAAACGGCCATAAGGGCCGCGAAGAAGGAGTGCTTCCTGCGCCTTTGCGACGAAGCTGAAAACGATCCCTGGGGAGGTGCCTACAGGATGGTGGTCAAAGGCCTGAAAGCGGGCAGCACAGCCCCGTCCGACCCGGCAGCCCCCGATGGCATAGTGCAGGCACTATTCCCGAAAGGATTACCTGTGACCATGCCGCCGAACGCCCCGACGACCATGCCCCGACGACACCCCGACGACGCCGGCGAGATTTCGGAGGCGGAGGTGATCCGGACGGGGAGAAGCGATAGCTGGCAAGAGGTGGAAAGGCGGTTCCAAGAGCTACTGTCTAGTATTTACACTGGACATAAGGAACGCTTTTAACACCGCCGACTGGAACCGGACGCTGGAGTGCCTCGCTGCCCTGAACATCCCGGGGTACCTGCTGTAGACCGTGAGAAGCTTCTTCAGCGAGAGGGTGCTCACGGTGGACACGGACATGGGTTCCAGGGTATACGAAGTCTCCGCCGGAGTCCCGCAGGGCTCCGTGCTGGGGCCCCTACTCTGGAACACCATGTACGACGGTGTTCTGCGGCTCCCAATGACCAGCGACACCACGGTCGTGGGCTTCGCAGACGACATTGCCGTGGACGTAGTTGCAAAGGAGCGCACTGCAGCGGAGGAGAAGGCGAACGTAGCGATCAAGGCCATCGAGACGTGATTCTGGAGTGCTGGCCTGGAGCTAGCGGCGCAGAAGACCGAGGCGGTCCTGATCTCGAGTCGAAAAGCGGTGGAAACGGCCGAGGTGTGCGTCGGCGGAGCCGTGGTCAAGTTGCAGAGGGCAATTAAATACCTCGGAGTCCTCCTTGACTCTCAGCTCTCCTTTAAGGAGCACCTACAATACGCCCAGAACAAGGCCAGTGGGACGGTCGGAGCCCTCTCCCGCATGCTGCTGAACACCAGAGGGCCAAAGCATACAACCAGGAAGCTGCTGGCGAGCGTCTCACCCCGCATCTACTGTATGCGGCGCCTGTGTGGGCTGAGGCGGTCGGGACAAAGTCCTATATGCGAGGGGTAGAGTCAGCCTACAGACTCTGCGCCTAACGGGTGGCATGCGTATTCCGAACTATTTCGGACGACGCCGTGCTGGTGATAGCTGGCCTAGTGCCACTGAAGGAGCTGGAACGGGAGAAGGCGGACCTTCGCAACGCGTTTCGAGGACACCCCGGACCCGAGGGTGTCTCCAAGGCGGAGCTCAATAGCGACGCCAGATGGAGGAGTTACGTCAGCTGGCAGGCCAGGTGGGACGCCTCTTCCAAAGGCCGTTGGACGCGTAGGCTGATCCCCAGCATTGACGCCTGGATGGAGAGGAAGCACGGGCAGGTGGATTTTTACCTGACCCAAGTGCTGAGTGGGCACGGATGCTTCAGGACCTACCTGAAAAGATTCGGCCACGAGGAGGAGGACGGCTGCCCGGAGTGCGGATCCGGGATAACCGAGGACGCAAAGCACGTCATCTTCGAGTGTCTCCGATTCGACCAGGAGAGGAACGCGCTGGAGGCGGTGGCAGGGACGGCGATCACCGAGGACACGCTGGTGCCGCTGATGCTGGCGGACCCAAGGACGTGTGACGCGGCGGCAGAATTTTCAGCAAAGCTGATGAAGACGCTGAGGTCCCTGGAGAGGACGAGGAACGAGAGGACGGGCTGAGCGGCCTTCCTTCGTGTGAGGCATTGCTTTGCGGCCGAAGCGGGCCCTTGCCCCATCACGCCACTAAATGGCTTGTTCTTTTTATGTTGTTTAGTTTTCCTAGGTTAAATAAATAAAGGAATATAAAACAAAAAAAAAAAAAAAAAAAAAGAAAGGAACAGACGTACTTAAACTAACACTGAGAGAAACTGAAAACTGAACTTACGAAATTATGAAAACTAGAAAATATGCGAAACAAGAAAACCAACTTGCTGAATAAAAATAACGAAAAGTAATATGGGAAATAAAATAAAGGGAAATAAAAATCGAAATGCGCAAGTCTAAAATTATGAAATTATAAAACCACGAGTTGGGAAAACTATGTAATTGCGAAATAAAGGCGAACACACTGAGAGAAATTTATTTGATAATTTGGAAATTATAAAAAGTTGGGAGTTATACAAATTTAGGAAATTATACGAGAAAACCGAAGGAAAGCGAATGCACCGGGAGAGAAAAATTTTGAGAAATAGAACAAAATATAATAATAATGAAATGAAATTTAATAAATTGTTTTTTTTTTTTTTAAATAAAAAGCTGGGAAAACGGAAACGCATGGCAATAAATAGCGGAAAATATATGTTGGGAATAAATGACGGAAAATAATGAAAAATATTGAAACATGAAAAATAAAAAAATATCGAAACTAAATTATTGCGAAGAGAGCTACAGTCGTGCCAGCCGGTTTGGCGGCCCTTCGGACCTTTGAAAAATTTCGGAAATAAATATGAATTCAACTCGGCCGGGCCAGGCACAGCCGGCCGCAGGTAATTATTAGGTCGAACTGTCTAATATTTCTTCTCTCCCCTCCCGGCCTTCCGGCCACAAACATGCTTGAAGGCTAAACTCTGTGTTTTCCTCTGTCGCACCCTATCAACTTATTTTTGAGTGTAACCCGGTGGCTGGCAAATTCCACCTCATGCCAGCCCACCGTCTCATCTCAGCCACATTGTCCCATATCTTTATAAATTTTCTGTAGAGAGACCCTGGCGGGACTGAGTCTCTATCCCAGTCTAAGAAACTACCTCACAAGTCGCCTTAAAAACCAAAAATGTAGGCTATATTTTAAATTGAAAGTACCGGTTCTCAATCAGCCTTATTCAGCATTTATTGGCTCGGGCCAATATTTAACGTGTTGAACGCGCAGTGCTACAATGTTATTTAACTCGCTGCAGGGCCTTGTTCTTTCTGAGCCCAAACAGATTTATAAATGTATTATCACCAAACCGTGAGTCAAGATCATTCAATTGCCGATCTATTCGCGCAGTTGTTTCAAATTCGAATTTCAATGACTCAAATCAGACTTATTCTTATATCATGAACAAATCAAACTTAATTTAATTGAGCCGACGCCCTGTGCAATCCCCTTCTGAAATTATTTACCTTATCCTCGCACTTTCGCTAAATTAGGATGAAATCATTTGTTATTTCACTCCACAAAAATGGTAGGTACGCATCAGATGCAAACAATAGTAGAGGAATCTCTAAGTTGTCGGTCATATTGTGTTGATCAGTTATTTCTACATGTCAGCATGGATTTATGAGGTGAAAATCAAGAACAATTAATGTTTTGGAGCTAATTTTCTTTAAAATTAAAGGCTTCCATAATAACTTTCAGGCAAATGTTATCTATACTGATTTCATTAAAGCATTTGATTCCATGATTCCATTAACCATTTTCTCTCTTCTCGGAAACTCGATTTAAAAAATTAAACAAAAAAAAATCGGAGAAATTAAATTTTAGTTCGGTATTATCTTGTTATTTAGCCAAATTGATTTTAATTTTTTTAATAAATATTTTTGTTTCATATCCAACAGGATCTTATTGTAGAGTTTTTGAGCAATCCTAACAAGAAAAGAATAATATTTACAATAAATGCGGGAGGTCAGCTGTATCCCTCTTTCAATTTTCCTGTGAAGCCACGAACCAAAGTGGCATATTTCATCCGTAATTCTTTGCCACTTAACTTGACGGAGGAAAATATGCTTGAAGTGAGTTGTTACATGTGATATTTTTTTTCTAACGATATTTCATTTTAATAGTCTCTTATGATTGGCGATCTTCTTCCGAATCCTTTGGCTAATCTGTCAGTGCTCTGTGATGAAGTTTTTTTTCCGCTTCTTAACAACAAAGTCAATCAAACGGGCTGGACAAGCGTAATTGCGAACGACATGAAGACTGAGTCTCAGGAAATGCGCAATGGCATTGCCCAAATGAAAGGACTTGTTATTAATCGGACGATTTTTCCTCTTCCAATTTGTATGGATGAAGTTATGCAAGTTGGGCCAGCCATTGCCACTGGGTTCGTTAAGAAAATTGAGTTTATTTTCCCTTATCAAATAACTTAATATATACATTTTAATAGAGATATTTCTGTAGTTAACCCTTTAATGAAGCACTCCCTTGAATTCATGGTGGTAAAGTGGCTAGATTCAGTTGAAGATCTTGTAAATATAAAGGCAAGAGAAAAAATATATTCAAAGGATAATTACCCTCTACCGGAAGAAATTTTTATTTTTTGGGAGTCACGACTTGAGAATCTTGAGAGTTTGGCTGATCAGCTTGGAGATAGGCGAATAAAGACAATTGGTTTCGTTCTGGAGAAAATTCAATCAATATTTGAGCACTCTTATCGAAGAATTGTGGAACTCGTACTGGAGTCATTAGCTGAGGCAAGGGATATAACGAAATGTCTGGCTCCCTTGGTAAGAAGATAATCTCCTTTTGTATTTCTGTAACCGTTGTTTTAAATATAGTCTCTTCTTATTAATCAAAAATGCATACTTTGAGGAGAATCTTCACAATAATCCCAACTATACTTAGTGATGGAAACATTTCCCAAGTTTATTTATTATTATACCCTTGCAGGGTATTATAATTTTAGTTAGAAGTTTGCAACGCAGTGAAGGAGACATTTCCGACCCTATAAAGTATATATATTCATGATCAGCATCAACAGCCGAGTCGATCTAGCCATGTTAGCCATGTCCGTCTGTCCGTCTGTCTGTCTGTCCCTCTGTCCACATACATAGCTGTCATAGGAATATATATATAAATTCATTTAGTTCGTTCGCAACATTTTCGTTCCCAACATTTTTCGGTCGCAACATTTATGTCAGTACCCGAAAAAACAAAAAAGTCAGAAAATGTTTCTTCTTCTTCTTCTACTTACTGCAAGGGTATTTAAGCTTCGGCATACCGAAGTTAGCTTCTTTTCTTGTTATTATTATTATTGGTCTACAAGAGTACGAGGGTAACCTCTGGTTTGAATCCCAGTTCAAACCGCGTAAAGCGAAAAGTAAGCAGTTCGTTTAAACCGACTAAATGCGTTTACTGTGAACCCCATACTAAGGGCAATAAACGGAAGATCCATATTCTAAGATAGGACGAACTATAGAAATATATTGGGATTTTGTAACATAGGGGTCAGTGAATTCTTTCTACCTCCATTTAATGAAACCAAGCACACCTCTGGCATTATTCGCCATCCATGAAAGATGCTCAATAAAGTCAAGTTTAATGGGATTACATTATTGTTGCCAGTCCTGTCGAGAGGTTGAGAAGGAAATGAAATCCTTCATGCGGCAGACCAGAAACGGATTTAGTGAGCTCATGGTCAATTTTCGGAAAGCGAATGATCTGTTCACAGCGTTAGACGCTCAGTTTAATAGTCTGAAGCTATTAAACGAGTCGCCAAAGCGCAAAAAATCCGTTGCTGGTCGTCAGCAACTATGCGAATCCCAGCAACCTACCATCGGGATCAGCCCTTCGGCACAGCCACCGACCCCGATACCAACCCCAATGGTCTTGAGATCGGGAGCGGTATTAGATTCGGTAACCGAATGTACAGGGGTGGAAATGGCAACAGGTCCGCCAGTAATTTCCGTTGTGTCCGCTGCGGTGTCCCAAACTCGGACTCCGCAGACTGCCCAGGGCGAAAAAACATCCGGACTACCGGCTGTCGGTAACTTAGGGTTACCAAAGACCCTTACAGCTATTCCACCGTCGAAAACAATATTTTTTCGCGGCTTGCCCCTGACCTCCCATCGGAAGATGTTCTTGCCTATATTCAAGGCAAAATCCATGCCGAAAATGTAAAAGTGGAAAAGTTTAATTTTTCATATGTCAGAAACATCGCATCTTTCAAGATTAGCGTCTATCCGAATATCTTTGACACAATTTGCTCTGATGACTTCTGGCCCGAGCACGTTGTAGTTAAAGAATTCGAGGCTAAAACAAAGAAAAAGCGGCCAGTGGGAGTACGCCTCCCTATACCGCCACAAACCGCAAGGACCACCGCTAAGACCACCTCAACACCTTCAGTCCCAAAAAACTAACCACTTCCTTCCAACTTTCCTATCAGAATACTAGAGGCTTACGCAGCAAGCTCTCGAAATTGTATTCTGACAGTTTTTCCTTCGCATCCCAGGTAATTGTATTTTCTGAGACCTGGTTAAAGCCAGATATCCTTAGCTCTGAGATTCTCCCGGGTAAATATACAACTTACAGGGTTGACCGACTAATCCAGCGTGGAGGTGGAGTTTTAATTGCCGTAGACTCCTCCCTCATCTCAGAACTTGTTGCCCTTGACGATATCACCGATATCGAATTTATTTGTTTTAAAATTTCATTTCCAGGTTGTCTTATTTACATAACTTGCTCCTATGTTCCACCATCGGCTGAGGAGCCCATTTATTGGAAACACCTTGCGGCAATTCAGGCCGTTTCCAACAGGCTTTCAGATCGAGACCAACTCGTAGCGCTAGGGGACTTCAATATACCTGGAGCTCGTTGGTCATCTGATGGTGTGTCAAATGTCCTTCAGACTATGACATAGCATGACCTTATTGATGGCCTGCTTGACATATCCTTGTCTCAAGTTAACCATGTCCTGAATTCCTTATGCCGCTTATTGGATATTTGTTTCGTCTCTGATCCTTTAGGTGTTGACTTAGTTAGAGTCCCTCCATTGACGCTACCTGAAGATCCTTACCATCCAACTTTCGAAGTGACTATCGATACGGGGACGGTTGTAAAGAACGAATCTGATTGTTTAGCCATTAAGGTTCGCTGTTTTCGTAAAGCTAACGTTCATGCGCTAAATAATCTTATATCTGAATTCGATTGGTCAAATCTGTACATGTGCACTGACATGGCAGCCGCCGTGGACATTTTTTACAGTGCCATGAACTCGTTCTTCTTATCCTGTGTTCCGTTAACCTATCCGTCTGTCTCTAGTAAACCACCTTGGTTTAATAAGGAGCTGACACGCCTAAAAAATATTAAGTCTAGGCTTTATAATAAATATAAACTTACTCGTTCTAAAACTGTCTTTTCTAACTATCTCAGTGCTCGGTCGAAATTTACCGTGCATAACGCTCGGTCTTATAAAAATTATCTGAATCGTTGTAGGGCGTCCCACAAGGCAGCCATCTTGGCCCGCTGCTATTTACCTTATTCATCAATGACCTTCCTCTAGTGCTACCCAACTCTAGGGGACTTATGTACGCAGACGATGTCAAACTGTGCGTGCAGTATAAGGACAGCTCATGCCAGTCAGACTTACAATCCGATCTTGACAACTTCCAGGCATGGTGTAGTGTTAACTTATTAAATCTCAACAGCTCAAAATGCAAACTGATGACATTTTCACGTGTCACTCCCCAGTATGCAACATATACGCTTAATGAATGTGCATTGGAAAGAATAACTCTCGTTGACGATCTAGGTGTCCGTCTAGATCCTAAGCTTTCGTTTTCAGAACATATATCTTGCATAGTTAACAAGGCCAAAGGAATGCTTGGATTTATTAAATGGTGGTCGAAAGAATTCGATTCCCCTTACGTAACTAAGACTCTTTTCACTTCATTAGTTCGTCCAATTTTGGAATATGGTTCTTGCGTTTGGAGTCCTCAATTTGGAATTCATATTGCCCGCATTGAATCAGTTCAAAAAAATTGTCTGCTTTTCGCCTTACGTGGCTTACCCTGGGATGCCGACCTAAGATTACCATCTTATTCTAGTAGACTTCTATTAATTAACCTACCTTTCCTACCTAACCGTAGAACTATGCTTGGTGTCGTCTTTCTACACAAGCTAATTCACGGTGACGTAGAGAGCCCCTACCTGAGAGGACAGCTTAACTTTCACGTTCCTCGACTCACATCTAGAACCTTTATCCCCTTAGCAATAAATCACTGTAGGTGGGAGTTTGAGGCACATGAACCTTTTAGGGTCTTATGTGCCGATTACAACGGACTTTTTAACTTTATAGAGGAACCTGAGAGCCTCTCTCGCCTTAAAACTGTATTGCTAGTAGAATTAGCTCATAATGTTGCATGAACCTAAACCTAACTTTCCTCGTTCTTTTCTCGTTCTTTCCTATATTTTCCTTCTCACGCATCTATCTAGAATGCGATCGAATCGTACGTCACACGGCTGCGCCCCTCGGTCGTTTGGTCGGGAGTTATGGATACCAAAAATTAAAAATTTGTTTAAGTCCGTGATTTTCTCATGCAAGGTCTGCGTGATCCATAAAATGAAGATACAAACCCAGTTGATGGGAGAGCTACCTATAGAGCGAACATCCTTTTCGCGTCCATTTACATATACGGGAATTTACTATGCGGGCCCCTTCGACATTAAGAACTTAACCGGACGAGCCTGCCTCCTGAACAAGGGGTATGTGTTGGTGTTCGTGTGTTTCTCCACGAAGACGATCCATTTAGAACCAACTTTGGACCTTAAAACAGAGAAATTTCTGCTGGTTTCGCACGCTTCGTATCCCTGAGAGAATGCCCTCGACAAGTCCAGTAGGACAACGGGAAAACCTTTGTAGGTGCGGCCCCTGTGCTTTCCCGCGAGTCTTTTCAAGCATCAAAGGAGTCGGTGACGAGTGCTTTTAGTCATCAGCAGCTCATGTGGCAGTTTATTCCTCCGAGAGCTCCCCACATGGGAGGATTGTGGGAAGCTGGAGTGAAAAGCTTCAAAACTCTGTTTTACAAATCCACAGCCACGCCTAAATACACATTCGAAGAACTTTCTACACTTCTGGCCAAGATCGAGGCCTGTCTGAATTCGCGACCAATCGCTCCGATGTCCAAAGACAACACAGATCTGCTGGCTCTCACGCCGATGGTCATGTCTGAGTAGTGAGGATCCGTACTTCCCGGGGTTAAGTCAAACGTCTCGTCGCGAAGGTCGTACTACTTCCAGGGGGGTCCTCCGAACGACCGCAATAGCCTCTCTCACCCCCTGCTCCGTAGTTCTTTTCGACACCTAGTTCTAAGTCGCAAGTCTATCCCCTTCTAATATTTTCTTTCCCCACGTCCGCGCAGCTCTAGCGTATTGGAGAGCAGACGTACTCAAGGTATGAAGTTCGAGGTTGGACTACCGGTGGCCCAGAGGTCAGTATTCGGATGGATCCTTTCCGGAGCCTGTCATCAAGTGTAGGAAGGCAGGGATATTTAGCAACCGGAGTAATTGCAAGGGGGGCGGAATGTTCAGTTTCAATGTTTGTAGGGGGGTGGCTTCCTTTAGTTGAAAAAAATAATCCGCTGAAATAATGCTGTGGACGTCTCGACGCAGTCGAATCGGAAGTTGGAGAAGTAAACGGCGATCGGAAATCCCGAGGAGCGGAGAGCGGGGGAGCGTTAGCACTCTCGACGTACTATGCACGAAGGTCAGACAAACGGGAGCGCAAGAGCGGCCGAGCTTCCGTAAGCTCGGTGGGCAGAGGGCAAAAACAAAGGGCCTCCTAACCTGAACATTCCGCCCCCCTTGCAATCACTCGGGTTGCAATAAATCCATTTATGATTGAAAGCAGGTGTGCCTCGTCTGAATGGCCGTGGAAGGCTAAAGAATGCCGTGGACCGCCGGAAACACGTCATTAAGAGGCAGCTGACAAAAATCGATCTCGGCGCGTCACTGGGCATGAAGACATCGAAGCTGAGCGGCACGGAGAGTAACAAAACGTTGATCTTCCCGGATGGATGGATTCCGTGCAGACTCGGCATTTGGTTGGACTAAGTACCTCTGGTACGTCTGCTTTTACTAGAGATTACGATGCGTGGAAGTGATGGCATCGGATCTGATCTGAATAAAGAAAATATAGCTTCAGTGATGGTCAGTAAAAAGCGAACTAAAAGTAGGGAGGGGCCCGATGCTGCGAACAGGGAAAACGCACTGGACGGTCGTGCATTTGAAGAAGGATATGGTGGAGCTGATTGCATGTTTTGCATCGGTCACCACTGCGGCAGGTTCCCTCGGAATACTCGTGGGCCAAGCGATTGGAACAATAGCGGTTAACTTTAACCGCGCGGAGCCTCTGCTCAGCACTAAGACGGAGGAATTGTCGGCTACCACCCGTCGACACTGAGGTCTTCACAGGCGACTATCTTCGCTGGCCCACGTTTAGGAATTTGTTCACGGCGGTTTAAATCCATAATTCGTGCCTTACGCCTGTGGAGAGATTGTTTCATCTACTCTCCAAGATTAGTAGCGATGCGGACTCCAATGTGTCCAAGGCGCCTTTAACCAACGAAAGGTTTATCTCAGCGTGACGAAGCCTAACGGAGCGCTTTGAGAACAGGAGGCTGTTAGTGAATAGCCATTTGAAAATCCTGCTTAATATTCAGGCTATCACTCAAGAGTCCGGAAGCGCCCTAAAGGAAATACAAAGCACTCTCCAAAGTTGTATAACAGCCTTAAAGATGTCCGCTATTAAGATAGAGGCGTGGGATTCCAACTTTGTGTTCATGGTTTCCGCCAATCTTCGTAGAGGGATGGCTTCCTGGTCCAAAAAAAGATCCTTAATCGGAATATAGAAAAGTCCCACATCGTAGTCGAAAATCGTCGGGGCCGTTGGGGAATCGCATACATGCGCTTTATTGGAATTCAATTTTTAGACTAAACTTAACCCTCTTAGCCCATTTGTTGCCTATAGGCAACATTATAGAAATAAGCCTCAGTTACCTGTAATATAAATTTTTTTGCTTCGCGCTTTTTTTCAACATCTTCCTTAATGTTTTCTGCAACCAAAATAACTTATAAGTTACTTGTAAGCTGCGCACGCGTTTATTTGATATCATTCATTTGGAAGCCCTTTAAACAATAGAGAGTGACACCCAAAAAATTTCTGTTCGCTTACTGATCTGTCCACATATCAATCGTTTCCGATACTCCTACATTATCCACTGCTTCCTTTATTTCCTTGGAGATCTATATTCGCTTTTCCTCCGTATCCTTTTCCGTATTTCGACTTAATGTTGTTGCGTCCGGCAGTAGGTCGTTAATATCAACGTTCGCTCCATAAGGGGCACCAATTTGTAAAAAGAACTTCACTAGATTGCGAAATCCAATCCCGCTTAATGCGGAAAATGGGCGACAATCTTGAACAACCCATTCGCTGTACTTTTCTATTGCTTCTTTTTTGTCCAAGCTAGACACTGTCTTCGCCTCAGTGGGTTGTCTTGCAAAAAATCCAGCCTTCAAGAACAGCTTGGTCTTCTTTTATTACTTCGCATAATATTGTCCAAATTACACTTTTGCCCTTGTGAGTTGGAGCTACGGTGTATTTGCCACTTTCTATTTTATTTTTTATAAATTCCGCCGTCATTATTTGTGCTTCTCGCAGTCAAAGGCAAAGTCAAATGCGACGAACTGGAACGCAAAGAATAGAACAACCAAATGCAATATTGTGTTGAAAAAACACTTGAGTTATTCTTGTGTGTTTTGCCTACCTCCTTTGATTTCGATTTGCCTTTTTTGCTAATTGTCAGTTATTCCTTATTTGTTTTGAGTGGAAGTGTGACCGGCACGCGTTACTCAAAAATGAATGAGTGCAAATTAGAGGTCTGCACGAGTGCACTCAAAAGTTTCGGTTATTTGAGTATGTTCGGAGGGGGGTGGCTTTAATCTGAAATGCACTCGATAAGAAAAACACGGTAGAACTTTCGGGGTATTACGCGACGGGCGTATGTCTTTATTTGTAGAATGGTAAATTGGTACTAAATGCAAGAAGAAGCCTTAAAACTAACTTGGGGAGAGCGGACTAGGAGCTCGATGCACAAAAGTGCAGTGGGAGAGGGAGAGAGAGAGCGAGTGTACGGGATCACACTGCCTCCGGAAAATTAACGCCCTTCCGGCGTGAACATTCTCCCCCCCCTTGCGAGGATACGCAGCAAAATATAAGAAGAAAACCTTCGGGGCCCCCTTAGCGAGGATACGCTGTCGGAATATTATAGGAGGCCTTTGCTCGGGAAAGCGTTGGATACGCTGAGCGCTCGTGGACGTGGAGAAGTGTGTGGTGATCCTGGCCACACGACTGGCATCGGTCGTCACTGCGGCAAGATCCAGTGGAATGGTGATGGGCGAGGCAATTGACGCAGTATTTCTTCTCGATGACTGCTTTGAGCCGTTTTTCCGCGCTAAGCCGAAGAGGATGGTTCCCTTGGCAGACTCGGCATGGGTAGGATAAAATACCTCGGGAACGTCTGCCTTTCATCTCGTTGTACGGAACCCAGTAATTGGAAGACTCAGGAGCTGTTGTCACTCGTGTGGAGAACGAGGAAATTCTTTGGATCGGATCAGAAGCAGTATCAGGAGCAGTCGGTTCACTGGAGGAGCAGTTGCTTGGATGCAACAAAGTGTGATGCCGACCGTGACACTTGAAGCACTTGTGGGCGCTTGTGCAATTACGGAGTTGATGACCGCTTGCAAAGCAATTTAAGCACAACCGCTTCTTCTGGATATAAGATGAACGATCCTCTGTCGTCATCTGAAGGAAGCGTGGACATAAACGCACTGGATGGTTCTCTTTGGAACATACATCGCAACTTTTGGATATCGGAACGATCCTCGTACTGAATTTATTTAAAATGGAAGCAGTCATTTTGGATATTTAAAGAACAAACTGGATTGTTTCTTTATGGTTATATTTTGGATCGAATTAACTTATATTTTCGGGACGCTGGATAAAGCGTACAACCAGTTGAAAGATCGAAAAACAACTTATATTTGGGACGCTGGATAAAGCGTTCAACCAGTTGAATGACCGAAAACCACTTCTATTCGGGACGCTGGATAAAGCGTGCAACCAATTGGATCGAAAACGTTTATATTCGGGACGCTGGATAAAGCGTACAACCAGTTAAGAAATCGAAAATCAACTTTTTTTTTTTGGGACGATTTAGTTATACGTGTCGAAGCTGGAATTGGAATTTAGGAACCAATCGGAATGTAATAGGAATTTTATTTATTTGTAGAAGCAGGATTGGAATTTAGGAACCAATCGGAATATATAAAATTAAATTTAATTTAATTTAATAACGAATTAATTGAATAATATTCTCTCTGCTGCAAAACGGATACGGTCACACTAATGCGGATATGGAAGCGCACTTGAATTCCTAACTGATTCAGTTAGTTGGAATTTTTATAAAAAATAATTTTAAAATTATTTTTGTGCCTGGACTTATCTAGTTGACCGCTGCTGTATTTTCCGCGGTACTGTTCTTGGAGATAAGGCGTGCGTGTGAATATGTTTATGCATTCGCCGTTTGCCAATGCAGAATAGAGGAGACAACGAGAGGTGGAAAAAATTGCCAAAAAATCGGAGCTTCGACTTGCAGTCGAATATGTATGTAATTGGAAATTTTTTTTGGTTGCCTATGCCTGCATGTAACGCCGCTCAGGATAGAGCGAAGGAATGACAATAAATATATAATATATGTATATGTTTATTTAAATGTAGCTCAGCTCAGGATAGAGCTAGGGAGAGACAATAAATAATTAAGTTCGGCGATTCTGTGCCGTGATTTTGGGGATATATTTATTTATTTATAGGAGCTGTGGACTGTATTTGTAGAATTTTGCAGTTGAACGTTGATGAATTATTATAAATATATTTATTTTATAATTTGTGGGGTAAATTATTTAAATTATTAAAATACCCGTGTCGGAATATTTGTAAGTTTATATATTTAATTTAATTTTGTGTAAATTGCTGGTGGGATCGTAGATCAGTGGAGTGGACTGTATTGCATATCGGAGAGTGTAAATATGTAAATGCAAGCGGAACACAGTGAACGAAGAGAATTTCGGAACTAGAAGTTTCACTGTGGCTTATAGAAGTACATATATTTAATTTACACTTTTGGATTTTGGAATGTTTATTTACTATTATTATCCAGGATAGGAATATTTATAGCGTAAATTGTTGGTGCCGATTGTAGATAAGTGGACATATGTATGTAGGTGTAGAAGTGGAAATAAATGCAAGCGGATCACAGTGAACGAAGAGAAATTCGAAATTGAAAGTTTCACTGTGGCTTATGGCATATATTTAAACACACACTTTTAGAATGTTGAATTCGCGGAAAATTAATATAAATTAATTGCGACACTAGGATTCTACAAATCGGATTCGGAATTGGAAGCTGCCGTTGTGTCGGATCAATCGGACTAGGATTTAGACACAAATCATAAAAATGAACGGCAGGGCAGCAAAGTAAAATGTTTACTTATCTTGTGCGGTGTTAAAGCCACCGGAACTGCTGGAGATAGAATTATCCGGCTCTGTTGGACCAAATGTTCGGAGGGGGGTGGCTTTAATCTGAAATGCACTCGATAAGAAAAACACGGTAGAACTTTTGGGGTATTACGCGACGGGCGTATGTCTTTATTTGTAGAATGGTAAATTGGTACTAAATGCAAGAAGAAGCCTTAAAACTAACTTGGGGAGAGCGGACTAGGAGCTCGATGCACAAAAGTGAAGTGGGAGAGGGAGAGAGAGAGCGAGTGTACGGGATCACACTGCCTCCGGAAAATAAACGCCCTTCCGGCGTGAACAGAGTACAACATGAATGAGTCGCAATTCGGCGCGCCAAAACGGTTTCAACAAAATGAGTTGTGGTATGAGTGAGTGTGGTATCCGCTGTATGCGGAATGAGTGGAATTTAAACCGAAACGGAATGGATAGAATGAGTGAGTGAAGAGTAAATGTTTCGAGTACTCGGATAAAATTATGTTTCTGCATTCAGTCATTGAAAAATAAAATAAATAAATTACATACATATATACATATAATCCATGTCTTTCTATTTTTATTATTATTATTATGAAATTAACAGGTAATTAAAATTACGTGGAATTTGTATTAGCTATAGCAGCTAAAGGCCTTAAGCTAGTTATATACATTTTTTGGTGTCATGTACATATGTACAAGAGAAGTTCTTAATTTAATATTGATGACTATGAATTATTTGTTTAAATCTAAGTTATTTACATGTAGCGTTGATGTTTATGAAAATGGATGTTTACATTTATATTGTGTGGTAAAGTTTTGTATTTTTTAAGAATTGCAGTGTGTGATGAATATTTTCAGATGAGGTAATTTCTTTTAATGTTTGTTTTAGAAGTTTCGCTCTCTCTTACTGAAGAGCAGGACAGTCCAATAATATATGTTGTATTGTAATATTGGTGTTGCAGGTTGTACAGATTGGTGGTGGAGTTTTATTAAGTATGTAGCTGTGGGTAAGATTCGTGTGTCCTAGTCTTATTATTGTGAATTTGATTGAGTCTGCTCGTGAAATGTTTTTTGCTGGGGTACTGTCGTGGCTGATACTTTTATAATGGATTGAAGAATTGTTGAGAATTGCATTTTTAAAGGTTTCGGTGTTTCGTTTGAGGTGTTCCAAAATGTCTGATGTGTTGAGGTTTTTTTGGGTAATCTGAGGGAAGTTATGTGCGTTTTTTGCTGTTTCGTCCGCGAATTCGTTTCCTGGGATCCCACAGTGTCCAGGGACCCATATTATTAAAATTTTGTTTCCCTTGTATTTGCTTAAAATATTTCTGATGGAGGTGGTGTAATAGTTTTGGCTTTTTATATTTTCAATTTCTTGTATATCTGAGAGGGAATCTGTGCAGATTGCAAATTTCCCTCGATGTTTGCTGGCGTATTTGCATGCTGTCAGAATTGCTGATATTTCGGCTGTGTATGTGGAGGAGTATTGTGGGAGTATATGGTGGTTAATAATATAATTTTCCGTTGTTACGCTATATGAGACTCCGTTAGCTGAACTTGGATCCATCTGTGTAGAGAAAACATCTGTCTGCTAGTGTATTTTTTAATTCCTTAAATTTTAGTTGGTATATTAAGGGTGTCGCTTTTGCTTTGGGTTGGGTGTGTAGTGTGGTATTAATGCTTGCATTACTGCACATCCAGTGTGGGGTCTTTTCCTTCCTGCATGTTACAGGTGATATGTAGATATTAAGTTTTTTAAATTGATCTATTGTTTTGTGTAGTGAAGACGGAAGTTTTGGTATTCTTTTGGCTTTAATAATTTTGTTGTATATTTTCAAATTCCATTAATTGGGGAGAACTTGGAGTTGATTATGATTTTGATGTTTTTTTGCGTTGCATATGTGGTTCTATGTTCTATTGGCAGTATGTTAGCTTCGTGCATGAGGTTGTTTATTGAAGTGGTGCGGAAGGCATTGAAGGCGATTCTTATTGCTGAGTGGTAAATCGTTCTTAGTTTGCTCAGGGTTGATTTCGGTGCATTTCCATAGATGTGTAAGCCGTAGTCTATTTTTGACATAATAATTGATTTAACCATATATATTATTGTGTTTGTGTTGCAGCAGAATTTTTTGTTAGATAGACACTTAATAACGTCTAGTCTTTTAGCTAGTCCTAGAGTGAGGTTTTCGATGTGTTCGTTCCATCTGTAGTTTTTGGCTATTCTTATACCGAGTATTTTAAGGGACGTTACATTTTGTAGAGGGGAGTCATTGGATTGCAGTGTGAAGTTGCAGGTTCTTTTCCTACAAATGTGCAGGTGCTTACATTTGTTGGTTGAGAGGGATGCACCGGAGTAGTTGCACCATTGATTTATGTCGTTGAGTAATGCGTCTAAGTTGAGGTTGTTTTGTTTTTTTCCTAGATTGTAAATTATTGTGAAGTCGTCAGCATATGCGGTGAAATCCATTTTTTTGTGTGTAGTTAGTATTTTGTTTAATTTGTTATATGCTATTGCGAATAATATTACAGATAAGTGAGATCCTTGAGGTATACCGTTGTGTAGTGGTTGAGGGTTGGAGTAGGATTTGTAGGAAAGGACTGTTATTTTTGTATTGGTGAGGAAGTTTATTATGTAATTGGAGATCCTTGGGCCTATTTTCCAGGCTATGAGTTCGTCAATGATGCTGTGGATGCCTACTCTGTCAAACGCTTTGGCAAAATCAAGGGAAATAATCGACGTGTGATTGTTTTTTGATAGGGAACCATTTATCTGATAATCAAGAATAGCTAGAGAATCAGAAACCGATTTACCCTTTCTGAGTCCCATTTGCCGGTTATCTAGAAGCTTGTTATTTGAACCTAGCCACCATAGCCGTTTTGCTATTATCTAATATAGCACTTTAGATATGCATGGATTTAGTGAAATGGGTCGGTAGGAGTTGATGTTGGTTTTGTCCATATTTGGTTTGGGTATAGGTATAACACTTACTTTAAATTGTTGAGGTATGTATGAGCTCAGAAGGTTGTTGAAAAGATTAAGAAGTCGTTTGTGTAGGCTTAAAGGTAAGTTTTGTAGCTTAGGGTAACTTATACGGTCTCGTCCTGGAGTTTTTCCTTGAAGTGTATTTAGTGCAGCAATAAGTTCTGTAAAAGATATGTCCAGTTCGATGCTAAACGCTATAGGTGATGGAACGTGTGTATTGGGGACTGGATGTGATTTTCTTTGTATGAAGGCTGCGTGGAAATTGTTGTCATGCGATGCGTTAGACCAATGGGTGCAGAGGATGTTGGCTATTTCATTTTTGTCTAGAATGCTTTGTGTTATGTCGTTAGGATTAGTAAGGCAGTGAATGTGATGTCTAGTTTTTAGGCCGCAGAAGTGGTTTATTTTTGTCCATATTTGTCCGATAGGCGAATTTGGGCTAATTTTGGCTGTGAAGCTTTCCATTTCAGATTTTTTTTTCTAATTTTGATTTGGCGTTGGCTTTTTTGTAGGCTAATATGTTTACCAAGATAGTGTTTCTGTTTAGATTTTTCCAAGCTATTTGTTTTTCATTATTGGGTAGTGGTCGCTGCCTGATAGAGAGCTATCGGTATACCATTTTGAGTTCAGGTTTAGAGGGGTTGATGCGATGGAAAGGTCTATGTGTGTGAATGTATGATGGGTGGTAAAATGAGTTTCTGAGCCGTTCTTAAGTGTTACGAGTGAATATTGATTGATGAATTTAAATAATGTGGTTCCTCTTATATTGTTGGTTTGCGAGCCCCAGCTCCTGTGCCAGCTATTAAAATCTCCAGTTATAAGTAGGGGTGTTTGCAAGTTGTCATATATATTTTGGAGGTTTTGTATTGTAAAAGATTTGTTGGGAGGGATGTATGATGATGCTATGGTGAATTTTGATTTGGAATGAATTGTTACTGCAATTATGTCAAAGCCAGGACATTTTGTTGTTGTAATGAGTTGTGGATGAGGAGAGCGACTCCTCCATATCGGTTTGTTGAGGTGTTTTCATGATATAATGTATAGTTGATTGGAATAGGTATATTTTGAGTAGAATGTAAGTGTGTTTCTTGTATGGATATTATCTTAGGGCCGTATTTTTTTATAAGAATTTGCATTTGGCTGTAGTTGTTAATGTATCCGTTCATGTTTCACTGTATTACTTTAAGCATTTTTTTAGATTTGTTTTTTTGATTAATTTAGTTTTGGTTGTTGATCGAGTTTGTTGAGTTAATTGATTGTATACCTGGATTAAATACTATCGGAATTGCTGTTATTGATAGCCTTGGTTTTTGCTAGGTTTTTTGCTTTTGAATTGATATTTTTAGTGTGTTTGAGACTTGTTGCAAGGGTTTTGTTTTTTTCTTTGGAAAAAATTCGAAGTTTCAGTTCGTTTGTTTTATCGCTGGCAAGGTAAGGAGGTCGTGAGGTTGAGGTGGAGGGTGTGTCAAGATCCATGTATATGTCATCTGCGCTGTTAAGATTGTGAGGAGTACCTCACTCTATGTAAATACCGTATATAGTTAATTAAGTTAGTAATAAGTTAGTATTAAGAGACAAGGGAAGACCCAAGAAGGGCATTTGTGTATATAGCTAAGAGATAGGACAAACCCAGCACCCGCCAGCAACATCGACATAGCCAGCCCAACGTCACCGTCGACAGCCCGCCACATCGCCATCACTGGCACCAGCCAGCAGCTTCGCGAGCAACACCAGCCAGCAGCATCGTGAGCAACACCAGCCTGGAACATCAGCCAGCAACATCGGCTTCAACTTTTACAACCCCGCGAGAGCCAGCAACGACGAAACCCACCACCACTAGGAAACGGGAACAAAAGAGAGGACAGAGGAACATACCGAACGGCAACCCGAAAGCTCAAGAGAGCGACTGATCGGGAAGCGCGCATGCCAGAACGGGACGAAGTTAACATACGCCGCGGCAGAGCCCGAAAGCTACTGCGCAGAACGCCGGCAGAGCAAGGGCCCGAGCAACTTCGCTGCCGCCGATCGTTCTCTTCTCTCGGCGAACCTCGAAGCGAATGGACGTTGCGACGATTAACCCGCAGGAAAACATGATCGCCAACTACCGACGGGATTTCAAGCTGAGGCCACATGGACATGGAGTCCAGCGCCCAGGGCTAGGAGGGTAAGCCGGCCAAGCGGCCTCCCGCGGCATGGGAGCCGGCGGTGCAGATATGAGGTAGGGAAAACAGATAGGATAAACAAGACGGACAAATAAAAGTAAAGAATAAAACCCGACGGCGAGTTTTTATCCATCCTGGGCAGCTCCTCCTCCTCCTCTTCTTCCCCAAATTCCCCTTTGGTTGACTTGGGCTCGGCACCATGGTAAACAGGGCCGGCTCTCAGATCCCGAGATCCTTCCCCATCTCCTGCTCCGGATCAGGGCACCGGCACCACGGTAAACGGGGCCGGTTCCCAGTTCCGAGACTCCGCTCCGGGATCGGGAGGCCGGGACGACGGCGACGCGCCCGGCTATCTCGACCCGGACATATTTCCTGGCGAGGCCAGCGGCCCGGCACCATGGTAAACAGGGCCGGGTACCTGGTCACGCCTCAGAGGTCCCCGACGCGGTTCCCCGGCACCGGCCGACCGCTCGGGCCCGTCACCTGGCCGATGTGGACGGGATTGTTTTTCCCCAAGAAAACTATGGATCTTGGATCCAAACGCAGCCCTACACGGACCGCCCCTTTCCCCCGAATTATTTCCCTAAAATAAATCTGCGCTCACTATATAAATAATAGGAGGACTCCTGAGCCGCTGAGGGTATCCCAGCCTTAGAACGGATCGCTACCTCACATGGCGCCCGAGCAGGGACTAGGCAGGATAACGAAAGGATAATTCCATCCATCGTGGCGTAAAGAACCACTAGGAAAATTTAGGTCGAAAAATTTGAGGTTAGGGACCAAGAGTTAGGAAAACACGCGGTCAGCGCGACTGAATTTTTAAGGGGACAAGACAGACGAGAAAATAACGGCAAACAGAAGAAGGAAAAGAGGCAGAGAAGGTTCGCATAGCAACCAAGAATTTTGTCATCGCCCACGACACGAAATAAAGGAAAGCAGAAAGATTTGTTGAGCGTGATGAAGAAATTCGAGATTTTATGAACAATCTTCAAGAGGGCCAAGAAGAACTTTTCATAATGGGACAAAAAGAAATAGAAGACTTTTTACAATTCAAAGATGGAATTTTCGAAGAGACTTGCATAATTTTGCGACAATTAGAAATAAATTCTATGCACGGTGATGATGAAGACACTCCAGAAAATTTGAAACTGTCTGATGCGGTCGACAAGTTAAATGTGCAATTTGAAGATGCAATGAATGATAAGTGGCAAGCTTTGATGACACAAGAGTTGTATTTACATGAGGCCATTGAGGTAGTATACTTTGAAGTGATGTACGATATGTATATTTACTCATATACACACACAAACACACACACTACTTCCAATTGGGGAGTTTCGAACAGCGGGGTTCGGCTTCCCGGCAGCTCCTTTAAGGAGGCCGAAAAAAGAACTAAACCGTCTATTTTTCTGAGCATTAGTGATGCGAAGGCGTGTTAAATGTCTGGGCTACTTACATTCTCAGCACGGGTGCGTCGGACTGCTGTCCGCCGTCTTCAGGTTGCAGGATGATGTCCTGCTATTCGGTGGCGAGGGGTGAGAGTATGTATCTCTTACACGGGGTTTTTCTCATTACTTTGTCTTCCTTAAGTGGTTACACCACTGTAGAATTTTTTAAAAATCGAAATTTTTCTTTTTTATTGCTAAAGGTCATTCAGGATCTTAAGAATGATATACTAAAAGATGAAGTCCGGAAAAAATTTTTACATGCCTGAATTTCGAGTTCTGCCGCAGGACCTTTCACGATTTTACATATGAATTTACAGCCACTGAAAACTTTAAGCGCGTTTATCTCAAAACCACTTTTTTTGAGCTGGCCGGAAACATAACTCGAACAAATCTTTACCGATCGATTCCAAATTTTACAGTACGTTTGAAATTGTTGTCCGCAGGGAACTACGTAGGGGTTTTTTGAAAAAATGAATAGTTTTTTTTTAATAAATAAAAATGTGATGAATTTCATGGTCAAATTGTGAATTTTTTTTTTAAACTGCCGCCATTTTACGAAAAATTAATTAAAAAAACAACCCCTACGTAGTTCCCTGGGGACATAAATATGGATTCAGAAAATGTTTGGTTTTTTGTTCTAGATCAAAAATTGTAGAAGATACGTTTCCGGCCGTAGACCCATCTGAGAAAAAACATGCCACCGCAGAACTGCTGCGGAGTCACCATTTTTTTTTTTAATCACTTGAAATGTGTGTTTTTTTGTAGTTCAATATTGATATTATAAAATACTTTTTACAGAATTTAAATTGTGTTTACCTACACAAATTTCGAAAATATGCCTTTTTTTTGGAGTTTTACAGTGGTGTAACCCCTTAAGGGGGTCTCCTCATAAGTAAACTCTCTTACCGAGGTGGCTGCTTTCTACTTTCTAGCTGATCGTAAGTGCAAACAAACCTCAGCTTGCAGCTTTTCCAACGGCAGCAAGAGCATTTGGCTGGTAGAGGGCTCTGGTGCTCAACTCAGTGCTCGTTCATCCCTACGAGTTTCACATCTGTGAAACTCCCACTCTGCCATTTATTGGCCATAGAGGTGGCAAAAGTTACAGTACAAACTGTACTCCCCTTCGCAATGCGCACTTCTGCAAAATCGCCTCTTGCTTCAAAGGCGGGGCGGTATCGATCGATAAAAGAGGGTGAGAAATCCTCGGCTACCATTGGAAAGCCCCATATTGTGCATCACATTGCAGCGTTTGTCCCATGCTGGGTAGCTGCGTGATCTGCCTTTGTACCACTGTGGTAGACTAAGTGACAACCAGCAGCAGACATAAACTGCGCGGCCAAGTTGGCTTGAAAATATTTATATGGTGTCTGTGCCACACTGGCCGGTGTTGTGGTCTGTGTCTGTACCTTATCGGTCGGTAGGCCATTTATTCCTATCGGCAGGTTTTAACCGACACCCCCGCAGCAGTGTAATATGCTTCACCTCTGCTTGCCAAGGTGAATGAGCACAACGTCGCAGCGTCATTCAGATGTTTAAAATGGCCTTTGCGAGGCTAAACGAATCCCAGTTGAATTTGACAGGAGATAAGAGAAAGACCTAATGACAAGACCGCGGAAACCACAACACCAATGGCTCGACCACTATCTCAGTCAAAAGGTCGGTTCAGACATCCCCCAAAGGATCGAGCCGTAGCACTGAAGCTGCTTCCGACGGCAAGGCACAGAGAGAGAGTCGCAATAGGAGCAGAAAGGAGGCGATCATCATAGCCCCAGGGGCAGAGATCTCCACGAGGTCCTGAATGGCGGGAGTAAGCTAGCGCGTCACCAAAGTCAGAAGGACAGAGTAAGGCGATCTCTTACTCGAGCTCAAAAAGTTTCCAGAAGCCTCGGTATACGGTATCAAAAAGCAGATTATGTGCGTTTTATCTGCCAAAATGGCGATCCGCACTTTGTCACCTCCGATCACCTTCATAATCTAAGACCTGGTGATCAAAGAGCAGATAACGGTACCGCTTGTCACGTAGGCTAACTTCCCGCCCAGCTTAAGGATTCTTCTCGCTCCCGCAAGCGGAGGCCAGTTGGCTACCATATCCGTCCCTGAGGCAATGGCACGCTCACTCACCAGTTTCGGAAGGGTGAAGATCGGCTGGACAAGGTGTCCTGTCAAGAAAATTGAGTCCCGCCCGCAGTGTTTTCGATTCCTTTAATAAAGACTCAAGGCGGCCAGATGAACTAGCTCAGCAGACAGAAGCAAGGCCTGCTTTAGATGCGGCCAAAATGGGACCAAAGCGGAAGAATGCCATGGTTGGTTTTGCTGCTTCACTCAGTACTGCCTATATTATTAAGTGAAAAAAAGCCATTATAACAATTGATAGATAAAATAAAGATTTTAGCCCAGAAATAAGAATAAGAATAAGAAAAAATGTAATTGTAAAGTACTGCGCTTATCCCATTCGCATGATATTGGGACTTGCCGTTCCATTGTCATTCGTATACCTTTGCAGGGTATTAGGCAATAGAGGTCTGCACGAGTGCACTCAAAAGTTTCGGTTATTTGAGTACAATATGATTGAGTCGCAATTCGGCGCGCCAAAACGGTTTCAACAAAATGAGTTGTGGTATGAGTGAGTGTGGTATTCGCTGTATGCGGAATGAGTGGAATTTAAACCGAAACGGAATGGATAGAATGAGTGAGTGCAGAGTAAATGTTTCGAGTACTCGGATAAAATTATGTTTCTGCATTCAGTCATTGAAAAATAAAATAAATAAATTACATACATATATACATATAATCCATGTCTTTCTATTTATCTTCTGTCTTGCATTGAAAAGCAAAACAAAAAAAAAAAACACAAAAAAAAAACAAACACGCAATAAATTTGACGTCGCCAATGCGGTGCCGGCTAACCGAGTACTCAGTCGCAAAACTCATTCAGCTATTCCTTCGCCGTTCGGTTTCGGTTTATTTTGTACTCATACCTACACCACATTTGCCAAATCCGTTTTACTCAATGTCTCACTCGGTCAATCCGAACTTTGAGTGAGTTAACCAAATGCTGCTTTGATTGTATTCATGCAGACCTCTAGTGCAAATACAAGAAAATTACAGCACCTTGTAAGAGCGAGAGGGCAATAATGTCGGCAGTCATAGCACACACGAAATTTTTGATAAGTGTATGCCATTGCTTTGCTCACCCGTGTGTGACTGGCACCGATATACAAATTTTATTGCGTGTGAGTAAGGTGGCAAAAAGTGACGCCTTTGCAGTTCTCTGGTACTGACATAAGATAAATGTTGCTAGCTTAAAATGTTGCTAGCAACAAAGGCAAACCGGAGGGATTTTGCTTTCAAAATAAATCAATTGATATATTTCGAAAGCTAACTATGAGGGGAAATTGAAGGAAAAGACATTTTCTCAAGTTGAACGATTTTCTTTTCGTGAAGATAAAGTGGCTTTAAGGGGTTACACACTTGCGTTGGTCAAAAAAATCTAAAATTTTTTTATTGCATTTTCTAAAGGTACATATCTTGGAGAATGTTTTCCCCAAAAATCATAAAATTCTGAGCATTAGAACCAGATTGGCAGCTATTTATTGCGCGCTATCTGCGCTACGAGTCAACGGCGATTCATTCTTTACACGCGATTATCTCGAAACTGTTTTTTTTTTCAAAAACTGTGGTTTCGGTGACCACGATTACTAAAAAACCGTTAACTCGGTCAGCCTGAAATTTTGCAGGCTTATTAACAACAATATTAGCCAGTGAACGAAGGATTTTGAATTTCCTGATGTAAAAACCAAAAATGTATACGTTCAAAACTCTTATTTTTTAGTAAAACGATCATAATTTTCGTAAAAAATGTTGTTTTGAAAAATCTTTCGTTCACGCACAGGCTAATATTATTGTTAATAAGCCTGCAAAATTTCAGACTGACCGAGTTAACGGTTCTTTAGTAATCGTGGTCACCGCGGACGATGTTGGGAAAATTGTGTGTTAGCATTATGGCCTACAGTAACTACAAATATAAATATTTTGCTTTGAAAAAATTCATGAAGAATCTCACAAAGTGTATAAATAAATATACATTGTGTGTTTTACGAAAAGTTCTGTTGTTATTCCACAAAAAAAATCGTAAAAAAGCCTTTTTTTTCCTCGCGCGCAAGTGTATGTAACCCCTTAATAAAATCACTTGAGGCCCAGCCTCTGATATGGGATTTAGCCTACAAAGAGCATTATAACGATATATTTAATAATAATTCCTGGACGCGGAGCTTCAGGTTATTTGCGTGGTAGATCAGCACTATCCCCACCTCTAATCCGCTCGAAGTCATTTCAATTCCACTTCTGAAAGTTTCTTTACAAAACACAGTTGACGGAACATGTCAGTATGACCCCATTTTTCGCCTATTCGGCCTTTCTTTAACTATTTGGTCACACTGGTTCCCGAACGAAATATAGAGCAATTTCGCTCGACACTTTTCGAAAGCAAATTTATCTTATGTCAGTACCTAGCTTAAGTCGGCGAAAGGCAAGGTTGCCTTGGTGGCAAGGTGGAAACTTAAAGAATATTATACTGGATCAGTCAAAACAGTGAGAAAAGACGCTAACAATTAAAGAACAAAGAAAAATATAATCAAAACTAGTGTTATGATTAATACAAGTGCTTATTTAATTTAAACAAATAAGTGCCACGCATAACAAGCTCGAAAAATGAGCAGCGATCAAAAGAATGAGCGTAGAAGCTCCGTCAACCCAAGAAATGCTTGCTACTCTTATTTCTCAACTAGCGATATAGATCAAAATCAGAAGTCGACAAAGAGCAACTCGACTCTACTGACCGTCGACAGCAAGAGACCCAGCTCTCTGCTCACCCCAACTCCCGCATCTTGGAGTTACCAATGCCAAACCCCACCACCGCTGGCTTCGCTGAATGAAGCTCCAACAACAAGCAGTGCAACAATTTCTCCAGTCGCAGCAAAATCACCACCAATAATTAAACCAACTACCAATATTGCGAGTTCGGTCCCAACGGCTGCACAACAAAATAAAATGGCAACAAAAACAGTTAGCTTCGATAAGCAACAAGCGGTCCCGGCAATACAGACCGGTATGGACCGCTACATCCAGATTAAGCGCAAGCTTAGTCCACTCAACACGGTTGGTAATAAACCAAAGATCAACCGAACCAACAAAAGCACCGACCAAACGAGGAGCTTCAATGAAAACCGTTTCTCCATCTTAGCAGAGGCGGTCAACAACCAACCAGAGTTGGGGCAGTAGACCCAAAGGAAACCTAAGCCCCTACCTATTTACGTAAGAGAAAAAAGTTCAAGCGCCCTGGTCAAAAAAATTGTTGCGCTGGTCGGGGACGAGAATTTCCATGTTGTTCCGCTTATTAAAGGGAACATACACGAAACAAAGGTTCAAATGAAGTCCGAAGAACACTTCCGAGCTGTGTCTAAGTACCTGGAAGACACAAAAAAGAACTTTTACACCTATCAACTAAAATGCAGCAAGGGACTGCAAGTTGTGCTAAAAGGTATAGAACCTGACGTCACCCCCTCTGAAATTCAAGAAGCCCTTAAGGCCAGGGGCTTCTGTGCCCAAAATGTTAGCAATATTGTTAACAGAAACAAAAAACCACAACCACTTTTCAAGGTCGAGCTTGAACCAGATAGCAAAGCCTTAAAGAAAAACGAAGTGCACCCGATCTACAAGCTGCAGCTCTTACTGCATCGAAGAATCACCGTGGAAGAACCCCACAAACGCAACGGCCCTGTTCAATGCACAAACTGCCAAGAGTATGGACACACCAAGACATACTGCACACTTCGGACGGTCTGCGTAGTCTGCGGAGACTTCCACAACTCCGTAAACTGCCCCGCAAACAAAGAAGACCCCCAAATGAAAAAATGTGGCAACTGTGGAGGAAACCATACGGCAAACTACAGATGCTGTGCGGTCTACAAGGAGCTGAAGAGTCGCATGCGACGAGCGACAGCTACGCACCAACAACATACATAAAATGTGTATTACAACTCAAAAAGTACGCCAGACGTATTTTTCGCCAAGGCAGCCAGATTATCATTTGGGCAGCTAAATACAACCAAGGTAATCTCCTACGCCGAAGCACTAAGAACAGGCATGGAAAATCCACCCCAGCCTCGCTCAGCAGCCGCAAAGCCAACTGGAATCCATGATGTTCACCATGCAACAAAGTATGATGGAACTTATGTCATTCATGAAAACAACCATGCAAACCCTTGTTCAGAACCAGAACATGGTAATTCAGTTGCTTGTAGCACAACAGTCCAAAAAATAAATGACTAACCTACGTATATCCATGTGGAATGCCAACGGCATTTCACGGCATAAACTTGAAATAACTCAATTCCTAAACGTAAATCACATCGACGCCATGCTTCTGGTTGAAACGCACCTCACAGGGAGATATAACTTCCATATAAGAGGTTATACATTTTACCGCACAGATCATCCGGATGGCAAGGCACACGGCGGAACGGGCATCTTAATCAGAGAACACATCAAACACCACTTTCATCAAAGGTTTGCAAACAAATTACCTGCAAGCCACGTCCATAAAAGTGAACTCAAGAAACGGAAACCTTTGCATTGCCGCTGTCCAACCTCGATTTAATATCTCTGAAGGTCAATTCATGGACTTCTACAACACTCTGGGGGATCGCTTCATAGCCGCAGGAGACTACAACGCCAAACACACGCACTGGGGATCACGCCTCGTGACTCCCAAGGGAAGGCAACTGTATAATGCACTTATAAAGGTGAGCAATAAACTGGACTACGTTTCTCCTGGTAGCCCCACATATTGGCCTGCAGACCCAAAAAAGATCCCAGATCTAATTGATTTCGCGGTGACAAAAAACATCCCACGCAATCTAATAAGCGCCATAGCACTACCGGATCTCTCATCTGACCACTCGCCTTTGTTGATAAGCCTTCTTCAAAGCCCAGAAATTGCGGACCAGCCCTACAGGCTGACGTCGCACAACACTAACTGGATGAAATACAGAAAGTATGTGAGTTCCCACATTGAGCTAACTCCCCAACTAAATATCGAAGCGGACATCGACTGCTCCTCCTCCGCCCTGGAAGAGGTATTCGTCACAGCAGCCAGGATCTCAACCCCTATACGGAAAGATGGGGAATTTAAGAAGTTCAAAACCAACCGGCAAATCGAACAGCTGGTTCAGGAAAAGAGGCGTCTGCGACGAGCGTGGCAAACCAGCAGATCGCCATGCTCAAAGCAACGTCTTACTGAAGCCACCCGCAATCTAAACCGGGCCCTGAAGCAAGAAGCTGAAAATGAACAACTTAAATATATTGGAAAACTCTCGCCAACTAGTACAAAGCATCCCTTGTGGAGGGCTCACCCAAATCTAAGCTCTCCAATTCAAACCGTCACCCCTATAAGGAATTCCTCAGGGTGCTGGGCCCGCAGCGAAAAAGATAGAGCCGAATCATTTGCCTTACATCTCAGAGGCGTCTTCCAGCTGAACCCCGCAGCTAATGATTATGTTCCTCCGCAAATCCACATCGAAACTGAATCCACGCCAACTACGTTTCAGCCGAACGAGATCACAAAAGTCATCAGGGAGCTAAAACCAAAAAAGGCTCCAGGCGGTGACCTAATAACTACAAAAATGATAATGGAACTTCCGTACTGTGCTATTGAGGTCATCTGTAAACTCTTCAATGGAATCATAAGTCTCGGCTACTATCCAAGGAAATGGAAAAAATCAATTATTATAATGATACCGAAGCCCGGAAAAGATCACACGATTCCGTCATCTTACAGACCAATAAGTTTATTATCATGCTTGTCCAAATTATTCGAAAAATGCCTTCTAACGCGCATAATACCATATATGGGAGCCCACAACATTATCCCAGCCCATCAATTTGGCTTCAGAGAAAAACACGGAACTATTGAGCAAGTAAACAGAATAACATCAGAAATTCGCACAGCCTTCGAACATAGGGAATATTGCAGCGCGATATTCCTCGACGTATCTCAAGCATTCGACCGCGTCTGGCTGAAAGGTCTCATGCATAAAATTAAAACACACTTTCCCGGGTACACTTATAAACTCCTTGAATCCTACCTCTACAATAGAGCCTTCGCAGTAAGATGTAACACAACAATTTCCGACAGCTACACTATCGAAGCTGGGGTCCCACAAGGTAGCGCACTTGGGCCAACTTTATTCGTCCTTTACACAGCAGATATTCCCACGAGTGACCGACTAACAACATCCACCTTCGCCGACGACACTGCGATCCTTAGCCGCTCCAGATGCCCAGTCCGTGCAACAACCCAACTCGCCAACCACCTCGTGGTAGTCGAGAAGTGGCTATCTGACTGGCGTATTAAAATAAACGAACAAAAGTGTAAACACATAACGTTTACCCTTAACAGTCAAACTTGCCCTCCGCTCTGTATGAATAGCACGCAGATCCCCCAAGTTAATGAAGTAACTTATCTCGGCATCCACCTCGACAGACGTCTAACATGGCGTAGACATATCGAATGCAAGAAATTGCACCTAAAACTGAAAGCCAGCAGCCTCCACTGGATTATAAACTCACGATCGCCCTTGTGTCTGGACTACAAGGTCCTGCTCTACAACTCCACTCTTAAGCCAATCTGGACGTATGGCTCCCAGCTGTGGGGGAACGCGAGCAGAACCAACATAGACATCATACAGCGATCCCAATCAAAGATCCTGCGAACTATCACTGGGGCACCATGGTATATTCGTAACCAAAACATCCACAATGACCTCGGCATTCTCGCAGTAAAAGATGAAATAGACAGGCAAAAAGCGTCCTACAATGAAAAACTCTCTGTCCACCCAAATCCTCTAGCAAGGGTCTTGACTCGGGTCTCCAGCCGAACCCGCCTGCAACGTACAGACCTTCCAACCCAGCCATAACTTGTCAGGGCCACTGTCTCAGTCTTCATGACTCCTAGTTAGGTTATAGTATAAGATTTGATACACTTATTGTTAGTCTCATAAATGAGAAGATTCAATAAATAAAAGCAAAGCATACAAAAAAAAAAAAAAAAATACCTTTCACCTCCACACAGCATGATTTTATTGCTGGCTTGCTCGACATTTCGCTGTCTCAAGTCAACCATGTACGAAATTTCCTAGAGCGCTTGCTTGATCTCTGTTTTGTCTCAGATCCGGCAAGAGTCAGTTTAGCCAGGGTGGCGCCGTTGACGCTTTCCGAAGATCCCTATCATCCTACTTTCGACGTGACTCCCGACATTGGGACTGACTTATTGAATATATCTGACTGTCCAGTCAAGAAAGTCCTTTGTTTTCGCAAGACGGACTTTGAACGGATGATTTTAAATGGTCCGATTTAAACATGTGCACTGACATGTCAGAAGCCGTGGATATTTTTTACAGTGCCATACATTATTTTTTTACTGAACACATTCAGTTATACATACTATCCACCAACATCGAATAAGCCTTCTAGGTTTACTAAAGAGTTGAGTCATCTAAAAATCTAGGCTGTATACTAAATATAAATGTACCGGTTCTAACTCTGCCCTATCCCTTTATTTATCTGCTGGGTCAAGATTTACCGTGTTGAACGCGCAGTGTTATAAAAATTATTTGACTCGTTGTAGGGTCCAGATCTCTCAGGACCCAAAACAGTTTTATAATTTTGTTAACACTAAACGTAAGCCAATTACGCATCCTTCCTCGCTTTCGTTTGAATATACAACCGTAAAAATTAACGGGCAATTGCCGATCTGTTTGCGCAATTTTTTCAAACCACTTACTCAACTTCCACTGACTGTAATCAGACTTATTCCTACATCATGCCCAAATCGAACTTTATCTTCAGTCCTACTTTAGACGAAAGCACTATTCTTTCAGATCTTCATCGCGTTAAGCCCATTTATTCGCCAGGTCCCGACGGTATACCTGGCTGTGTGCTTAGGTATTGTGGCGAGTCCCTGTGCAATCCCCTTCTAAAATTGTTTACCGTGTCCCTAGAAACCTCCCACTTTCCCCTTATTTGGAAGGAATCATTTGTTATTCCTCTCCACAAAAAAGGTAGCAAATCGGATGCCAGCAACTATAGAGGAATCTCTAAGTTGTCGGCCATTCCAAAACTTTTCGAGAAAATCATTACTCCACATTTGCAGCACCTGTGTAGATCAATTATTTCTCCATGTCAGCATGAATTTTTAAAGCGTAGATCAACGACAACCAATCTTTTAGAGTTCACTTCCTTCCTAGTTAAGGGCTTCCATAAGGGCTTTCAGACAGAAGTAATCTATACTGATTTCAGTAAAGCATTTGATTCTGGCAACCATTCTCTTCTTGTTCGGAAACTCGATCTAATGGGATTTCCGGTTGATCTTCTTAGTTGGATCTCAAGTTATCTGAATGGCAGAACGCAAAAGGTCCTCTTTAAAAATTCTTTATCTAATGTTCTCAGGGTTACTTCTGGCGTCCCGCAAGGGAGCCATTTGGGTCCCCTGTTGTTTACATTATTTATCAACGCCCTGCCCAAAGTTCTGACTAACTCCAGAGTACTTATGTACGCGGACGACGTCAAACTTTGCGTGCAATATAAGGACGCTTCCTGCCAGTCTGATTTACAAACAGATCTCAATAACTTCCAAACATGGTGCCGCATAAACTTATTGAACCTAAACGGCTCTAAATGCAAGCTAATGATTTTCTCTCGTGTCGCTCCCAAGCTCGCGACTTACACGCTAAACTGCTGCTCTTTGGAAAGAATTAATATAGTCGATGATTTGGGTGTCCGACTGGACCCTAAACATGACTTTATCGATCATATTTCGTGCATGGTGAATAAAGCCAGCGGTGTGCTTGGTTTCATTAAACGATGGTCGAAAGAATTCAATGACCCCAATGTTACAAAATCCTTATATATTTCGTTAGTTCGTCCTATCTTAGAATATGGATCTTGCGTCTGGAGCCCTCACTATGGGGTTCACAAAAAACGCATTGAGTCAGTTCAGAAGAACTTTTTGCTTTTCGCTTTACGCGATTTGAACTGGGATCCAAACCAGAGGATACCCTCGTACTCTAGTAGACTTTAGCTAACCGTTGTACCATGCTTGGCATTACCTACATTTTTAACTTTATCCACGGTGACGTGGAAAGTGCTGACTTGTTGGGTCAGCTTAATTTTCGGAGTAGAAATACTAGATCCTATATTTCCTTAGTTTTGCGCCACTGTAGAACGTCTTTTGAATTGCATGAACCCTTTAGAGTCTTATGTGTAAATTATAACGATTTGTACATAATAACAAAAATCGTGAATAGCCTTCCCAAACTAAAAACTTGAATACTAACCCACTTAGTACGCATGCAGGCAAACAATCTAGCAGCACGCCAGTAGTCACTTCCTCGTATTCCTTTCTATGCTTTTATTTGTCGCGCCTACTAACACCTAACACGAACAGGCACGTGCTTGGTGTCAGATGGGCCACTTGAATGTTTTGTTCGTAGTGCATCAACGTCCAGAAAAACACCAAACGGATTAATTAGCTAAGTGCTATACACACAATCTTTTTCTGTTTTTGTTTAAATATGTTTTTCAATTTTAGAAAAAAAAAATGGACAAATTTGAGTCTAACGACATGGATGATAATCGGCAAGATATCCGCTCACTGATGTTAACGGTTGGATTAGTTTGGGGTCACTCCCGTTATTTTCATACTCTAAACAATATGACTTTGTTTTTTAATTTGTTTCATAATTCCGTCATCGAATGCGTTATCCGCACTGTTGAACCTGATTCTATTTTTCAAGGTGATGTAGACGAGGCCTATAAAAAAGTGGAAGCAAATTTACAGCACCTTGACTACTATAAGTGAGTAGACAAACTAAGAAATAAAACTTGCTTTAACGTAATTTTCCAATTAGAAATATTTATAAAGAATGCCGTAATTCTTTAAAGAAATTTAAAATCGGTACGACCTTTAATTCTCAAGACTGGACTTGGCACCCTGAGGAAATATTCGGACGGTTAGACAAATTTATTATCCGTATGGAAGAGCTGAAGGAGTTATTTAATTCTGGTCGCGACTTTCAGAAGTTGGAGAAGATTGTAATAGGGGGTCTTAAGGGTCGTCAGATTACTGCGGCATTAGAAAAAATTCTTGAGGAGTACAACAGCATTTACCGCGAATGGACCAACATTCAATACAACCCGATAGACCCAGACGCAGAACACTCTCATTTTCAAAAGGATCGGCTCATCTTTAAAGCCAAGACGGATGTGATGGAGCGTATGGTCTCATTTCAGTTAGAGAAAGCGCTTGAAGATACACATGATCTCCTACTCGCGGGGTCTCTGCTGCTTCGACCCATAATTAAAGATCATATCGAGCCTTTTATGCACGTCATCGTTGACGATTTTGAAGAAGAGATAATGTATGTAAAAAAAGATTTTAATGAGTTCAAGAATATATTTATGTTGATAGGAGTAAATGTGAGTTACTAATTCAGGCGTATACTGGTAGATAATATGACACAATTTCATGTAGGAACTGCCTACTGATGATTGCTTTCCAAAGGTGTCTGGCGCCGTATCATTTTTAAAAAAGCTTAAACATCGAATCACAGCATTACACAAGGAGCACGATCTTTATGAATATCCGTAAGTGAATTTTTAATACTGTCATATAAAAACATTTATTTATACATATATATATCTAAAGCTAATAACTTTTTCTAAGCTCATAAGGTAATGTAGTTTGAAACCCGTCTTTGGTCCGCGTTTTACGTTGCCTTATGGGTTTAATGATGTCGGCAAGGGTAATAAAATGCATTTAATGGGTTAGCTGTCAAAATTAAGTAATAAAAAATGCAATTAATGAGGGTTAGATGTCAACCTGTCAACCGAGGGGGTAATAAAGATGGAATAAATTAGGGTCACAGCATGTAAAAGGACACTTGAGGAACAAGTGTTCAAGGGTTCCCACGATCGCGAGTGATCCTGTCCCGCACGTGTATGTTTATCAGGCGCATGTACTCGTTCACCCACGACCCTTCACTTAAAAAAGGAACGGAGTGTAATGGAAAAGGGCGCACCGCAGCGATCCCGCGCCGCACGCGAGCGATCCCGCGCCGCAGCGATCCTGCCTCGCACGTGTACGTTCACGAGCAATCCTGAGTCAAAGGGAGGGTGTGTAATTGAAGAAGCGAGCTAAATTCCTAGGAAGGACGCTCACCAACAGGATAGTCTCTGATTTTCCCACACTCCATCCACATACAACCGATCGAATACTTGAAACAACATCTTGAATTACTCAACGCAACTAGGACTGCGTGGGAGTTGGGTAAATGGATACACTTGTAACGGTTTCTCAACGAACTCAGAACACGCTTCAAAAAGGATAAAAAAGGGTGGGAAAAAATATGAAGTGATTCCCAAATGTTTGTGTTTTTTCGGATTTTTGTGCCTCTCCGTATAGACTAACTGAGTCTTAAGAATCACTTCTAGTTTGCTATTCAAACAATTCGGAGTATTCGTCAGTTTCAGTGAAATTTCAAATCCACAAAATCCACAAGTACAAATTAAGTTTTTAAAATCAAAATAATTACAAATTTCAAAAGTTCACAAGCCCGAGCTTTATAGAAACACAAAAACTCAAATTTATAACAAACTTGCTTTAGTGAAAAACAAAAACTCAAATTTAAAACAAATTTAAATAAACTAAAATCAAAAACAAATCAAAAAACCAAAATGTACGCCAACAACATTAACATCAACATCATCAAGGGCTCTGTGAAATAAGTCCCCAATGAAATAAGTCCCCAAACGAAAAATGAAATAATTCCCCAAACTTTGGGGAGTTATTTCATAATGAAATAAGTCCCCAAATTTAAAAATGAAATAACTCCCCAATCTTAAAAAAAATGACACATGGAAAAATGAAATAAGTCCCCAAAAATTTGTATGGAATACAACAACAACGATTTTTTGGGGACTTATTTCATTTTTTTACCAAATTATGAAATAAGTCCCCAAAAAAAATGAAATAAGTCCCCAAAAAACTGTAATGTCAAAAGAATCAAGAAAATGAAATAACTCCCCAAATTTTGGGGACTTATTTCATAATGAAATAACTCCCCAATTTCAAAAATGAAATAACTCCCCAAACCTACAAAAAATTACACATGGAAAAATGAAATAAGTCCCCAAAAATTTTTATGGAATACAACACTTGTCATTCATGCATATAGTGTGATCTGCTCCGGAACATATCAAATAGTGCCTTAGCAGTGGCGTGAGCCACTGCTTTTACGGCATTAGGTAGTTTAAAATATAGTGAAAACTTTTAAACGCCGTAAAAGCAGTGGCTCACGCCACTGCTAAGGCACTATTTGATATGTTCCGGAGCAGATCACACTATATAGTAAAAACTTTTAAACGCCGTAAAAGCAGTGGCTCACGCCACTGCTAAGGCACTATTTGATATGTTCCGGAGCAGATCACACTATATAGTAAAAACTTTTAAACGCCGTAAAAGCAGTGGCTCACGCCACTGCTAAGGCACTATTTGATATGTTCCGGAGCAGATCACACTATATGCATGAATGACAAGTGTTGTATTCCATAAAAATTTTTGGGGACTTATTTCATTTTATTGATTCTTATAACATTACAGTTTGTTGGGGACTTATTTCATTTTTTTGGGGACTTATTTCATTAAATTCTCAAAAAGTGAAATAAGTCCCCAAAAAATCGTAGTTGTTGTATTCCATACAAATTTTTGGGGACTTATTTCATTTTTCCATGTGTCATTTTTTTTAAGATTGGGGAGTTATTTCATTTTTAAATTTGGGGACTTATTTCATTATGAAATAACTCCCCAAAATTTGGGGAGTTATTTCATTTTATTGATTCTAATGACATTACAGTTTTTTGGGGACTTATTTCATTTTTTTGGGGACTTATTTCATAATTTGGTAAAAAAATGAAATAAGTCCCCAAATTCTATCATTTGATATCAAAAATTTGTTGTTTGTGTACTCCATACAAATTTTTGGGGAATTATTTCATTTTTCGTTTGGGGACTTATTTCATTGGGGACTTATTTCACAGAGCCTCATCAAGAACTCGAATGGAATTTTCTGCGACTTCTGTCAGGAACAACTTCCTGCCAATACCAAATGGCATCACCATGTTCGGACGGATAAACAAAAATATGCTGCGGTCAAACCTGTAAATGGCCAAATTATCCAAATTACCGACGGCTTCAAGGGACGCATTCTTCAATATATGTACATGAACGAGGGAGCAGCTCTTAGGATTCCGCGTGAATTCCTAAATGAAGCGGGTCAAGCGCTGCTCCCTCATATTGAAAGAGACCTATTCACTCATATCTCATCAAAAATAAATATCGAGTTATTTGCGGAATACATTTTGATGAAGGATGAGGAAATTCATGTCGAAGTCAAATCGTTCCAGAGCAAGATGTGTCTGGCTACGATATCGACGAATTTAATAGAATTATATAATGCCCACACAACAGATATAATAACCAAAATGGATGAATTCCAAGAAGCGGGAAGTGGGTGGACACTAACTGAAATAATTAGAGTTCAATTGAACATGTTACAATGTGTTCCTCTAAAAGGATCGGAGTATTTCGACCTACCCACACCCCTGAAAACACGGAAAGCATGCATCAATGTTCAAAACAATGATGCTTTCTGCTTCAAGTGGGCGATTATCTCAGCACTTGACCCAAAAGAAAAGGGTGAACGCTGCAATGCATATAGAGTAGATATTAAATCTCCAATCATCCAAACGAGCAACGGGATCACAGTGGACTTCTCAGGATTATCGTTTCCAATCCAGCTGAAACAAATAAATCGTTTCATAGAGAAAAATCAACATATCAGCATAAATGTACATCTATATGAAGAGGAAAAGGACAATGTTGACGGACCCCTTTTCTTAACTGGAGCGAAGAGGAAACATCATATAAATTTGTTGTACCTCAACCCCCCATACACCAATCAACATGGACATTATGTCTGGATTAAAAATATGTCCCGGTAAGCATCTATAAAATCAAAGAAATAAAAACATAACATGAAAAAAAAAAATAAATAATAATAATACCTAATAAATAAAAAAATAATATATATATTTATTACTTATCAAATTTACTTATTAAATTTATTGTTTTTTTTTATTTCAGCCTCAATTGGGAAAAACTGGAAATAGCCGTTTGTTCTGCGACGTATGCCTCGCCTACTCAACAAGTTTGGCAAGAGCCAATCGTCATGAAGAAAGATGTGACAAGATCGTGATTCAACAGCCCAAGGAAGGAGAAACAGAGCTGAAATTTAAAAATATTTATCGCCAGCTGGAGGTCCCATTTGCAGTGCATGCTGACTTCGAGTGCATACTTGAACGTGCATCGATAGATGTAAGTCAAAAAACAAAAATAGGAAATAAGCATAAGCCAATAGCCTTTGCATATTATATCAAGTGCTCCTTTGACTCAACACTTGATGGGCGCACTTTTGTTGATTCGATTATATCCGATTTGTCTGCTATTTTTGAAAACTACATGACTCATGTAGTTCCGATTCAAATCGGAACTCTTACGATTTTGATGAGGCACTTAATTGTCATATATGCAAGGGAATTTTAGGTAATGACAGAGTGAGAGATCACTGTCATTTTACAGGTCAATTTCGTGGGGCAGCACATGGTGATTGCAACCTAAAATATAGAACAGGAGATTTTATACCCGTTTTCTTTCACAACCTCACAAATTATGATCTCCATCTTTTCGTTAAAAATCTTGGAGATATTGATGGGGAAATTAAAATAATTCATTTGAATAAGGAATTATACGTTTCATTATCTAAATATATCACTGTGGGAAAAAATAAGTTAGAAATTAGATTTTTAGACACTTTTCGTTTCATGTCCTCTAGCTTAGACACTCTTGCAGGAAATTTAAATGAAGGGGATTTCAAGGTTCTTCGAAATCAATTTCCAAATACATTAGATTTCAGTTTACTTCGTAGGAAAGGAGTTTTCCCCTATGAATATCTAGATTCTGAAAAGAAGTTGTCGGAAACTTCTCTACCCTCAAGGAGTGCATTTTACAGTCATTTAACAAACACAGAATGTTCTGAAGCTGACTACCTATATGCGGTTCAGGTTTGAAATCACTTCAAGTGTCAAACACTTAAGGATTACATGGAGTTATATCTGAAAACAGATGTTTTGCTGCTCACTGATATTTTCCAGAATTTTAGGGCTATTTTTTCATCTATTTATGAGCTCTACCCTGCCCACTATTACACAACTCCGGGTTTGTCATGGGATGCGATGCTAAAAACAACAGAAATATCCCTCGAATTGCTCACTGATATTGACATGATAACGTTTATTCAGTCTGGAATTCGAGGGGGTCTAGTTCAAAGTACTCATAGATATACAAAGGCAAACCACAAATACCTTGAAGATTTTGTTCCTTCAAAGGAATCAGAGTACTTAATATATGTTGATGCCAATAATATATATGGATGGGCAATGTCTGAAGCACTGCCTTATGGGGATTTTAAATGGCTAGAAGAACCAGAAATAGATTTGTTTGACATAAAATCTATTTCTGAAAGTAGCGAGTATTGATATATTCTAGAAGTAGATTTGAAATATCCATACTCGCTTCATGATATACACAATGACTTGCCTTTTTGCCCCGCAAGCAGACTTCCTTCAAAAAATTCCAAAACTCCGAAACTAATAGCCGATTTGTGTGATAAAAAAAATATATCATCTATATATATAAAATGCTTTGTCCTGACTGACTGATATATCACAGCCATGGCCAAACCACATGTCTTAGAGACTTTAAGTTTTTTTTTAAAATCAGAAAAAAAATTTCCAGATTCGTATGGGTATTTTAATTTTTTAATTCCACCTGCAACCTATTTTAAAAAATAAAAAACATACATTAAAAAAAATAATATTAATGGGATAATATTGATATTTGTCTAAGGCTTAGAGTAGGCCTTGCCTCATTTTAAATTTGTCATTCGACTTCAAAGAATCTTTATTTCTCATTCAGTGCGTTTACTTCAAAGCGAAATTTAATAAAAAATTTTAAGTCTGGATCTGCATCCGATCAAAGCGAGGATGCAATAGCGGGCCCTCTAGTACACTATAAAGTTTTACAGCAGGCTATTAAAAATGGGCTGGAGGTAGAAAAAATTCATGCAATCCTTCAATTTAAGCAAAAACCATGGCTTAAGAAGTATATTGATCTAAATACCGAGAATAGGACTAGGGCTAAAAGTAATTTTGAGCATGACTTTTTTAAGCTTTTAAACAACTCAGTGTACGGAAAAACAATGGAGAATAGCTTAAAGCACAAAGATATTCGTCTAGTTACGGAATGGGAGGCCCCACCTGTTGCACAGTGGGCCCAGCGGCCTTTCTAGCGGAACTTAATTAATAACTCGAGTAAATGATGGAATATTTTGATGAAAATTTAAATGCAGTATATTTAACCAATTTTTAACATATTTAAAAAAAATAATTTTTTAAGTAAAATTAAAAAAAAAAATAAAAAATTAATAGTTAAAAAATTAGTAATTTTCCTTGCAATTTCCTCAATTTCCTCCTTTGTAGACCCGTCTACCCGTTGTTCTTAAAAACTGTACCAAAAATAAGTTCTTTTAAGAAAACAAATTTTTTTGCGGCGATATTTTCGCTAAGCCAAGTGGATTACATCACGCGCTTTGGGACCGACATTTCACCTAAAAAGTGTAACAGACTTAAGAGTTGGCCGTAGTTGGCTATCATTTTGATTATGTTGTCACCACAAAGACTCACACGTTACATAAATACAAATTTTAGATTGAATCCGAGTGAATCACGTTAGTTATACTCCAGAGATTGTTGTATCTGGCTTAAAAACATACCTTATAAAACTACATATTTCTAACACATTTTATTTGCTACACATGAAAAGACGGGACACAAACATATATTTTTTATTCAGTACATACCTTTTCTTAAAGAAAACAAAAGTTGTTGGGTCACTTAGTTTTAATTCGTTGTAGTTTTGGGTTTACCAACAAGAGCCAATAAATAGCAGCGAATTTTTGCAGGCAACGCGGTGAAACATATTTCCACTTTGAAAGATCACAGCTGATCAAGAAAAAATGGTTAAGCTCATATACAAGCTTTTATAAGCTCAGCCGAGTATTTACAGTTAAAAATAAGCAAAAAAATGTTGAATTTAAATATATTAAAAATCGACTTTTGTTCCGCTAGAAAAATCAGCTGGCCCACTGTGTGTTGGTCCGAAAGGTGGGCGCCCAAGATTATGTGCAAGGGACTTGATAGCCAGGTCAAATTTTCACAGTGCAACAAAGTTCACTGAAAATATGTATGCAATCCAAATGTAAAAATTACATAACGTTTGCAATAAACCAACATACTTGGGTTTCGTTGTGTTGGAGTTATCAAAATGGAAGATGTATGATTTCCATTATGCATACATGAAACCCAAATTCCAAGATACACTGAAATTAAATTACATGGATACAGATTCGTTCATATATTCCATAAAGATAGAAGATTTGTATAGCGATATTCGTTCTGATGTTCCCTCAAAATTCGACACTTCTGAATATCCAGATGTTATTGCTAAGCAATACAATTTTCAGCTGTGTAACAAAAAAAGATTAGGTTTCTTTAAAGATGAACAGTAGGGTAGGTCAATGGGTGAGTTTGTGGGTCTTCGCTCAAAAATGTATGCGTACACAGTGGCTGGTGCAGGTAGTCAGCCGGATAAATGTGTAAAAAGAAATAAAGGCGTGAAACGGAGTGCCTTACAAATATTACGTTCAACAATTACAAAAATTTTTTGTTTACCGGACACCAAGAAAGTGATAGTATGTACATGTTTAGGTCTAGAGGACATGAAATTAATACATATAAAATATCCAAAATAACATTAGACAATAGGGATGATAAAAGAATTATTTGTCAAGACGGGATTTCAACTCTTGCGATAGGGCATTACAATACAATAGAACCCGAAGTAATAGGTTGTATATAAGCTCTACAAGCAAGCGCATTGGTTGGGGGAAAATAGATGAATCCCTAAGTGAAGATATAAAAATTGAACTCAAAAGAAAACGAGATGAAAATCAAAGTGCGCTCGACAAATATGAACGAGACTTAGTGTGGCATTATATTAAAATGGCTAAATTAGAGAATCCCGTCTTTGTAATTTAAATTTAAAATAAAACAAATGTAAATAATAATAATAATAATAATTTATTAAAAAATGTTAAATTATAAGATTTACAAATAAATTAAATCTAATGTATATATAATAAGTTAAGATTAAAATTTTCTTAAATATTTGAAATACATAAAAACATAAAGAAAACATAAAATTGTTTGTGTACTTATTTCATTACACAATTTCAGATGTATTTATCTAGCTGTCATCGGATTTCGAAAAACCGAGCCAGCGAACAAGGGATCTTTTTCCTTTCCTTTTAAGCACTTTCTCAACTAGGTAGGTATCAGGAAATCGAGTTTTCTTCAACTCAAAAACCACCCTTAACTGGGTTCCCTTTTAAATCTTCCAATAGAAATGTCACCGGGTTTGTATTCTGAACTTTGTATATCCTAAAAATTTCAACATTCCAATTGGGTGTGTACGATTTCTCAAAAACCCCTTTATATTTCGAAATGCGGACATTATCCCCAATTTTCAGTTTGCTACCTGCAAACATTTTAATATTATTGTATACCGTTTTCAAGATATGTTTTTCATTGCTAGTGTTCACTTCGATAGGAGCCATTTTTATAGTCCTATGTATTTTGTTGTTGTAAAATTCAATTAACCTTCTACACATATCAATCCATATATAGGTCCCATTGTAAGAAAACTCCTTCCACATGATTTCTTTTAAAGTCCTGTTGAATCTTTCAACAATTGAAGCCTTTAAACTACTAAACGTTGAATAGTGATTTATTTCATACCGATTCATTAAAGACTTAAATTGAGCATTAAAAAACTCTTTCCCATCGTCTGTTTGCAGACTTCTCGGAAAACCGCGACCAGATTTTAAAATTTTCTCCATTGCATCAGAATCATCATTTGCAGTCTTAGATTTAAGTGCTTCACCCCACGCAAGTTTGTAAAATGTAAGAACTGTTAACAAATAACGATAATTATTATTCGATGTAGAGTATTTTCCCATTTCCACCAAGTCGGCCTGCCATAAGCAATTTATCCCCTTTGTTATAACCCGCCGACGTTGAAAATTTTTGCGTGCAGGAGCATGTAATTCGTTAATAATACCCCGTCTACTCATTATCAGATGGATATGAATCAGATTTTACAATATTAAATGCGAATTAATTGGAAGGAGTATCAAATTATTTGGAATATCCCATTTTTTCAATAATACTTGAGATAACTATCTCAAGTCTATCTAATCGATCTTCAATATCAGCAGTTTTGATATCGGGTATAGTAACAATTAATTCTTGTTTATGAGAAATAATTGACTCCCTCAACCCCTCAATACTCTTGTCAACATAGGCCTTGCTAACTATATCTTTAGTTTCCCTTCCATCATTTTTTATACTAAAATTCCCATCAGTATCGCTACCGATCGCCCCGAGAAAACTTTCTCCAAATTCTGCTTGATATTTTAAAATCAATGATGTAATGGATTCTCTCAGCTGATTTATCATACTGTCAACGTATGCTTTGATGACGAAATCTCCATTTTCAATCGGAAAACCTCCATTTTTTATACGCCTTTGTTGAATGCTGAAATTCCCGTCTGTGTTAAGATAGAGTCCTGTCACTGTTTTCTCATACCGCTTTAAATGATTGGTGTTCTGCTTTTCTCTTAAATAACGTCCAAACTTGTCAACGGACATGACGATTATAATCTCATTTGAATATTGACTTATAAATATATACTAAATTAGAATAAATTTTAGCTTCTCTCAATTCTTCAATTATCGATGTAATATTATTCCCGTGATTTGAGTGCCCCACCCCCTGTGATGCTAACAGGAGTTGGAGTCGTTGGACCAGCTCATTGGGGTCATTCCAATAAATAAAACTCGGTTTTTTCCTCTCAAGTGTCATGAACCCACCCCCGGTTACAACATCTGTTTTGTGCTTGGGGGTGGACTCGGCAACGTCTAATTTAGCTAAAAGTGGTTTAATAATTCGAGAATATTTTAATGCTCTCGTCCCCTTCACTTGTCCATTTGCTTGAAAATTTCTTCGGTTTACATTAGTTTTTATTAAAATTTCTCTGTATATATTCAAATCATCTGTATTGTATTTTTTGGGGAGATGGTGGAATATTAAAGATCATCATCAAATTCAATTGTATTATTTGATAGCTTTATTTGATTGTTTCCCAACATTAATTGACCAGATTCATTTTTGTATAGTCCATATGTCTTATCTAAAATGCGTTCCCGTGCTAGTTCGCTAACATTAAAATTTTTAGAACTCTCTTTAAGTGACGGTGGTTGGGTTGCTTCTAATGGATATGTGGGGGGAGAGAGATGAGTTGATAATACACTCGATGTGTGAGCAGCGGGTTGGTTTGATACCACAGGTGATGATTGATGAAAGTGATGATGAGGCGGTGAGGCCGCTTTATGTCGTTAACCCAAGTTCTTTTTATTTGAATAAGCCAAATCGTGGATGCGACAAGCTTCATCCAATGGGTTTATACCCCGGTCACCGCGAGCTAATCGTTTTTCTAGCCTTGTAAAAGGTCCACAGTAATTGTATCCTGGTATATGAGCCTCAAAGGGTAGAGTATTTATTAAATTATTTATGAGACCAGTACCCTGCTTGACTTTTGTATTATGACTGATTACATTATAAAATCGTTTGCCCATTTTATATAAACCTCAATTAACGAGTGATTGTCCATGAATGAAATAGCTTTCTTTAAAACATGCGTTTATTAACGCAAAATAAAACCATCACAGTAAGAAACATTGAAGGCGCTGGAGATGAGAAGAATACACATCGTCACAGCTCCTTGTTACCAAACACAATTAAAACTTTAATTGCTGGACCATCCAATTGTGGGAAAACTAATGTTATGATAAGCCTTATGGAAAGTCCAAATGGATTGAAATTTGAAAATATTTATATATTTTCAAAGAGTTTATTTCAACCAAAATATCAGTATTTGGAAAAACTTGTCAAGCCAATACGGGGTTTGGGTTATTACACATTTTCAACGAATGACAGTGTTTTATCTCCACAAGAAGCTAAAATCAATTCTATTATGAACTTCGACGACGTAATCAATGAACGCCAGGACAATATCCGAAGCATTTTCTCTTTCGGTAGACATATGAACGTAGATACATTCTACTTATCTCAAACGTATACGCGGGTGCCGGAACAAATTATTCGCGATAACGCCAACTTTTTGATTTTATTCAATCAGGATCAACTCAACATGCGTGGAATATATCGTGATCATGTGAGCAGTGATATGACGTTTGAGACATTTATGAATATATCAAGGAAGGACAGATTTGGGTTTTTAGTAATCTCAAAGGATGATAATATGAAAACTGGGCGATATAGAAAAGGATTTGATCAATTCATTGTACTCGAATAAATATTGTTATAAGTATAATGAGATTAATAAAAAATAAACAGTTCAGAATCCAACTTCACAATGACTAAATCACTAACAATATCTTTAAATAGGAATACATCGATACTATGTAAAAATTTTTTTCCACAAATTGATCTAAAACGTAACTATGAATGTGCTTTAATCGATTTTTATACATTCAACTCTATAACGAATGTGGACAAGGGGAATAATATATTTCAAATTGGGAATAAAGTAATAGAAATTCCTGTAGGGTCATATGAGTTTGATGAAATTATAAAATATATTATTACTAAACTGAAGCAGCACAATCTTCATGACACAATAAAAATTGAATGTCACACAAACACTTTACAAGTTCAAGTTGTTACCAAAAATGAGACGGTATATTTCAATCATGAACGATCAATTGGTCAGTTATTTGGATTTAATAAACGAAAATTAAGACCACATGATAATGAAGTTTACATCTCAGATAATCCTGTAAATATTTAAAAAAATAAATTCTATTAGATTGGAATGTAATATTATTAGCGGGTCATATGTGGGAAATAGAGCAAACCATGTGCTTCATGAGTTTGGAATAAACGTTCTGATTTATTTGCCTGTCAACACCCGACAAATCAACACGCTTGAAGTTCGCATAGTTGATCAGGACGGAGATTTGATTAATTTGCGTGGAGAAACTGTATCAATTCGACTTCACTTACGACCAGCAGAATGATTATAATAAAAACTCATCACATCGCTCCTTTGATAGCATTATCAAATCTAAAGTTTAAGTGAAAACATCTATATCATCAACATCATCATAATCATCATCTCGAAGGACTAAAACTCATCGTCCTGCTATCACATTAAAAAATAAATTGATATTGAAATCATTGGGATTTAATATTAAATAAATAAAGTTTATAATCTAATATCCAAATGAATGACATTTTTTATGTTTAGGAGCAACTTGCTAATGATCAAAGCATTATTAAAAAAGAATATCATTCTTATTATCCATATCAACAAAGCTTCAAGGCGAATGATGAAGTCCGGATTACAATTCAGAACCAGGATTTGTATGTCCTGCCGTGTGAAAGTTTTCTCCACTTTGAAGGAACACTTAGCAAAATTATTGACACAAATTCAGGAACAAGTAGCACAAATAGTGTTAGCGGCTTGCTCAAAAATAATTGCATGGCCTATTTTCTGGATGAAATAAGATATGAGTTAAATGGGTGTGAATTGGATAGGACACGATTTACTGGAATTACAGCGACTATTAAGAACTTTCTATCAGTCGGTCAACAGGAGGGAGTTCTTTACCGGAATGCTGGGTGGAGTGGAGGAGAGAATATCGCTTCGGGAGGACATTTCAGCTTTTCTGTGCCCCTCAAAATGTTGATGGGGTTCGGTGAAGACTACAAGAAAGTAGTGTTAAATTGTAAACATAAGCTTGGTCTTTTGCTTACAAAAAGCCCGAAGGATATGTTTGTTGAGACGGTTGATGGTAAAACACATAAAATAGCAATAACAAATATAAGCTGGAAAATCCCACACATCGTTCCGAGTGATACAGCCAAAATTAAAATGTTTAATATAGTAAAAAGTGGAGCTACCCTCCCACTCGCTTTCCGGAGCTGGGACTGCTATATCAATTCAACCTTTGTCCAAGGTACACAGTTTATTTGGAACGTTAAGTTGTCTTCAAGTACAGAACGTCCACGTTTTGCTGTCATTGCATTTACATTAAATGGGGAACTAATTACAAATAATTTGAGAAACGCTAAAGTTTATTTAAATTCGGAAGTTTTTCCTTATGAAGATTTGAATGTGAAATATAATGAGAATCGGTTTGCTGTCTTGTATGATATGTATACAAAATTTCAAGAGAGCTATTACAATCGAGAGCCACGGGCTCTTTTATCACCCATGGAGTTCAAGTCAAAAGCCCCCATTGTTGTTGTTGATCTCTCTTATCAGAATGAGTCAGTCAAATCAGGACCGATTGATGTTAAAATATCCACTGAGCTAACCGATGCGAGTCAAATGATTACAAAGGTATATTGCCTTCTCATTCAGTTGAATATACGCCACTGACTGGCTTAGTTCAACGAGTCGTTTAAAAAATTTAGAAAGGATCAGATTATTCAAATTTTGGAATTCATTGCGTGTAGACGTTCACTAAGCGCTCAAAAATGCTATCACTTAAAAACAAAGTCAACAACACAACTCCCAAAACAATGCAACAGCTTGTGACAAAAATAAACAATTTCATGAAAATGTTTAAAGAACAAATTTTCCCTGAACATGTGAAATATCTGGAGGATTCATTAAAATATTTTAATAAGAGGATGCCTGACACTCCGATGGTTTCTAATATACATGGACAACATTTTACATCTTGTAGCTGGGCTAATAATGAAGTTAGGAGTTGATACCTGCGCATGTCATTTCTTTACTGTACGCTCACAAAAATCTCTAAAAATTATGAAAATGTATGTAAATTTAGAACATCGTTTCTGATTATTGTACTTGAAAAATAAAAAATATATTATATACACAAAAATAAAATTTCATAAATTTGTATTGGAAAATGGGACTTGGGGAAATTTCTTTTTCAGATTTGGGTTTCTTGGATTTGAGATGATGGGGTGGGATGCTTCTCGAGTTTGTTGAGAAACCGAAACATGAGGATCCAGCGGGAAAATCACAGACTGTCCTTATCAAGGGTCTTGGGTGACCGTCCTCGTTGAGAAACCGTTACAAGTGTATCCATTTACCCAACTCCCACGCACTCCTAGTTGTGTTGAGTAATTCAAGATGTTGTTTCAAGTATTCAATCAGTTGTATGTGGAGGGAGAGTTGGGAAAATCACAGACTATACTTTTCAAGGGACTTGGATGATCGTCCTCGTTGAGAAACCGTTACAAGAGTATCCATTTACCCAACCCCATACACTGGGAAACCTTTACAAGTGTATCCATTTACCCAACCCCACACACTCCTAGTTGCGTTGACTAATTGAACATGATGTTTCAAGCATTCGATCAGTTTATGTGGAGGGAGAGTTGGGAAAATCACAGACTATCCTTTTCAAGGGTCGATGGTGAGCGTCCTTCCTAGGAATTTAGCTCGCTTCTTCAATTACACACCCTCGCTTTGACTCAGGATTGCTCGTGAACGTACACGTGCGAGGCAGGATCGCTGCGGCGCGGGATCGCTGCGGTGCGCCCTTTTCCATTACACTCCGTTCCTTTTTTAAGTGAAGGGTCGTGGGTGAACGAGTACATGCGCCTGATAAACATACACGTGCGGGACAGGATCACTCGCGACCGTGGGAACCCTTGAACACTTATTTCTCAAGTGTCCTTTTACATGCTGTGACCCTAATTTATTCCATCTTTATTACCCCCTCGGTTGACAGGTTGACATCTAACCCTCATTAATTGCATTTTTTATTACTTAATTTTGACAGCTAACCCATTAAATGCATTTTATTACCTTTGCCGACATCAAAGGTCCCGAAAATAGGGTTATTATACTACTTAAGCATATTTAAAAATATTATTTATATATTTTGAAGTTTTTAATTAGTTTTTTAAATAAGAAACCGATATTTTTTGGTGACAAGAAAAATTCATTTTAATCGGCGAACGACGAGAACGAAAATGCGTGCGCGCTTGACGATTTAAAATTGCAACATAAATCTCTATTTTACAGTTGCATACTTGGGCCTATCTTAAGGGGTTATATACACTTGCGCGCGCGAAAAATAGGTTTTTTTGTGCGATTCTTTTTTGTGGAATAACAACACAACTTTTCGTAAAACCCTCAAAGTATATTTATTTATACACTTTGTTAGATTCTTCATGCATTTTTTCAAAACAAAATATTTATATTTGTAGTTTCTGTAGGCCATAATGCGAACACACAATTTTCCCAATATCGTCCGCGGTGACCACGATAACGAAGGATCTGCTCATCGGAAATACACAAACAGAAAAAATTTATGTAGTGTACACCTATACGCTGTGCGTGAACAAAGGATTTTGCAAGATAAAATTTTTTACGAAAATTATGATCGTTTTACTAAAAAGTAAGAGTTTTGAACGTATACATTTTTGGTTTTTACATCAGGGATGCTTTAAATTCAAAATCCTTCGTTCACGCACTGGCTAATATTGTTGTTAATAAGCCTGCAAAATTGCAGGCTGACCGAGTTAACGGTTCTTTAGTAATCGCGGTCAACGCATCCACACTTTTTCAAAAAAACAGTTTCGAGATAATCGCGTGTAAAGAATGATTCGCCGTTGACTCATAGTGCAGATAGCGCGCTATAAATAGCTGCCAATCCGGTTCTCATGCTCAGAATTTTATGATTTTTGGGGAAAACATTCTCCAAGATATGTACTTTCAGAATATGCAACACAACAATTTTCGATATTTTTGTCCAACGCAAGTGTATATGGGCAATTCCACGAGGAGGTCAACCGCAGCAAAAACAGAAAATATGCTCTAAAATTAATATTTTTAACATAGTAACATTAAGAAATGTTCCAATTGATCAAATTTGAAATCCTTTATAATATTCTAAAACAAATTTCGAGATATTCCAAGGCATACTCGAGTAAATGCGATTTTTCATCATTTTTGATGAGACAAAAACATTATTAAGATAAATGATGGCACAACATTTTAAAATTAGACTCATTAAAATATTCCTTTAGGTTTCGCTAAACTTTGACTTTAAACGGTAGGCCGACAAAACGACTTCCATTTTTTGTCCCGTGCGACATCGGTAGTTTTTTGCAATTATCTTGAAAATGAAAAGTTGACCGAACTCAACTTTTTCACCAATAATAGAGCTAAGGAAGAGTAATAACACAGGCCGACAAAATCAGCTCAACCCTCTGACCCAGAAACCAGTATATACTTTTCCGAAGGTTTCCGGTACGCTGAATCCGAATCCGAGATCGAAATTTCCGAATTGGCTCTGGTTTCCGAGATATCCTAACCTATAAGTGCAAAAACAGCGTTTTTTGCCAATATTTGAGGTTATGTAGCATCGACTTGTTCTTTTACTGAAAATACAAAAAAAGCCATCTTAAAGTATATCCCTTGCCCTTTCAAATGCTGTTGAGTTTGACTAAATATCTTTTTTTTTTCGCTGAGATATCGTACTTTGAAATTTTCATGTTAATGAATTTACCTCAAAAAAACATTATGGATAGGCCCTATGAAGCAAACATTTTTCTTTGCACATAAAACAGCTTAAATCTGTTACTCGGGGGTTTTTGGGGTCGATGATCCCGAATCCGGACTCAAATTTTCAAAATTCAAGATGGCGGATTCAATATGGCGGACCAAATTCGTAGAAAGTTACTGGATCAAGCTGAAACTGGGTATATGGAGGTCTTCGGGGTCGCTGTTTACCAACCTGAGATAAAATTCTGAAATTTGATGATCAAATTTGATGTTAGACATTAGATGTAAGTAAAAAATTCAATATGGCGACCATAAAACGACCATAAACGAAATGGCGGGGAATGTCAGACAGCTCACTCGACAAAGAATACTCTATATCAATTTCAAAGTACGATATCTAAGCGAAAAAAAAAGATATTTAAACAAACTCAACAGCATTTAAAAGGGCAAGGGTTAGACTTTAAGATGGCTTTTGTAGTATTTTCAGTAAAAGAACAAATTCGATGCTACATAACCTCAAATATAGGCAAAAAACGCTGTTTTTGCACTTTTAGGTTAGGATATCTCGGAAACCAGAGCCAATTCGGAAATTTCGATCTCGGATTCGGATTCAGCGCACCGGAAACCTTCGGAAAAGTATATACTGGTTTCTGGGTCAAATTTTTGTCGGCCTGTGTAATTTAAACATACTCGCCAAATTTGAGTTGCTTTAACTGTAAAAGTGTCCCGTGCGACATCGTGGAATTGCCCATATAACCCCTTAACAGAGGTTGGCGAAGGCGGGGCGAATTTGCAAAGAGCGAGAGAGAGCATTATTATGCTCCCGCCTTCGTCCTAAACTAACTTACACTAGACTTCAAGTTTTTTCTTCTTCATACATGACAACAATAAACAATAAATGACAATCTGGATTCAGCCAACACCGGCCCCGTTGAACGCCTCCACGGCTTCAACAAATTGGCACCGGCTCCAGCTTGTCGATCGAACTCCGGAAGATGGCTCCATCGCTCGTCCTAAGGTCGACGACCCTGACCATGCCGTCCTCTCCTGCGTGCCTCGCTACGATCCGTCCAAGGAGCCATTGTTGAGGCGGCAGGTTGTCCTCCGACACGAAGACGAGTTGTCCTTCTCGTGGTTCCACTTGCCCCGAAACTGAAGGCCTAGGACATATTCTCGGAACCATCTCCGCCAGAACATTTGCTGACTCCGTGGTCCGGAGTGCTGGTGCTGCGATAAGCAGCCCGCCCGTCAGCTGGTGTTCGGGAGTCAGCGCCTCCACGTCGTTTGGGTCCTGGCTGAGAGCTCCGAGTAGCCGCGAGTTCATCACGGCCTCGAGGACACATGCCTCCCATGTGTGGAGCCCGAAGGGGTAGATTTCCCATAATTTGTGTCATCGGAAAAGACTTGCATTTAAAGCAGCGCATACATGATCGAACTGTCTGACTGCAGAGTTCCTGAACGTTTACGGTCCAAATACGCTGTCGAAGGAGGCTCACAAGTGCTCGATCGCCGATATGAAAATATGAATGGTGCAGATGCCGGACGTAGCTCTGCACAAATTGGGAGAGTTTCGTCAACAGCAAACTTGGCATCGTATGATATAGGACCGTTATCTAGTCGCCGCCCAACTCGCAAAAACGAAAAGTTGCACCAAGTGCGCGTATCCTCATGAATGAATGGGTTCAATCGCTGAAGACTTGAGCATACCTTGGAGCCTTTACGAATTTTTTAAATTACTATTTGATACTCGTGCTTTTGTACTATTTCGATAATCTTATGAAACGCTTCATTGTATTCAGTCAGTGACAGAGTTTCATCGAAAACTATACTCTTGTCTTTGCATTTTCTGATAAAGCGGAACATGTAAGCGAACACTCTAAGCAGTTTGATGTGGGACGAGAATCCTCGATGACATCCAGCAAATCGCAAGTTGGCACAGCAGCGGTCAGTCCGATCACAGTCTTCCTAGCTTCCTGACGGAAGACTTTTTCATCCAGTTCGAAATGCGCATTTCTGGGCCAGTTTTCCTCTTCGTCCTTCAGAAATGGTGGGGCAGTCAACCAGATTGACTGCCCAATTTTGTCGGCGTCACAACCTCTAGTAACAATATCTGGTAGGTTCTGCTTTGTGGGAACATGCCTCCATGCAGCTTCTCCTGACCATTCTTGAATCTACCCTGTTCGTAACGAATGTCGACAACGAAGATGGATGAGATCGAATCCTGTGAAGAGTAGCTTTAGAATCCGACCAGTATATAATTCGTTCGATTGGGAAGGGTTTGATTCTGTGGCAGAGATCTGCGAGAAGGTGAGCGGCACATAACTCAAGCCTTGAGAGCGTTTTGGTCTTGAGCGGCAGTACTTTCGAATTTGACGTCAGCAGCGATCATTTAAAACCTTCGGAAGTTTTGCTACGAATATAGGCGCCAGCTCAATAAGCCTCATGGATGCGCCGGCAAAGGCATGTAACTGTACCGGTGACTTCGGGTCGGTATGCACGAACCGAGGAATAGAGATCTCATACAGTTAAGACAGAGTGCTTTTTAGCTTATTCCAGGCTGTTTTTAAATGCATCGGAATCGACTCATCCCAATCTAACTTTTTAAGGAAAAGTCCCTGCAATAAGATCTTTCTTTTGGTCACAATGGGACTTAATAAGCCGAGGCGGTCAAACAGCTTCGATGTCACCGATAATATGTTCCGATTTTTCGCTCGGAGACCTATGACAGAAGTGTCAATTTTGAACTTGAAGGCATCTTCGCTAGGCAACCGCGATATTCCTAACGCCTTAGTTGACTCTTAATCCGAGATAGGTATCGACTTAATTGTGATCTCAGATGCAGTAACCTCGGGTGAGTTTGAATACCACTTTATCAATTCAATACCTGCTGTTTAAAGAACCTGAGACACTTCACACTTAATTGTATTTAGCTCCTCTACGCATGCAGCACTAGTTAAGATGACATCGACGTAAAAATCGGATCCAATTACGTCGGCAGCTCTAGGGAATGAAAATTTTGCAGATTCACTCAACCTTTTTTAACACCGAATAGCCAGAAATGGGGCTGGTCCAGTACCATATGTGACGGTGTACCATATGTCCTCCACACTATGAGTTGAAACTTCTGATCCGCGTCATGAACGATTACGTGGCGATACATCTTTTTAACATCGGCAGTCAGGGCATACCTGTGCAGTCGGAAGCAAAGTAGAATGGAGTACAACTCTTCTTGAATTGTCGGCCCCACCATTAGGATATAATTTACGGCCACCTGAGACGATGTTTTGCAGGAAGCATCGAAAAAGACGCGCAACTTTGTTGACGTACCCTGGGGCCTTAATATGCATTGATGGGGAATGCCATAATGTGGAGTGGAAGGGATTTTGTTGTCCGTAGGCGACATATGAGGCGCGATATTTTTCCATGAATTCCAAGTACATGGTCTTCATGTTAGGATCTGGAGAAAACCTTCGCTCAAGCGACAAAAACCGCTATTTTGCAACCTCAAAAGCGTTGCCAAAATTTCTGTAGTATGCTGTCAATCGACACTAAAGGTTCTTTACAACAACTGAAACTATTAACAACTTGTTTCGGAACCGCAGATTTGTATCTGCACGAGACAACCCAACAAAGAAAGGTTCTTTTGGAGAGTTGGATAGTCAGGACCTTGTCTAATTTGACCATCAGCTAGCAATTCGAAAAATTATTCTGCTCCTTTCAACATATCAATTTTTTGTGACTTGTAGAAATATGGGTCTGCTAATGGTAGGTTCTTCGGGATCTTCCAATTACTGACGTTCACCGAGTGATCAGGATAGTAACCTGAGATTGATTTTAAGATCTAAGTAAGTTGATATACGACTCCTCTCTACGAATCTGTAAGCGGTTCGCCAGTTTTTTTTGTTATAAATTGAGTTTTGAAACCCAGAGTCTGGACGTTGATGCACTACGATCAGTACATTCAAGTGGCCCATACCCCATGGTATCAGCACGTGCCAAGCACCGTGCACGCCCCTTCATTTAAAAAAAGGGACAGCGATTCTGGCTCGCACGTACGTTCACGAACAATCCTGACTAAAAGGGACAGGGTGTAATCGAAGAAGGGAGCTAAATTTCGATGAGGGCTGGTCACCAACGACCCTTGAAAGGGATAGTCTGTGACTTTCCCACACTCCTTCCATATACAACTGAACGTATACTTGAAACGACATGTTGAATTAGTCAAGCCAACTGGGAGTGCGTTTGAGTAGGGTAAATGGATACACTTGTAGCGGTTTCTCAACGAGGACGGTCCCCCACGACCCTTCAAAAGAGACATTCTGTTATTTTCCCAAACTCCTTCAACATACAACCGATTGAATGCTTGAAATAACATGTTGAATTATCCCACCAAAAAAGGACATGAGGATCCACTTGTATCGGTTTCTCAACGAACTCGGGAAGCATCGCCCATCCACTCAAGACCAAGAAACCAAAATCTGAAAGTAATGGTTGTAAAAGAAAAAGCTCTCCGCTCCTTGCTTAATTTACTTCTCCAACTTCCGATTCGACTGCGTCGAGACGTCCACAGCATCATTTCAGCTGATTTGTTTTTTCAACTAAAGGAAGCCACAGCCCCCTACAAACACTGAAACTGAGAGCAGCGGGGTGTACAGTGGCTCCTGGCCTGAACATTCCGCCCCCCTTGCAAGCACTCCGGTCGCAAAATATCCCTGCCTTCCTACAGTTGTTGACAGGCTCCGGAGAGGATCCATCCGAATACGGTCTTCTGGGCCACCGGTAGTCCAACCTCGAACTTCATACCTCGAGTACGTCTGCTCTCCAATACGCTAGCGCTGTCTGATCTGTGTCTGATCTGTGAGAGAGGTGAGAGAGGCTATTGCGGTCGTTCGGAGGACCCCCCTAGAAGCAGTACGACCTTCGCGATCCGTAACCCCGGGAAGTACGGATGCTCACTACTCGGACATGACCATCGGGTCCGGGACACACGGAATCGATCCTGCCGAGCCGCCACTCATTGGAATGCAAATTTTCGTCCTTGATGACTACCGTATCCCCCACGCCGAGGTTGGCTATGGGGGTTTGCCACTTATTTCGTTTATGGAGCTCCTTGAGGTATTCTTCCTTCCATCGTAGCTGAAATTGTTGGTTTTTTTTTTTTTTTATGCTTTGCTTTTATTTATTGAATCTTCTCATTTACGAGACTAACAATAAGTGTATCAAATCTTATACTATAACCTAACTAGGAGTCATGTAGACTGAAACAGTGGCCCTGACAAGTTATGGCTGGGTTGGAAGGTCTGTACGTTGCAGGCGGGTTCGCCTGGAGACCCGAGTCAAGACCCTTGCTAGGGGATTTGGGTGGACAGAGAGTTTTTCATTGTAGGACGCTTTTTGCTTGTCTATTTCATCTTTTACTGCGAGAATGCCGAGGTCCCTGTGGATGTTTTGGTTACGAAAATATCATGGTGCCCCAGTGATAGTTCGCAGGATCTTTGATTGGGCTCGCTGTATGATGTCTATGTTGGTTCTGCTCGCGTTCCCCCACAGCTGGGAGCCAAACGTCCAGATTGGCTTAAGAGTGGAGTTGTAGAGCAGGACCTTGTAGTCCAGACACAAGGGCGATCGTGAGTTTATAATCCAGTGGAGGCTGCTTTCTTTCAGTTTTAGGTGCAATTTCTTGCATTCGATATGTCTACGCCATGTTAGACGTCTGTCGAGGTGGATGCCGAGATAAGTTACTTCATTAACTTGGGGGATCTGCGTGCTATTCATACAGAGCGGAGGGCAAGTTTGACTGTTAAGGGTAAACGTTATGTGTTTACACTTTTGTTCGTTTATTTTAATACGCCAGTCAGATAGCCACTTCTCGACTACCACGAGGTGGTTGGCGAGTTGGGTTGTTGCACGGACTGGGCATCTGGAGCGGCTAAGGATCGCAGTGTCGTCGGCGAAGGTGGATGTTGTTAGTCGGTCACTCGTGGGAATATCTGCTGTGTAAAGGACGAATAAAGTTGGCCCAAGTGCGCTACCTTGTGGGACCCCAGCTTCGATAGTGTAGCTGTCGGAAATTGTTGTGTTACATCTTACTGCGAAGGCTCTATTGTAGAGGTAGGATTCAAGGAGTTTATAAGTGTACCCGGGAAAGTGTGTTTTAATTTTATGCATGAGACCTTTCAGCCAGACGCGGTCGAATGCTTGAGATACGTCGAGGAATATCGCGCTGCTATATTCCCTATGTTCGAAGGCTGTGCGAATTTCTAATGTTATTCTGTTTACTTGCTCAATAGTTCCGTGTTTTTCTCTGAAGCCAAATTGATGGGCTGGGATAATGTTGTGGGCTCCCATATATGGTATTATGCGCGTTAGAAGGCATTTTTCGAATAATTTGGACAGGCATGATAATAAACTTATTGGTCTGTAAGATGACGGCATCGTGTGATTTTTTCCGGGCTTCGGTATCATTATAATAATTGATTTTTTCCATTTCCTTGGATAGTAGCCGAGACTTATGATTCCATTGAAGAGTTTACAGATGACCTCAATAGCACAGTACGGAAGTTCCATTATCATTTTTGTAGTTATTAGGTCACCGCCTGGAGCCTTTTTTGGTTTTAGCTCCCTGATGACTTTTGTGATCTCGTTCGGCTGAAACGTAGTTGGCGTGGATTCAGTTTCGAGGTGGATTTGCGGAGGAACATAATCATTAGCTGCGGGGTTCGGCTGGAAGACGCCTCTGAGATGTAAGGCAAATGATTCGGCTCTATCTTTGTCGCTGCGGGCCCAGCACCCTGAAGAATTCCTTATAGGGGTGACGGTTTGAATTGGAGAGCTTATATTTGGGTGAGCCCTCCACAAGGGATGCTTTGTACTAGTTGGCGAGAGTTTTCCAATATATTTAAGTTGTTCATTTTCAGCTTCTTGCTTCAGGGCCCGGTTTAGATTGCGGGTGGCTTCAGTAAGACGTTGCTTTGAGCATGGCGATCTGGTGGTTTGCCACGCTCGTCGCAGACGCCTCTTTTCCTGAACCAGCTGTTCGATTTGCCGGTTGGTTTTGAACTTCTTAAATTCCCCATCTTTCCGTATAGGGGTTGAGATCTGGATGCTGTGACGAGTACCTCTTCCAGGGCGGAGGAGGAGCAGTCGATGTCCGCTTCGATATTTAGTTGGGGAGTTAGCTCAATGTGGGAACTCACATACTTTCTGTATTCCATCCAGTTAGTGTTGTGCGACGTCAGCCTGTAGGGGTGGTCCGCAATTTCTGGGCTTTGAAGAAGGCTTATCAACAAAGGCGAGTGGTCAGATGAGAGATCCGGTAGTGCTATGGCGCTTATTAGATTGCGTGAGATGTTTTTTGTCACCGCGAAATCAATTAGATCTGGGATCTTTTTTGGGTCTGCAGGCCAATATGTGGGGCTACCAGGAGAAACGTAGTCCAGTTTATTGCTCACCTTTATAAGTGCATTATACAGTTGCCTTCCCTTGGGAGTCACGAGGCGTGATCCCCAGTGCGTGTGTTTTGCGTTGTAGTCTCCTGCGGCTATGAAGCGATCCCCCAGAGTGTTGTAGAAGTCCATGAATTGACCTTCAGAGATATTAAATTGAGGTGGGCAGTAGACAGCGGCAATGCAAAGGTTGCCGTTTCCTGAGTTCACTTTTATGGACGTGGCTTGCAGGTAATTTGTTGCAAACCTTTGATGAAAGTGGGTTTGATGCGTTCTCTGATTAAGATGCCCGTTCCGCCGTGGGCCTTGCCATCCGGATGATCTGTGCGGTAAAAGGTATAACCTCTTATATGGAAGTTATATCTCCCTGTGAGGTGCATTTCAACCAGCAGTATGGCGTCGATGTGATTTACGTTTAGGAATTGAGTTATTTCAAGTTTATGCCGTGAAATGCCGCTGGCATTCCACATGGATATACGTAGGTTAGTCATTTATTATTTGGACTGTTGTGCTACAAGCAACTGAATTACCATGTTCTGGTTCTGAACAAGGGTTTGCATGGTTGTTTTCATGAATGACATAAGTTCCATCATACTTTGTTGCATGGTGAACATCATAGATTCCAATTTGCTTTGCGGCTGCCCTGGAACCTGCTGAGCATTTTCTGAGTGAGGCTGGGGTGGAATTTCCATGCCTGTTCTTAGTGCTTCGGCGTAGGAGATTCCCTTGGTTGTATTTAGCTGCCCAAATGATGATCTGCTGCCTTGGCGAAAAATACGTCTGGCGTACTTTTTGAGTTGTAATACACATTTTGCGTATGTTGTTGGTGCGTAGCTGTCGCTCGTCGCATGCGACTCTTCAGCTCCTTGTAGACCGCACAGCCTCAGTAGTTTGCCGTATGGTTTCCTCCACAGTTGCCATATTTTATCATTTGGGGGTCTTCTTTGTTTGCAGGGCAGTTTACGGAGTTGTGGAAGTCTCCGCAGACTACGCAGACCGTCCGAAGTGTGCAGTATGTCTTGGTGTGTCCATACTCTTGGCAGTTTGTGCATTGAACAGGGCCGTTGCGTTTGTGGGGTTCTTCCACTGTGATTCTTCGATGCAGTAAGAGCTGCAGCTTGTAGATCGGGTGCACTTCGTTTTTCTTTAAGGCTTTGCTATCTGGTTCAAGCTCGACCTTGAAAAGTGGTTGTGGTTTTTTGTTTCTGTTAACAATATTGCTAACATTTTTGGCACAGAAGCCCCTGGCCTTAAGGGCTTCTTGAATTTCAGAGGGGGTGACGTCAGGTTCTATACCTTTTAGAACAACTTGCAGTCCCTTGCTGCATTTTAGTTGATAGGTGTAAAAGTTCTTTTTTGTGTCTTCCAGGTACTTAGACACAGCTCGGAAGTATTCTTCGGACTTCGTTTGAACCTTTGTTTCGTGTATGTTCCCTTTAATAAGCGGAACAACATGGAAATTCTTGTCCCCGACCAGCGCAACAATTTTGTTGACCAGGGCGCTTGAACTTTTTTCTCTTATGTAAATAGGTGGGGGCTTAGGTTTCCTTTGGGTCTCCTGCCCCAACTCTGGTTGGTTGTTGTCCGCCTCTGCTAAGACGGTTTTCATTGGAGCTCCTCGTTTGGTCGGTGCTTTTGTTGGTTCGGTTGATCTTTGGTTTGTTACCGACCGTGTTGAGTGGACTAAGCTTGCGCTTAATCTGGATGTAGCGGTCCATACCGGTCTGTATTGCCGGGACCGCTTGTTGCTTATCGAAGCTAACTGTTTTTGTTGCCATTTTATTTTGTTGTGCAGCCGTTGGGACCGAACTCGCAATATTGGTAGTTGGTTTAATTATTGGTGGTGATTTTGCTGCGACTGGAGAAATTGTTGCACTGCTTGTTGTTGGAGCTTCATTCAGCGAAGCCAGCGGTGGTGGGGTTTGGCATTGGTAACTCCAAGATGCGGGAGTTGGGGTGAGCAGAGAGGGTGAGCAAGAGCTGGCTCTCTTGCTGTCGACGGTCAGTAGAGTCGAGTTGCTCTTTGTCGACTTCTGATTTTGATCTATATCGCTAGTTGAGAAATAAGAGTAGCAAGCATTTCTTGGGTTGACGGAGCTTCTACGCTCATTCTTTTGATCGCTGCTCATTTTTCGAGCTTGTTATGCGTGGCACTTATTTGTTTAAATTAAATAAGCACTTGTATTAATCATAACACTAGTTATGATTCTATTTTTCTTTGTTTTTTAATTGTTAGCGTCTTTTCTCACTGTTTGGACTGCTCCAGTATAATATTCTTTAAGTTTTCACTATTTCATCCGCTATTTTAAATTGTTTTCCCGGAGCTCTCGCGAGACCACGTCCGCTCTATGCGGGAGTTGAACGTAATTGACATCTTTGGACATCGGAGCGATTGGTCGCGAATTCAGACAGGCTTCGATCTTGGCCAGAAGTGTAGAAAGTTCGAATGTGTATTTAGGCGTGGCTGTGGATTTATAAAACAGAGTTTTGAAGCTTTTGACTCCAGCTTCCCACAATCCTCCCATGTGGGGAGCTCTCGGAGGAATTAACTGCCACATGTGCTGCTGATGACTAAAAGCACTCGTCACCGACTCCTTTGGTGCTTGAAAAGACTCGCGGGAAAGCACAGCGGCCGCACCTACAAAGGTTTTCCCGTTGTCTGACTGGACTTGTCGAGGGCACCCTCTCAGGGACATTTCTCTGTTTTAAGGTCCAAAATTGGTTATAAATGAATCGTCTTCGTGGAGAAACACACAAACACCAACACATACCCCTTACTCAGGAGGCAGGCTCGTCCGCTTAAGTTCTTAATGTCGAAGGGGCCCGCATAGTCCATGCCCGTATATGTAAATGGACGCGAAAAGGATGTTCGCTCTATAGGTAGCTCTCCCATCAACTGGGTTTGTATCTTCCTTTGGGAAATAATTTTTAAAGAATACCTTTTGCGTTCTGCCATTCGGATAACTTGAGATCCAGTTAAGAAGATCAACCGGAAATCCCATTACATCGAGTTTTCGAACAAGAAGAGAATGGTTAACAGAGTCAAATGCTTTACTGAAATCAGTATAGATTACGTCTGTCTGTAAGCCCTTATGGAAGCCGTTAATTAAGAAGGAAGTGAACTCTTAAAATTGGTTCTTCGCTTTAAAAATCCATGCTGACATGGAGAAATAATTTATCTGCACAGGTGCTGCAAATTAGGAGAAACGATTTTCTCGAAAAGTTTTAGAGGAAGGTTTCTAAAAACAACGTAAGCAATTTCAGAAGGGGATTGCACAGGGCGTCGGCACAATACCTAAGCACACAGCCAGATATACTGCTGGGACCTGGTGAAAAACGGGATTAAAGCGGTGAAGATCTGAATGAATAGATTCTTCGTCTAAAGTAGGACTGAAAATAAAGTTCGATTTGAGTAAGAATAAGTCTGATTAGAGTCAGTGGAAGTTGTGTAAATAGGTCGAGGGCTCCAAGTGAAATTAACGAACACAATTAATTTGGTTATGCAGCCGTCAGGTTGACTTTGGTTTTCTTTATTTATAATTCTTTAAATCTGGCAGAAATGGTTCTGCCAGTTCAACTCTTCACAAGTATCTGTCTTCCTAATTCTTTCATATGTTTCTTAAATGTATTTCGCCTAAGGCTAAGCCGCGTAGCTGCGCTGCCGGATACGCCAGCAGCGGAGCGGCTCTCTTATGTATATCAAATGTTTATATATTCTTATTGAGAGGGCGAGTTATGCACTTATGTATTTGGCACTTGGTAAGCGTGGGAATGCTGACTATGCACTTATACTTTGGAGCCCTCAAGTGGACGATCATGTTACGTCCGACTTGGGCCTTATTGGTTATTATTTTTTGTATAAATGTTTAAGAAAAATATAAATGGGGCGTTCCACGCAAAATTTGCCACCAAAATTTTCTTGTCCTTCTTATATTTTTTTTACTAAGAAAACTAATGAAGATACAACAATTTGTCCAAGACATGAAACTTGCTCCCTTTCCTTAGATTTCCAATAAGTTAAACTAAAAACAAAAAAAAATTTTTTTAATGAAAAAAAATTAAAATTTAACAAAAAATTAAAAAAAAATAAAATTTGGACATAATTTTTTTTTAATTTTTTATTTTTAAAATGTAGCCTTAAGGCTTGTTTAAATCCTGCGAAAATTTCACAGTGGAGAAATGAATACTTTGGGAGTAATGAATTTTTGAATCACCGCTAGCGTGGGGGGGATGTACAAAGTGGGTGGGGGGGGGTGGGTTTGCGTATGGCTAGAAGATGGAGACGAAGCCCTCGCGGTACGGCCGCAAAGCATTGCTTCGCGAAAGCATAGCCCCCATTAGCCCGGTACGCCTCTCCTGCGCCGTTCCTCCTCCCGGAGTCTGGTCATAACCGTCGCAGCATAATTGCTCACCGCCTGCCAGTTGGCATTGCTGACGAGCATCGTATCGACCAGGTTGTCCACGCTGATCTGGTCGCCTAGGACACCTCCAGTCGCTCCTCTCGCTCTCGAATTGCCCGCAGATGAACACTACGTGCTCCGCGGTCTCCTCTGAGCCGTCTGCACACCAGACGCAGGCAGCGCTGTCCTATTGCCCGCGCGTGTAGAGGTACCCTCTGAAGCACCCATGGCCGCTCAGGATTTGGGTCAGGAAGAAGTTAACCTGGCCGTGCTTCCTGCCGGTCCACGGCTCGAGCCTGGGAATAAGCCGGTGGGTCCACCGTCCCTTTGTAGAGGACTCCCATCGGGTTTGCCAGGATTGGAGGGTGTCAGCCTTCAATGCAGAGCGTGCCAGCTTCTTCTCCGCCGGTGGGAGTGCTCTACCGTGCAGCCGCCCGAAGAGGGTGGCCTGTTCCTTGGCCAGGAGGTCCAAGGGGGGTGTCCCGGCTAGGACCAGTGCCGCCTGGTCCGACACTGTTCTGAATGCGCTGCATATACGCAGAGCGGCGAGCCGGTGCGTCGCATTCATTCCTCGGCTATACGAGGGCGTCGCCATGGCGTGCGCCCAGACCGGGGCAGCGTACAGCAGGGTTGCTCTCGTCACGCTCGTTAGGAGTAGTCTACTCCCTTGTTTAGGGCCTCTACGGTTCAGCATGATCCGAGACAGCGCCCGGAAGGAAGTAGCCGCCTTAGTGCTGGCATAAGCGAGGTGCTCGCGGAACGAGAGCCTCGTATCCAGCATGACTCCCAGGTATTTAATCGCTCTGGACGATCTGATCGATGCGCCGCCCACCTCGATGGTTGCGGTTTCGACCTTTTTCGGCTGCTTATCAGCACGGCTTCCGTCTTCTGCGGCGCTAGCTGCAGGCCTACGCTCGACAGCCATGAGCTGATGGCCACGATGCACGAGTTGCAGGTCTCTTCGGCACGAGATAGCATCTTATCCACGACGACCCCTGCAATGTCGTCGGCGAAGCCCACGAGCTCAGACCGACCGGGCAGTGAGAGGCGCAGTACTCCGTCGTACATCGCGTTCCATAGTAGCGGTGCTAATACGGAACCTTGAGGTACACCGCAGGAAAGCTCAACAGACTCAGCGCCGTCGGAGGTGGAAAACTCCAACGTACGGTCCTTGAAGTAGCTGCTCATCGACTTCATGAGGTATGGGGGGACTCCGAAGCTGGATAGTGCCTCCATGATGCAGCTCCATCTCGCCGTGTTGAAGGCGTTGCGTACATCAAGCGTTACCACAAGGCAGTACTCTTTCGAGCCGCCTTTCCACCTCTTTCCGGCTATTGCCGACCTGGCGATGTCTACCACCTTGGATATGGCATCGACGGTGGATTTAGCCTTTCGGAAGCCAAACTGCGCGGCCGAGAGGTCGCCAGCTGCTCGGATCGCCTCCTCTAGGCGCGTTCCGATCAAGTGCTCGAGCACCTTACCGGCTCCGTCGATGAGGCAGATTGGTCCGAAGGATGCCGGGACGTCCGGCGGCTTTCCGGGCTTCGGCAACAGAACCAGCCTCTGCAACTTCCACCTGGGCGGGAACACGCCCTCTGCCAAGCACCTGCTGAACAGCCCCGCGAAGAGGTCAGGCCGACACGTCAGTGCGAGCTTCAGGGCCTTATTGGGTATATTATCGGGGCCAGCGGCCTTCGACGTCTTTACCCTTGCGGCCGCCTCCAGAATCTCATGTGGCGTGACCGGGGCAAAACATGCCAGGGAGTCGCCGGCGTCGGGGAATGTTGGGACGTCCATCGATGGGAACAGGTGTTCCACGATCCGCTTTAGGCTCTCCGGCGCGAGCGGCGCAAGTTTGCCGGGGCAGTTTATACGCTTGACGACCGTTTTGTAAGCGCTGCCCCACGGGTCGCGGTCCGCCGAACCACAAAGTTCAAGGAAACACTTGGATTTGCTCGCCCGAATAGCAGCCTTAAGTGCTCTGCGACAGGTCTGGTACTCCCGCCTTTTGTCCAGAAGGGAGGTGGTACCATACGACCGCTGGTAGCGTCGCCGCGAACGGACGCAGTCTCTCCGCGCGTCGGCTATCGACTGATTCCACCAAAACACCGGCTCGCGGTGGCGGCTGTGGGGACTCCTGACTTGCATGCAGTCATTGCAGACCGCCTGGAGCTGCCGCATGGCATCTTCAGCCATCTGCTCAGCGGAGCCAGAGACATCCAGTCTCTCCATGGCCTCCGAGAACAGCCGTACATCCAGTGTGTCGGCCCTGTAGCTCCTCGCCGGTCTCGAGTGTGACCCGCTGAGCTCCCAAACGCACTGGGTGGCTCTGGAGCCGCTCACAAATGTAAGGTCGACCACTGAGCCAGCACCGATCCGGGAGAACGTGTGTTGCCCCCCCGAATTAAGGAGCGCAACATCAAGCATGGCAAAGGCCTCCAACAGCGACCTACCTCTGGCGTTGGTGTAGGTGCTGCCCCAGTCCACGGCCCAGGCGTTGAAGTCGCCCGCGATCAAAACCGGGTGACGGCCCCTGGCATCGGTGGCCAGTCGGTCCACCCTGACGCAGAACTCCGCCAGCGATAGGCTCGGGGCGAGGTAGACACTGTATACCCACCAGTGGCCTACTTTCGCTCTGACGAACCCGCTCGAAGCGAGTACCTGGGAGAGGCGGGTAGCTCCTGAGCCGCACGTCCAGAGGGCGGCTTTGCCCGAGCTGTCGGCCGCCCAGTTAGGGCTCGTCCCGACCTTGTAAGGCTCGCTGAGCACAGCGAGATCAGCGCCGCACTCCCTCGATGACTGCGACAGCAGGTCTTGTGCTGCCGCACAGTGGTTCAGGTTTAACTGAATCACCTTCATGCCCTTGGTACGAAAGCCGCTCCGGCGGACGCCATCAGTGGGCAGCTGCGGCTGCTAGCCTGGTGGTTGACGTCCTTCAGCTTCTTGTTGACGCACCTGAAGCAACGCACTGGGTTAGTACACGTTGCAATTTTGTGCCCTTCTTGCCCGCACTTGAAGCAGGACTTGCTTCTGTCCACCGGACTCTTGCACCTGCTGGCGATGTGGCCCACCTCCAAGCATTTAAAACACTTCGGGCGGGAATCCACTTCCTTGATCGGGCACTTGCACTTCACCTTGCCCAACGCCGTAAGCAGGTTCGCCAAGTTGGTCGGCACTGAGACCGTCGCGGTCTGAGTCTTGAAGCGACCGGCTCTGAAGCTCCTGACTGCCACCGAGTTGATCGGGAGTCCTGCCTGCTCGGAGAGCGCTTCAGCGAGTTCCTCGCCGGAGGCTAGCTCATCCAGGTCTCGCACGACGAATAGAGACTGGGGCGTGGCTGCTCGGATGGAGATCCTGTCCCCCAGCACACTGCCGATGTCCTCCATGAGCTTCTTGGCGTCATGTTCTACGCCAGTTAGCTCCAGCAGGAGGTCCCCTTTGGCCGTCCTTCTGGTCGTGGAGACCAATTCGGCAACCACCTTCATCCTGGCGTCCTGGGAGCGAGTCACCAGGCACAGAATTTCGCCGTAAGAAGACTCCGGAGAAGGGCTGAGGATCAGAGCGTCTCGTCTCGTCCGCTGGCGTCGTATTGGGCGCTTGCTCCGTTCGGCTCCAGTCTGCTTGACCCCTCTTGGGATTCTCTCAGGCACGGCTCGCTGAGTCGCGGCTACCAGCCGTTCATTGCGGCCGGCAGCACTCGTCACCGCAGAGTAGCTCGGCTTCTTGGGGTTGGCTCGAAGCGTGGGGGACGTTTGGCAGCCCATCTCCGATGAGGTGCTCTTCGTTGGACTCCTCGGGGTTGCCTGACAAGCCCTGTCCGCGGTCTCCTTGGTGCAGGTGTCTCCGTACTTGCTTGTCTGCTGCTGGACTGCCAGCTGGAGCTCCTTCAGTCTGGCGAGTGCGTTCCTCATTGACTGGTTTACTCCACGTGCTTTCTGGTCCTTAACCTTGATGAGAAGGTCGTCCAGGATCTCCTCCAGTTGGGGCGCGAGAGCTTTGGCCCTTTTGGTCGGGTGCGCAACGCGGGTTGGGCTAGGGGAGTCCCTGCCCCTTTTCGGGGTAGCGGAATCTGCCTCAGTTTTGGTACCTGAGGGATTTCGGGCTGGCTTCGGTGCTAACGCGGGTGTTGGCGGGGCGCCTCCAGGAGGCGTTCGTTGGAGTTTAGAGCCTTTTTGAAAGGCTTTCAGCTCAGTGTCGCAAGTAGTCGTCGCACTTGTCGCTTTTAATGGGGCGTCGGCCAAGTGGGCCGCCGGCGCTGCCATGACAGGTGGAATGCAGGTTAGGGCCTCCAGAATCTGTGCCCTAGCCGCGGCGTTAACCGCGGGTGGATTTCCACACTTAGTGTGGCTGCCACCTGGAGTAGTTATGTTATTCTCCGGCATTCCTTTTTTAGAAGCATGTGACCCCTGCTTACGGGTTTTGCGTTTTATACCTTCCGCCAGGTTATGAAAGCTGCCGACCGATGCGGTGCAGACGCAGACCAGACCGCCGGCCAGTGTGGCACAGACGCGGTGTGGATTTTGAGAGTCGTCGCTAGATGAATCTGCCGGCCAGTGTGGCTCAGACGCAGACTGCTCGGCCGCCCAATGAGGGACAGACGCTGAGCTTAGCGAACGTGGCTAGTGTTTACACATTGCGGGGCTTCCAACGGAGGCCGAGGGTTTCTCCCCAGCTTAACCGATGGGGGTTATACCGCCCCGTCTCGGTCGCCAGAGCCCCGTTTCTAGGTGTACCGCACACGCGGGGGGGATGGCAGTTGGTCTGCTCCGTGACCTTTAACACCTCGTAGGCCACCGGTGTGCTGGGAGGGAGTTTCTAGTCTGAAACCTGCCTCCATGCCAAAGGATCTGAGCAGCAGCCCAGAACAGTATACTACTGTAAATTGCTGCCTTTGCACAAGTGCGTGACGTAGCAAGTAGCTTTGGTCAGCCTACTCAACTATGATCACCAGCGCCCCCTGTCGGACGGTTGCGGAGGAAGTAATCATATGCGATTGCTCCCTTTTCGAACACTGATTCGACAGCTGACCTGTCGATCTGCTGGCATGATATGCCACTTCGTGCAGGACGCCACCTTGCTAAGAGAAATTACTCAAAGGAAGAGAAAGTGGGACGCAGCCCCTCTGGGAGAGATTCCCCCCACTTACCCCTGCCGCTGAAGTGGCGGCCAGCGTCTGGATAACTCTGGAGGGCGGAGCGAGGTCCGAGGTTTACCAATCCGCACAGGTAAGTACCGCCTGGCGTTCAGTGCACCATCACACACACTCACGAACCACTACGATCTTAGGTTTGGCTGTTTTTCCGCCTTCCCGGAGGAGCACCCGGGAAACACAACCTCACCGTTTGACGCCACAAACAAACTCCTGCACCACACGCTTGCTTACTTGCATCTGTAGTTATGCAAAATTCTTTGCTAAAGTCTGGGTACTGCAAGAGTGTTGGGTTTATTAGCTGCGATTTTAAATATGTGAATGCATTTTGGCATTCATCTGTCCACTCCAATGGAACATTCTTTTTACATAATCTTGTTATGTGCCGCGAATAATCGGCGAAATTTTTGATAAAACGTCTGTAGTAATTGCAAAATGCTACAAAACGTCTAGCGCTGTCCGCATTATGTGGAACTGGATAGTTCTGAATGACATCATATTTTTTTGTCATCCGGCAAAATTCCTTTGTCTGTGCATTTATGTCCTAAAAATGTGACTTCATGCATGAAAAATGAACATTTTTCAGGATGTAACTTTAGGTTGTATTCCCTGCATTTATCAAAAACTTCAGTGAGGTTTTTAAGCATATGCTTTTCAGAACAACCGATGACTATTAAGTCATCCATATAAAGGAATGCCTGAGACGGTTCTATTCCAGAGAATGCTATAGTCATCATTCTTTGAAATGAATTAGGCGCTATTTTTAAACCAAATGGCAATCGCGTTAAACGATATGAGCCATTTTTGGTTGAGAAAGATGTTATATCTCTTGAGCCTTCATCTAGCTCGATTTGATGAAAACCTGACATTAAGTCAAGGCAAGAAAAATATTTTGCTCGACCAAGTTGGTCCAAAATATAATCTATTCTCGGTAGTGGAAATTTGTCAGCTAAAAGTTTCTTATTAATTTGGCGATAGTCTATTACTAATCTCCATTTCTTTTTATCTGAGTCTGGGCTTGACTTTTTAGGTACTAATAGCAAAGGACTATTGTACTCTGAAACTGATGGTTCGACTATTTTATCTTTGATTAATTTCTGTACCTGGGCTTGTATTTCTTCTACTTGACTATTAGGGCTTCTGTAATTTTGTATGTATACGGGCTCATCATCTTTCAATCTCAACTGTTGTTTATAAAAATTATTAACCGATATTGGTTCTGATTCTAATGAAAATATATCTGTATATTTGCTGCATAAAGTTTCTAATTGTAATTTAAACAAATTTGGAAAATTTTTCTCCAATTGAGATAAGACAGTTTTATTTATATTTTTGTTATTTGCCTGAACTACATTGTAGTTCGAAAGTGGGTCATATTTTAAAGTGTCTATATTTACCAATTGGTCATAATCTGTTGTGTTCAAAATTCGGACAAATGTATTACTAGATGTTGCAATTGTATTTGCAACATAAATACCAGTTTGAATTTCCTGGTTTGGAATTAAAATGTTATCATCTTTTGATGATACTATTAATTTTCGGACAACTTGGGATCTTGCTGGTAATAGAGTTGTGTTATTACCAGAGCTGTATGTTATAGGAACATAAATTGGATATTTTAAATTGTTGGGTCTAATTATAAACCAATCTTCTGCTGGTTTGAAATCAATTTGGCAATTATATTTTTTAATGAAATCTATTCCTATTCCTGGCCGTCAGCCAGCGGGCGGACAGGGGGAATAACGGGTGAGAAATCACCTGCCGTAACTGTTCGCACCGTTGGAAGTGCGACTATACTCTCCCCGTGAGGGCGGCTGGAAGCAGGTCCCAGTACGGTCATGTCTCTGCTGAGGATGCTGACGAATGGTAGTCGGGCGGGGAGAAGAAAACTCCTGCCCAAAAAATTACCCCAATCCAAGGTGGAACAGCATATGCCGAGGGATGCGTGTCCGGGGGGTGCTTGGACATTAGTATGCGGACTCTGGTGGACCGGCCGACCCATCAGTTTTAATTAGGGCTTACCACGGTATGCGGGCTCTACCGTGGCGGACCATCCCCTACCCAGCATACTCGTGGGACCAAAAACATGAACTCAAACAAAACAACCAAGCAAAACATAGGTGATCGCCAAACCTCAAGGGCGAAAGGGGGTATCCCCCGCTAAAAAACACCTCGAAGACGCCTTGCGGTCGAGTGTGTGTCAAAAAGGAGGAGGAGAGCTCTTTAGAGCGCCTTCATCCGGGGGCCGGAGCCAGCGGAAAGGGCGAACCGATGGGCCCGCCGAGCGGCGTGATCGGGGGCAAGTCCTCGACGTCACCGCAGGCGGCTCCAGAGGCAACCCCAATCCGGGAAGCACGGCCCAGCAACAGCAGAGGAAAAGGCCGCTCTATCACGAGCGCAGAAGGGCGGCCTTTATCCTCGCGAGAGCCAACCCAGCCATGGAGGCGGACCCAGAACAGGCGGGTCTCATAAAGTGGGCGAGAGGTGTCCTGCCAGACTTCAAGCCTGAGAAGGCGGGAAGGGCAGTAGCCCCCAGCTCCCACTCAACTAGCGCGAACGCGGGCAAAAGCGCTGCCAAACGCCAGCGCTCATCGGAGGTGCAACCACCGCAGCCGAAGCGGACCAAGGTGCAGCCACAGCGGTCCTTCGCCGAGGTGACCAAGGGCAAGATCCTGATTGGAGTGGTGGATGAGGGCTCCAGTGACGGACAGATCCCGAGGGACCAATGGCGCTGGATCGTTGGCGAGCTGCACAACAGGTTCGTGGAGGAGCTGTTGGAGTCGGGTGGTGCACTGCCTCGGTGCGAAGATGCCGGATGGCACCAGGGTGGCGTGAAGGTGATCGCGTGCGAGGACACGGCCTCCGTCACCTTCTACAAACGGGCGATCGCAGGACTGGGTGAGGTATACCCCGGTGCGAAGCTCGTCGTCGTAGACTGGGACAAGATCCCCAGCAAACCGAGAGCCAGGGCGTGGCTGTCCCACAAGCCGGCGGAGCCGGAGAAAATACTCAAGCTCTTGCAGCTGAGTAACCCCGACATCCCTCCTCTGATTGGCGAGTCGCCAAGGTCGAGGAGGCCGTTGGTCCGAGGCGCCAGGTTGTCCTGACTCTAAATGAGGGGACAGTCGAGGTGCTGAGGAATAACGGGGGCTTCTCCGGTACGGCTTCGACAGCGTGGCCGTCCGCGTATACAAGGCCGACGCCAAGGCGGGCCAAAGGAGGAGGACCTCGATATAGAGGAGCCTCATATCGAGGAGGCGCCAGGATTGTCCGATGAAGAGGACATTCTGGAGGGCTACGTCTCCGATGGAAGCGAACTGGCGAGGGGCCTTTGCGAAGTTGGGATGTCCGAGGAGGAGGACGGGCTGAACGAGCCGACCTCGGACGCCGACATTACTGTGGTGGAGGTCAAGAAGCAGAATGTCTCTGACATTCCTGCAGATAAACCTCCACCACAGTAAGGCAGCTTCCGCTGCTCTACTCGACCACCTGGCGGAAGGTGGCACCGACGCTGTCCTCATACAGGAGCCCTGGATCTGTGGCGACAGAATCCTGGGGCTGAGGGCAGCTGGCTATAGGCTGTACGCGGCCACTACAACAGGTAAAACGCGAGCCTGCATACTCGCTAAGAAGGACTTAACCCTTTTTATGCTTCCTATTTTCAGCAATGAAGACTTCCTAACAGCATGTCTAGAGGGACCAAATGGATCCCTCCGGATATGCTCCGCATACCTGGGGCACGATCATGACCCCGTCCCCCAACCCTGAGGCAAGTCACCGAGGACAGCAAAAAGCTGGGCGTGGACTTGATCATCGGGTGCGACGCCAATGCCCATCACCATCAGTGGGGCAGCACTGACACCAACGACAGGGGTGAGTCTCTTTTGATTTTATCCTTGCATCCAATTTACTGGTGGGAAACTCGGGGAACGAACCCACCTTCATCATCAAAAACCGCAGGGAGGTACTAGATATCACCCTTCTCTCTGAATCTCTTAGGGATACTTTAAAGTCGTGGAGGGTGATGGAGAAACACTCCTTCTCCGACCACAGGTACATCCAATTCACGCTGGGCTTCGATAGATTCAACCCGGTCACTTTTCGGAACCCCCGAAGGACTGACTGGGTGAAATATAGATCCCAGTTGAATAAGATCCTAAAACCCCCTCCAACCCCAACCAACCTGGACTACAGTCCAGAGGGGTTGAGTGCCTTGTTAAAACCTTTACCGATGCTTGTAGCACGGCTCTGGATAGGTCCTGTCCCCGTAGTAGGAATGGGGGAAAGACTGGGAAAAAGCCACCGTGGTGGTGCAAAGAATTAGGTAGCCTCAAGAAGACCACGAGGCAATCCTTCAACCAAGCCAAGAGCGACAATACGGACGCATCGTGGCGCTTATACAAAACAAATTTGGCCCTATACAACAGGGAATTAAGAAAGGCCAAGAGAAGGGCCTGGTCCGACTTTTTGCTCAGGAATCCAGGACTACTCAGAGGCGTCTAGGCTGCGGAAGGTCCTATCGACGACGCCCACCAACCCGGGCTTTGTCAAGCGTCCTGATGACAGCTGGACGACCCTCTAGTGAGGAAACTCTCGGAGTTCTCCTGGATGCTCACTTTCCTGCTAGCTCGTCTCAGAGCAGTCCGCCTAACCCCCCGACACGGCGGGGTCCGTCCGAAATGGACTACCTTCTTAGTGATAGGAACATCAAATGGGCAATAAACAGTTTTAGCCCATATAAATCCCCTGGGGTGGACGGCATCATACCTGCACAGCTCAGCTATGCAGCCGAGCTATCCACTCCCTGGCTTCGTCTGATCTTCTCGATCATCCTCGATACAGGGGGTCATCCCGAGCGGTTGGCTCCGCTCAAAAGTTGTCTTCATCCCCAAGGCAGGCAAGCCATCGCATTGCACGCCTAAGGATTATAGGCCGATAAGCCTCTCCTCGTTTCTACTCAAGACGCTGGAGAGACTCATCAGTCTGCATCTCAGAACTAATATTCCCCAATCATCCATATCAGGATCTCAACACGCGTACAGGAGGGGCAGGTCGACAGAGACAGCACTCCATTCGCTTACCACTATCATAGAAAAATCGCTCCACGAAAAGGAGTTCACACTCGTCGCCTTCTTGGATATAGAGGGCGCTTTCAACAACATCCTTCCAGGCTCAATCACATCAGCACTGACTAGGCTGGGGATTGATCAACACTCGGTGGGTCTCATTGACCGGATCTTGCGCAGCAGAACGGTGGAGGCAACACTGGGGGGTCAACCATCTCCAGACAAGTCAACAGAGGCACACCTCAGGGCGGAGTCCTCTCCCTCTCCTATGGAATGTGGCGGTCAATGAACTGCTTCAGGGCATAGAAGAAGGCGGCTGTCGTGTCGTGGCCTACGCGGATGATGTCGCCTTGGCGTTTACGGGAAAATTCCCGCAGACACTCTGTGACAGGATGAGCGAAAGTCTTCGGGTTCTGACGGACTGGACCGCAAGGTCTGGTCTGGGGGTAAACCCAGCGAAGACTGAACTAGTCCTTTTTACCAGGAAATACAAAATCCCCAATATGATACCCCCTAAACTCTGCGGGGCACCTCTCACCCTTAAAAATCAGGCCAAGTATCTTATCCTGGACAGGAAGCTCGATTGGTCCCTTAACACGGACGAGAGGGCCAAAAAGGCCACAATCGCGCTCTACACCTGCCGCAAGGCTATCGGGCTAAAATGGGGAATGACCCCAAAAATAGTCCGTTGGCTGTACACGGCTATCATTCGCCCGATACTCCTCTATGGAGTGGCAATCTGGTGGCCAGCTATAAAGCGGTCCACCTGCCTGGGCAAGTTAAGAAAAGTTCAGCGCATGGCTGAGATCTGTATGACAGGCAGCCTGCGCACAACTCCGGGAGACGCCTTGGACGTTCTCCTGGACATCCTCCCAATTGAACTAATGGGAGAGATGACTGCGTTACTCTCGGCATTAAGGCTGAAGGGCGCGGGTCTGTGGAGAAGACTGAGTTTCGGACACACGAACCTCGGCTCTGCTCCACACCTTACTGAGGGAAACACTGATTACTGTGTCCCCACTGAACACCCCATCACACCCTTCCAGGTTCACATCCCCGATAGAACGGAATGGAACCTAGGACCCCCTGGACCCCTAGGGTCCCTTCACATCTACACGGATGGCTCAAAACTGGACGGCCGGGTGGGAGGAGGTATATACTCTGAACACCTGGGATTAAACGTCTCGTTTAGGCTACCCGACCACTGCAGCGTCTTTCAGGCGGAAGTTTACGCCATCAAAGAAGCCCTTGATCAGCTCCCCCAACTAGGGGCAGAGCTCCCTTATGCATTTTCTCTGACAGTGAGGCCGCCCTGAAGTCACTCGAATCCATTTCTTCCAACTCGAAGACCATCAACGACTGCCGCAGATCTCTTCACGAGATGGCGGAGCAGTACGACCTCCACCTCATCTGGGTCCCAGGACATAGGGACATCGAGGGCAACTGCGCTGCCGATGAGCTGGCCCGGCAGGGTACAACCTCCCTCTTCAGCCGGAGAGGGAGTCAGTTGACATGCCCTTGGCCACTCGCAGACTACTCTGTAGGGAGTACTTCCACCTCCTCGCGGACAGGAAATGGGAAAACCTCATCACCTGCCGCCACTCTAGAATGATCTGGCCACGCCGTTCAGCGAAGCGCTCAAAGGAGCTATTATCACTAAGCAGGGAAAGCTGCGCCCTGGCCGTTAGGGCTCTTACTGGTCACTGGCTGCTTGGAACGCATGCGTCCAGGCTGTCGGTGCACCATAATGACTTCTGTAGAAGCTGTAGGGATGAGGAGGAAGAGGAGACCGTCCTCCACCTCCTCTGCCACTGTCCGGCCCTAAGCAGACGAAGACTGCAGTACCTGGGCTCCCCCACCCTTGTGGATCTCGCAGAGCTATGCGAGACATCACCGAGGCAGATAATCCGATTCATCCAAGGATCGGGTTGGTCCTCTCTTACGTAGTACTGGTCATCGGCCCATGAGTACCTGCATCGGACGGGGACCTAAGCCTATGCGGCATCACAAGGAGCCTCCTCAGGCTCAAGTGGATGGTCCGGCTCTCTGAGCCGGCCATCACCGCCCTAACCTAACCTAACCTATTCCTATTATTCCATCACACGGTATGGGAAAATTTTTATCTACTAAATGAAAATCGTGTGGGATAATGTATTTACCTGTCTGTATCTCAATAAAAGTCTGTCCTTGAGACTGAATTATCTGTTGGCTTATGCCTTGAATATTTATTTTGTTAGTTATTTGAATATTAGAAAAATTGTCAGAGTTCTCTTTGAGAATAGAGATATCTGCACCTGTATCAAGAAGGAAAACAAGTTTTACACCTGTTTCGACATGAATGAATGTGGTAAATATGTTGAGACTATAATTGATAGCGTATACTCTATGATCTTCTACTGGGTACCCAAGGGCTGTTGCGAGTTTCCCTGATCTTGGGTTACTCGTACATTGGCATTATTTCCGTTACTGTTGTTCTGATTGTAGTTACGGCCTCTGTTTCCATTATTGCGGCCTCTATTGTTGCCATTATAGCGGTTTTGATAACCGTTATTCTGGTAACCGATATTTTGATAACCGTTATTATAGTTGCTTCTATAACCATTGTTATTGAAGCCTCTACCTCGGTTACCACCTCTATTGGCATTGCCGTATTCTCTGTTGGATCTGTTACCTCTAAAGTACATCACTTTATTGATGTCACCGGTAACTCTTGCACTCGTTCTTATGTATGCGCTTATCGCTGCATCCATAGTGGTGCAAGTCCCTGCTTCCAGTACTGTTTTGACACTTTCGTGCTCAGCACGTTTTATCATGGTGTCAATTGCCTCTTTAGTACTTAGACTAGTGGCATGTACTAGAGGTATACCATCATCGATAAAGGAAGCTTCTAATAGCTTTCTCAGTCTATCAACTTCAGCGGTAAATTGCGTTGCAGTTTTACCTCTTTGCCGAACTGTTGATAGTTTTGCCTTGACATTACCGGATGTCTCACCGACAACTACTTCCTGCAATTTGTTTATAATTGCTGGAATTGTATTTTCATTGTCAACTGAGTTCAAAATTGTGCCAACTATTTTTGACTTAATGACCTCAACTGCAATGTTTTCAAATGTTCCCTTAGCTAAGTCTACCAATTTGATAGCCTTAATGAATCGTTGTAAATGGATCTTTTGTCCATCTAATTCTGGTACTGTGCAAGCGACTTCCTTAATGTAAGACCTAATGGCTGCAGCTTCTTCTGCCATGGTTAAGGTATTTTCTGAGTCAGCTGCGTTGTTTGTTGTATTTTTGTCTTTCAGCACTAGTGTTGCTGGTATGGTTAGATCGTGAAGATCTTCCTCTTTAATGTCTTCCTCAACTACTGTTGTATTTTCTTCGTCTGAATCAGTGCTCTCTTCATTAACATTTATTGTTAATGGAGTGTTTACTATAGTCGGAATTTCTATCTGGAGGCTGAATTTATTTTTTATTAATATTAATTTTTCCCTTAATGCCACCAGTAGTTCCGAAACCTTAGCACACTGTTTACTGTCTAGATTATTTCTATTCTGTTGTATCAGTTCTCTGATTTTATTGTAACTATTTACCAATATTTGGGCATTTTTATTTATAGTTGCAGCTTGTATTTGTCTATTTTGCGTTAAGCTTTTATATGATTTTCTGAAATTTTCCTTTGACTCATTTATCTGATCAATAAGCTTTTCCCAGTCCATGCTATGCTATTAGTTGCTAGGATGCAAAGATTCATAAACCTTATCTATAGTGCGCTGTGTTTGAGCTACACTCATTGTTGGCAATTGCTATGTATGTATTTCTAGATAAAGTTAATATTACGTTTATATTTTAATTTTTCAACTTTAGTTTTTATTCATAATTGAGTTCTTTTATATATTATCTAAGCCGTTAGCAGTGCTACGGTATCGTTTTTTAAGACACTTGTTATGTAGTTTGTATAATTTCATCAATACATTGGAAACCCCCTCCCCCCAACACCAGGAGACACCTCCGATGTCTCCAAGCGAACCTCCACCATGCAAAGGCCGCATCTGATGTACTTTGCGAGAGGTTCGCTACAATGGACATAGCGTTCATCCAGGAGCCCTGGATAAATGCAGGACGTGTCCTGGGGCTTAGCACCCCATCCGGTAAGTTGCTGTATGCAAATAACCAACCCCGCCCTAGATCGGCGTTGTTAATTAACAAAAGTTTAACATTTGTTCCCCTTTCACAGTTCATAACTGAAGACCTGGTGGCTGTTTGGGTTAAAATACCCACCGCCCACGGCGAGCAGGAGGCAGTGTTGGCCTCCGCCTATCTACCCGGCGACTCGGAGGAGGTGCCTACGGCGGCTACTTGTGCCCTGATAGAGCACTGCCAGAGAAACCGGCTCAGATAAATAATCGTCTGTGATGCCAATGCACATCACACGGTCTGGGGGAGCAGTGACATCAACAAGAGGGGTGAGTACCTTCTTGAATACATTATTAGTAATAACATAGGATTACTAAACCAGGGCAGCGAACCCACATTTATTAATGCCATTAGAGAGGAGGTACTTGACCTGACTCTCTGTAGTACAAATATGTTGTCCGTTGTCTCAAACTGGCACGTTGCAAGTGAGATCACTTTGTCAGATCACCAACACATTAGATTTGACATAGGATGCGCCTTGCAATGTAGCCTAGTCACCAGAAATCCCAGGAAAACCAACTGGGATCTCTTCTGTTTTGAACTTGAGCAATCCAGAGACTGCCCGACCCGTCCGATAACATCCACAGACGAGTTAGAGCGTGAAGCTACTGTGCTTCATAGAAATGTTGAATCAGCATATCACGCCAGCTGCGACAAAAAGGTCCGCAAAACCGAAAGGACTGTTCCCTGGTGGAACAAAAGCCTTGACGATCTCAAAAAGGCTGCGCGCAGGCTCTTCAATAAAGCGAGGAGGGGGAGGGCCTCATGGGACTCCTACACAACTGCTTTAACGCTCTACAACAAAGAGCTGAGAAAGTCAAAACGGGCTACGTGGCGCCAACACTGCGGGCAGATCTCATCTCTCCCGGAAGCTGTTAGGCTGCAAAAAGCCCTCTCCAAAGACCACTCAAACAGCACCTGCACGCTGAAAAAGCCGGATGGAACTCACACAAACAACCCAAAGGAGACGAGCAGCCTACTCCTGGCTACTCACTTTCCTGGGTGTGGCTGTGGAGCAACCCATCTCAGAATGTGAGGCACCAACCTACCTCTCTGAGACTGGAGAGTACCCACACCTGCACGTGACTATGGTGGCAGACTCTAATGGGGCTGAGAGAGAGGAACCCCAATATCACTCAGAACCTGTTGGAAACATGCCCTATACACTCTTCCATCAAAATAGCGTAAAATGGGCATTACAAAATTTCAGCCCATACAAATCACCTGGACCAGATGGGATCTATCCATGCTTGTTGCAGCGGGGACAGCACCAAATCGCACTCCCCCTGGTCCGTCTATTTCGAGCCAGTCTCCTGCTTGGACACATACCAAGCAACTGGGCTAGAGTAAAAGTCGTGTTTATCCCAAAGGCAGGGAAGAAAGACTCCCAATTGCCTAAATCATATAGACCGATTAGCCTTAGCTCCTTCTTCCTCAAAACCATGGAGAAGATAATCGACCAGCACATCAGGGAGGTAAATCTCAAGCAACATCCCCTAAACAAGTACCAATATGCGTATCAAGCTGGTAAATCAACTGAGACCGCCATACATTGCCTTACAACAACCATTGAAAAGGCCATTGGCGCTCAACAGATAGCACTAGGTGCCTTCTTAGACATCTCAGGAGCTTTCGACAACACGTCATATGAGGCTATACGTGCCTCTCTTGTACGCAAGAATGTCTCCACACCTATCACTAGGTGGATTCTGGAAATGCTTAAATCCAGAATCATAACTGTAGACCTTGGAGGAACTATGACCTCAATCACAGCCACAAGGGGGTGCCCTCAAGGGGGAGTACTCTCTCCCCTTCTGTGGACTCTGGTCATTGACGAGCTACTTTATGAGCTCAACAATTTAGGCTTCCCCACTCAAGGCTACGCTGATGATCTAGTCATCTATATAGTGGGCTGGCATGAGCAAACCATCTCGGACCGCATGCAGCAAGCCCTCGATATAGCCAACAGATGGTGTCAGGACAAAGGATTGTCCATAAACCCATCAAAAACTGTTATAGTCCCATTTACTAGGAAAAGGTCTCTCTCCCTAAGAAGATTAACCCTAAATGGGTCCATTATCGACTTTTCGGTTGAGGCCAACTACCTAGGAGTCACACTTGACTCCAAACTCAACTGGAATGCACACCTAGAAAAGACTATAAACAAAGCCACTCGAGCACACTTTGCTTGCAACAGGCTTTACGGTAGAACATGGGGCCTAAGTCCCAAAATGATCTACTGGTCTTTTAACACTGTGGTAAAACCGATCTTAACCTATGCATCTCTTGCTTGGTGGACGAAATCTACCCAGAGGACGGCTGCGGCTGCACTTACCAAATTACAACGACTGGTCTGCATAGGCATCACCGGAGCCATCCGGACATGCCCCACAGCAGCACTAGGAGTCATAACTGGCATACCCCCTTTACCAATTACATTGAAAAAGGAGGCCTGCCTGGGGGCACTTCGCCTTCAAAACATCACCAATATCAAAAGCGGTGATCTTACCGGGCATCTTAGGGTCCTTGAAACCCTAATAAATGATCCCATTCTGCGCGTAACTGACGATCAGAAACCAAGACTTGTTCTCCACAGAAACTTCTCTGTAGTCCTATATACTAGGAATGAATGGAAAACAAAATCAATATCTCTACCCAGTGGATCACAAACATGGTACACTGATGGGTCAAAACTGGAAAACGGTGACACCGGGGCAGGTATTTTCGGACCAAGGTTCAACAAATCCATAGCCATGGGTAAGTCGCCCACCATTTTCCAAGCTGAGATACACGCCATAGAAATCTGTGCACGTGAATGCCTTCGCAGGAAAATGCAAGGCACACGAATTTACATCTTCTCGGACAGTCAGGCAGCGCTCATTGCGCTGAGTTCCTTCACGATCTCGTCCGGACTTGTAGAGACCTGTTTCCAGCAGCTGAATGCCCTTGCCTCCAAAAACACCCTTACGGTGGGCTGGGTACCAGGGCATGAAGGCCATACAGGAAACGAGGTGGCAGACATCCTAGCTAAACGCGGGGCGATGACACCTTTTATCGGCCCTGAGCCGTTCTGTGGACTATCGAAAGGACACAAAAGAGAACTGCTCAGGAAATGGGAGGAATCGGAGATAAACCGTCACTGGACCGACAGTGCAGGGCTGAGACAAGCCAAACAATTTCTCGTCCCCCAGATGACGCGATCAAAACGCATCATCAACCTACCAAAGAGCGAAATTCGCACTCTAACAGGTTACCTAACGGGTCACTGCAACCTTAGGTATCACCTTAAGAAATTAAAACTTTCAGAAATCGACACATGCAGATTCTGCAAGATGGAGCAAGAAACATCGGAACACATCCTATGTGAGTGCCCCTCGCTAATCAGACGTCGACTTCAACATCTAGGAGGTGGACTTATTCCCCCTACAGGATTTGGGAACAAATAGACCCTACCAAAGTGCTTTCCTTTATTAAAAGCCTAGGTATAGGGGCTTTACCCTAATCCTACAGGCCGGCACAAAAGACCTAACATCTGGTCGCAGTGCAACAAGGCCCTTGTAATAATAATAATAGAGCAATTACAATTTATATTATAATTATCCAGAATAAGTCTGCATTTTGGACTTCCACTTTATTAATCACATTTGCTGTGGAGTCCACAGATTTAGTTTCTACTAAAGCCATTTTGGGTATTTTAAGTTTATAGTTTTGTAAAAAATGTTCTCTATTTTCATATATGTTTTCAGACTTGCTGATTCTATTTGTCTCTATGGACATTTATATTTGGAATTATTTAAATTTTGTCAATGTTAGTTAAACATTGCCTGCCTGATTCTAGCTATGGCTTCACGGGCCATATTGGGTTAACAGGGCATAGTGGATATGCTCCATTTTACAATGTGTCTTTCAAGTGAAATTAACGAACACAATTAATTTGGTTATGCAGCCGTCAGGCTGACTTTGGTTTTCTTTATTTATAATTCTTTAAATCTGGCAGAAATGGTTCTGCCAGTTCAACTCTTCACAAGTATCTGTCTTCCTAATTCTTTCATATGTTTCTTAAATATATTTCGCCTAAGGCTAAGCCGCGTAGCTGCGCTGCCGGATACGCCAGCAGCGGAGCGGCTCTCTTATGTATATCAAATGTTTATATATTCTTATTGAGAGGGCGAGTTATGCACTTATGTATTTGGCACTTGGTAAGCGTGGGAATGCTGACCATGCACTTATACTTTGGAGCCTTCAAGTGGACGATCATGTTACGTCCGACTTGGGCCTTATTGGTTGCATAAACATAGTAACGAAGTGCTGCTATGTGTTTGTATGTATGTTCTGAATATTACATAGGCGCATACTACAGTTGAGTAAGTGGTTTGAAAAAACTGCGCACACAGATCGGCAATAGTCCGATCGTTTTTTACGGTTGTATTTTCAAACAAAAGAGAGGGAGGATGTGAAATTGGCTAACGTTTAGTGTTAAGAAAATTATAAAACTGTTTTGGATCCTGAGAGATCTGAACCCTACAACGAGTCAAATAGTTCTTGTAACACTGCGCGTTCAACACGGTAAATCTTGACCGAGCAGATAAATAAAGGGATAGGGAAGAGTTAGAACCGGTATATTTATATTTAGTATACAGCCTAGATATTTTGTTTTTAAGATGACTCAACTCTTTAGTAAACCAATGAGGCTTGTTCGATGTTGATGGATAGTATAATGGAACACATTCAGTAAAAAAGGAATTTATGTCACTGTAAAAATTAAAATCTGATATAAAGTTTTTCAGCCGTTCGAAGCCCGTTTTGCGAAAACAAAGTACTTTCTTGGCTGGATAGTCAGATATATTTTTGTAAGTCCGTTACAATGTCGAGAGTCACTTTGACTGTAGGATGATAGGGATTTTCGGGAAGCGCCAGCGGCGCCACCCTGGCTAAACTGACTCTTGCCGGATCTGAGACAAAACAGAGATCGAGCAAGCGCTCTAGGGAATTTCGTACATGGTTGACCTGAGACAGCGAAATGTCAAGCAAGCCAGCAATAGAATCATGCTGTGTGGAGGTGAAAAGTATATAAGTGGAATTATTTAAGAACCAAATAGCCCCTGAGATATTAAAATCACCATGAACTACTAAGTGATCCTCAGTCGAAAGTCGGTTGGAAACCATCTGGATAGCGGAAAGATGGTTCCAATAAATAGGAAGTTCTGACAAAGGAGGAATGTAGGAACAGGTAATGAAAACTGAGGTACCATTGACTGATAGCTTCGCACAGAGTAATTTAACAACGTTGCAAAGTTATTAATTCTTACGCGATACTGGAGTTAGCCGCTATTAGAACACCATCCCCACGTCTGATAGGCCGATCCATCCGATACATCGTGAACACAGATGGAAAAACATCGGAGCTCAGAATCTCCGGCTTTAACCCGGTTTCTGTAAACAAAGTAACCTGGGATGCAAACGAGAGACTATCAGAATACAATTTGGGAAGCTTACTAAGCACAGTGGGCGATTTGAAGGATTTAGCGTAACTAAATTAATTACTTCGAACCCAGCAGGAAATTAACCAATATTAAATTTTTTATGGTAAACAAGCAATAAAAGGTACAATATTAAACATTTTTTTTTTTAACAACCTTTTATTTAATAAATAAAAATTTTTTTTAATTTTTAATTTTTTTTTTTTTTTTTATTTATATACATTTTTTTTTGTTTGCTTTAATTTATGAAAATTACAATAAGTAATCATTTTTATTTAATTTTCTGTGTCCGAATCGGAGTTTTCAGACTCTTCATGTAAGTCCAAAAGCAGGTTTTTAGCTTCCCCATTAAATAAATCGGCATTGCTGGACTTGTGTGATCCACTTTGGCACAAACTTGTTATAAATGGATCCGAGGATACTAGCAATGAATTCATTAGATCCTCCATGGTATGTTTTCTCGAGTTCTTAGGCGTATGGTTAAGCCGGAAGTTTCTTAAATACTTATTTCTGGCTTCCAATGCTTCTTCCGACATCATGCCAATCGGAAGTGGTACACATTCTATGATATCAGCTCCATGTATTAAAATTCTATGTACTGAGCTTGGCATATAGATCCACGGATATTCATTAATGAAAATTTTTGTGGTTTCTAGTGTGTATTTGCGGAAGCTTTCGATTTTTTCCACCTTTCGGACAATCTTTTGCAGAAAATTTGCACTTTTGCAGCAATTGTATCCAAGGTATCCTTACTACAATTGGATTTTGCTGCAACATTTGAAAAAACGACATCGCTGAGTGCTTTTATTTTGTTCGCCGCATCTTTCTCCCCATGCCAAGCCGAAAACAATTCTTGCTTCAAAACAGACATGCTCGCTAAAAAAATTAAATATTAATAGTATGGGCAGACCAGGGCAGCCAATCTTTGACAATTTAAACACTGGACGAATCATACTTTTATACAATTATACTCTTATTACCAGCCAAGCCCTGCTTCATAAAGTTTTTCTCTCTAAAAGATGAAATTTTTCTACAAATAGGTTATGAGAAGGTTGTTGGCTACAAACACAAATAACTAATACAATACAAATAGACAGGTCACAAAACATTTATTTTCTATTAATACACACCTTAATATTGTAGAAACACAAGAAACTTGGAGCAAAACGCTTATTACAAACATTGTTTTGCCAATTCCAAAATGAACAACGCATGCTCGGCAGCCTTAGAAAACACACAGCTGATGAGTTAGCACATTTTGGAAGACCAAAGTCGCTTGCTGATATCAAATAAATCGATTTTGACGCGATCGATTTCATAAATGGACATTTAGGAATCGGCCCCAAATCAAATTTTATTAGATTTCAGCAGTTCAAAATTTGTATTTCGTTACGCTAAATTCATCAAATAGCCCACTGTGCTACGTAAGCCTCTTGCATTCTGATAGGAGAAAGAGAGGGAATTTATTAGTTTTTTTGCAGCGGATCTCGTAAAGGACGCAGTGGTCTAGTCGGGCCTGGCTTATTCCTATAGGCCGCCGTTTCTTTTTCTTAGCTTAGAACTCCTTGACGAAGGTACGTATCAGCGGTGAGGCCCCTGTTTAGAACCTCCAATTAGAGCTGAGTCGCTGTGAAAACCTATGACTGCTGAGACCTTCAGCTTTCCTATGCATTCTAGTGACTCTAAATGGTAGGCACGGAAGTGGCGTAGTCTGGCGTGGTTTAAGACTGGACAGAGACAGAGCAAGTGCTCTGGTGTTCTCATGCTCTGTGATTTCCTTCCGATCGCCTAATGACCTGTTGTTACCACCCTAAATCTTCTGATATCCCGTTTACTGTTGGATAGCAGTTCTCTGGTTTGACTTTTGTCGAATTTCGGACAACATTTCTTTGATCTTCTATGTTCACTCTTTCTTGACCATTTCTTGTTGGCTGTCAGTTTGAAATGGTCGTGGATCTTAGTCTGGACCGAGTTTAATGAGATCGGTATCAGTTTGTGAGTGCCTTGCCCTTGAGAGCCTGCGCGGGCTAATTCGACCGCTTTTTTGTTCACCGGGATGTCGCTATGTTCCGGTACCCAGGTTACTTATACCTCATTTCTTTCTGCAAGGCACTAGCCGTGAGTTGGTTCTCACGGCCGAAAAGGATTTTATAGTCAATTTGCTATCAGAGTGTATCCGTACTTTGGTGTCGCTAAGATTCCGCCGTATCGAAAGCCTGGCAGCTTCCGTTATGGCTAGTACTGTAGCTTGAAGAACTGTCGCTGATTCTGAGCGAGTGAGGGACTCCTCTACCTCCCATTGCTCCGCGTAGATCCCAGCTCCCACGCTTCGTTTGTCAGTATCTTGCCGTGGCCTGCGCGAACAATTCTAGCGGCATTATGTCCAGGATGGCATTTAGTGCTGCTGCGGGGCATGAGCACATTGCCCCCGCCGCACCAGCACACGCTGAGATTATAAGCCCGTTAGCGGTGGCCAATATACTAGGTATGTTAAAATTTGCCAAACAGTGTAAAGTCATATTATGATCTTTGGGTGTAGTCCCTATTTGTCTCCGAACATTTTCCTACAAGAAGTGAGGACCCATAAAGGCGTTTGAAAGCCGGCAAGATAGGCAGTTGAAGCCCGCGACGAAGGATAGGATCGGTCTAAGTTTATATCTAATCTTAAATATTAATATTAATTAAGCAGAAAATAAGCTAAACAGCGGGCCCACTGTAGGCGGCAGTTATGAGAGCGGCCACCCACCGGCGCCGGCAATTAAGAGAGCTACTGCAGCCGAACCGCAGAGATCCGGTTATTGCCCCCAAATACCCGAGCAGAATAGCCGCGCAGAAGATGCAGCCGAGCAACGGAGATCCGCTTTGAGCGCCAATGCAGCCGAGCCCTAGAGAGCCGCCTCTGTCACTTGCGGGGACTGCAGGATAAAGTAGGAAAATATGAAGCCAAATATGGTAGGTAGGTAGGTATAAGTGGTGAGGTTACTATTTGTAACCTCCAATGAGAGTTTAGCTCCGTTTTGAACCACACACTCGTCTGGTTGTAGTCTGCGCCTCCCGTCAGTACCAGCCCGTGTCATTCAGGTAAGCTAGGAAGGCACTCACTGACTGCCTCCCCACTTCCCCTAGTGACCCGAGTTGGTGGGCTCCGAAGTGACGCGCTCTAAGGTGGTTGAAAGCCGGGCAGTGACACAGTAGATGCTCCGGTATCTCCTGCTCGATTGGTTCCTTGCAGCTTCTGCAGTGTGGGTTATAGGGTAGGCCCATCTTACAGGCATGCGTGCCCATTGGGCAGTGGCCCGTGATAGCTGCCGTTACCCTTCTGATGTTCGTTTTACTCTTGGAGATCAGCTCTGCACTCCGTCTCCTATTGTATTCAGGCCAGCACAGTTTCGATCTCCTGTGTTCCGCCTTCATCGACCATTCCTTGTTGGCTAGTACTTTGAAGTGGTCGTAAATTTCGGCCTGAACCGAGTTCAGAGATACTTGAATATCTTTTGTTACTGCGATTTCTTCTGACCCTTTTCTGGCCAGTTCGTCCGCTTTTTCGTTGCCGGGGATGTCATTGTGACCGGGTACCCAAGCTATCTGCACCCTGTATTCCGCCTCCTTACATTTGGCGACTAGTGTAGATGAAGTCCTTGCTGTTGCGAGAGATTTAATGGCCGCTTGGCTATCTGAGTATATCCTTACCTTGGTATTATGGAGGTCTCGGCCCAATGAAAGTTCAGCTTCTTTAAAAATCCCAAGGACCTCCGCCTGGAACACTGTTGCTGACCCTGGGAGGTGGAAGGACTCTTCTATCCCCCAGGTTTCGGCAAAGATTCCGGCCGCTACCCCGCCGCCATCGGTGTAGAGTGATACCTCATCTAGCTCGGTTACACTCCCTCTTCTCCACTCTTCTCTTGTTGGGTATTTTGTGCATTGCCGAACCGCATCTCGGTTGTCATGTAATCGGTGTTTACTGTTAGCCGATCGTTTATTTCATTCAGGATCTTACAGTGCCCTGTGTGGTAGTTCTTCCAGCTCTGGCTGGGCTGCTGTGTTCCTTATGTAATGTTCTATCGTAAATATGTTTAGGATGGCATTCAGCGCTGCTGCACACGATCTAAGTGCTCCCGTTGCACCTGCGCATGCCGATCTCTGTATCCTAGTAAGTTTCTGGATGTTGTATGCCTTAGTTAGTGCTGGCCACCATACTAGTGCTCCGTATGTGAGTATGGGTCTTACAACCGCTGTGTAGAGCCATATTATTTTCTTGGGGTTGAGTTTTTTCAGCGCCCTTGTCATTAGTTCGCTGATGACGTCTGAGAATGGTCCTGAAGCGAGTAGAACTACGTCGTCTGCGTATGCTAGCACTTTAACGCCTTCGCTATTGAGTTCTCTCAATATGTCGTCCATGTTAATCAGCCACAGTAGTGGAGACAGAACTCCTCCCTGAGGTGTGCCCCTCTTCACGTATCTCGTGGGATGAGTGCCACTCAGTTCGGCTGTTATCCTTCTGCTCGTTAGCATTGCGCCGATCCATTTTCTGATGCCTGCTTCAACTCCAATTTTGTTGAGGGAGCTCAGGATGGAATCTGCGTTTACGTTATTGAAGGCGCCTTCTATGTCATAGAAGGTGTCCAATGTATAGTTTTTGTAGACCAATGCCTTTTCTATGTATCCCACTACTTCGTTTAGTACTGTTTCCGTGGAGCTACCTTTCCTGTATGCATGCTGTGTTTCCGAAAGGTTTTTCTCCGTTCTTCCTCTGATATGGATATATAGTATCCGTTCCATTGTTTTCATGAGGAATGAGGTCAGGCTGATCGGCCTGTAATCCTTGGCTTGGATTTGTCCTCTTCCTGGTTTTGGTATAAAGACTACTCTTGCTTCCTTCCACAGAAGTGGTATGTATGCTTTTTTAATGCATGCTTGGAAGATTGCTTGCAGCCATCTCCCTGTGCTTGATTTTGTTGCCTGCAGCATTGCTGGTATGATTCCGTCCGGTCCCGGACTTTGTACTTGTCGAAAGAGTCTACCGCCCATTGGATTCTTTCCATGGTGACGATGTCTTCGACTCTTAGCTTTCCACTGTTCTCGTTTCTTCTTTCTGGTTACCTGGGAAGTGTGTGTCCAGCAGGATCTCCAGTGTCTCTTCTGCTGACGTACTTCCTGTACCGTCAGGCCTGTTGATAAGAGTGGGACTTGTATGCCCCTTGGCTAGAATTTTGCTCAACCTAGCCGTGTCTTTGATTCCTTCTAGCGATTCGCAATACCTGCTCCAGTAGTCTTTCTTGGCTGCGTATATCGCTTTCTTGTATTCTTTTTGTATTTGCTTATACGGCTGACAGTTTTTGGTGCCGTAACTTTATTTAAGGCTTTTCTTGTCTTTTTCCAGAGCGCGCTAAGCTCTTTGTTCCACCATTGCGGGTATGTCTTCTTAGAGTACGTTAATCTGCTCGACTCTTCGTATGGGTTGTTGAGAATATTCGTGAAGTCCTCGACTTCCTTGTCTATTCTTTCTGCGGTGGATCGGACCTTGATCCTCCTGTTTTTTATCTTTGACTGTACAATCTTTTCATATTTGTTCCAGTCTGTGTTACGGGGGTTGCGCTTCGGTGCCGTCTCTTTAGTCGGCATCGAGATCTCAAAAAATATATATCTATGGTCTGAAAAAAAATTATTGGTCGAAACCCTCCACTTTCCTACCTTATAGTTACTATACTCCATTTGGGTTATGTCTAGGACCTCTTCCTATCCTTGAAATTCTTCCGTACTCGGAAAAATGAAGGTGGGCGTTTCACCTCTGTTACATATAGTGATGTCACAACAGATAATATGTTCGAAAGGAGACTCTTCCCTTTCGTTTGTTTCCTTACTTCCCCATAGTGTGTGCCTGGCGTTGGCATCGCACCCGAGGATGAGCGTCGTTTTGGTCTCCTCGGCCCATTGCATCACCTTGATGAACGCTTCAGGTGGTGCTAGCTCGCCATGGGCCATGTATCCGGAGGCTATCAGTAAGGCTGTTGTGGTAGCCAGTCACAAACGAAAATATTTAAAATAAATAATTTAATTAAATACATTGCGGAAATTAAAATTATGTTTAAATCCGCATATGACCACCGCGATAGCGTTGGGTATAGCAGAGAGCGCGAGCGAAGAGAAGTTCTGCATCGTTCCCGCATACAGCCTACTTGTATAGTGCTTACTCTTTCTCGTGTGCACCGAATGCGTATGAAGACGAAAAAGGAGAAGAGAGCCTGGAAGTACTCCGTTATGTGAAGTTTGGCAACTCCGCAGCGCACAGCTAACTTCTCGCGACAGAGTTCTCGCTCATTTCTTTTGCGATCTCAAATCGTTCGCATGCAAATTGCTCCTGATCGTCACAATAAGAACAATAATTTTCATACCGCGTGGGCGACATTTTTCAAGTGTTATTGCGCCAACAAAACAAGCCAACAGCCACAGGAGGAGTTTTCGAGGGATTCTACCCCCAATAAGAGGTGAATATTTTAGTGCGAGTGTTTTAGAGCAGCCAATTTATTTCTATAGGGAAGAGGTTGACGGAAGATCCGTCGAAGCCGGCATAGCAGCGCCAGAGCGTGAGCGTGAGCGTTGGCCACCGGCAGAGCAAGTTCATCGAAATTTCTGGACAAGATCGGGAGTAATCTCGGCGAGGCGCAGAGAGCGTTACGTGAGACCCTAACCTGCCGAGGCAGCGCTGCTGACGTCGCGCAGAAAGCCGCTTAAGCCGCCGAGCAGAGGAGAAGAAGAAGAGAAGCGAGTGTCAGCGCCACTGTGGCCGCATTTTCTGCACTCTGCCGCGTGCCACTTGCTACATTTAGGCATTTTCCGCCCGCTGCCGCGTGCCGTTTTTGATCGCGAGTGCGACATTTTGGCCGCGACAGCCGCGTGCCTCATGGAGGTTCCGACTTAACCTCAAACCGATTCTCTAGCTCTACGCAGCCAACCCATCCCATACGCGGCGACAGCAAAACCGCGTGGGTTCGGCAACATTTGGGGCAGCGATCGGCAAGGCGATGTGAGTCACCGACACAGGTGGACTTTATCCCTGATGGATGCCACGTTTACCGAGCGGCATCGAGGAAGCAGCCACTTGAGACATTTGAAGTGCTAATTGCAGAAGGCTTTGAACGCACGTGCCATGTGCGGCACGTAGCCTGGCGTAGGCGTTGAACAACGAGAGGACAGACCTACCGTCTGGCATGCAGGGACGCGTATCCCTTCGTATGTGAAGAGCTAATTAGGAGAATTTGAGGAGGATGCCATAAGGAGGCATCGCCATCTGCAGAGAAGTTGCTGATCGAGTGGTGCTGCAGTTTTTCTTTGATTTTCGCTTTGTCGAGACACTTGTAAACTCGAGATCTAAATTTAATAGAGTAATGATATTGGAATTCTCATTCTTTCACCGAGCCTGCGTGCCCACTTTTTGTGAATCTTAAATCGAATTTAAAAATGGCTGAAGAGCACCACTAGTTTAATTCTTTTGTCAGAAATTAAGAACAATTAGTTTTGATTAAACATCCTAGCACTGCGTCTTCGATGGGCCCACCGAAACTGTTTCGCCGGTTTTTTGAGTAAGTGATAAACCTATTTCCTTTTAACTTCTGAACCTGATTTGAAATTATATTAATTTTTTGCGTGTGCCAAAATAGATAAAAGAGAATAAAATAGATATAATAATAAAAGGTCAAGGAAAGAACAAATAACGTGAAACGAAAAGAAGAAAATATTCCGCAACCCTAACTTCTATATCTTAATTAAATAAAAAATATAAAGCTTACGAATTAGGAGTTAAATGAAAAGAATACCTAAATTACGGAAATAGTTCCAAAGCAGTAAATTATGAGATGATTCCACTCAAAAATATCTCATGTCGTACCCGAGCTGATTGGCCGATATGATTAGACCTTTAAATATTTTGATATAGACAATTTGACTCTGTGAATATGTTTAGATAGAATGTAAATTAATTCCGTGCAAGAACGCGATGCTGCCGCAATATGAATTTAACTTGAAAAGAAATGTGTGAATTTTTGAATAAACATTGATTAAGGGATAACCGTCAATCTATTCTTACGCGTTATCATGGTAGGGAGGGTAAAGAAAAGGGGGCGAACAACATCGAGCTTAGCACAGAGCAATGCTAGGAGTGCACGAAACCGAATCTCCTTATACACAAACTTACCCTTAAGCTGGTGAACACAGGTCAGGGAGTCCGAGTGGGCAACCGACACCCCTAGTCTCTATTATACAGAATTAAAGGGACTAGTTATCTACTACATAAAAGATGGCACCCGAAAGTGGGGCTAGAAACGGTTACTACATAAAAGAAAAAAATGGCTCCCGAACGTGGGGCTAGAAACCGTTACCACATAAAAGTAAAGATGGCCCGAAAGTAGAGCCCGAGGAAACCAAATTCGCTACTACATGAATAGCGAAAGCGAAAGACACCTAGACACTCAGTCGGCTGATTTCTAAGTGCAGGATACTAGGAGGGACTTAGCTCCACGGATTATACTTCAATAGTTATAAATTAGTTTTATTAGTGTCTGCTGAAGTTTAGTATCTGTTATTTTCCGTTTATTAAATGATCACGAAGATTTGTGGCCGGAATAGCGATTTTTATTTGGGAAATTCACGGATTAGGTCGACCACGCAAGTCAAAGGGACCATGTAATCTTGGAAATATTGAAACTAATGAGAGTAGGAGTTATTCGTATATGTGAGAGATTTTGAATCAGGTTTCTTGGAGTTGCGAGTGCATTTCGAGTCATTACGGAATGATCGAACAGAACCGATAGTTCATTTTGCATCTCATATATATGAATATTTTATACAATTGCTTTTAGACTACGGAAGTCTCTTCAAAGGAATTGTAAAGTATTGGAGATACTTCGATCTTTGACCGGTTCAGAAAGAGGTAACTCAAGAAGCAAGCATTCAGCAATCTTCTTTTGATTAATTTGTTTTTGGAATTAATATTTTATTAAAGATGTCAAGAAGAAAGTTAAATTCACATTGCGGACAAGCAGACGTTATTAATTACGGAACGATTAAATTTATTGGTATACATGAAATACTTTTTTTCGATATGTCAGTACGTCACAACAACGTCGATTTAGCAGCCGCAGTAGATGGCGAGGGTACGCCTTGTATTATTTGTACGCAGCCAATGAGCGTAAACGATTTAACGTTTGTTGTTCTTTGGCGCTTGTTGTGGGGGCACTGTTTGTGCCTGCTGAGGCGGTTACTGCCTCGAGTGGGCGTCTTCATCATCGCTGTGGTTAACCATATTTTTAGGTTATGTACCAGAATACTGCGATCTCCACACGATTTTCGCAATTAGATTATCGCAGCATCGCCTTAGTGCTTGTAGTTGGTGCAAGTGTTTTGCATACGCCAAATCAACCACACAAACGTATTACTTCTCTGCGCTCAGAAAAAGCCTGATATTATCAGCCATGGAGCACTATTAAGTAACCATGACGAAGGCCATGTCGCTAGCCACTTTCGAGGACCTGAAAAACTTGGGGCACCATCGCAGCTATTGGACTCTTGTAAGAAAAATTTGCGAACTCATTAAGAGATAACTCTGACGAATTCTGTAAGGAAAATATTCGTATCAATAAAAACGAATTCAAACTTCTTGTTGATGGGTTACCAAATCTTCGGAAGAAAGATACTCCATTTCGTCGATGTGTAAGTTAACACCAGCAGTTTTTACGGAGTGAAACATAACATAAAGACTTATTAATTGTCGCCCAACGGGTTCAACCCACGAAAATCGCAAAGTAAAAGACAAAGTAGTCTCGCGCGGAACCAAAACTGGTGCAGTGAAATTCAAAAAATTTTATTCTTAGCTTTTAACAAGGCAAGAAAAATATTACTGAAAAGTAATTGGTGCAGTGTAATACCAAAAATTCATTCTTAGCTTTTAACAAAGCAGGAAAAATTAATCAAGAAAATAAAATAGATTAAGTGAAACAACATTCGCTACTTCTAGCATAGTGAGAAAAATTTAATCGAAGAAAATAAAGTTGGCAAAGTGAAACGCCATAAAAATTACCAGCTTTTAACAATGCGAAAAAATTCAAAATAAATAAAATACAAAACGAAATAAATAAGCAAAAGAACTTCCAGCGAGAAAAATTAATGAAAACTGAAACCAAACACAAAACAAAAAAATTCGAAATAAATAAAATACAAAAACGAAATAAATAAGCAAAAGAACTTCCAGTGGGAAAAAAAATAAAGGAAACTGAAACCAAACACAAAACCAAAAGGGGAGAAACTTCCCCTCACCCTACAACGGCAGCAGCAACGACAACGGCTGCGATAGCGGCAGCAGCGACAACGGCAGCAACGACAGCGGCGGCAGCGATAGCGGCGGCAGCGACGGTAGCGGCAGTGACGGCAGCGGCAGCGGCGGCAGCAGCAGCGGCGGCAGCAGCAGCAGCGGCGGCAGCAGCAGCGACAGCGGCAGAAGCAGTACCAACAGAAAAAAGCCGTCGGCAAATGCAAATTTCGAAATTAAATTTACAAAGGAACATGTGAGTAAGCTTTTTTTTTCCAAAAACTCGCCGAACAAAAGAATATCATACAAAAAATAAATAAGAACTTGACTTTTGAGTGTCTAATACTTGATGAAAATAATTTACAAATATTCAGAAAAAATAATAAGAGAAATTAAATGCAAAATGCAAAATGAATAACGTTTTGGTGTTTTAGTGTTTGATTTTGGTGCAAATAGTCTACAAATATTCAGAAAAAAATACAAATAGCGAAATACAAAATTAAATAACGTTTTGGTTTTTGAATGTTTGATATTTTATACAAATACCCCTCAAATAAATCTGCAATTATTCCTGAAAAAAAAAAACGAAATACGAAAAATAAGCAGCGTCTTGATCTTGAGTGTTCGATATTTGATACAAGCACCCCGCAAATATTCGACAAATATTCTCGACAGAAAAAATACAAAAAAAACGTCTTGGTTTTTGAGTGTTCGATGTTTGATACAAATACCCTGCGAAATAGTCTGCAAATATTCTCGATTTAATTTTGTGGCCCCTGAAACATTTTTTTTTTAACTGTCCCATGTATAGGGATACCGAATACATCTCATCAGACGAAGAGGTGCTAGAACTTCTACATAAAAGAGCTTCAAATCAAGTCGAAACACCGTCAACCAGCAACGCTCCAAAAATGCAGGCAGAACAGATAGCAAGTATGGAGGCCGCCATAGCAGGCGCACTCCAACGACAGGAATAGCTATTCGAGGCAAAATTAACCTCCATTATGGGAGAGTTGAGCCTACTTAGGGACAAAAAACCGAAAGTCCTCACATATAAGGAGATACAAATAGACACAGAAGTAGTATGCAACGAGCCTCTGGACATGGTTAAGTCTATGCCAGAGTTCGACGGGAAACAAGAAAGTTACGTTTCCTGGAGGCAGGCCGCAACTGCAGCCTATAAGGTATTCGAAGCCTACGAAGGCAGCAGTAGGCACTATTAGGCAGTGGGCATCTTAAAGAACAAAGTGAGGGGCCCAGCGGCAGCTGTGCTTGCCTCGTTTAACACAGTCTTCAATTTCGAAGCCATACTAGCGCGCTTGGATTTTACCTATGCGGATAAAACTCCAACGCACGTTATAAAACAAGAACTTAGCTTGTCAAGACAGGGAGAATTACCCCTGCTAAAATACTACTAAAATACTCAAATACGAATACGAGCTTTGTGTCGGACGTGTTTTTCTACCGCTCTTCCTTTTTCAAAGTTTTCATAGTGAACATTTATTCAACTCAGCCCAAATTTTTGGCAAGTTGTCAGCGTTTCTGTGATATTTATTATCAATAAACAGCTGGTTTAGTTTAAACAAAGACAGTGACTTTATTTATGTAAAACTAATTTGGTTTTACATTTTATCAGATTGCTCTGCCTTTCTGTTCTTGCGCTCTGTGTTTACCGCTTATCGCTGCATCGCCTAGTGCTTGTTGTTGTGCAAGTGTTTTGCATACGCGAAATCAATCACACAAACTCATTACTTCTCTGTGCTCAGAAAAAGCTTTTCGGTCTTTTGTTTTGATCGGTCCCTTCGCCGCGATATTTGTTAAATTTTATTGCTCGATTTGACTGCTGCTGCGCCTATTATTTTGAAATAATGGCAACCTGTTGCATCAATCCGTGTTCGAGCGGCGGAGCAATAAGCGCGGCAAGCCACTGTTTATTGTTGGCTCTGCGAAAATATAGCTCACCCTGCACGCGCCGATCTTGGACAAATTGGCCCGCGTATTGCTAATCGCATACGGAACAATTCTGGATGGGACTAAACGTGCCCGAGCTGCCTTCATATCAAATCGGACATGAGGGCTTTTATGAGGCAAACTCACCTCGAGTCTCAGTCCGTGGCTGTCGGCTTCAGGGACAAGCAGTTTCCAGAAGGCGGAGCAGCACTTTATATCGCTTAAGCTGCTAAGTGACTCCGCAAATCAAAAATGAGCAACCTTTCTAATAGTTTCCTTTTTGTTCCAGACCCTACGAGCCCCTTATGCGGTTCAGTCCTCGTACTAAGCCCGCTGGTAACACCGCGGCCGTGGTCAATGGCCCTGGTGAAGATGCTGTTCGTGCCCCCATATCTGGCGGGACTAATTTCGACATGGTTTCGGATCTGCAACAAGCTAAGTTCGATGTGCCTTTGGATCTGCATCCCGTCAACGTCGACCAACCATCCACGTCGGCTGCCGCTGACTGCGTGTCGTTGGACTTGGATGCCTGGGGTACCTCCGGCGGTCTCAATTTTAGCGCTGCCACTCACCATCCGAAGACCCCAAATTTCTACAATTTCTGGAGTTGCCCAACGAAGACCAGCGCCTTTAGCTGGCGTTGCTCCTAAGAAGCTATCTGTGTTTCCCGCCTCTATTCAGGGGCCTCTGAGCTCGATGTAAGAAAACATTTGAGGAACAAGTTAAATGTTTCTGGTACAGAATTTACTGTCACTAAATTCAGTTTTAAGCAAAGACGTAAAATATCTTCGTTTAAAATTAGAATTTCTGATGTACTATGTATTTCCTAGGGTTCTTGATACTTCCGTATGGCCTGAACACGCAATTGTTCATGAATTTGTCTACAAGAGTGACCCTAAGTCTCGCGTGAAACGGTCTCCCTCGGCAAGAACTCCAAAAAACTAAAAGATTCCTTTATCCGACACTACCAGCATGTTCGCAGCTTACTAGGCAAACTTAGTAAACTACTCGTCAACAGTGTCTCCTTTTGATGCCTTTACTGAAACGTGGCTCAACTCCTCTGTCTCTGATAGCGAATTATTTGCAGGAAACTATGTCGTTTATAGACGTGATCGTCTTATGCGTATCGGCGGTGGTGTTCTTATCGCTGTTAAGTCCGATCTTATGTCTATCTTGCTTCCGGTTACTGACACGGATTGAATTTTTTAATTTGTTGCAGTTCGCATCCATGATTATTTTGTTTATGTCCAATGCTCGAACATCCCACACCGGTCTAACACTGATATATATTTAATGCTAATTCAAAATATTCACTCTTCCCTTGGCATTAATAATCACCTCATTGTTATGGGTGATTTCAACCTGCCTTCCATTATTATTATTATTATTACAAAGGCCTTGTTGCACTGCGACCAGATGTTAGGTCTTTTGTGCCGGCCTGTAGGATTAGGGTAAAGCCCCTATACCTAGGCTTCTAATAAAAGAAAGCACTTTGGTAGGGTCTATTTGTTCCCAAATCCTGTAGGGGGGAATAAGTTCACCTCCTAGATGTTGAAGTCGACGTCTGATTAGCGAGGGGCACTCGCTCTTTGGTAGGTTGATGATGCGTTTTGATCCCGTCATCTGGGGGACGAGAAATTGTTTGGCTTGTCTCAACCCTGCACTGTCGGTCCAGTGACGGTTTATCTCCGATTCCTCCCATTTCCTGAGCAGTTCTCTTTTGTGTCCTCTCGATAGTCCACAGAACGGCTCAGGGCCGATAAAAGGTGTCATCGCCCCGCGTTTGGCTAGGGTGTCTGCCACCTCGTTTCCCGTATGGCCTTCATGCCCTGGTACCCAGCCCACCGTAAGGGTGTTTTTGGAGGCAAGGGCATTCAGCTGCTGGAAACAGGTCTCTACAAGTCCGGACGAGATCGTGAAGGAACTCAGCGCAATGAGCGCTGCCTGACTGTCCGAGAAGATGTAAATTCGTGTGCCTTGCATTTTTCCGCGAAGGCATTCACGTGCACAGATTTCTATGGCGTGTATCTCAGCTTGGAAAATGGTGGGCGACTTACCCATGGCTATGGATTTGTTGAACCTTGGTCCGAAAATACCAGCCCCGGTGTCACCGTTTTCCAGTTTTGACCCATCAGTGTACCATGTTTGTGATCCACTGGGTAGAGATATTGATTTTGTTTTCCATTCATTCCTAGTATATAGGACTACAGAGGAGTTTCTGTGGAGAACAAGTCTTGGTTTCTGATCGTCAGTTACGCGCAGAATGGGATCATTTATTAGAGGTTCAAGGACCCTAAGATGCCCGGTAAGATCACCACTTTTGATATTGGTGATGTTTTGAAGGCGAAGTGCCCCCAGGCAGGCCTCCTTTTTCAATGTAATTGGTAAAGGGGGTATGCCAGTTATGACTCCTAGTGCTGCAGGGGGGCACGTCCGGATGGCTCCAGTGATGCCAATGCAGACCAGTCGTTGTAATTTGGTAAGTGCAGCCGCGGCTGTCCTCTGGGTAGATTTCGTCCACCAAGCAAGAGATGCATAGGTTAAGATCGGTTTTACCACAGTGTTAAAAGACCAGTAGATCATTTTGGGACTTAGGCCCCATGTTCTGCCGTAGAGCCTGTTACACGCAAAGTGTGCTCGAATGGCTTTGTTTATGGTCTTTTCCAGGTGTGCATTCCAGTTGAGCTTGGAGTCAAGCGTGACTCCTAAGTAGTTTGCCTCAACCGAAAAGTCAATGATAGACCCATTTAGGGATGGTCTTCTTAGGGAGAGAGACCTTTTCCTAGTAACTGGGACTATAACAGTTTTTGATGGGTTTATGGACAGTCCTTTGTCCTGGCACCATCTGTTGGCTATATCTAGGGCTTGCTGCATGCGGTCCGAGATGGTTTGCTCATGCCAGCCCACTATAGATGACTAGATCATCAGCGTAGCCTTGAGTGGGGAAACCTAAATTGTTGAGCTCATAAAGTAGCTCGTCAATGACCAGAGTCCACAGAAGGGGAGAGAGTACTCCCCCTTGAGGGCACCCCTTGTGGCTGTGATTGAGGTCATAGTTCCTCCAAGGTCTACAGTTATGATTCTGGACTTAAGCATTTCCAGAATCCACCTAGTGATAGGTGTGGAGACATTCTTGCGTACAAGAGAGGCACGTATAGCCTCATATGACGTGTTGTCGAAAGCTCCTGAGATGTCTAAGAAGGCACCTAGTGCTATCTGTTGAGCGCCAATGGCCTTTTCAATGGTTGTTGTAAGGCAATGTATGGCGGTCTCAGTTGATTTACCAGCTTGATACGCATATTGGTACTTGTTTAGGGGATGTTGCTTGAGATTTGCCTCCCTGATGTGCTGGTCGATTATCTTTTCCATAGTTTTGAGGAAGAAGGAGCTAAGGCTAATCGGTCTATATGATTTGGGCAATTGGGAGTCTTTCTTCCCTGCCTTTGGGATAAACACAACTTTTACTTTAGCCCAGTTGCTTGGTATGTGTCCAAGCATGAGACTGGCTCGAAATAGACGGACCAGGGGGAGTGCGATTAGATGCAGTCCCCGCTGCAACAAGCATGGATAGATCCCATCTGGTCCGGGTGATTTGTATGGGCTGAAATTTTGTAGTGCCCATTTTACGCTATTTTGATGGAAGAGTGTATAGGGCATGTTTCCAATGTGTTCTGAGCGATAGGGGGGTTCCCCTCTCTCAGCCTCATTAGAGTCTGCCACCATAGTCACGTGCAGGTGCGGGCATTCTCCAGTCTCAGAGAGGTAGGTTGGTGCCTCACGCTCTGAGATGGGTTGCTCCACAGCCACACACCCAGGGAAGTGAGTAGCCAGGAGTAGACAGCTCGTCTCCTCTGGGTTGTTTGTGTGTGTTCCATCCGGCTTTTTCAGCGTGCAGGTGCCGTTTGAGTGGTCTTTGGAGAGGGCTTTTTGTAGCCTAACAGCTTCCGGGAGAGATGAGATCTGCCCGCAGTGTTGACGCCACGTAGCCCGTTTTGACCTTCTCAGCTCTTTGTTGTAGAGCGTTAAAGCAGTAGTGTAGGAGTCCCATGAGGCCCTCCCACTTCTCGCTTTATTGAAGAGCCTGCGCGCAGCCTTTTTGAGATCGCCAAGGCTTTTGTTCCACCAGGGAACAGTCCTTTCGGTCTTGCGTACCTTTTGGTCGCAGCTGGCGTGATATGCTAGTTCAACATTTCTGTGAAGCACAGTAGCTTCACGCTCTAACTCGTCTATGGATGTTATTGGACGGGTTGAGCAGTCTCTGGTTTGCTCAAGTTCAAAGCAGAAGAGATCCCAGTTGGTTTTCCTGGGATTTCTGGTGACTAGGTCACATTGCAAGGCACATCCTATGTCAAATCTAATGTGTTGGTGATCTGACATAGTGATCTCATTTGCAACGTGCCAGTTTGAGACAACGGACAACATATTAGTACTACAGAGAGTCTGGTCAAGGACTTCCTCTCTAATGGCATTAATAAATGTGGGTTCGCTACCCTGGTTTAGTAATCCTATGTTATTACTAATAATGTATTCAAGAAGGTACTCACCCCTCTTGTTGATGTCACTGCTCCCCCAGACCGTATGGTGTGCATTGGCATCACAGGCGATAATCCATCTGAGCCGGTTTCTCTGGCAGTGCTCTATCAGGGCACACGTAGCCGCCGTAGGCACCTCCTCCGAGTCGCCGGGTAGATAGGCAGAGGCCAACACTGCCTCCTGCTCGCCGTGGGCGGTGGGTATTTTGACCCAAACCGCCACCAGGTCCTCAGTTATGAACTGTGAGAGGGGAACAAATGTTAGGTTTTTGTTTATTAACAACGCCGATCTAGGGCGAGGTTGGTTATTTGCATACAGCAACTTACCGGATGGGGTGCTAAGCCCCAGGACACGTCCTGCATTTATCCAGGGCTCCTGGATGAATGCAATGTCCATGGTAGCGAACCTCTCGCAAAGTACGTCTGATGCGGCCTTTGCGTGGTGGAGGTTCGCTTGGAGACATCGGAGGTGTCTCCTGGTGTTGGGGAAGGGGGTGAGGCGGGGAGGACATTAGTCCGCCCTCTTGCGGCCCCTGGCCGCTATCTTCCGGCCGCGGTTGGTGCCTAGAAGTGCCTCCTCCTCCTGGGTGCGCCTCGCACTCTTGGGAACGCGCCCGGTGCCTCGTGTGGTGCGCCCGGTTCCGCGCGTGATACGCCCATGGAGTGGGGGGCGCAGGAACTTCCGCAGTGCTGCGGGCTCCTGGGCCATCGCGGTGCCCTGTGGTGTCGCAGCAGCCATAGCAGGGGCACTGGCAGTAGAGCAGGTGGGCTTCTCCGCTGCGGGAACGGGAGCCACTGCCTCTCTTTTTGCCTGCGTGTCGGCCTTAGGCTTAAGGGTAGCCTTGCCGAACGCAAAGTTCAGGCTATGCCCTAGCTCTTTCAGCCGGTTGGCCGAGGCTGGGTCCAGCGCGATCGTTATGACCGCCGTGTTCTGCCTAGATTCTCGGTGGAAGACGCGCCAGTCTCCCACGCTTAGGCCACTGTTTTGGCCTTCAATCAGGTCCAGAACCTCTGAAGTTTTCATATCCGCATTAAGGAGCGGAAAGTAGCCGATGTAGACAGCGGCACGTGGAGCCTCTGTCTCGGGGACTACTTTTATGTGGGCGTCCTTCCACAACCGGAGCTTGGGCACCTCGGTGCTCAGCCACTCGGCTGTCTTTGCGTCACCACATGTTATGGCCATCCAGCCTGGTCGGAAGGTGCAGCCCGAAAACAGCGGCTTCGTGGAGCCGTGTTTCAGGGCCATCACCCTCGACAGAATGGCGGATTGCACCGTCTTCAGCTGCTCCGTCGTGAGCAGATTTTTAGGTAGTCCTCAGGGAGTATTGCCATCTTCACAGAGCTGGCTACGTCCCTGTAAAAGGCCATGACACCGACTTGGGTCGACTGCTCCAGTGCTGCCTGCCTAGCCGCAGCAGCGGATGTGGAGGCTACTGGAGCCTCCGTGGCAAGCTGCACTGTTGCAGGACCCTTCGTCAAGGCACTAGGTGCCGCGGTTTTCGTCATGGGCCTCTTATTCGACACTCCTTCTGGGGTCGTGTTGGCCGATCTACCTCTTTTATTGGTCCCGCCACTCTTGCTAGGCACTGCCCTAGGAGGGTCCATAGGCTTCTGGGCGAGCCTTTTGGCCTCCTCCATGGGAATGCCGTTCGCAAGGTGTCTGCGCAACCTTTTTCGTGCGGCGCCCGATAGAGCGATCCGCTTTATTTTATCAACCTTGGGAGAGGCGAGAAGGGCTTCTTCCTCTTCCTTGGTGATGTTGTCGGTGCCAGAGCCTTGTGAACAGACGTCCATGGCTTCTTCGGGCTCCCGAGTGGGTTCGATATTGATCGATTTGGGGCTGCTAGAGCACCCTGTTTCAGTTTTACTTGTATTGGTCTCCATATATTGGTCCCACGAGTAGTGAGGAAGGAAGTATTCCCCGGGGCAGAGCCTCATACCCCGGATCGGGCGCTTGTACGACCGGAGGTGCCAGGTATCCGGAAGCCACCGTTAAAAGACACACTAACGTAGTGCCATTCATCACAGGGGCACGGTACGGTAACACCGGTGATTACGGGTTTTTTTCGAGTTGTCCTCTCTAGATCCGCCATATTTAGTCTAGAGCAGGGGCACCTCGAGCAGGATGTGGTTCTTCACCACGTATGGTCGGTCTTTAGTAGTCGGCATGTGACTGCCAACTACCACTAGCTGAGTCGGATCAACGCGGCGGCAGGCGCACACGCTTCACTGACACAGCCTTGGCCCCCAAAAAACCTGCCTTCCATATCCTGGGATCCCTCACCTGACTCCAATTTTCTGGTTCCCACTGCACCTCACGATCTTATTCATGGCCTTATCGACCTTTCAGTGGGACAATTAAATTTTATTAAGAACTGTGGAGACAAAGTTTTAGACTTAATTTTTTCGTCGGAGTTTGTCAATGATTACGTCTCTAGAATCGACCCTCTCTCCAGCCCTGAAGATGCTTATCATCCCACATTGGAGATAGTTCTAGAAGCCTCGACTCCACTACTGCCGTGTCCTTTAGCTGAACCAACAACTTTTCGCTGCTTTCGCAAAGCTAATTTCACTGACATGATATCTTATTTATCTTCAATCGATTGGACTTTTCTTGACTCCACTGACGATCCCTTGCACATGGTTGAACGGTTTTATGACATACTGTACTCTGGTTTTGATATGTTTGTTCCATCGTGTTCCTCTCCTGACGTTTCGCATAAGCCCATTTCCCGTCGACTCTCCTATTTAAAAAACGTGAAGTCCAGACTTATTAAAAAATTCAAAAGAACCGGGCTGCAAGTCGATCGTGCTAGATATTTAATAGACCGCTCTGACTTTCTGACTCACAACTCTGAATGTTACAAGAACCACCTAAATCGTTGTAGAACTGAGATTCAGGCTTATACCAAGCAGTTTTACGTCTTTGTTAATTTGAAACGAATGTCACACATTTATCCGTCCTGTCTTCACCTCCATAATGAGTCCGCCTCGAACGAGCATGAAATCGCGAACTTATTCGCTAAATTTTTCCGGACTACTTATACATCTATCAGTTTTGACTCAACCTAACAATTTCCATACTCACTTCCGCACTCAGTATTTTTTTGCCCACAATCTGCGAAAACGATGTTTTTCAGCATCTCAAAACACTTAAGTTATCCTTCTCTTCTGGTCCTGATCTTGTTCCTAGCTATGTCTTGAGATATTGTGCTAGTGCATTATGTAGTCCTTTGTCTAAACTATTTAAGATATCCCTTCAGCTTTCATTTTTTCCCGAAAGTTGGGAGGAATCTTTTATAATTCCCCTTCACAAAAAGGGTAGCAAATCCAACATTGAAAACTATAGAGGGATTGCAAAACTTAGTGCAATTCTAAGCTTTTCGAATCGCTAATACTGCTCAACTTCAGCACCAATGACGCTCTATAATGTCCCCCTACCAGCATGGCTTTATGAAACACAGGTCAACTTCCACAAACCTTCTGGAGTTTTGTACTGTTATTAGAAACGCGTTTAAAAATAACACCCAAACTGACGTTGCTTTTACGGACTTCAGTAAAGCCTTTGATTGCGTGAATCACCAGCTGCTGCTGAACAAACTTATACTCTTGGGTTTCCCTGTCTTGTCGACCAATTAGATTGCCACCTAATTATCCAACCGAACTCACAAAGTAGTAGCCTTCAAGGGTTATTTTTCAGACTTCGTCCGCGTAACTTCGGGTGCTCCGCAAGGGAGTCACCTTGGGCCACTTCTGTTTGGCATTTTTATTAACGACTTGCCTAATGACGTTCTTAATTCCCAAGTTATGATATACGCCGCTGACGTCAAACTATGCTTGCCACTGACAAACTCTGACTCTTATATGCTTTTACAATCTGACCTAAACAACGTGCAGTCCTGGTGCATTAACAATTTGCTGTTTCTTAACAATTCTAAAATTGTTTCTCTGCAAGTTATTCTTTAGGGATGAGTGATCTTGAGCGCATCCATTCTGTTACCGATCTTGGAGTTCTTTTAACCCACAATTTGAACTTTTCCGACCACATTGGATTAATTGTTGGTAAAGCTAAACGTGTTTTTGCCTTTGTTAAGCGTTGGTCTAAGGAGTTTGACGATCCTTACACCACAAAACTTCTTTATGTCTCTCTTGTTCGTCCTATTCTCGAATACTGTTCGTGTGTATGGTCACCTCAATATGCGAAGTATCAAGACCTTATTGAATCGGTTCAGAAACAATTCCCTTTGTTCGCTCTTCGGGGATTGCACTGAGACCCACATCGCCGCCTCCCGTCTTACATCGACAGGCTGCGTCTTCTTAGCCTTCCCACTCTTAAGGATCGTCGGACCTGCCACGAAATGATTTTTCTTTTTAAATTAATTAATGGTCATGTTTGTTCGTCCTTTCTTCTTGTCTTTCTCCTTTCCAAGTGAACGGACGTGTTTTTTTCTTGCGCTCTCGTTTTGTGTTAATTTTTGCATCAAAACAACCGGGGTTTTATTTAAATCTTCTACTTTGTGATAAATAAAGTTCCCGTTCACTTCGTGTGCATGCAGCTATTCTGTTTTGTGTATTTAATTGTTATTATTTTCACAATTTAGTTTGTGCTGCCGGTGTTTGCTTTACATTTTTTGCATTCCTCTTTGTGCCTTCTCCGTTTAGTTTTGCGCCGTCGCGACAGCTAAACATTAAGCTCGCTCCCACGCTCACCCGTTTACCCGCTCTCTCGTTCTCCCGCTCTCTCGGTGCAGCTGCACTTTTCTTATCTCTTCCTTCGTAAAGGTACAGTGGTAAGTCCCTATAATGTCCGCTATTGTCTGTTTCGCTAAGACCTGTAAAAAGGCAATTACTTCAAACGATCTTACAGTCGGCTGCTGGCTGTGTGACAACATTGTGCATGCCAAGTGCATTGGTGTTTGTTTATGTAGGGGGGTGGCGAGGATCCTCCGCTAAAGGATTCCAGAAAATATAAAGTGTATATATCCCGCGAAGAAGAAGACGTAGAAAATATTCGCCCGTAGTGTGGTTTATTGAACCTGCATTTGGTTACTAATCTAAGCTTAAACATTGAGCCGTGCTCCCCGCCCGCTTTACTCCGCTAATGCGAGAGCGGGAGATCGGCGGCGGCCGACTGCTGGATCGGATTTATCCCGAGCTCGGGGAGCGGGAGCGTCAGAGGGGCGATGCGCGGATGCGCTTGGCCAGGGAGCGGCGGAAGAGTGCAGTGGCTGAAGATGTGGAGGAGAGCATCGAGGGCGATCGCTGCCAAGACAGGTGCCGAGGAGCGGCGGAATAGTGTCGCGAAACGGCCGGAGATTGCATCGAAGCGGAGAGCGGGCGAGCGTCGACACTGCGCGGAAGCCCGAAAGACGGGAGCGCAAGAGCGGCCTAGCTTTCGGAAGCTCGGTGGCCAGAGAGGGGTATAATGGGCCCCTCACGTACACAGTGTTGTTGCTCGGACGGTGGACGATGTAGGAAGAAACATCGGTCTGCGATACTGCTGCGAGGCCTGTCGCGATGTTGAAAAAGAAATGATGTCTTTTATGCGGCAGACCAAGAGCGGTTTTAAAGACATATTATCGAGTTTTCGTAGAACTCATGATATGCTCTTGGCGCTGGACACTCAATTTAATGGCCTTAAGCTATTGAATGAGTCTACTAGGCGCAAAAAAACCGCAACTGGTCTGCAGCATATAGGCGGATCTCAACAACCAGCGGCGGACTCCCAACAGCCGCCTCTCTCAACACAGCCCTCGACCTCAGAATTAAGTCAAAGAATTCTGAGATCGAGTGGCAAGAAAGATTCGGCATCCGAATGTGTTGCGGGAGTGATCGTTCTCCCGATGATTTCCGTTTTGTCCCCTGGGGGGTCTCAAATATTGACCCCTCAAAGCCCCGTAAATTTACCTGCTCAGGTCATTGCCGATATCGGCAATGCAGACAATCAGTCTGCAGCGCCGAAAGCCCTTGTAGTAATTCCACCTACGAAACACATATTTGTTTCTCGGCTCTCCCCTGGTCAGATATCGGAAGATGTCATCGCCTTTATCCAAGGAAAAACAAGAGCCGATAAAATAAAAATTAAGGTGGAAAAATTCAAATTTTCTTATGTCAGGGACATTTCATCTTTCAAAATACATGTTCCAAACGAACTTTTTGACACTATATGTTCTACCAAAATTCTAGCCAGAACATGATGTCGGCAAAGAGTTTGAAGCAAAGAAAAAGAAAAGGCGAAAAGAAATAAGTCTTCCCAGGCCCGACCAGACCTCTGCGCCCTTTACGATATCCACTCCAAAAAACTAATCAACTCCCTCTCTATCTCCTATCAGAATGCAATGCTTACGTAGTAAGCTTCCCAAATTGTATTCTGATAGTCTCTCGTTTGCATCCCAGGTTATTGTGTTCACAGAAACCTGGTTAAAGCCGGAGATTCTGAGCTCCGATGTTTTTCCATCTGTGTTCACGATATATCGGCTGGATCGGCCTATCAGACGTGCCGGTGGTGTCCTCATAGCGGTTGTCTCCACTTTCGCGTCGGAATTAATAACTTTCGAGGAGTTCGATGTTGAATTCCTCTGTGTAAAGCTAACCACCAATGGTAGCGCTATTTTCATTACCTGTTCATACATTCCTCTTTTGTCCGAACTTCCTATTTATTGGAATTATCTTTCCGCTATCCAAACGGTTTTCAACCGACTTTCTAATAAGGATCATTTAGTAGTTCTTGGTGATTTTAATATCCCAGGGGCTATTTGGTCCTCAAATACTTCCTCTAATATACTTTTCACCTCCACACAGCATGATTTTATTGCTGGCTTGCTTGACATTTCGCTGTCTCAGGTCAACCATGTACGAAATTCCCTAGAGCGCTTGCTCGATCTCTGTTTTGTCTCAGATCCGGCAAGAGTCAGTTTAGCCAGGGTGGCGCCGTTGACGCTTCCCGAAGATCCGTATATAACTTTATATCAGATTTTAATTGGTCCGATTTATACATGTGCACTGACATGTCAGTAGCCGTGGATATTTTTTACAGTGCCACAAATTCCTTTTTTACTGAATGTGTTCCGTTATACTATCCATCAACATCGAATAAGCCTCCTTGGTTTACTAAAGAGTTGAGTCATCTTAAAAACAAAAAATCTAGGCTGTATACTAAATATAAATATACCGGTTCTAACTCTGCCCTATCCCTTTATTTATCTGCTCGGTCAAGATTTACCGTGTTGAACGCGCAGTGTTACAAGAATTATTTGACTCGTTGTAGGGTTCAGATCTCTCAGGACCCAAAACAGTTTTATAATTTTGTTAACACTAAACGTAATCCAATTACGCATCCTTCCTCGCTTTCGTTTGAAAATACAACCGTAAAAAACGATCGGGCTATTGCCGATCTGTTTGCGCAGTTTTTTCAAACCATTTACTCAACTTCCACTGACTGTAATCAGACTTATTCCTACATCATGCCCAAATCGAACTTTATTTTCAGTCCTACGTGTACTTTAGACGAAAGCACTATTCTTTCAGATCTTCATCGCGTTATGCCCATTTATTCGCCAGGTCCCGACGGTATACCTGGCTGTGTGCTTAGGTATTGTGCCGACGCCCTGTGCAATCCCCTTCTAAAATTGTTTACCTTGTCCCTAGAAACCTCCCACTTTCCCCTTATTTGGAAGGAATCATTTGTTATTCCTCTCCACAAAAAAGGTAGCAAATCGGATGCCAGCAACTATAGAGGAATCTCTAAGTTGTCGGCCATTCCAAAACTTTTCGAGAAAATCATTACTCCACATTTGCAGCACCTGTGTAAATCAATTATTTCTCCATGTCAGCATGGATTTTTAAAGCGTAGATCAACGACAACCAATCTTTTAGAGTTCACTTCCTTCCTAGTCAAGGGCTTCCATAAGGGCTTTCAGACAGACGTAATCTATACTGATTTCAGTAAAGCATTTGATTCTGTCAACCATTCTCTTCTTGTTCGGAAACTCGATCTAATGGGATTTCCGGTTGATCTTCTTGGTTGGATCTCAAGTTATCCGAATGGCAGAACGCAAAAGGTCTTCTTTAAAAATTATTTATCTAATGTTCTCAGGGTTACTTCTGGCGTCCCGCAGGGGAGCCATTTGGGTCCCCTGTTGTTTACATTATTTATCAACGACCTGCCCAAAGTTCTGACTAACTCCAGAGTACTTATGTACGCGGTTTGACGTCGTCCGTGCAATATAACGCTTCCTGCCAGTCTGATTTACAAACAGATCTCAATAACTTCCAGAGGTGTGCTTGGTTTCATTAAACGGTGGTCGAAAGAATTCAATGACCCCTATGTTACAAAATCCTTATATATTTCGTTAGTTCGTCCTATCTTAGAATATGGATCTTGCGTCTGGAGCCCTCAGTATGGAGTTCACAGTATATATGGTGACGTGGAAAGTGCTGACTTGCTGGGTCAGCTTAACTTTCACGTACCGAGTAGAAATACTAGATTTTATATTCCTTTAGTTTTGAGCCACTGTAGAACGTCTTTTGAATTGCATGAACCCTTTAGAGTCTTATGTGCAAATTATAACGATTTGTACATGATAACATCAAACGTAGATAGCCTTCCCCAAATAAAAACCTTAATACTTACCCACTTAGTACGCATGCAGGCAAACAGTATGGCAGCACGCCAGTAGTCACTTCCTCGTATTCCTTTTCTATACTTTTATTCGCCGCGCCTACTAACACCTAACACGAACAGGCACGTGCTTGGTGTCAGATGGGCCAATTGAATGTACTGATCGTAGTGCATCAACGTCCAATAAAAGTCAATTGAATTTCTCAGTTCCTGTTAGACCTTTTCGTCACTTTCGTCCGATTCCTCTTGATTTTGGTAAAACAAACTTCGAGGTGCATGACCCTTTTCGTGTTTTATGTTCTTTTTATAATGAGTTATACTTTTTGTTACATGTTGAATTGTCGTTAGATTTAAATACACAAACTGTATTAAGACACCTGTCCTTGTCTCTGTCCACATGATGTGAGTCAGAGCACATCTATAAAATACACTCCTTATTTCGGCTGAGGGAAGGATACGGTCTACAATAGCAGTCATTTCCTATATTTTCTAATAATAATAATAATAATATATATAATAATATATAGTGGTATGCCCACATATCGAGTGAACACTGTAACACTTTGTTACAGTTGTTTGCATATCGAAGTCCGAGCATAAGTAGCCGGACGTAATATGATCGCACACTAGAGGTGCAGAAAACATCGATGTCGAGATGGCGCAAACTAAACGGAGAAGGCATAAAGAGGAATGCAAAAATGCAAAGCAAACACCGGCAACACAACACCGTTGCACTTGGAATGCACAATGTTGTCGTACAGCCAGCAGCCGATGCATTATGGTTCAGCAGACCACATTCTTGGCCAAAAACCATTTTTTAAAAGTTCACCAAATAATGTGATTTTGGCCGCACTCGATAAAGAATAGAGTGGTCATCAACATACCATACTTAAAATATTCATAGATAGCGCCACTCTCGCGCAAGAAGCTTCCACAGTCAGCTGTTTCTTCACGACGGATCGGGCCGAGTAAAAGTGCGTAAATGATAACAATTTTCGAATTAAGAAAACTAAATAAAAACACATGAACTGCTCCAATTTTTGAAATGAGTTTGATTCAGTAGGGTTTGTACTATGTGTTTTGTGTAACGTTGTGATGTCTTTGTAGTTTGGTTTTAAAGTGTGTCGTTAAAAAAAAAATTTTCTTTCTGAAATGCAATTTTCCGAAAGGTATAAGTAGGTAGTGATTCCCACCTAGTCCCACCTTGATACCTATTGTGCGTTGTATAGCAATTTATACTTGTTCGATTGCATATAATGAGTAATGCCACATTTGACCACATTTATTGATATTTGCAATAAAAGATCGCAACATTTTGAATGAAAATGCCTACTGAAAATCTGTTAAATTGTCTCTATACTTACGAAAACTGATAAATATAAAATACAATTAATTAAATATACTCATTTATATAAGATACAATCTCAAAACCTAATTTTAAATCGTGTTAAGTTTTAATTTTCAACTTTTCTTACATTAATAGGCAAAAACCACACTATTTTCCGATTCCTTTTATGAAAACTATAGGATTTCGTAATCCATTTTCGATGAAATTTGTATGGTTGAGTTAAAATGACAAATTCTTTGAGTAACTGAAGTTTTATGAATTTATCTCAAATTTTATTCAGTCGTTCCTATGAAAGTTAAAAGATATACAGTGGCGAGCAAGAATGAGTACATGTTCACGACTCTGACTTTAACCATCAATAAAAAGCCAACCACACAAGCAAATCAAACAATTTTTTTTTATTATTATCCTCAATTTATTAACTACTAATTTTAGAAAAAAAACGTTAACATATCAAAGAGGGAAAATACTTACAATAAAAAAACGAAATAAACTCACATAAACTCATTTTTTCACGTTTTACGTTTTCTACCTATTTTCGATTTTCCACATCTCTTTTCAAGAAACATCACTCAGATTTACCTATATATTGGTTCTATTGCTATTTTCGGTAGTCATAGATTAGTTTATAGAGTGTTTATGTGGAGAGAAATTTTTTTTGTGAATAATTAGAAAAATGTATTTATTAAAACCAAAAAATTCGAAAATTGTCAGAGAAAATTAAAAATAATGTTGTGAGCCAGGCCGAAAGTGAAAATTCTACACGTAATATTGCCGATAAGCTTGATATTAGCCATTCTGCGGTGGTTCCCATTCAGATGAGGCGATAGCTGACCCCCAAGCCTCAAGTCGCAACCGGGATAAAAATTTTTAAAAATTCGAGCATCTGAAACATTGCAGGACATCGGAAACATATCGAGAGTTTAAAAGAATTAGTCGGCGTTTTCCGACAAAAATGTCACAGCTCGGTTAAAATTTGTTAAAAATCAAATGAAATCAACCCAATTCGACCGTTGACGATTAAAAACGAATTTTCTGGTCTAATGAGTCTAAGTTTTAACCGTGTTTAGAGTGATGGACATTTTTGTCGGAAAACGCCGAGTAATTCTTTTAAACTCTCGATATGTTTCCGATGTCCTGCAATGTTTATCGAGCAGTCCAGAGTCCAGCCGTCCAGTAGCAGACCAGGCAATCACTAATTGCTTATTTTAACGCATTTCGGACATCTTTGGACGAGCATCTGAATTTTTAAAAATTTTTATCCCGGTTGCGACTTGAGGCTTGGGGGTCAGCTATCGCCTCATCTGAATGGGAACCACCGCAGAATGGCTAATATCAAGCTTATCGGCAATATTACGTGTAGAATTTTCACTTTCGGCCTGGCTCACAACATTATTTTTAATTTTCTCAGACAATTTTCGAATTTTTTGGTTTTTATAAATACATTTTTCTAATTATTCACAAAAAAAATTTCTCTCCACATAAACACTCTATAAACTAATCTATGACTACCGAAAATAGCAATAGAACCAATATATAGGTAAATCTGAGTGATGTTTCTTGAAAAGAGATGTGGAAAATCGAAAATAGGTACAAAACGTAAAACGTGCAAAAATGAGTTTATGTGAGTTTATTTCGTTTTTTTATTGTAAGTATTTGCCCTCTTTGATATGTTAACGTTTTTTTTCTAAAATTAGTAGTTAATAAATTGAGGATAATAATAAAAAAAAAATTGTTTGATTTGCTTGTGTGGTTGGCTTTTTATTGATGGTTAAAGTCAGAGTCGTGAACATGTACTCATTCTTGCTCGCCACTGTAGTTTTCTGAACCGAATTCTTTTTATTCAGTATCATCCTATACTTACAAAAATATGATTGGTCTAGTTTCAAGTAGATACCTTTAATATTAACGGAGTTATAACAAACAATGGCTAAACGACGATTCGTCAGTGTTCGGGTGGCTCAGCGATGGCCAGGATTCGTCTCAAAAATTTATTTGGTTTAGTTGTGGTTAAGGGATTTGACCGGGGCCCAGAGTAGAAAACAAGAGCGATACACTTCCTTCATTATTCAAAGCTGCCAGCATAGGGGTTTTCAAACTTACGAGCATTGCTTCAATAGCTAACCTGTCGATCAGCTTGAGTGACCTGCAAATTAGTGCGGGCCGTCACCTTGGTAAGAGAACTTACCGGGAAAATGGTAATCTTTGGAGAAATTCACCTCGGACTCACCTACTTATGGTATTCATATATGTGAGTTATTGGATCACTCTAGTATTCTTATATGCAAATTCTGCATATACGCCTTTAGGTGCCGTGCCTGGTTCCCATTGGTTTTCCCGGTATGGTGGGATATGCTGTTTTTTGCTAGTGTCAGCACTTTGCTGGGCGAGCGGTCAGCTTGCAGGCCTCGGTTAGCTTGAGTACAGTATAATAAGCATTAGTAGGTTTTGAAAACTTTTATAATAAAGAGCACTAGCTCGAACAATACAGTTCCGGCAACAGCCGTAAAATATCTTTTATTATACAGAAAACTGACTGTGTCTCTAGGCCAGCAGTTAAAAAGGGTAATCTTGCCAGGCTTCGACAGCAGCAACCTTTTCCACCTGTCGGGGAACATCCGCTCCAGAAGGCATTTATTCAGTCGCCAGCAGCGCAAAGGTCAGTTTTGTCGCCCTGTTCCCAAACTTCTTAGAGAAAGAGACCTTTTCCTGGTAAATGGGACCAGTTTTAGGGGGGTTCATGGACAATCCTTTGTCCTGATACCATCTGCTGGCTATATTAAGGGATTTGATGCATGCGGTCCGAGATGGTTTGCTCATGCCACCCCACTATATAGATGACTAGATCATCAGCGTAGCCTTGAGTGGGAAACCCTAAATTGTTGAGTACCCTTGTGAGCTCCTAAGATGTCTAAAGAGGCACTTAGTGCTATCTGTTAAGCGCTAGTGGCCTTCTCATTGGTTGTTGTAGGCGATGAAAGGCAGTCTCAGTTGATTTACAAGCTTGATACTCATATTGACACTTATAAAGGGGAGGATGCTTGAGATTCACCTCCCTGATGTGCTGGTCGATTATCTTCTCCAAAGTTTTAAAAAAGAAGGAGCTAAGACTAATTGGTCTATATGACTTAGGCAATTGGGATTCTTTCTTCCGTGCCTTAGGTTAGGTTAGGTTTCGTCGGAAGGCCCTCAAGGGGGGCCACGCATAGGCCAAAATGGCCCTAACTGTCCGAAAGTTTCTGAGTGGACCTAGAAAGTATTCACGCGGTTTTCAAAATCTTTAAGGATCAGAGTGTTTTTCGCGAAGGCAAGTAGTTCGCCTGGCTTCTTCCTGGAGGCATCTTCTAGCGATGCCAGAACTGGAGCGCCTAGGTATTTTATTCTTGCCCTTGCTAGGGCCGGACATTTGCAAATGAGATGCTCCAAGGTTTCAGTTGCATCGGATTCATCACATTTCCGGCATTTGGTGTTTTCGGTACTGCCCAGCTTGACTGCATGAGCAGCAGCTAGGCAGTGACCTGTGAGAATTCCCACTAACAGCCTGCAGTCTTTCCTCGGAAGATGCAGCACGTAGTGACGGAGTTTTGCGTTGCGCTCTTTGCACATGATCTTTGATGTTTTGCAGGTTGTGGAATTTCTCCTCCACCTGCTGTTAGCTCGTGTGTCGGCCCGGCTCTCTAGCTCTCTTTGGAGCGTTCTAAGGGAGACAGGAACGTTTACTATTCTTTCAATCGGCAGTCCTACGCCTTCCTTTGCAAGTTCGTCGGCCGACTCGTTGCCATCGATGCCCTGGTGGCTGGGAACCCAGTAGATCCGCACTGACGTAGTCGTGCTGAGGATATCTAGTGCCTCCCTGCTTGCCAGTACATTTTTGGAACTGACCGCCGACGATTGCATGGATCTTATCGCCGCTTGACTGTCTACGAACAAATTGACCGCTCCATATGGGCGGTCTATGCTCTGCGCAAGCTCTGCCGCTTTCCCTATGGCGAAAACTTCCGCCTGGAAGATGCTGCATTGGCTTGGTAGCTTATACGACAGCCTCATTTCAGGGTCTGTGCAGTATATGCCCGCTCCAACTCCTCCTTCCATCTTGGAGCCGTCGGTGTATATGTTGAGGTGTTGAGCATGGTCCTGACCTGTTTTCCAGTCGTCTGGTCCCATGAATGTAGTTGTTTTTACATCCGGGCACGTTCTGGTGACCATGTAGTCAGATATACTGCTCATGTCTCGACCAATTGAACTATGCCCGAATCCCTGTAGGGACATATTTCCTGATGCAACTAGGCGTTGTGCCGCCTTTCCTGCAATCAGTTGAGCGTGGATGTCTAGGGGATCAACTCCTATTATAGTTTCGAGTGCTTTTGTGGGGGTTGATCTCAGCGCCCCTGTTATGCAGAGCAGTGCCTGCCGCTGAGTCCTCTCCATGAGCTTATTATACGTCTTCTTTTCCATGGCCTGCCACCACACTAAGACTCCATACATCAGAGTTGGACGCACCACCGAGATGTAAATCCAGTGCATTAGAGCGGGTGAGAGGCCCCATGTGCTGCTAAGCATCTTCTTGGATGCATAAAGCGCTATGGTGGCCTTCTTTATCCTCTCTAGTACATTGGGCTTCCATGCCAGCTTGCTGTCTAATACAATTCCAAGGTACTTGACTTGTGTTTTCGGGGTTAGCCTGGTAGAGTTAATTTTCGGGGGGACCCATAGCGGAACCTTGTATCTCTTGGTGAAGAGAATGAAGTCCGTCTTGTCCGCGTTGATACTGAGTTCTACCTTCTTCGCCCACTCACATATCTCCCTGAGTGTTGATTCCATAATCGAGCTGAGGGTCGATGGGCAGACTCCCGTGATAATTATGCTTATGTCGTCAGCATAAGCTGTTATCTTTGGGGCCTTCCTCTCGAATCTCTTGATCAGGTCGTCCACCACCAGATTCCACAGAAGAGGCGACAGGACCCCGCCTTGCGGCGTGCCCCTGTGTGCTCCTTTCACCGTGGAGGCGGTGCCCCAATCGGATTGTACCCGCCTACAGCTTAGTAGATTTCTTATCCACATACTGATGGCGGAGGGCGTGTTGGCCGCTTCTAGGCGGTCCATTATAGCGTCTGTGGTCACGTTGTTGAATGCTCCGGATATATCCACAAACACTCCTAGAGCATATTCTTTGTTATACAGGGCTCTCTCAATGGTGGCTACTAACGAGTGTAGTGCCGTCTCCACTGATTTCCCTTTCGTGTAAGCGTGCTGGTTGGATGACAACAGTCGTCCTACATCGTTTCTGATGTATATGTCCAGCAGCTTCTCTAGCGTCTTAAGTAAGAATGAGGTGAGGCTAATCGGCCTGTAATCCTTGGGGCTCACATGGCTGCACTTGCCTGCTTTTGGCAGGAAGACAATCCTAGAGGTCCTCCATTGGATAGGGATATAGCCCGTGCTTAGGCAAGCTGTGAATAAAGCGTGTAGCCATGGGGTGATCACTTCTTTGGTCACCTGTAGCATGGCTGGGAATATTCCATCTAGTCCTGGTGCTTTAATTCCCGCGAAGGAATCTATAGCCCATTGGATTCTTCTAGAGGATATTAGGTTTGTTGGGAGACTCTCTTCTCCAAGTGCGAGGTCCTGATGCTTGCTTGCATCGGATATCTCAGTGCATCCTGGGAAGTGAGCATGCATTAGTGCTGTTAGGGCCTCCTCGCTGCCCTCAGTCCACTGTCCGTCGTCGCGTTTGAGCTGACTCTGTATGGTGGGTTGCTTCGATAGCAACTTCCGGAGTCTAGCCGTTTCTGGGCCCGTCTCGATATTGGAGCAGAAGTTTCTCCACGAGCTTCGTTGTGCCCTGCGTATTTCCTTCTTGTAATCCCTGAGTAGGGTCTTGTATTCCTCATCGATCACATCCTCTTTCGCCTCTTTGGCGATTTTCAAGAATTCCCTGAGGTTATTGCGTAGGAGCGAAAGATTACTATTCCACCAGGGTGGCCAACTTCCAAGCTCTAGATGTCGGGCATGCTGCGCGTTGCGCATCTAGTAATTCCCTAGAGAGGGTCTCTAGGGACTTTTCAATGTCTTCAGCGGATTTTACTAGGCCCGGGCCAGTCGCGAGTCGTGTTGGCGTCTGCACCCACGATCAGTTGCTGGTCGTTCGGGATGGCTTCCACCATGCTCCTGAGTTCCTCCGGAGGGGCCGTTCTGTCGTGTGCCATGTAGCAGGAAGCTACCATAAGGCGCTTCTTCTCGCTCTCCAGCATCACAACAGTAAGGTCATCCGTGCTGTAATGAGACATAAGGTTAGCATGCAGACCCTTCCGTACAAGTACGGCGGTTCTATTTCTGCTTACCGATGGTGTGTAGAACAAGTTGTAATTAGAGGACTTTAGTCCGGCGACGGCATTGCCCGAGGCAATCCATGGCTCCTGGACTAAAGCTATGTCGGCGGACCCTTGCTCCAGGGCGATGAGGAGTTCCGCCGACGCGACTTTACTCTTATGGAGATTGAGCTGCAACACCCTGAGTGGCATGGGTACTGGGCTCAACTCCATTCGACGGGTTGACTGTCAACGTCAGGTCACCGTCCTCCGCGTCCTCGTCCAGTGAGAGTCCCTGGGCGGCGTCCACGATGGTTTCCAGACCTAAGTCCTTTTCCACCTCGCCTGCCTTCAGGGTGTGAGCATCCTTATCCCCGGGATGGCGTTTTTGAGGCGCAGGTACACGCTCCCCATGCCCCACGCCATCTTCCCGTATCTCGGATAAAGGATGTCCTCAGCCTCTTTGTTAATCTGGAGGACTGCACTCTGGCTTCCCTCCTTGGGTAATGGGGTCGCAAGGTGCAGAACCTTCCAGTCCGCGGGTGGGATGTCCGGATTCTGACGCTGCAGCAGCTTCAGCGCCCGGTCCCCTTGGATTGCGATGGGGAAAAGAACCTTCGCCTTAGGAATGGACGGGATTAGCTCCTGTCCACCACCTCCAGCTGGGCCCCCTCCCACAACGCCTCCAATTGGCAGACCGTTTGCGTCAGCCACTTTCTCGTCGGGTCATCGTTGCATTTCAGGATTTTTACCCCGTTCAGCCACCCGGCACCATCAAATGTGGGCATGGGGGCCTCAGGGTCTTCCTCCATCCGTGCAAACAATGACTCAACGAGTCGCGCATGCACCAACTTCCACCGCGGCTCGGTCATCTTGCCGGCTTCATCGCTTTTGTCAATGAGTGCCACGATCAAGTGTCGTTTGGTCACCTCACTGACTTTAAGCTTCGTTCTCGTCTCGGGCTTCGTCGCTTTCTGGGGGGGGGAGCGCCTGCCTCCTTCGGCCCGCGTCGCCGCTTGCTTCCCGGTGCGTCCTTGTTGGCGCTCTCGGTTGAGCGTTGCCAAGCGACTCCTCCACCTTTTTGGCGAATCCGCCCGTTGAGACCATATTCGGGAGGTTGGCGAAGTGCAGCCTGCCCTCTGCGACCCTTTGCTCGGCCCAGGTAAGCTTTGCCTTCTCCTGTGGGGATAGGGCGGCTTTTTTCTGGAGCCGGCTCGGGATGCGAAGGGCGGCTTTGTACTGCGCCTTAGCCTTCATCCCTTCGCTTGAACGCTTCGGCCCGTCCCTGCGCGGGGAGCTGGTGCCTGGTTTCGGCGAGCGGAGAAGGCTATCCTCCTCTTCTTTAGAGAGCTGCACGCTCTCCAGGTCCGAGTCTGTGTCGACTATGGCACCTGAGCGGCAAAGCTTCCCTTGCGACGTTGTGGCAGTAGCATTACAACTGACATGACCTGCTCTCGTCAAATCAGAGGTGTGACCGCTGGCGACACGCAGAGGGGATTGCTCCTCCCCGTGCCCGCCGGTGGTAGCAGTCACGCCTTCCACCGACGTTTGGGCTGATATCCCAGCCCGAGTTGTGTCCATTACTCAGAGTACACTGGTTGATTTTTCGGGGAACCACCCACTTGCGTTTTATGCCTAACCGCCAGGATGCGTTTTATGCCTAACCGCCAGGCACCTGCACCAATGGCAAAGTGATTCATTTTCTCCAGCTTTTCCAGCGGAAGGAATTGAACTGTTGCCTTAGCTAGACACTGTATTACCGCGGACGGAGCAAGCAGCAGTGCATTACCCGTTGTCCGGGATAATACAGTGCCCATTGCCCAGCCGGCGCCCTCTTGGAGGGTTCAGATGGAGGATTTTCGCCAGCCTTCCGTGTGAACACAACTTTCACTTAAGCCCATTTGCTTGGTATGTGTTTATGTGAGGGGCCACTGTGCCGCCTCTGCGCACAGAGCTTTCACTCCCGTCCGCGCTCGCCCCTCTTGTGGGCTTTCTCTCTCATCTGTGCTCGCGCGCTCCGGAGTTCGGGCTCTGGTTTCGCAACCAACTTTGCGGTCGTCGTTCTCCCGTGCTCGCTTAAGCAATTCAGTTTCATGTATGCATGCGAAGAATAAAGTTGAATTATACCTATGACGCCCCCGCTTGTCGTTTTCTTCTGGTTTGGAATTTCGGTTCCTTTTCGGACATTGCTCTGCGTCGTGGGAATAAATTCCTACATTTCGCCGATTGATTTCCCGCCGCTTATTTTGGAGGACGATGGCCCCCCAACAAAAATTGGTCCTACAGAGCCGGATAAGGATATTCTTTCCTTCTACCAGCAGTTCCCAGCCTTTTGTTCCGCCAAGATAAGTACGAACTTTCTTTAAATTTCTCACTGCTGGTCTTCAGCAGAGCTCCAAACATTCCATTTCGGCCGCACTGCTGTAAAACTATTTTCCGTGTCAATTCCACCTCCGCGAATTTTCCTGACACAACGGCAGTTGAGAATTTTATTTCTCCTCGTCGATCTTTCAATGTGTCTCCACTTCGCTTCTTTTCGTGCCCCCATATTCCTCGCCGTTCTCTTTCCGTACATCAAAGTGCAAACGGTCGCGGCATATGTACCATATATATGCTTTCATCCATTAAATACTTGCACATATATGTGTACATATATTTATATGTCGGCGCAATTTTAACTCCGCGAATTCGCCAAGTGAAAAGTTAAATTGTGTGGTGAGAAAAGAAAGCCATAAACAATATCGGCCAACGAGTGTGCACTGTGCGTGAGTTTCCCTGTTCGCCGGACGCCGGACACCAGAGGTGTGTGCCAGCATTTTTTGCCACATAAACTTACTTTTCTTTTCCAGACACTCAATACACAATACAGTCCACTTATCGATGCTTCACTGTGCCCCTACATTTGCATGCATACCCTTATATGTATATTTTCTGTACCCGATTTCAAGAAATAACCCCCTAACGAAAATTCAAATTAAATCAAATTATATAAAATACAAATTAAAATATAAATTAAAAGAGAGACAAACCAACAATTATTAAAAACTATACATTATTGCATCTCCACACGGGCGGGACCGCGAAAGCCTTTTTCAAAGTTTTTGACTTTCCGCAGCAGCCGTGTTATTGCTGTTGCTGGGGTTTTGTTGTTTTTTCTTTCGCGCACGGAATTCTTTGCTGACGGCAAAGCAGTGAAGCTTTTGGCCGAACCAAAGGCAACGTTTGTTAAGTCCACCTTTCCGGCTTCGCAATTATTATTACGTTGAAGAATAATTAATTTTTTTTCGGTTATTAATTTTTACAAAATTATTAGTTAATTGATATTGGGATTACGACACACAATCTACCATGTCGTGAGCCTCTTATTTTTCTCCTGAGTCAACTACAAAAAATCAGTATCTATATTTATATCGATATATTTATATTTACATTTTTTCGTTCCCGACAACGAATTTTCCTGCCTATTTTGCCTATTTTCCTGCCAGTCCTCATCGGGCAATATCCGCCCGCAGCAGCAGTCGGCCGTCAAAAAATTTTTTCTGACCGAATTTTCTTCGGTGCCGCCTCGAGCTCCGCGCAACTTTTGCCAGTTAATCCGTTTGTGTTGGATTCAAATTATTCACTGGCAAGTGAGTTCTGTTGTTGTTTCGCCTTTTTCCGCTGTACTAAACATAACGCAATATTTCAACCAGCTTCAGCGGTCGCATGCAATTTTGACTTTTTGCGTAAAAAGCCAATTCGAAGCTAACTTACACACTTCGGGCGCCCCGGAAACTGAAAGATTTTTCCCGTACATGTGCCGAGTCCATCTGGATGAAATCCGAGCCTTATGGGAAAATCTGAAAAAGGGCTATGAGAGCTGCTCCGATCTTCTTTCCATGTCCGCCGAATGTCCGGCCACCTCAACAGTGCTGGAATCCAAATACAGCTACTGTTACTCCGTATATTCAAAGTGTGTTGCCCATCTTCAGAAAGTCATAGAAAAGGCCGCCGTCCAGTCAACTCAGGCTTCCGTCAGTGTACCCACACCCCCGACTACGGGGTGTCTTCTACCACCAGTGAACACCGAAGTTTTCGCTGGTGATTATCTTCGGTGGCCCACCTTCAGAGACCTTTTTACCGCGATATACATCCAGAGTTCGCGTCCCACACCGGTGGAAAGGTTGTTTCACCTTCTTTCCAAGACGAGTGGCGATGCACACGTAATTGTTTCAAAGACACCGTTCACGAATGAAGAGTTTATTTCCGCGTGGCGAAGCCTTACAGATCGCATTGAGAACTAGCCAACTGATGATTTCGATCAATCTTCAGGCTGTTCCCCAAGAGTCCGGATTTGCCTTAAGAGAGCTGCAAGGCACCATTCAAAGCTGTTTGACATTTTTTTTTTTTTTTTTTCTTTCTTTCGGACGTTGATGCACTACGATCAGTACATTCAAGTGGCCCATCTGACACCAAGCACGTGCCTGTTTGTGTTAGGTGTTAGTAGGCGCGACAAATGAAAGTATAGAAAAGGAATACGAGGAAGTTACTACTGGCGTGCTGCCAGACTGTTTGCCTGCATGCGTACTAAGTGGGTTAATATTAAGGTTTTTAGTTGGGGAAGGCTATCTACGTTTGATGTTATCATGTACAAATCGTTATAATTTGCACATAAGACTCTAAAGGGTTCATGCAATTCAAAAGACGTTCTACATTGGCTCAAAACTAAAGGAATATAGGATCTAGTATTTCTACTCGGTACGTGAAAGTTAAGCTGACCTAGCAAGTCAGCACTTTCCACGTTACCGTGGATAAGGTTGAAAATGAACGTAATGCCAAGCATGGTTCTACGGTTAGCTAAAGAAGGTAAGTTAATTAGGAGAAGTCTACTAGAGTAAGAGGGTAACCTCTGGTTTGGATCCCAGTTCAAACCGCGTAAAGCGAAAAGCAGAAAGTTCTTCTGAACTGACTCAATGCGTGTACTGTGAACCCCATACTGAGGGCTCCAGACGCAAGATCCATATTCTAAGATAGGACGAACTAACGAAATATATAAGGATTTTGTAACATAGGGGTCATTGAATTCTTTCGACCACCGTTTAATGAAACCAAGCACACCTCTGGCTTTATTCACCATGCACGAAATATGATCGATAAAGTCAAGTTTAGGGTCCAGTCGGACACCCAAATCATCGACTATATTAATTCTTTCCAAAGAGCAGCAGTTAAGCGTGTAAGTCGCGAGCTTGGGAGCGACACGTGAGAAAATCATTAGCTTGCATTTAGAGCCGTTTAGGTTCAATAAGTTTATACGGCACCATGTTTGGAAGTTATTGAGATCTGTTTGTAAATCAGACTGGCAGGAAGCGTCCTTATATTGCACACAAAGTTTGACGTCGTCCGCGTACATAAGTACTTTGGAGTTAGTCAGAACTTTCGGCAGGTCGTTGATAAATAATGTAAACAACAGGGGACCCAAATGGCTCCCTTGCGGGACGCCAGAAGTAACCCTGAGAACATTAGATAAAGAATTTTTAAAGAGGACCTTTTGCGTTCTGCCATTCAGATAACTTGAGATCCAACTAAGAAGATCAACCGGAAATCCCATTAGATCGAGTTTCCGAACAAGAAGAGAATGGTTGACAGAATCAAATGCTTTACTGAAATCAGTATAGATTACGTCTGTCTGAAAGCCCTTATGGAAGCCCCTAACTAAGAAGGAAGTGAACTCTAAAAGATTGGTTGTCGTTGATCTACGCTTTAAAAATCCATGCTGACATGGAGAAATAATTGATTTACACAGGTGCTGCAAATGTGGAGTAATGATTTTCTCGAAAAGTTTTGGAATGGCCGACAACTTAGAGATTCCTCTATAGTTGCTGGCAACCGATTTGCTACCTTTTTTGTGGAGAGGAATAATAAATGATTCCTTCCAAATAAGGGGAAAGTGGGAGGTTTCTAGGGACAAGGTAAACAATTTTAGAAGGGGATTGCACAGGGCGTCGGCACAATACCTAAGCACACAGCCAGGTATACCGTCGGGACCTGGCGAATAAATGGGCTTAACGCGATGAAGATCTGAAAGAATAGTGCTTTCGTCTAAAGTAGGACTGAAAATAAAGCTCGATTTGGGCATGATGTAGGAATAAGTCTGATTACAGTCAGTTGAAGTTGAGTAAGTGGTTTGAAAAACTGCGCAAACAGATCGGCAATAGCCCGATCATTTTTTACGGTTGTATTTTCAAACGAAAGCGAGGAAGGATGCGTAATTGGCTTACGTTTAGTGTTAACAAAATTATAAAACTGTTTTGGGTCCTGAGAGATCTGGACCCTACAACGAGTCAAATAATTTTTGTAACACTGCGCGTTCAACACGGTAAATCTTGACCGAGCAGATAAATAAAGGGATAGGGCAGAGTTAGAACCGGTACGTTTATATTTAGTATACAGCCTAGATTTTTTGTTTTTAAGATGACTCAACTCTTTAGTAAACCAAGGAGGCTTATTCGATGTTGATGGATAGTATAACGGAACACATTCAGTAAAAAAGGAATTTATGGCACTGTAAAAAATATCCACGGCTTCTGACATGTCAGTGCACATGTATAAATCGGACCAATTAAAATCTAAAATAAAGTTATTCAGCCGTTCGAAGTCCGTTTTGCGAAAACAAAGGACTTTCTTGGCTGGACAGTCAGATATGTTCTGTAAGTCAGTCCCAATGTCGAGAGTCACGTCGAAAGTCGGATGATAGGGATCTTCGGGAAGCGTCAACGGCGCCACCCTGGCTAAACTGACTCTTGCCGGATCTGAGACAAAACAGAGATCAAGCAAGCGCTCTAGGGAATTTCGTACATGGTTGACTTGAGACAGAGAAATGTCGAGCAAGCCAGCAATAAAATCATGCTGTGTGGAGGTGAAAAGTACATTAGAGGAAGTATTTGAGGACCAAATAGCCCCTGGGATATTAAAATCACCAAGAACTACTAAATGATCCTTATTAGAAAGTCGGTTGAAAACCGTTTGGATGGCGGAAAGATGGTTCCAATAAATAGGAAGTTCGGACAAAGGAGGAATGTAGGAACAGGTAATGAAAATAGAGCTACCATTGATGGTTAGCTTCACACAGAGGAATTCAACATCAAACTCCTCGAAAGTTAGTAATTCCGACGCGAGAGTGGAGTCAACCGCTATGAGGACACCACCCCCACGTCTGATAGGCCGATCCAGCCGATATATTGTGAACACAGCTGGGGAAAACTTCGGAGCTCAGAATCTCCGGCTTTAACCAGGTTTCTGTGAACACAATAACCTGGGATGCAAACGAGAGACTATCAGAATACAATTTGGGGAAGCTTACTACGTAGGCCTCTTGCATTCTGATAGGAGATAGAGAGGGAATTAATTAGTTTTTTGGAGCGGATGTCGTAGAGGGCGCAGTGGTCTGGTCGGGCCTGGGAAGACTTATTCCCACGGGCCGCCGTTTCTTTTCTTAGCTTCAAACTCTTTGACGACAATATACTCTGGCCAGAAGTTGGTAGAGCATATTGTTTCAAAGAGTTCATTCGGGACATTTATTTTAAAAGATGAAATATTCCTAGCATAAGAAAATTTGAATTTTTCCACCTTTATTTGTATTTTTTCAGCTCTAGTTTTGCCTTGGATAAAGGCAATAACATCTTCCGATGTCTGACCAGGGGAGAGCCGCGAAACAAATATCTGTTTCGTAGGTGGTACTACTACAAGGGCTTTCGGCGCTGCAGACTGATTGTCTGCAGTGCCGATATCGGCCGGTAGTCCGGGCCTGATACCCTGAGCAGGTGAATTAACGGGGCTGTGAGGGGTCAGAATTTGAGACCCCCCAGGGGACAAAACGGAAATTATCGGGGGAGCGGTCCCTCCCGCAACACATTCGGATGCCGAATCTTTTTTGCCACTCGATCTCAGAACTCTTTGACTGAATTCTGAGGTCGAGGGCTGTGTTGAGAGAGGCTGCTGTTGGGAGTCCGCCGCTGGTTGTTGAGATCCGCCTATATGCTGCAGACCAGTTGCGGTTTTTTTGCGCCTAGGAGACTCATTTAATAGTTTAAGGCTATTAAATTGAGTGTCCAGCGCCAAGAGCATATCATGAGTTTTACGAAAACTCGATAATATGTCTTTAAAACCGCCCTTGGTCTGCCGCATAAAAGACATCATTTCTCTTTCAACCTCGCGATAGGCCCCCCAGTGTGTCTGCCTTCTCCACGCGAGTTACCTGTCGCCTTGAAGATTCCCAGGATCAGCTCCTTTCTAAATTTTGGGAGGTGGACGAAGTGCCCACACAGATTGTCCCAGAGGCTGATTCGTATTGCGAACAAAATTTTGTACAAACCATCAAAAGAGACCATAGTGGCAAATATGTTGTGACGCTCCCCTTGCGCGACCCCGAGCACAAGGGCTCCGAGCTGGCATCTTCACAATCCTTTGCTCTAGCTCAGTTCATCCGCGACGAGCAGCGCCTCTCAGATCCTCTCCTCAAAGCCCTGTATGACGCTGTGATCCAAAACTACCTCGACTTAGGACACATGGCCGAGGTTTCTAGGACGAGCAGTTCCGCCACGTACTACCTTCCACATCACATCGTTCTCAAGCCCGAAAGCACAACTACTAAAGTGCGCGTAGTTTTCAATGTTTCTAGCCCGTCCGCAAAAGGGACTAGTCTGAATGATTGTTTACGCGGGCCCGGTCTTACAATCCGACCTGACTATACAAATCCTAAAGTGCCGATACTTCAGGTTTGTTTTCAATGCCGACATCGAGAAGACTTATCGGCAGATTTGGTTAGACTCCAAGCATACTCCGCTCCATCGCATTCTGTTTCGCAACTCCGGAGGAGAAATCCGCGACTATAATTTGAAGACGGTAACCCTTGGGGTCAATTGTGCTCCATTCCTAGCGATTCGCGTCCTGCAACAGCTCGCCGAAGTCGAAGAGTCGAGGTATCCGCAGGCGAGTCAGATTATCCGACAGTTCATGTACGTATACGACGTTCTCTCTGGAACAGACTCAAAGACTGAGGTGCAGGAAGCTATCCGAGAGCCCGAGGTTCGGCAGGGTTCCTACTTAGGAAATGGAAGGCCAACAGCAAGGCTATTTTGTCAAACATCCAGGACTGACCATCTACCATCGAGCTGACTTCGTAGAAATCGACGCAGAGAGCATGGCCAAGACTCTTGGCTGATGAGTTAATCTTCATTCCGCCAGAATTGATCCTGGGATCATCGTTCTCGAAGCGTCAGGTCTTTTCCCAAATTGCCAAGTTTTTCGATTCAGCCGACTGGCTAGCCCCCTTCATTGTCCGGGCAAAGATGTTTATGCAGGAGATTTGGCTCCAGGATCTAGGCTGGGGCGATGTCCTCTCTCATGAATTCTGCAAAAGATGGGTTGACTTCCTGAAAAATTACTCGGCGCTCGATCAGATCCGCATTCCCCGCTGGGTCGCTTTCCGACCACAGGGTGGATCATCATGGGTTCTGTGACGCCTCGCAAAAGGCTTATGGAGCCGCCATTTACGTCCGAGTTGAGGTTGGGTCCACGGTAGCGGTGAACTTGCTAACGGCAAAGACGCGGGTGACCCTAGTCAAGACGGCTGGAGTTGTGGGGAGCCGTCCAGTTGTCCGAGATGGCCAACGCCATTCCTCCAAAGATGCCCGCGCCTGCGTCCGCCCTCCATTGTTGGACGGACTCGACTATTGTTCTCGCCTGGTTGCACAGGCCAGCAAGCCATTGGACAATATTGTCAAATCGGGTGACAAAGATCACTGAGTGCACGGAAGTGGAGAAATCGGCACATGTCCGCCCGGAGCATAATCCGGCTGATCTCGCTAGCCGGGGGGTCTTTCTCGCGTCCCTTCACACACACCGGCATGGACTATGCTGGACCCTTTGACATCAAAAACTATACGGGACGCGGCTGCCTCATTACGAAAGGATATGTGTTGGTATTCGAGTGCTTCTCCACCAAGGCCATCCATTTAGAGCCGACCTCCGACCTCACGACTGAAAAATTTCTCGCTGCTTTCGCCCGTTTCGTGTCCCGAAGAGGATGCTCCCGTCAAGTTCAGTCGGACAATGGAAAGACCTTCGTGGGTGCGGCTAGCCTACTCTCCCGCGATTTCCTCTAGGCTCTCAAGGGGGCTGTGAGTGCCTATAGTCACCAGCAGCTGCTTTGGGATTTCATCCCTCCGGGAGCCCCCCATATGTGAGGCTTGTGGGAGGCAGGTGTCAAAAGCTTCAAGACCTTGTTCTACAAGTCTACTGCCACGCGGAAGTACACTTTCGAAGAGCTGTCTACGCTAGGCTAGGATCGAAGCGTGTTTGAATTCGCGTCTGCTCGCGCCAATGTCCGAAGACCCCGCTGACTTGTTAGCCCTTACTCCTGGGCACTTCCTTGTTGGAGGCCCCCTCCTGGCAATAGCAATTTCGTCTGTGATGGAAGGATGAGTACCTTAAGGAACTCCATAAGCGGAATAAGTGGCGATCCCCCACACGAAATCTCAAGGTCGGAGATATGGTGGTTGTCAAAGAGGACAACCTTCCGTCCAATGAGTGGCGATTAGGCCGAGTTGACGCAGTGTTTCCAGGATCCGATGGCCATGTCCGGGTGGTCGATATCAGCACTGCGCGAGGGCTCATCAAACGTCCCATCGCGTGCTTCTTCCGATGGAAGCACCGGCTTGCGCGCAATAACCAGTCGTCCGTCCAGTCCAATGTTCCACGTCACCGTGCTGTTTTGTAGTTGTCCAATTCGTAGTCTTTTACCAGTACTGATTGCCACGTTTTTTTCATCCTATTCCGCTAGGCTCCACGTCCACGCAGCGCCGTCGCACTGGAGAGCAGATGTACTCCAGGTACTAACTCCTACCGATGCCGAGTCTGCAGCGGGATCCATCCGTTACTCCATCCGTTACTCCTTCACTGTCGTCGCTGTTGCAGCGGCACAGCGTGAACCTGCTACCGACTGCGCTGGTACGGATCCATACAGGGACGCAGGTCTTCGACACGGGAAAAACTGCCGGTGGCCCAGAGCACCGTTTTCGGATGGGTCGTGTCCGGAGCCTGCCACCAGCCGTAACAAGACCTATGTTGCAACCCGGTTGCTTGCAAGGGGGGGCGGAATGTTGATGCGAGGGGCCACTGTGCCGCCTCTGCGGACAAAGCTTTCGCTCTCGTCCGCTCTCGCCCTCGTGTGGGCTTACGCTCTCGCGCTCCGGAGTTCGGGCTCGGGTTTTTTCGTCGCTCTCCCGTGCTCGCTTAAGCGGAGTTAAGCGGGCGGGAGCGCGACTCTATTTTGTGAGCTAGGTTTAGTTCCATGTATGAATGCAAGAAATTAACACTGAAGTCCCACGACGCCCCAGCCTCTTGATTTTCGGTTTGGTGCCTTCGCTACCCTTTCTTCTGGAATTAATTCGCTCTGCGCCGTGGGAGTTTCCTGCCATTTCCACTTCTACTGATCGCTTATTTTGGAGGATCGGGCCCCCTACAAACAAAGTCGAATGAAATTTGGATGATTGGATATGAACCGGATAATGAAAATGTAAGAGTAGTGATAAATTTGAATGTGAATGATAGAATTCGTTTTGAGAATTTGTATTAAAAATGTTATTCCAAAGCTGTTCGACCAACGAACTGTAGTCCCAGACGCCTTTCCTATGCTGAAAAGAACGATTTGCAAAAAATTGTAGATGAATATATTGCCTAGGGGTATATTAGACCAAGCGAGTCTGATGGTTCACTAAGTTAGACTTGAAGAATAGATTCTACAATGTTTTTATGCATTAGGAATCAGTAAAGTTAACTTATTTTACGACACCTTTTGGCCAATTTGAATTTCTAAAAATGCCTTTTGGGTTGAACAACGGTCCGTCAGAAATAAATAAATACAATTTTTAGCGATTTAATTAGAGAAGGAAAGGTTATTGTTTACTTCGATGATATAATGATAGCAACAAAAGACGTGGAGAGTCATTTGGAAATTTTGAAAGAGGTGTTTGACAGACTGGTCCGGAATAATTTAGAATTGAGGCTTAATAATTGTGTAAGGATGTGTCTCTGGCCGGGGTAGACCTCAACGGCTCCAGAGGTCCTCACAGTAATTTATTAATTGCTTGGACAACTAGGACATAAACGGGGATAAAGACTTAGCTATTTTGGGGTCGAACGGAGCGGGGCCTAGAGAGAAGAAAAGCCTCGGAACCGCCTGAAGGACTTTCCGATCGGCGGTCCCTGCAGACCCGGAGGAATTTCCGGTCGGTCCGCCTATGCGCCACGCCCGGAGCGATTTCCGAGCGGCGTGCGCCCCTTCTGGAGCCGGAGGAATTTCTGGACGGTCCACCTATGCCCCGCCTTTAGTGATTTCCGAGCGGCGGGACACTCCGTGGGCCCGGAGGGATTTCCGGACGGCCCACACCTACGCCCCGCCTGGAGGAATTTCCGAGCGGCAGGGGTCCAGCGACGAGAGAAAGGGGAAGCAGAAATAATTCGGAGCGGAAAGGGGCGAAATAAGAGGCGAAAGATCTCTGTAATATATTTATTTAGTTGTAAAATTATGTGTTCGGCGGCCCTAAAGAAATGGCGCGGGGAGAAGGGCCCTAATCCGGCTGGCGCCTTCACCCGGCAGCAACAATATTCTATTTATTATAAATATATGGCCGGCGGCCCAAAAGAAACGGCTAAGAAGGGGGAGAGAAAGGCCCTAATTCGGCGGGCACCTTCCCCGGCCCCTAACACATTCTGGCCTGTGGCCATCGCTCACCCGCATACACACAGATCCTCTTTGGGCGGGACAGCAACGTCCTGGCGACGCACAATGGACGGAAAGATACAGATATGTTGCAAAAATCAACTTTTTGATGACAACGGATCGTGAAATTTGTTATTGCATTCGACAGGTAATAGTTCAAAAGGGTTGAATCCAAAAAATTATTTAAATCGGTCCAGTATTTAAGAAGTTGCAGGTGTCCAAAGTTGAACCTCTTTTGGGTTGCAAAAAAAAAAGCAGTGCGTTTTTCAGAAAAATTTTTGCAACGTATCTTTCCGTCCATTGTGCGGTGGCTTGCGAGGCCTATTGTACGGCCTGCAATTGCACCGATGACCTGGGAACTGTAGGTCAAGGCGTAGATTTCTTTTGGTTATTTGTTTTTTTTTCTCTGTTAGGACGGGAGGCTTGATCCGCATTAGAACGGACAATTCCTTCCGGGCACAATTAACAGGCGTTAGTCTGTGGCCAGGTGGTGACATTCGTCCGTAAAAACGACGGATCTGCATCCCTCGGCTTACAGATTCGTGCAAGAGGCACAAGAAGACACTGTGATAAAAAGTGTGATATTAGCAGAAGGGATTCATGTTATTTATTTCTTTTAACGTAACATTTTTTTGTCAGTGTATTAATGTATTTGGAGGGTAGATCCTTGGGTTTTCCAACACACTTTGGACCATAGGTCAGGTTCATCAAGGAAAATCCTACAGGATCTGTGGAAGGCCGATGTTCTTAACTGGCGACTTTCAGCTAAGCTGAAAGTTAATCCAGTTGACGAGCGACTGGATTAGGGACGACACTGGGCGAATTGAAAACGCAGGAATCTGGCACGGAGTCCACCGGCGGTTGATCAGCCATCTCCCCTGAAAGTTATAAGAAAGAAAAATATCACAGTGCATCAGTGATTCTGAACTTTTAAAGTGACCTAGTAATGATTGTTTATCTGGTCGAATATAACACAAAAAAATCTTTATTTACCAATTTAAAAAACTCTTGGCATTTTTTATAGCTTTGTGGAGTAGCTTACACTAGCTTGTTTCGAATGAGAAAGACAACATTTTTGCATGGAATGTGTAATTTACACTTTTTTTCGTGTTAATTCGACTTTTACGCACTTTTTTTTAAACAAATCACCAATATTTCTCAACGATGCATACCTTTTGTTGTTTTCTTGTCAATTACGAATAAAACAAGACAATTTCATGAAAAATTAACAACAATTACTAAGGTTATGACGATTTTTTTCCCTACAAAAAAAATATATCGTTTAGAGTAACAGTGTGTAAAGGGAACGAATGACTACAATGAAAGTTTAATTCAGAGTTTAAACAACAAATGGAGATTCAAGAATATATTTGTATTATGCAATATCATAGTTTGTAAATTTTTGTTTGTACATATTTGTTATTTTTTCATGAAGTTTGTCTTGTCTTGTCTTTATTCGTAATTGACTATACAAAAATAAAAGGTGTGCATCATTGAGAAATATTGGTGATTTCTTTAAAAACTGCGTCAAAGTCACGAAAAAAAAGTTTTCATATTTCCAAGCAAACATTTTGTCTTTCGCATTCGAAACTCTTTGTGTGGCTTCCCGCTTGAGTAAAAACACGTCCGGCTTGGTTAATTACACAGGCCGACAAAATCAGCTCGACCCTCTGACCCAGAAACCAGTATATACTTTTCCGAAGGTTTTCGGTGCGCTGAATCCGAATCCGAGGTCGAAATTTCCGAATTGGCTCTGGTTTTCGAGATATCCTAACCTAAAAGTGCAAAAACAGCGTTTTTTGCCTATATTTGAAGTTATGTAGCATCGAATTTGTTCTTTTACTGAAAATACTAACAAAGCAATCTTAAAGTATAACCCTTGCCCTTTCAAATACTGTTGAGTTAGATTAAATATCTCTTTTTTTCGCAGAGATATCGTACTTTGAAATTTAAATAGAGTATTCTTTGACGAGTGAGCTGTCTGACACTCCCCGCGATTTCTTTTATGGTCGTTTTATGGTCGCCATATTGTTTTACTTACAAAAAATAAAAATCTTGCTTCTCGCCAGAAAAAGCCAATGACAAAACGGCAATCACAGATTCTGCTTAGATGCCAGAAAGTTAAATGACGGTTACCACTTACAAGGACGCTTGCATAGTATCGATGGAATACTGTCCAGGATCGATCAAATGCACTACATCTCCAGCGTGGATTTGAAGTTCCCGTTCTGGCTGATGGAACTGGACGAGAAAAGCAAGGAGTTGACAGCGTTCACGATTCCTGGCCGGCCACTATATTAAGTGGACTCTGTAATCCGGCGCAGTAGTTGGTGAGAATCATGGATCGAGTAATCCCAGCCGAAATCCGATCCAACGTGTTCGTTTATTTGGATGATCTCTTGATTCTGGCCCCGGACATCGAGACGCACTTTGGGTACCTGCGAAGGGAAGCTGGAATTACCATAGGTCTTAGAAAGTCAAAATTCTGCTAAAAGTCTTTGGACTTACCTAGGGTTCATCGTAGGTGGAGGTCGTCTGAGGATGGATCCGGGTAGAGTGGCGGCAATTAGGAGGATGCCCGAGCCGAGGACGATGAAGGAGGTGCGAGCATTTCTGGGTACAACAGACTGGTATCTGCGCTTTGTGAAAAACTTCGCGACGCTATCAGCACAGCTTAAGCCCGGCGCAGCTGGCAGTCGAAGCGTTAAAAATCGCACTAACAACAGCCCCAGTCCTGTTTCACGCCGACTTCAAGCGACACTTCTACTTCCACTGCGACGCGTCAAACATCGGAGTTGGACCGGTAATTTTCCAGAAAGACGAGGAAAACCATGAGCAGCCGATAGCCTTCTTCTCGGCCAAAATTAACGAGCACCAGGTGAATTACACCGTCACCGAGAAAGAGTATCTTGCAGCTCTTCTGGCGATCCGGAAGTTCCGTCCGTATGTGGAAGGCATGCCATTCACATGGTGCCAGCATAAAATAGCTGATGTCCATGAAGGACCTCTCGGGACGCCTGGCTAGATAGTCTTTGCAGCTCCAGGGTTTCAACTTCAGCATCGAGCATCAAGAACGTGGTGGCAGACACGCTGTTGCGATGTGTGAAGGAGATCTTCAAGGATCCGACGGAGTTGCTGGGTTTTGAGACCACCGAGTTTGCTGGAGATGCGTACCAGGAGTTAATTCAAGATATTCAGGAGAACGTGGATTACTTACCGAGTCTCCTCGGCAACATTGGATGACGAGGTGGAAGGATCTGCATGGAAGCTGTGGATACCGCAGAGTCTGACCCACAGCCTGGTTGAGCGAGCCCACACGGATCCAACAGCGGCTCACGGCGAAATGGCGAAGACGCTACATATATTGCCACGGCAGTTCTACTGGCCTGGGATGGTGATGCAGGTGCAGCGTCTATTCTCTTCATAGTGAGCGGTCGTGTTTTTGTTTTGCGCTCCGAATATTGGGTTGTTTTGCTTTTTAAACCACCGGTGTTTTATTAAAATCATCACAAAACTTCTCACTTAACTTCAGCCGTTTGCTACCGCGTGTGCATGAGCTTTTTTCGTGTTTAATTTGTATTTAATTACACTTTTAGTTTTTGTGCTAAGACGGTTTTCTGCATTCTCTTTTGTGCCTATCGCTCTTCTCCCCGCTTAAGTTCCGTTGGTGTTTAGCTGCAGCTAAACGGTTCTAAGTTCTCTCGCCCTAGCTATTTCCTTATCGCTCTCACTCTCCCGCTCACCCGCGTTGACGGTTCTCCTCTTTGCACAGTGGTCTAAGGTTTGTGAAAATGTCTTTAAATTTTGTCTGCGGAATTAAAAACTGCCAAAAAACCGTTTTGGCAGACCAACCAAGAGGCTGGCTTTATGATACGGTCGTACACGCTAAGTGTGTCGAATTGTCGGGCCGTATTGCGGATGTAATTTCCAGTAAAATGGGATTACATTATTGTTGTCCTGTCGAGAGGTTGAGAAGCCCAATGGTCTTGAGATCGGAAGCGGTATTATATTCGGGCACCGAATGTACAGGGGTGGAAATGGCAACAGGTCCGCCAGTAATTTCCGTTGTGTCCGCTGCGGTGTCCCAAACTCGGACTCCGCAGACTGCCCAGGGCGAAAAAACATCCGGACTACCGGCTGTCGGTAACTTAGGGTTAACAAAGACCCTTACAGCTGTTCCACCGTCGAAAACAATATTTGTTTCGCGGCTTGCCCCTGACCTCGCATCGGAAGATGTTCTTGCCTATATTCAAGGCAAAATCCAAGCCGAAAATGTAAAAGTGGAAAAGTTTAATTTTTCATATGTCAGAGAGATCGCGTCTTTCAAGATTAGCGTCTATCCGAATATCTTTGAAACAATTTGCTCTGGTGACTTCTGGCCCGAGCACGTTGTAGTTAAAGAATTCGAGGTTAAAACAAACAAGAAAAAGCGGCCAGTGGGAGTACGCCTCCCGCCACTAACCGTAAGGACCACCGCTAAGACCACCTCAACACCTTCAGTCCTAAAAAACTAACCACTTCCTTCCAACTTTCCTATCAGAATACTAGAGGCTTACGCAGCAAGCTCTCTAAATTGTATTCTGACAGTTTTTCCTTCGCATCCCAGGTAATTGTTTTTACCGAGACCTGGTTAAAGCCAGAGATCCTTAGCTCTGAGATTTTCCCGGGTAAGCTTACAACTTACAGGGTTGACCGACTAGTCCAGCGCGGAGGTGGAGTTTTAATTGCCGTTGACTCCTCCCTCATCTCAGAACTTGTTGCCCTTGACGATATCACCGATATCGAATTTATTTGTGTTAAACTTTAATTTCCAGGTAGTTATATTTACATAACTTGCTCCTATGTTCCACCATCGGCTGAGGAGCCCATTTATTGGAAACACCTTGCGGCAATTCAGGCCGTTTCCAACAGGCTTTCAGATCGAGACCAACTCGTAGCGCTAGGGGACTTCAATATACCTGGAGCTCGTTGGTCATCTGATGGTGTGTCAAATGTCCTTCAGACTATGACACAGCATGACCTTATTGATGGCCTGCTTGACATATCCTTGTCTCAAGTTAACCATATCCTGAATTCCTTATACCGCTTATTGGATCTTTTTTTCGTCTCTGATCCTCTAGGTGTTGACTTAGTTAGAGTTTCTCCATTGACGCTACCTGAAGATCCTTACCATCCAACTTTCGAAGTGACTATCGATACGGGGACGGTTGTAAAGAATGCATCTGATTGTTTAGCCAATAAGGTTCGCTGTTTTCGTAAAGCTAACTTTCATGCGCTAAATAATCCTATATCTGAATTTGATTGGTCAAATCTGTACATGTGTACTGACATGGTAGCCGCAGTGGACATTTTTTACAGTACCATGAACTCGTTTTTTTATCTTGTGTTCCGTTAACCTATCCGTCTGTCTCTAGTAAACCACCTTGGTTTAATAAGGAGCTGACACGTCTAAAAAATGTTAAGTCTAGGCTTTATAATAAATATAAACTTAATCGTTCTAAAACTGTCCTTTCTAACTATCTCAGTGCTCGGTCGAAATTTACCGTGCTTAACGCTCGGTCTTATAAAAATTATTTGAATCGTTGTAGGGTTCAGTTCACACAGGACCCGAAACAGTTTTATAATTTTGTTAACACCAAGCGTAAACCAAACCTATACCATTCCTCGCTTTCATTTAAAAATTCTTCAGCAAAATCGGATAAGGCAATCGCCGATCTTTTTGCTGAGTTTTTTAAAATTTCTTATTTTTCCTCAAACCAGATAAACCAGACGTATTCTTTCCCTATGCCCAAACCGAACTTAATTTTCAGTCCTATCTTAGACGAAAGCTCTCTTCGGCTGGATCTTCAACGTGTAAAGCCAGTTTATGCACCGGGTCCTGATGGAATACCGGGCTGTGTTCTCAGGTATTGCGCCGAGGCTCTGTGTAACCCCCTTCTTAAACTATTTACCATATCTTTAGAAACATCAGAATTTCCCCTTATTTGGAAGGAATCATTTATTATTCCTCTCCATAAAAAAGGTAGCAAGTCGGATGCTGGTAACTACAGAGGAATCTCTAAGTTGTCGGCAATTCCAAAATCTTTGAAAATATAATTACTCCCCACCTGCAGCACTTGTGCAGATCCGTAATTTCTCCATGTCAGCATGGATTTATGAGACTAAGATCGACCACTACAAATCTTTTATAACTTACCTCATTTGTGATTAGGGGCTTCCAACGTAAATCTCAGACCGATGTGATTTATACGGACTTTAGTAGACTCAAAAGGTTCTATTCAAGAATTCTCTTTCCAACTCCCTCAATGTCACTTCTGGCGTCCCACAAGGCAGCCATCTTGGCCCGCTGCTATTTACCTTATTCATCAATGACCTTCCTCTAGTGCTACCCAACTCTAGGGTACTTATGTACGCAGACGATGTCAAACTGTGCGTGCAGTATAAGGACAGCTCATGCCAGTCAGACTTACAATCCGATCTTGACAACTTCCAGGCATGGTGTAGTGTTAACTTATAAAATCTCAACGGCTCAAAATGCAAACTGATGATATTTTCACGTGTCACTCCCCAGTATGCAACATATACGCTTAATGAATGTGCATTGGAAAGAATAACTCTCGTTGACGATCTAGGTGTCCGTCTAGATCCTAAGCTTTCGTTTTCAGAACATATTTCTTGCATGGTTAACAAGGCCAAAGGCATGCTTGGATTTATTAAAAGGTGGTCGAAAGAATTCGATTCCCCTTACTTAACTAAGACTCTTTTCACTTAATTAGTTCGTCCTATTGTGGAATATGGTTCTTGCATTTGGAGTCCTCAATTTGGAATTCATATTATTACCCGCATTGAATCTGTTCAAAAAAATTTTCTGCTTTTCGCCCTACATGGCTTACCCTGGGATGCCGACCTAAGATTACCGTCTTATTCTAGTAGACTTCTATTAATTAACCTACCTTCCCTAGCTAACCGTAGAACTATACTTGGTCTCGTCTTTCTACACAAGCTAATTTACGGTGACGTAGAGAGCCCCTACCTGCTAGGACAGCTTAACTTTCACGTTCATCGACTAACATCTAGAACCTTTATCCCCTTAGCAATAAATCACTGTAGGTGGGAGTTTGAGGCACATAAACCTCTTAGGGTCTTATGTGCCGATTACAATCGACTTTTTAGCTTTATAGAGGGACCTGAAAGCCTCCCTTAAAACTGTATTGCTAGTAGAATTAGCTCATAATGTTGCATGAACCTAAACCTAACTTTCCTCGTTCTTTCCTATACTTTCCTTCTCACGCGTCTATCTAGAACGCGATCGAGCCGTACGTCACACGGCTGCGCCCCTCGGTCGGTTGGGCGGGAGGTGGGCGTGGGACTCGCGCGCAAAAAAAAAAAAAAAAAGGTTCACGGATGCCAGGTGTGCAAGAAGTCGAAAGCGCGAAATCACATGATGATGGCCGGGATCGGCGAGCGTGTACAGACGGAGTGACCCTTCCAGAAGCTGTACATAGACTTCCTTGGCAAGAAGGGGCATGCATGGATCTTCATCGTGGTGGTCCCACTTCTAAAAATACACGTTCTTGTAGGCCATGAGGGAAGGAAGCGCCTCGAACGTCGTGGGTTTCCTCATCAATGAGGTTCTCTACAAGTTTGTGGTGCCCGAAGTCGTGCACTCGGACAATGGGAGACAGTTCACGTCGAAAATATTCGAGGAAGCGATAGAGAGAATTGGAGTCCGGCACGTGAAGACGCCGATTTATTCCCCGCAGAGCAACGCAGCTGAACGTGTGAACCAAAGCGTCGAAATTGAAGTGGCCATCCGGAATGCAGTGCATTCGGCTACGAGCGAGGCACCGTTTTTCACGCTTTTCGGGCATCATATGTTCCTGCACGGTTCCAGCTATAAGCTGGCGAGGAAGCTGCAGCGATATGCGACCACGAAATGGCCGGGCCACAGCCGACAAACTTCAAGTGATGCAGGAAAAGGTGCGCAAGAGCCTGGAGACTTTGTAAGATCGCAGTCGCCGAAGATATGACCAGAAGGCCAGAATGTTCGACGCAAAGCCAGGCCAAGAGGTTATCGCTATAACTTCGCACTAACCTGCGGTGGTCATATTCTTTTGGCCTTCCGCTGCAATCCCCATACAGAGCCAACCATTCCTTGGGCTTTGGGCAATCGGACACAGCCCTCCAGATCTCCCGTATCCCGATCCACTGCGTCGTATCCAGCTTTGCGGCCGCAGCGAGCCGCAAATCGCTGACATTCCTCCAAAGTGTATAAATAAGCATTATTTTTGTATTTAATGTATTTTTGTATGAATCAGGGTCAAGGAGCAGCTAAGTTTTTTTTTTCCGACAAAAATGTCCATCACTCTAAACACGGTTAAAACTTAGACTCATTAGACCAGAAAATTCGTTTTTAATCGTCAACGGTCGAATTGGGTTGATTTCATTTGATTTTTAACAAATTTTAACCGAGCTGTGACATTTTTGTCGGAAAACGCCGACTAATTCTTTTAAACTCTCGATATGTTTCCGATGTCCTGCAATGTTTCAGATGCTCGAATTTTTAAAAATTTTTATCCCGGTTGCGACTTGAGGCTTGGGGGTCAGCTATCGCCTCATCTGAATGGGAACCACCGCAGAATGGCTAATATCAAGCTTATCGGCAATATTACGTGTAGAATTTTCACTTTCGGCCTGGCTCACAACATTATTTTTAATTTTCTCTGACAATTTTCGAATTTTTTGGTTTTTATAAATACATTTTTCTAATTATTCACAAAAAAAATTCCTCTCCACATAAACACTCTATAAACTAATCTATGACTACCGAAAATAGCAATAGAACCAATATATAGGTAAATCTGAGTGATGTTTCTTGAAAAGAGATGTGGAAAATCGAAAATAGGTACAAAACGTAAAACGTGCAAAAATGAGTTTATGTGAGTTTATTTCGTTTTTTTATTCTAAGTAATTGCCCTCTTTGATATGTTAACGTTTTTTTTCTAAAATTAGTAGTTAATAAATTGAGGATAATAATAAAAAAAAAATTGTTTGATTTGCTTGTGTGGTTGGCTTTTTATTGATGGTTAAAGTCAGAGTCGTGAACATGTACTCATTCTTGCTCGCCACTGTATATCTTTTAACTTTCATAGGAACGACTGAATAAAATTTGAGATAAATTCATAAAACTTCAGTTACTCAAAGAATTTGTCATTTTAACTCAACCATACAAATTTCATCGAAAATGGATTACGAAATCCTATAGTTTTCATAAGAAGAATCGGAAAATAGTGTGGTTTTTGCCTATTAATGTAAGAAAAGTTGAAAATTAAAACTTAACACGATTTAAAATTAGGTTTTGAGATTGTATCTTATATAAATGAGTATATTTAATTAATTGTATTTTATATTTATCAGTTTTCGTAAGTATAGAGACAATTTAACAGATTTTCAGTAGGCATTTTCATTCAAAATGTTGCGATCTTTTATTGCAAATATCAATAAATGTGGTCAAATGTGGCATTACTCATTATATGCAATCGAACAAGTATAAATTGCTATACAACGCACAATAGGTATCAAGGTGGGACTAGGTGGGAATCACTACCTACTTATACCTTTCGGAAAATTGCATTTCAGAAAGAAAATTTTTTTTTTAACGACACACTTTAAAACCAAACTACAAAGACATCACAACGTTACACAAAACACATAGTACAAACCCTACTGAATCAAACTCATTTCAAAAATTGGAGCAGTTCATGTGTTTTTATTTAGTTTTCTTAATTCGAAAATTGTTATCATTTACGCACTTTTACTCGGCCCGATCCGTCGTGAAGAAACAGCTGACTGTGGAAGCTTCTTGCGCGAGAGTGGCGCTATCTATGAATATTTTAAGTATGGTATGTTGATGACCACTCTATTCTTTATCGAGTGCGGCCAAAATCACATTATTTGGTGAACTTTTAAAAAATGGTTTTTGGCCAAGAATGTGGTCTGCTGAACCATAATGCATCGGCTGCTGGCTGTACGACAACATTGTGCATTCCAAGTGCAACGGTGTTGTGTTGCCGGTGTTTGCTTTGCATTTTTTGCATTCCTCTTTATGCCTTCTCCGTTTAGTTTGCGCCATCTCGACATCGATGTTTTCTGCACCTCTAGTGTGCGATCATATTACGTCCGGCTACTTATGCTCGGACTTCGATATGCAAACAACTGTAACAAAGTGTTACAGTGTTCACTCGATATGTGGGCATACCACTATATATTATTATATATATTATTATTATTATTATTAGAAAATATAGGAAATGACTGCTATTGTAGACCGTATCCTTCCCTCAGCCGAAATAAGGAGTGTATTTTATAGATGTGCTCTGACTCACATCATGTGGACAGAGACAAGGACAGGTGTCTTAATACAGTTTGTGTATTTAAATCTAACGACAATTCAACATGTAACAAAAAGTATAACTCATTATAAAAAGAACATAAAACACGAAAAGGGTCATGCACCTCGAAGTTTGTTTTACCAAAATCAAGAGGAATCGGACGAAAGTGACGAAAAGGTCTAACAGGAACTGAGAAATTCAATTGACTTTTATTGGACGTTGATGCACTACGATCAGTACATTCAATTGGCCCATCTGACACCAAGCACGTGCCTGTTCGTGTTAGGTGTTAGTAGGCGCGACATATGAAAGTTTAGAAAAGGAATACGAGGAAGTGACTGCTGGCGTGCTGCCATACTGTTTGCCTGCATGCGTACTAAGTGGGTAAGTATTAAGGTTTTTATTTGGGGAAGGCTATCTACGTTTGATGTTATCATGTACAAATCGTTATAATTTGCACATAAGACTCTAAAGGGTTCATGCAATTCAAAAGACGTTCTACAGTGGCTCAAAACTAAAGGAATATAAAATCTAGTATTTCTACTCAGTACGTGAAAGTTAAGCTGACCCAGCAAGTCAGCACTTTCCACGTCACCATGTATAAGGTTAAAAATGAACGTAATGCAAAGCATGGTTCTACGGTTAGGTAAAGAAGGTAAGTTAATTAGGAAAAGTCTACCAGAGTACAAGGGTAACCTCTGGTTTGGATCCCAGTTCAAACCGCGTAAAGCGAAAAGAAAAAATTTCTTCTGAACTGACTCAATGCGTTTACTGTGAACTCCATACTGAGGGCTCCAGACGCAAGATCCATATTCTAAGATATGACGAACTAACGAAATATATAAGGATTTTGTAACATAGGGGTCATTGAATTCTTTCGACCACCGTTAAATGAAACCAAGCACACCTCTGGCTTTATTCACCATGCACGAAATATGATCGATAAAGTCAAGTTTAGGGTCCAGTCGGACACCTAAATCATCGACTATATTAATTCTTTCCAAAGAGCAGCAGTTTAGCGTATAAGTCGCGAGCTTGGGAGCGACACGAGAGAAAATCATTAGCTTGCATTTAGAGCCGTTTAGGTTCAATAAGTTTATGCGGCACCATGTTTGGAAGTTATTGAGATCTGTTTGTAAATCAGACTGGCAGGAAGCGTCCTTATATTGCACGGACGACGTCAAACCGCGTACATAAGTACTCTGGAGTTAGTCAGAACTTTGGGCAGGGCGTTGATAAATAATGTAAACAACAGGGGACCCAAATGGCTCCCTTGCGGGACGCCAGAAGTAACCCTGAGAACATTAGATAAAGAATTTTTAAAGAGGACCTTTTGCGTTCTGCCATTCGGATAACTTGAGATCCAACCAAGAAGATCAACCGGAAATCCCATTAGATCGAGTTTCCGAACAAGAAGAGAATGGTTGACAGAATCAAATGCTTTACTGAAATCAGTATAGATTACGTCTGTCTGAAAGCCCTTATGGAAGCCCTTATGGAAGCCCCCTTCCTAGAAGGAAGTGAACTCTAAAAGATTGGTTGTCGTTGATCTACGCTTTAAAAATCCATGCTGACATGGAGAAATAATTGATTTACACAGGTGCTGCAAATGTGGAGTAATGATTTTCTCGAAAAGTTTTGGAATGGCCGACAACTTAGAGATTCCTCTATAGTTGCTGGCATCCGATTTGCTACCTTTTTTGTGGAGAGGAATAACAAATGATTCCTTCCAAATAAGGGGAAAGTGGGAGGTTTCTAGGGACAAGGTAAACAATTTTAGAAGGGGATTGCACAGGGCGTCGGCACAATACCTAAGCACACAGCCAGGTATACCGTCGGGACCTGGCGAATAAATGGGCTTAACGCGATGAAGATCTGAAAGAATAGTGCTTTCGTCTAAAGTAGGACTGAAGATAAAGTTCGATTTGGGCATGATGTAGGAATAAGTCTGATTACAGTCAGTGGAAGTTGAGTAAGTGGTTTGAAAAAATTGCGCAAACAGATCGGCAATTGCCCGTTAATTTCTACGGTTGTATTTTCAAACGAAAGCGAGGAAGGATGCGTAATTGGCTTACGTTTAGTGTTAACAAAATTATAAAACTGTTTTGGGTCCTGAGAGATCTGGACCCTACAACGAGTCAAATAATTCTTGTAACACTGCGCGTTCAACACGGTAAATCTTGACCGAGCAGATAAATAAAGGGATAGGGCAGAGTTAGAACCGGTACATTTATATTTAGTATACAGCCTAGATTTTTAGATGACTCAACTCTTTAGTAAACCTAGAAGGCTTATTCGATGTTGGTGGATAGTATGTATAACTGAATGTGTTCAGTAAAAAAATAATGTATGGCACTGTAAAAAATATCCACGGCTTCTGACATGTCAGTGCACATGTTTAAATCGGACCAATTAAAATCATCCGTTCAAAGTCCGTCTTGCGAAAACAAAGGACTTTCTTGACTGGACAGTCAGATATATTCAGTAAGTCAGTCCCAATGTCGAGAGTCACGTCGAAAGTAGGATGATAGGGATCTTCTGAAAGCGTCAACGGCGCCACCCTGGCTAAACTGACTCTTGCCGGATCTGAGACAAAACAGAGATCAAGCAAGCGCTCTAGGAAATTTCGTACATGGTTGACTTGAGACAGCAATAAAATCACGCTGTGTGGAGGTGAAAGGTATTTTATTTTTTTTTTTGTATGCTTTGCTTTTATTTATTGAATCATATCATTTTCGAGACTAAGAATAAGTGTATCAAATCCTATAGTATAACCTAACTAGGAGTCATGTAGACTGAAACAGTGGCCCTGACAAATTATGGCTGTGTTGGAAGGTCTGTACGTTGCAGGCGAGTTCGGCTGGAGACCCGAGTCAATTGTAGGACGCTTTTTGCTTGTCTATTTAATCTTTTACTGTGAGAATGCCGAGGTCCCTGTGGATGTTTTGGTTACGAATATACCATGGTGCCCCAGTGATAGTTCGCAGGATCTTTGATTGGACGCGCTGTATGATGTCTATCTTTGTTCTGCCCGCGTTCCCCCAAAGCTGGGAGCCATACGTCCAGATTGGCTTAAAAGTTGGAGTTTTAGAGCAGCACCTTGTAGTCCAGACACAAGGGCGATCGGGACTTTCTAATCCAGTGGAGGCTGCTGGCTTTCAGTTTTAGGTGCAGTTTCTTGTTTTCGATATGTCTTGTCGTATACCAGCGCTTTTTCACTACCTCCTGGCAGGATCGCCATGCAGAAGAAAAAACTTTGCTTGGTTTCAATTTAATAGATTTTGTTTTTATTATTGAAGCAGGGAAGGTCCCGCTCCAATGAATGTAGATTTGTTAATATCTTAAATTATTCACACAAAAGGTTTCTTAGCCTAATTCAGGTACCAGCGCTGCCGGCGTAGGCTGCAGCGCTGCGACGCTTATATGCATATACATATAAGTAAGCGACGGCAAAGGGTCGCTGAGGTAGGGGGAAGGTATTATGTTCACGTATGTCGCGCATGTATGAAATGCGGACTCAGCACTTAGATAGCCCATTGCAAGGGTCTTTGACTTATAAAATAAGTGCATTAATATATTTGTATTTATTGTATTTATTTATGCATAACACTGAGTACAGTGTGCATTCGCTATGTGAACATACTACATCTCCCTCCTTTTGAATTAAGTTATTTTCTAATTATTATATATTTTTGTATTTACTTATTATTAAAAAGTGATTTTAATTAAAATTCAGGTTCTAGAGTATATTTTTTGTTTTTTTTTTTTTTTTTGTATATTTATTAATATTATTATTACTATTATTATTATTATTTTTTTTTTTTTCTATTGAAAATTAATTGATTTAGTAATAAATATATACATATGTTGATTAGGAAATAAAAATTTTTAATCTATCTTTATGTACTTTTTGTTTCTTATTTATATTAATTGAAATTATAATATTTTCGTTTTCCTCTATACTTTCTACCTTATATGGTCCAGTATATTTAAAATCTAACTTATGTCCAGTTTCGTTTTTTAACAAAACCTGGTCTCCTATTTTTAGTTGGATATCTTTAACTTTCCTATCATATAATTCCTTATTTTTAAGTTTGTTATCTTCTATCATTAATCTAGCTCTTTTATAGGCTACTTCTAACCTATACTTAGATTCTTTAGCGTAATCATCCACATTGTATAGTGGTTCTATTCTATCTATGCTATTAAAATGTATCGGCAAGTTCGATGCTTTACCGTATACTAGCTCATATGGACAATAGTCATGTGCCATTGAGGGCGTAGTGTTAAAACAATACGTGAAATATGGGATCCAATTGTCCCAATCTGTTTCGTCTAGTGAGATATAGGACCGGATGAATTCATTTAGTGTTCTATGACTTCTTTCTACGGTTCCTAAAGTCTGATGATGGTGTGCAGTAGATGTTATGTTTTTTATACTCAAATTTTTACATAAATCTTCAATTATTGAATTTTATATTCTGTTCCCATGTCCGTAATGAACGTCTTCATTGGACCGTACTTCAGAATAAAATCTTCAAATATAGCTTTTGCTACTGTTTTTCCAATTTCATTTTTGATGGGTATTGTTGCGAGGTATTTTGTTAAATCGCAGATTAATGTTACTGCGTATTCATTTCCTCTTTCAGATTTGGGTAGTGGACCGATCGTATCCACAATTACACAAGCCATTTGTGGCGTTTCTGTTATTGTCAATTGGGTCTTTGTATGCCTTATCGTTTTTGACTTTTGGCATTTAGGACATATTTTTACATAATTTGATATGTATCGGGTCATATTTTTCCAGTAATAACTCCTTTTTATTTTAGCTAATGTTCTAGCTATGCCTGTATGCCCTTCTTGTATCGGATCATCATGGGATGTAAACAGTATATTGCTTCTTTCTCTTTTTCATTATTTGATAATAGGGTCACCGGCTTGAGTAGCGCTACTCTTAGAGATTGTAATGTTTTATTGCCCATAATTTTAAAAGATTCTATTGAGATGGTGTCAAAGATCTTTTCGCTCGGTTCCACTTTGAGTTGGCGGATATTAAGTATACCGGCTTCTTTTTCAAGCCTTCAAGAAAGAACTGACCTAAGTCGAGAATTTCATTGGTGTACATATCGCTAACATCAATTCTTGCTATAACTTTTTTCCCACGTTTTAGTAAACATAGTGAATTCGTTATTCGCAAGGTCACTACTTTTCGTACCTCGTCATTTACTATGACTTCGTATACGTTGGGCTGAGAAGCTTTGTTTCGAGTTTGCCTAGGCAAATCTACTTGTTCTTTTCCTGCGCAGGAATTTTTCTGTTTACTTTGGTTTCTGGTAGTGACTTTCAGAATGGAATTTTTATTTTGCATTTCCTTCAAATCTGATATTGTTATTCTGGATAATGCATCGGCTACGTAATTGTCTTTTCGCTTCAGATATTCTACTGTAAAGTTATATTCCTCAAGTTCAAGCCTCATTCGCGTTAGCTTCGAGCTTGGATTTATCATGGAGAACAGGTATGTGAGTGGTCTGTGATCAGTTTTGACAGTGAAATGTCTACCATAAACGTATGGTCTGAAGTAAGTTATTGCCCAATGAATTGCTGCCAATTCTTGTTCTGTGGTGCTTTTATTACTTTCGCCCTTAGTAAACGATCTTGATGCGTACGCAACTGGAAGCTGGAGTCCGTTTTTGTTTTGAATTAAAACTGCTCCACATGCTTGCTTACTAGCATCCGTTATTATGCAAAATTCTTTGCTAAAATCTGGGTATTGTCATAAATTTGGATTCATTAGTGCCGATTTAAGATGTTCGAAGGCATTCTGGCAATCAGTTGACCATTCGAATTTAACATCTTTCTTACATAATCTTATTAAGTGACGGGAATATTCGGCGAAATTTTGGATAAAACGTCTATAATAATTACAAAAAGCTATGAATCTTCTAGCGCTGTCCGCATCATGTGGGACTGGATAATTGTTGATGACGTCTTTTTTTTTGTCGTCAGGCAAGATTCCTTTATCTGTGAATGTGACCTCGTGCATGAAAAATTAACATTTTTCAGGATGTAATTTTAGATTGTATGTCCTACATTTCTTAAAAACATCAGTTAAGTTTTTAAGCATATGTTTTTCGGAACAACCTATGACTATTAGATCATCCATGTAAAGGAAAGCTTGAGAAGGTTCTAATCTGGAGAATGCTATAGTCATCATTCTCTGGAATGAATTTGGCGCTATTTTTAAACCGAATGGTTATCGCGTGAAGCGATATGAACGATTGCTCGTTGAGAGAGATGTTAAGTCCCTTGAATTTTCTTCGAGTTCGATTTGATGGAATCCAGACATTAAGTCTTGACATGAGAAGTATTTCGCTCTTCCTAGTTGATCTAAAGTATCATCAATTCTGGGTAGCGGAAATTTATCCGACAACAGATTTTACTTAATTTGACGATAGTCGATTACCAAGCTCAATTTTTTTTTATCAGAACCGGGAAGGGATTTCTTTGGAACTAACAAAAGTGGGCTATTGTATGGTGATACAGATGGTTCGACTATTTTATTATCGATTAGCTTTTGTACCTGTACCTGTATTTCGTCTCTTTGACTATGAGGATTTCTGTAATTTTTTATGTATACCGGTTCGTCATCAGTCAATCTTAGTTTTTGTTTATAGAAATTATTTGTTTTTATTGATTCGGTTTCGAGTCCGAATATTTCACTATATTTGGTGCATATTTCTGTTAATTTTGTTTTGAATTGGGGGGGGAAGTTTTTTGTTAGTTGAGATAAGACAGTTTTTTCTCTTACTTTGGGATTAGTTTGAACTATTTCGTAGTTCGAAAGTGTTTCATATTTTAAATCGTTAATATTTATTATTTTATCAACATTGGTTGTATTCAACAATCGGACAAATGCGTTTTTGACAGTTGCAACTGTGTTTGCAACATAAATACCTTTTAGAATTTCCTGGTTGGGATTAGTACACTATCTTCATTTGAAGATATGTGAATCTTTCGGGCCACTTGAGATCTTGCTGGTAGAATCATGGAATTATTACCAGAACTGTATGTTATTGGAACATAAATTGGGAAATTCAAATTTGTTGGTCTCATTTTAAGCCAATCTTCGTTGGGTTTGAAGTCTAGTTGACAATTAAATTTCTTTATGAAATCAATGCCTATTATTCCATCACATGGTATTGCAAAATATGGATCTACTATATGAAAATCATGTGGAATTATATTTTTATCTGTCTGTATCTCAATAAAAATTAACCCTTTGGTTTTTATTAATTCTTGACCTATGCCTTGAATAGTGATTTTATTATTTTCCTGAACATCATGAAATATGTCAGAATTTTCCTTTAATATTTATATGTCTGCACCCGTGTCCACTAGGAACACAAGTTTTTTATTTGTTTCCGTATTATAAAAAGATACAAAAGTGTTGTTACTAAGATTGATGGTATAGATTTTTTTATTTGGTATTACACATCTGAAGGGGTTTGAGAGTTTCCCGAGTTTTGAGTTACTCTTACATTGTTTTGGTTTTGGTTACCGTTATTCCTGTTATTCCTTTGTCTATAATTTCTACGACCTCTATTATAGTTATTGGTCTGGTTATTATAATTTTCGTTGTATCCGTTGTTTCTATAGTAACCATTGCTTTGGTAGTGCGCGTTATACTGAAAGTTATCACGGCCTCTACCACGAAAATTACCTCGATAGTTATGACCACGATAGGCCTGTCCACCGCGTGCGAATAATACTGAATTTGCACTGCCTGTCATTTCAGTACTGCATTGCATGTACTTCGTAACGGCTTCATTCATTGTATTATAATTACCGGCTTCCAGTATGGTATTTAGCATGCCATGTTCACAATTTTTAGTCATTGTGGTTATGGCCTCCTTGGTGCTGAACTGTTCAGCCGATAAACCTTCATCAATATATGATGCTTCAAGGAGTTTCCTAAGGTGGTAATGTCATTGGTAAATTTTTCTGCAGTTTTACCTTTCTGCATCGTTCTAGCCATTTTAGCCTTTACTATATCGGACGATTCGCCGACAATATTGGCTTCTAATATGGCAATTATCGAAGAGATAGTGGTCTCATTTTTAACCTTGTACAAGGTTGATCAGATTATTTTGGACTTAATAACCTCTACCGCTAATTCTTCAAATGGTCCTTTTGTTAAATTGACCAATCTTACGGCTGTTAAAAATCTTGCCAGATTTAATTTTTCACCGTTGAATTCAGGTATGGCGCTTGATATATCTTTGATATATGCCCGTTGGGCCGCTGAGTCGGTCATTATGGTTTCTATGGTATCTAGTAAACCTATTAATGAAACAAATTCGTCCGAATCCAATACCTCTTCCTGTGTTGTTGGTATTGTTAATACCGCGGGAATGGTAAGATCGCGCAGATCTTTTTCCTCAACATGAGCTTCTTCTGCCTCAGTTTCAGGGTCCTGAGTTTCTAGCTCAGTCGGCTCAGAATCTTCGCCTGTTTCAAGTGTCGATTGGGTGTTCAAGATGTTTGGGATTAAAATGTCCAATTGGAATTTTTCCCTTTTAGACAGCAAGCGTTTTCGAAACCTGTTAAGGAATCCCGACACTTCGGACCAATGTTGAACGTGCTTGGTTGAAACACTCTACCAAAACAGTTGCATGTTTGTTTACAGTGGCCTTTTGAATTGGCCTATTCTGTGTCAAAGATTTATACGACTTATCGAACTGGTGCTTTATTTCGTTTAATACTTTGCACAATTCGTTCCATTCCATGCTAAAATTTGTAGAGACCTTGCAGTCTTTTAATATTCAAGCTGGAATTTTAGAGAAATCGATCTACCCATATAGGTGGGTTTTTCTTTATTCATATTTCTTTATTAAGGCAAGAAAATGTGTTGCTGGACTTTTCAAGGCTGGCATTGACTGCACGTATAATTGCAGTGAACACTGTCCAGAGGGCATTCGGCTGTGCAACTTTTCTTTTCTTGTGGTAAATGTTTTTGTGGTGGTGGCTTAATAATTTTCTTATCACATAATGATTTTATCACTGAGTGCGTACCGCGTTCTGGGCTTTGCTTTTGGAGACTTGATGTGAGAAAATCAAGCTAGCTTTGCATTTTCTGGGCAACTGCCCACGCGGGAGGTGGAGAATTTGTATATAGTAGCCACTTCAAGTGCGCCACTCTTTTTTTGATTTTATTTCTTACACCTCCGCGTTTACCCATCGCATCACGCACTCGTGTAGTATTTTTTTTTTTTAACGATTTTATTTTTCAAATAATATAAATATTTTAATTAATTTATGATAACAAGTTTTTTTTTAATCTTTATTGGTTTTATTTTTCATATATGTACATATAATATATTCGTTTTTTTTTTACAACAATATAATATGTTCGGAGGGGGGTGGCTTTAGTCTGAAATGCACTCGATAAATAAAACACGGAAGATAACCTTTTCGGGGTGTTACGCGACGTGCGTCTTTATTTGTGGAATCGGAATTTTTTACTAACAAGAAGAAGCCTTAAAACTAACTTGGGGAGAGCGGACTAGGAGCTCGATGCACAAAAGTGCAGTGGGAGAGGGAGAGAGAGAGCAAGTGCACTGGATCACACTGCCTCCGGAAAATAAACGCCCTTCTGGCGTGAACATAATATATTTCTGCCATAATCGTTTAGACCTTTTCTAGGTCGTTTGCATGGCTTAAGGCCCTTTTTGTGATACATTTATTGTGCTTAATATAAAATGTATGCACATAAAATTGCAACGATTATCGACAACAATATATTCGTAAGATTCGAATCCATATTTTGTAATTCGATCTTATTCTCAATATTTGCAGTGGAGTCCACTGCCTTATTGTCCAACATGTTTCTGTTTTCTTGTTGGATTTTATTTTTGCTTATTAATAGTATACCATTTATGAATGGTTTTTCAGCACTACTTATTGAAGTCGATACTCTATACCTATAGCATTTTATATTTATATATTTATTACAAAAAGTATTACTTAATTTTATTAAGTGGCATGAAACTTCTTTATTATTACTAATACATGTTTTCTTTGTCTATGTTTTAAATTTTCGCTGCACGCCTTTGCACTTTTCGGTTTTATTTGCTTTTTTTTCGTGTTCGTGCATTTGTATTTTGGTATATTTTTGATTTTTAAGAATAATCTTTTTTTTTATAAATGTTTTCTCATTTATTAATATGGGATTTTTCTTACCCTGAATGTATGCAATTGAATTTTAGTGTTTATGTGATATATATTTTTTTTTACATTTTCGATCCTTAACATATGGTTTTTACCATTGTTTTATAATCTATCAGGGGTGCCACAGAAACCACTTCCGCTGCAAAAACCCTGAAAAATGATTCCTCGGTGCCACAGCACTTCCACTCAAATATTTTTCGGGTCTTTGAAAACACACAACTTGACGTCAATTTCGATGCCTACCACATCAATAGATTCGAAATTTTGAAGTCGGGTTTAGTAGAGCTGTCTAGCTAGTTTAATTTATTTTCACGCCAACATTTTAAACTTTTTTTTTAAATAAAAGTAAAAAAAAAACTAAATTAATTAAGAAACAAGTAAGAAAGCTACAGTCGTTCGTGAACGACTGTTATATACCATGTACAAAAATATATCGCCGCTCGAATTAGCTCCCGATTATAAATAAAATCGGTAAAACACCACAGCTGATCAGCTGATCGCGACTTTTGCCTATTAGAGAAATGTAAACAAATTCGCTCTTTGCAAAACCACCACCATCTCGTGCACTTGCGTGTGCAAGACAGAGATAGAGATAACCCCTCTCTCTTTTTTGCGCACGGGAGTTAGTTTCTTGCGCTCATCAGTTTTGTTGTTGTTTTTTGGGATGCACCTGTTGCTAGCTGCCAAATAGATAACACACTGATAAGTAAATAACTTTTGTGTTTTTCACCCGATCTTTACCAGATTTTCGGTATTGATACATGTTCTACATATGCAAGCCTATGCACAAAAAGAAAGATCTATGTTAATATTTGTGGCTGCAAAACGTTTTTATTGATTTGCGGGGGAGTGGGAGGGAAATTTTTAAATCTGAAACAAACTTGATCTGCGTGCAAAACATTCCGACCTACATACCGAATTTGGTGGTTCTAGCTCTTATAGTTGCTGAGATCTAGGCGTTCATACAGACGGACAGACGGACAGACGGACAGACAGACATGGCTATATCGATTTGGCTGTTGATGCTGATCAAGAATATATATACTTTATGGGGCCGGAAATGCTTCCTTCTGCCTGTTACATACATTTGCACAAAATTAATATACCTTTGTACCTACGGTACATGGTATAAATAGATTAAATCACATTATTTAAAGAATACAATGGGGAAATGGGGAATGGGAATGGGGAAATCAAAACCACAGTGTTTTCCATGGCACCCCTGACTGACTGATGAGCTGTTGTCTACATACGTAATTGCTTTCTATAACCTACTTATCAATTTGTTTACATTAACAAAAGTGTATGGTAATCAAAAAAGTGGTATAAATATAACATGTGAATAAATGGATTTTCAAATATAAAAAATATCATGTCGGGTTTAAAGTGGTTCATGGAGCGCAATGGAGAATTTTCCGATCATCTCCCATTATATAATGAACGAGCTATCAGTTTTTTGAAAAATATGTTTGAAAACGAAGTGCAAATTAGGACTACAATCATGGTGATGAAAGAAGAAATAGACTTCCTCTTACTTAAGCACTATGGAGGACGAATTCAAAATAAAAGATATTTAAATTGGAGTATAAATTTAAATCAACATTATATTGGATGTTTTGTTCTTATACCACCTCAAGTATTAGATGCTGAGTACATATCCCCTCCACTAGAAGTGAGGGAGGAAGTATGTTATCACTTCACAGCTGGAACAGATGGAATACACATGTTCAATTTGGTTCCAGTTGATATAGATGGTGATTAAAATGCATAGATGTGAGTAAATGAAAATGTATAAAATGAATTCTATCTATTTAATTTCAAATCAGTATAAAATCATCCTTCTTATAGAAGTTACAGAAGGAGAATACAAAAAATGGATTCATTAAAAGAAAATCCTTTTCTAATACCAACCACGAAGGATGAAACTGGAAGGATTGAGGACGATGATAATAAGAATGACATCCTATATGAATATATACCCCCTGCTTGCATATCAAGCATTAAGGATCGAACTTTCAGGATTGATGATAAGGATGATGACGATAAGAACGACACATTATATGAATATATTAAGTGGTCTGAAAATAGATATTTTGATATTAAGGGGGTAAACCCACCTAGAAACGCAAAAAAGGTCATTTTTGTAAAATTTATTCCTGGCAACCTATAAAAGTAATCAAACCAATTTTTTTTTTAAATGATAAGCACACATTTCAACTAATATTTTATAACTTTTTTATTGAAAAATATTAAATACACTGCGAGATATTCTTTGTTCCGCAACGTCCTGAAAATCGAAGGACCTCCGCGGTGCTCACTCCTGCTTCATCGGTAATTATCCAAATCAAAAAAAACAAAAAGATTATTAATCTGTAGATCCTCTTCTAGTCTACTACGTAGGATTTTTTGAAAATATTGATTTTTGGCGAAATGGCAGCCGTTTGAACTCAAAATTGCGATTTTTAAGAAAAAAAAAAAAAAGTTTATTTTCTTAATAAAAAAAAAACTAAAAATCTTAAAAAAAAAATCCTACGTAGTAGACTAGATTATTATGTATAGAATAGCCACAGAAAAATTCAAGCCAATCGGTTTATTAGTTTTCGAGATATCGTGAGCACCGATTTCAAAAACATGGTTTCGAGAAAAACGCGTTTGAAAATTTGTCAATGGGTAAGCGCACGTGTAACGAAGGCATTCATTGTCGGCCATAACTTCGTCGAATTTCGACTTGAAAATTGGACCAGACATTCTTAAGATATCAAACTTTAAGAAAATAAAATAAAAAAAAAATCGACAATTTTGAAATTCCTAGGTGGGTTTACCCCCTTAACACACAGTCACAACCATATCTTGTCCGCTGCCCATACTGTAAAAAAGAGGAGTGTCTCGAGAGATCTTTTAATGAAACTATTAATTATAAATTAGAATGAAAATAAATTTGTAATTTAAAAACATGTAAATAAATACAAAATATAACAAGATATTTTTTCATTATGTGTTTTATTTATTTATTTATTTATTTCACACTACAGATTACAAAAATATGTTAATCAAATAATTTATTTTTACATCATCTTTACATCATCATGATGATGATGTGAGTGATTTTCCTCCATTCTATTAACAATAGATGGTGAAGACCTGCAAAGAAAATAAATTTATGGATTATGTAAACAATTAGTTTGTGTATTACAAAATACTTACAAAATTTTATAAGAAGTCATAATTTGTGTTGCTTCATGCTCAGCATTCAATTTTTGTTGAATGTAGTTATTTCCATCGACATTGTCATTTGGAATATTGTTAGTTATATTTAAATTTTCTATATTTTCAAGTTTTATATGAATATTTAAAAGTTTATTTTTATCCTCAGGACTCAGAATATGCAGATAATTTTGTATAAAATTAATAATATTTTTAGTAAATGACATTTTTGTTTTCTTTTATTGAATATCCATATGTAAAACTTGAACAAAATCATTCATGTTATCAGTTCCAATGTCTCTTTGTGACTGAATAAATTCTTCCTCTCGCATTGTCTCATCATATAAAATTATAGCTTTGATCAAACATATAACTTTTCTCATTTAGGATTGATCTTGGGGTTGATCTCCCCAAGTCATATTCCTCACAACAAATTCGTAATGTTTTCTTTTGATAATCGCTATAGTAATGACATCGAACGTTTATACTTATTTTATTAAACTTTAATGTAAAATGTCGATATACCACAGTAGGTGCTTCAATTATACCACCAATATTATTTTCCTTGTTAATTAAAATTTGACGAAAATTTTCAAGTGCTTGAGTGATTGATGGAAGTCTAGAACGCGGTAATTGTTGATAAGTGCTTATTTTAAATCCATATTCACATTCTATGAAGGTTTCTCCTTTTAAAGATGTTATATATAGCACTACTATTAATAACAAAAATAAATATGCAATTAATTTCATTTTAAATATTATAGATTATATATTTTATTTGTTGTTATCTCCTCTTCACTTGATTAAAAACTACTAAAGTTTTTACAAAATTGTGCTTAAATACTATACAGAGTGTAAGAATATGTATTTTTATTTATAGATTGTGAGAGTTAGAAAGAGTATTTTTTATTTCTTGCTCACTTATACTACATTCAATTGATTTTCATATGTAAAGTTTGTGTAAAGTCGTTGATGTTTTCGTTGATTATAACGTATTCTAAAGTGTGCGGGTCCTTTGCGACTTCAACTTGCTCAATATCTCCGTTTGACAGTATTCGTTCAATAATTGTAGTTTCAATATATTGCATACATATTATAGATACTGTCTTTTTTTCATAATTGCTTATATACCTACAGCGTATTGATATATTTGTAGTTTTATATCCTAAGATATAAAAATAAAGTGTTTAAAAAATGGTGTTGATGTATTAAATATTCCACCAATATCAACTTCTTTTTAACTAACGCTTCTTGAAACAATTCAATCGCTTCTTTGATCGTAAAGCCATCATCATCATCGTTAAGGATATTTTTAGTGGTTGATATAGGTGGCGGTGGTTGTGGTGTTGATGTTACTGTTGTCACATTCATCAATTCTAACTTTATTGTTGTTGTTTTGACATTAATTCAATTAAAAGATTTATTTTTAAAATGTCATTGTTTGGTAAGGTAATATTGAACTCCATAGTTTTAGAATTTGCTCGAACATTATGTAATACCACATCAGCAGGAGCACCAGTAGTTGAACTAGCAGCAACATTTATTGGATTACAGTTTGTAGAATTAAAGTTGAATAACAAAAAAAATGTAAAAACAACAAATTGCAACATTTTGCTTCTAAGCGTTTGCTGTAGTTTCTCCATTGAAATCTAATGAAACGACTAATCTTTATATTTTACGAACCTCATTCGTTAAAGGTGTATATTCTATTAGTTTGTCATGAATTATTAAACAATATGCAGATGTAAGAAGAGGTATACTATTTAATGTTTTTATGTCAATTCTTATATCAATTGGTCCACTTTTCACTGTTTCATTTTGATGTGTCACATTGAAAACAATAATATAGGGGCTTTTTCTTTGTATTTATACAATGTTAATAATGGACACGGTTCACGCCCATAATAACTCTTTTGAAAATTCACATACATGTCATATAGGAGAGCATATCTGTTTAAACTAAAATTTTGATTCATTCCATCATATGTATAAACTTCAGAGTTAAGGTACACTTTCACATCACTTAAATCACAATGAACATACTTCTTTTCATTGTTCTTAAATGCAATGATAATATATCTTGGACGTTCAGTTTCAACTGCTAATTTTACATTCCAAATGAATGAAGTACTCTGCAAAACTACTGGATTATAATAGATCTCCCAACTTCTGAAGGGCATCAATAATGGTGTCTGTTTGTTTAACAATTTAAACATGTATAATTTGTAAGCATCTGACAATTGCACATGTGGTACTTTCCAAACAATACTAGAAATTACAAATTTTAATTTTGACATAGGTGTAACAGCATCTGTACTTTTAAAAAGACTATCAAACAAGCTCATGTTTTCCGTTTAGTATGATTTTGTTGTAATCTTCAGCAAATCCAACTAACATATTTAATGGTAAACAATAATTAAAATTTCCTTTTTCAATTTGTAAAGCATCATCCATTGTCCATCCTATATTCTGATACATCATTTGTTGATTATTATTGATAGATAAATAGTTTTTAAGGTCTGTTGTCACCCCCAAATGTCGTGTTCGATCAATTTCAATACCATTCAATTCATATCTTATTTCATTAAATAAATATGCCATTTAATTATTTAATAACGACACATTGTTGCTAACTAAATTATCAATAGTTCTTATGTGTCGTTGTATGTGTAGAAAACTTTCGCTTGGTAGGACATACAAATCTTGGTTTTGGATTGTAATGCGTATTTCATCATTATTATCGAACGATTTCAAGTAAGATGTATAACTGTGGTAGTCTTTTTTAATTATAGAAATATACTTTTCCGAAGGGTCACACGCCGCAAACTTCCTCCTCGTTCTCCGGCTTCGCCGGTTCCAGATCGTTGCCTGTCTCTTTTAAGTCTCCTAGTGATGCCGTCCTGCGCTGCTTACTCTGGACATGCTGCAGACGAACGATCGTGGGCGCCAGGAACTTGATAACCTTGTATGGCCCTTCATATTTTGGGGCCAGCTTTGCCGCAAAATTATCCGCCGCTTTGGATAAGTAGTGCTGCTTGACGAATACTAAAGATCCTAACCGTGGTCTCCATGCTCGTCTTCGAAGATCGTAGTGCTTCCGCTGTTCGAGTGAAGCTCGCTGCGTGTTCTCCTGGACGATCTTGAATACGTCGCGAAGCATTTCCGCTTTCGCGACGGGTGTTCGGGGAACTTCACTTGGTCCCGGAGTAACTTCGTCATACAAGGCCCCTGGGAGTCGTGGCTCTCTGCCTTGAATGATGAAGGCCGGACTAAACCCGGTCGAATCCGAAACGCTGCTGTTTATCGCCAAGTTCAGCTCCGGTAACAATTCGTCCCAAGTCGTCTGCTTATCCTCGATGTACTGGGCGACCATAGTCTTAATGGTGCGATTGGCCCTCTCCGTCGGGTTCTCCTGCGGTGTATAGGGTACCGTATACTGGATCTCCATTCCCGCTTGTTTACAGAAAGCTTTAAAAGAACGACTAGTGAATTGAGTTCCGTTATCACAAACGAACCTGCGTGGAATCCCGAAATGATTCAGAATCCCTTCCCTAAAGGACTTTTCGAGATATGCCGAAGTAGCTTTTCCTAAGGGGACCAATTCAACCCATTTAGAGAAAGCGTCAAAAAATACAAGAAGCATACTGTTTCCGCTCTTGGAACGCGGAAGTGGCCCGATGAAATCAGCGCAGACAGTGTCGAAAGGCTCACTGATCTGCCTGGTAAACATTTTGCCCGCTGGTTTACTCTGACTGACCTTAAACCGCTGGCAAGTGTCACACTTGCATACATACCTGGCTACATCACGGAAGAGTCCCGGCCAGTAATGCCTTTGGGTGATCCGGGTGGTAGTCTTCCTGATTCCGAGATGTCATGCCGTGGGCTGGTCGTGGCATTCCGACAGCACTCGCTGGCGGTGTTCCTTGGCTACGCACAGTTTCCATGGCACCGAGTCTTCATCATCGGGTCGTGCTCCAATATGGCGATATAGCTGCTGGTTCTCGTATACATAGTCCGGAAATTCTCCAGGCTTGTCCTGGACGAGTTTCAGCATCCGCTGGTACCATGTCCATGTCGGTTTGTCCTCCTGAATCATCTGTATCACCTCCAAGGGCTGTCGCGACAGCGCATCCGCCACAACGTTCTGACTCCCGCGCCGATATGTGACGTCAAATTGGTACTGCTGCAATTCTAACGCCCAGCGCGCGATTCGTCCCGTGGGATGATCGATTGAGTTGAGCCACTTCAAAGCGAGATGGTCCGTTATCACCTCAAACCGATATCCTTCCAAGTAACACCTGTGTTTCCTGATGGCCCATTTAATGGCCAGACACTCCTTCTCTGTGGTCGAGTAATTCTCCTCCGCGGCTATGAGACGTCGACTCGCAAACGCGATGACTCTCTCTTCCCCCTGGATTGTCTGGGTTAAAACGGCTCCTAGACCTATGTCGCTAGCATCTGTCTGGAGGACAAACTTCTCGTTAAAATCTGGACACGCGAGGACGGGTGCCTCCGTGAGCTTCCTCTTCAGTTCCTCGAATGCATCCTGCTGTTCCTGTTGCCATTGCCATATCTTTCCCTTCTTCAATAATAGAGACATCGGTTGTACTACGCTGGCGAAGTTCGGCACGAATCTTCTGTACCACGACGCGATACCAAGACATCTCCTCAGCTCCTTGTATGTGGTGGGCGGACTCAGCTGCCGCACTGCCGAAATCTTTTCGGGATCTGTGTGAATTCCTTCCTGTGCTTCCGTCTCCTGGATTACTGCCAGTGCTCCTCCAGCGTCGGGTAAGTTCTCCGGTCTGGCTGGGGAGTGATTAACGTGCGAGTCACCTCGACTCGCGTTGTTGGCCTGTGCTGCCTCTCGAGCGGGTTCTTTCCTTGTTTCCTGAGTTCGTCGAAACGGGTTATTCCGCACTGCCTTCTCATCTCGGGGTCCTAGTGATCTGTCGGTCGAGCCTGCTTCTCTATTCTGCTCTGCTTCGATGACTGGAAGTTCTGGTGCTGCGGGTTCGATGCTAGAAATCGGCTTCGGAGGGGACTCATTTACAGAAAGCGGAGAAAGGACTGTATTATTCCTAGCATTGGCTAGGAGGGGGGGACTAAGTTGGATAGCAGTGCGGCCACATTGGAGGGTGGCGGATATGCCGCAGAGAAAGTCCATGCCTAACAGCACGTCTTCCATAATTTGAATTTGAATTTGAATTTTAATATAAATATAATTCCTAACGCTACAAGTCTGGGACTTATAAATTATTGCGCTAGTCACAACGAGTTTACAAATTTTATTTGTTGTTTAACTAAGACTACTTAAAACTAAACCCTAAGCCCTAACTCGCTTTAATTAGGAATTTAAATTTTTGAAATATGTGTTTATTCTAAGTTTGAACTGCGGCACACTGCTAATACACTTCAGGTTGACCGGTAAGTGGTTCCAAGATCGAATAGAGTTTATAAAGAATTGTCTCTCTGCTGTTAGAGATCTGGGCCTAATGCAAATAATGTTGTTTGTTCTTCTTGATGTCATGAACTTTAGTTTGTCAAAAAGATATGATGGTTCCTTACTATATATTATTTTATGCAGATAGATTAAGATACGAATTTTTATCCATTTTGTCAGCTCAATGTCAAATATTTGATTGGCGAATCCAGATACATGCTCTTCTCTGTGTAGGTTGAAAATATATCAAGTAATATTATTAAAAACAACTTAGATTTTGTTTTGGCTATTGGTATCGCAGAAAGCAAAGACTTCCAGGCCATAGAAAAGAGCAGCAATGATGCATATTTTTGCTATTAATAGACGTATGTTGGTTGGCAGAAAACGTTTGGTTATCGAGAGTGACCTTAATATTCCATACGTTTTACCAACTACCCTCGTGATGTGATCACTCAACGTCAGAGTTCTATTGAAAGTAAATCCTAGATTTAACGCATCTCTCTACGTAGTCCAAAGGAGTGTCGTCAATCTCGATAGGGCGGAGATTATTCAGGATACATTTTTTTCTACTGATCACAAGACATTTTGATTTCACTGGGTTTATACCAAGGCCGTTGTTTTTAGCCCATACACTTATACGTTCAAGTTCACTGTTACACACGCTTATACATTCATCTATTCTACTTAACGGACGGTTCACATATAGTTGGACATCATCCGCAGATAAGTGAATGTTACACTCACATAGAACACTGGGAAGGTCGTTAACATACAACGAGAACAATAGTGGTCCAAGGACTGAGCTTTGAGGGACACCACGACTGACATTTTTAAATGAAGAGGAAGCGTTTTGTATTACAACAGATTGGCGACGATTACTAAGATAGGAGGACAGAAGTTTGACAGAAGAGCTCGAGAACTGAAACATATTACGCAGTTTTGTACAAAGTATACTATGATTAACAGTGTCAAAAGCTTTACTATAGTCAAGTAATACTAAAAAAGTCACGTCTCTATCGTCTAAGTGTTCCCTAATGTCGTCAGAAATTTGTAATACTGCTGAAGTACAACTTCTATTTTTCCTAAAGCCAGATTGGCTGTTGTTTAGCATTTCATTGTCAGATATAAAGCGGGTTATTTGCACTGCCATTAAATTTTCGAACACCTTTGATAAATAAGGCAGAATCGAAATGGGTCTGTATTCCTTATTTGCTTTGGGAATTGGTCTAATTTTTGCAACTTTCCAGCAGTCCGGAAATGCAGAAGTTGTAAAAGCACTATTAAAAATGTAGGTGATATGTGGGAGTATGTATGGTAGTATAAGTTTTACAAATTTTGGATTAATGTCGTCAAGTCCAGTAGCGTCACTCTTAATTTTATCTATACATTGAAGGACCTCACACTGACCAACACACGCAAAACTAAATCTATTATCACAGAACTCTTCAGGTACGGATTGTAGGTTTAGATTTTGGTATGGGTGATCAATGATCTCAGGTACTGCGCATGTCAGAAATTTATTGTTTAACGCGTTGACGTCTATGTCCGGGTCGTGACTAGCTTCGACTTTACGTACTCCCAAGCTTTTAATGGCTTTCCATCTTTGGCTAGTGGAAACCGCGCGGTCAAATTTACGAGAGTAAAAATTGATTTTTGCGGACTCGATTAAGTTAGTTACTGATTGCCTTAAAAGCTTAAACCGAGAATATTCTTTTTGGGGTTTTGTACCTTTTCCACTTGCTGTATGCTTTATCGCGCTGTGTAATAGCCCTGCGTATATTATTAGAGAACCAAGGTTTTTGAGTCGGGCGAATCGTCTTCCTTCGTTCCGGCACAAAATAGTTATAAAGGGATTGTATATTTCGTTGCAGTTGGTCAACTTGGTCTTCAACTCTTGGTAGGGAGTAAATTCTATCCCAATTGTAGTTCCTTAGTGCTGCACTTAAGTGATTAAGGTTTATGTTTTTAAAGTCCCTAAAAGCTATTGAGTAGTCATGATATTGAAAATAAGGTCGTGTTTCGAAAAGGACGGCACAATTAATTGGTCATATAAAGCTACTTTGTCTTTGTTAGTCACAAAAATACATCTAACAGTGTGTTGCGTGATATGGTAAAGTGTGTAGGAGTGTTGCAATTAACCAAATGCATGCCTAGCGAACTCATATTGTCAGTCAGATGTGATTCTCTTAATATGTCGCTATTTAGATCTCCTGTTAGGATAATGTCTGCATACGTCCAGCAAATTTGAGAAATATAATTCACAACGTCTCCATAATTAGTGCGACAGTTGGGACGGTAAATGCACCCAATCAGTAGTTTTTTGTTTATGCCTCTGCTTAATTTCGATGAAAATATATTCTGTAGCACTGTTAATGGGATGTTTACACACAAGGTTGGACTGTAACTTTTTACTAACATAAATTGCTACCCCACCACCATGACTTTCACGATTGGAACGAAATAAATTATATCCTTCACATTCAACAATAACATCAACTAAATTAGGGACAAACCAAGATTCAGAGATACATACAACATCCACACATGAGTTAACGAACAACTATCTGAATTCTTCCATTTTACGTACTAAGCTTTGAGCATTAATGTGGCAAATTTTAAGCCCAACTCTCTGTTTTGCAAGAACATGCAGTAGGGTGTGTGTATTCGATCCGTTTATATTCATAATATTTGGATTAACCATGTCGAATATTGACATATATGTATTAGCTGTGCGAGCAGTTTAAATTTTCCAATCAGATTTACTAACACAAATTGAACACATATCATACGAATAATAAAACAATATAAGCAATATAACGACGGGCCCTAAAACTAAACAATATATAATGAATAAAAATTTTTAAGTCTAATAAATTGGTGTGGCACATTTTACTGTTACCCTCGAAACGAGCTATTTGTTGTCCCTCCAGTTTCAGAGCCATCTGAGACGGCTCTCTCGTTTCCAATCTCCAGTTCGAGTAAAACATCTGCGCTCATCACGCAGATTGCCTCCTCCTTTCCTTGCTGTTTTACAAAGATTTCTCCGCGACGTGTAAAAACAGCTGATAAGCGCTTCATACGTTTGAGATGCATTGCTTTCTTGAACATCCCATATTTACTTTTAGTCAGCTGTTCGTTGATGTAAATAAATGCAGGAGAGTCCAGACCAACAAGCTTTAAGCTCAGTTGCGTTTTGTTCTTCCGCTGGTAAACTCCGATCGCACGCAGCAGCGCTGCTTTATCGTGCACGTGCTCCAATTTTATTTTGATAATTGGGTCAAACAATTGACTCAGTTGACCGCCTCGGGTGAACGCGAAAAATGGCTCGTACTTTCAGCGGGGGCATCAACTGTAGGGAATAACAAAGGGCGTGGAATAAAGTCCGCAAGTTTTCCCCCTCAGTCATAGGAACCCCATGCCAGCGCACATCGCAGGCCACGGCGTGCTCCGCCTGCGCATTACAGCTTGCTGCCAGCTTGTCCTCCAGCGATGGTCACTGGAGTTGACGTTCAAGGCCAGCAGTGCCTCCAGCTTCTCCATCCGCTGCCTTAAAGGGCCTATCTCCTCCTCCAGATGATTTAGACGCTGGGAAAATTTCGCCTCCATTTCTTGGAGTATCTTTTGCTCCACTTCTTGCATGCTTCTGCTAATGTGCTCCGCCTGCTCGTCAAACCTTTTGTTGATAAGTTCAACTTGGGCTGGTGAAAGGGCATCAGAAGTGCGACCTCCCCTCAGATCCATCGCTGGCTCACTCATGTTGCTGTTGTTGTTGCTGTTGTTGTTGCTGTTGTTGTTGCCGGCTTGAAGACGATTTACAGCTCTTTTTGGCGATGCAATTCAGCAGGTTCGATGTTCGATGTTCGATCGGCACAGTGTTAGTGTATTTGTGTTTATGTTTATTTTCTTAAATTAGCAAATATGCACTCGATCGTATTTATCAGAACAATTTGGTGAGAAGTAGTTATGCCAAAAACAATCAGATTTGATTTTGCTGGATTTTGGTTAATTTTTCAGCAAACGTTTTCTTAGATAATCGCGTTGACTGAGAGCACGATCAAGACACGTCCGTTCGGTTCAATGGTTGGCTTCAAAATCGACTGCAAAACTTAAAGTGGAAGTCTGACCCAACGTTGGTCCAGCTGGACTTTCGCCACCAGCGACTTGGTGACTTCCTTTCGTGAGCCCTCGGCCAGGCTAACTTGGGTGCGTACCGTCCGTACGTTATCGGGTGTACCTACGCGTTGAACGACTCTCTCGCTCACAAAACTCCTGCTGGCTCCGGTATCTAGCGTTGCATTAAATATTTGCCCCTCAATCCGCACTCCCGCGATGATCCGGCTGTCTTGAAGTCGTCCTTTTAATTCCGGGGATTCCTCCTGGCAGTCTCTGGTCGTTCCCCGTGTTGGCGAAGACTCCTCTCGTTTCCCGGATTATTTCGTTGGCAGCATTCTCGGGTCCAGACTCCTCTTCGACCACACTCCCAGCAGAAAATAACCCGACGACTACGGCATCTGTTCGCATAGTGTCCTACTTCTGCGCAAATCCCGCAAGCTTCCCTGAAATTCGGCAATACTGACAAGTTTCCCACCCGAGGAACTTGTCCTGAAATACCAGCAGCGGGTATAGATCCTCATGCAAGTGGTTGCGCGACATTTGGGCGGTTCCTTGGTGACATTCCAGGATACGACCCGTGGTCAGTTCTCCTCGGTGACTGCAGCTCGGCCAGCCTCCTGGCATGGTTTCCTGTATCCCGATCCCGAGTGACCTCATAGTTGACCGCTAAGACAGTCAACTGCTCCAGCGTCGTAAACAAGTGTCGCCTATTAAGAAGTTGGTAATCCTGCTGAAGGTTCTCATAAATCCTGTCCAACTCCTGTTCCGGGCTGTATCCCGCCCTGTGCATCATCAGCCGTATGCTCACCAAATACTGCTTAAACGTTTCTCCTGGTTGCTGATACCTGGTGCGGATGTCATCCGAGGATGACGCTGAAATACCTCGGCGGCAAGAAGAAATCAAGAAAGCCTTCTTGAAATTAGCCCACGATTCCCCGAACAGTTCGCTGGTCCTGAACCAGTTTTCCGCAGTACCCGTTAACAGACCTGGAATCGCCTGTGGGATCTTTTCCACGTTGATCTCGTGAGCCGACGCTCGCTCCTCGAGATGCTGGATGAACGCAATCGGATCCGAGTCCCGTCGAACGTTATTCCCCATTTCCGCAACTTCTCCGCTAGGATGGCCGCTGACATATCGCTCTTCCTGGGAGAGATATCCCTCCTGACCGGATTGGTATCGTGTCTCCACTAACATCCGTGGAAATTCCCAGTGCGGGAACCTGGAGCTGCGTGGGCCCCGGATTTGGGCTCGGCGATCGCTCCCTCCTCTCGCAATTTTTTTTTTTTTTTTTTATGCTTTGCTTTTATTATTTATTGAATCTTCTCATTTTCGAGACTAACAATAGGTGTATCAAATTATATACTATAACCTACCTAGGAGTCATATAGACTGGAACAGTGGCCCTGACAAGGACGCTTTTTGCTTGTCTATTTCATCTATTACTGCGAGGATGCGGAGGTCCCTGTGGATGTTTTGGTTACGAATATACCATGGTGCCCCAGTGATAGTTCGCAGGATCTTTGATTGGGCGCGCTGAATAATGTCTATGTTTGTTCTGCTCGCGTTCCCCCAAAGCTGGGAGCCATACGTCCAGATTGGCTTAAGAGTGGAGTTGTACAGCAGGACCTTGTAGTCCAGACACAATGGCGATCGGGTTTATAATCCAGTGGAGGCTGCTAGCTTTCAGTTTTAGGTGAAGTTTCTTGGATTCGATATATCTACGCCATGTTAGACGTCTGTCGAGGTGGATGCCGAGATACGTTACTTCATTTACATGGGGGATCTGCGTGCTATTCAGGCAGAGCGGAGGGCTAGTTTGTCTGTTAAGAGTAAACGTTATGTGTTTACACTTTTGTTCGTTTATTTTGATACGCCAGTCAGATAGCCACTTCTCGACTATGACGAGGTGGTTGACGAGTTGGGTTGTTGCACGGACTGGGCATCTGGAGCGGCTAAGGATCGCAGTGTCGTCGGCGAAGGTGGATGTTGTTAGTCGGTAACTCGTGGGAATATCTGCTGTGTAAAGGACGAATAAAGTTGGCCCAAGTGCGCTACCTTGTGGGACCCCAGCTTCGATAGTGTAGCTGTCGGAAATTGTTGTGTTACATCTTACTGCAAAGGCTCTATTGTAGAGGTAGGATTCAAGGAGTTTATGAGTGTACCCGGGCAAGTGTGTTATAATTTTATGCATGAGACCTTTGAGCCAGACGCGGTCGAATGCTGGAGATACGTCGAGGAATATCGGGTTGCAATATTCCCTATGTTCGAAGGCTGTGCGAATTTCTGATGTTATTCTGTTTACTTGCTCTATAGTTCCGAGTTTTACTTTGAAGCCAAATTGATGGACTGGGATAATGTTGTCGGCTCCCATATATGGTATTATGCGCATTAGAAGGCATTTTTCGAATAATTTGGACAGGCATGATAATAATCTTATTGGTCTGTAAGATGACGGAATCGTGTGATCTTTTCCGGGCTTCGGTATCATTATAATAATTGATTTGTTCCATTTACTTGGGTAGTAGCCGAGTCTTATGATTCCATTGAAGAGTTTACAGATGACCTCAATAGCACAGTACGGAAGTTTTAGCTCCCTGATGACTTTTGTGATCTCGATCGGCCGAAATGTAGTTGGCGTGAATAATTTTGAATTTGACTGTTTATTTTTCCTTGGTCTGTTCAATCACGATGTTGCTGCATCTTTCTCCATGACGTTTGGCTCTTTCCTCACTTGTTGATTAAAAGAGGCATTTATTGCAGAACAAACGTCTGTTTCCATTTATTCCCAATTGATTTTTTTTTTTTTAATTTTGAATCCACACATAATGTCCGTCTAGATAGGTGGATGGGGGGTTGATGTACAGCAAATCTATGTGTTTTGTCTTCTCCGTTCCATTTGAGAAAAGAGGTCCGAAAACGTTGTCCTGCAGCTCATCAAATCCAAATACAATTATATTTGAATGTTGGTTTTTCTCGAGGAAAAGTATTTAATTGATTCAGCTGCATTGGAAATGATAATCACGTGAAGTCCAATGTGATTCCGCTACTGATGCGGATAATCGGAGATTCAAAATCTACTCCATAGGCACTGCAGCGTTTGTGGTGTGGGTAGATCGAAATACACCGATCCATTTAGAGGAGCACATTGGAGCATGTTCCGTTCAACTCTAGTTATTTGTGTTAGTGTCCACCCACTTCCGTCTTCTCGTCTTCCCGTCTTCTTCATTCATTTTTGTTATTATATCGGTTGTGTGGGCATCATATAAATCTATTAAATTTGTCGAGATCGTAGACAGACACATCTTGCTCTGGAACGATTTTATTTCGATTTGAATTTCATCATCCATCATCAATATGTATTCCGCAAATAACTCGAAATTTATCTTTGATGGAGTATGAGTATACGTTCAGTATAAGGGTGCAGCGCTTGGCCTGCTTCATTTAGGAAGTCACGCGGAATCCTAAGAGCTGCTCCCTTGTTCATATACATATATTCAAGAATGCGTCCCTTGTAGCCGTCGGTAATTTTTTTAAGTTGTCCATTCAGAGGTTGGGCAGCAGAATTTTTATATTGTTAGCTACGAACATGGTGGTGCCATTGGGTATTGGCAGGCAGGTACCGCTCGTAGGAGTTGCTGTAAAGCTGATTCATGTTGATGCTGTAGTTGTTGTTAATGATGTTGCTGGCGTAAATTTTTGTGATGATTTTGTTTTTAGATGATTTAAATTTTTTTTTAATTTGAGTTTTTGGTTTGAGAGCTTGGGTTTTAATAAGTCGAGAACTTTTTTAATTGTTTAAATATTTTGTTTTTAAAAACTCTATTTTGCACTTTTGGATTTTGCGGATTTTAAATTTCACAGAAACTGACGAATACTCTGAATTGTTCGAATAACAAACTAGAAGTGATTCTTAAGTTTTGTTAGTCTATACGGAAGGCCACAAAAAATCTGAAAAAACCCAAAAGTTTTTGGGAAGCACTTCACATTCTTTGCCACCCTTTTTATCTCTTCTGAACTCTGTTCTGAGTTCTTTGAGAAACCGTTACAAGTGTATCCATTTACCCAACTCCCACACACTCCCAGTTGGGTTGACTAATACAACATGTTGTTTCAAGCATTCGATCAGATCACAGACCGTTCATTTTAAGGGTCGTTTTTGTCCGTCCCTCATAGGAATTTAACTCCCTTCTTTAATTACACCCCGTCCCTTTTAGTCAGGATTGTTCGTTAACGTACACGTGCGAGCCAGGTTCGCTGCGGCGCGCCCTTTTCCATTACACCCCGTCGTAGGTGAACAAGTACGTGCCGCTGATAAACATACACGAGCGGGACAGGATCACTCGAGATCGTGTGAACCCTTGAACACATATTTCTCAAGTGTCTTTTTACATGTTGTGATCCATATTTATTTCATCTTTATTACCCCTCGGTTGACTTCTAAACCTCATTAATTGCATTTTTATTACTTAATTTTGATAGCTAACCCATTAATTGCATTTTTATTACCCTGCCGACATCAAAGGTCCCGATAATCGGGAAAATATCCTACTACTCTTCATTCTCTAGTATGTCTGCCTGCATTCAGTTCCGTTCAAAACATGAATCCTTTCCGTGATTGTCACGGCCTTATAAGAGCATGCAGGGGGTGAAGGCCTCTGAAGTCCTCCAATATATGTAGTAGGTGGATGAAACTATTCAGAACCAGTTTTTTTATGAAGGATTTTGCCTTGAGATCTGACTTCTGAATGAGTTATAGGTAAAATAACGTTTCCAATTAAGATCGGAATTTTCAACTCATTGTGTGAAAAGAAAAAGCGACTTAAGCTATCCAAACATATTGTCTCAACACTGTTACTTATGGGACAGCCTCGGCTCCGTATTTGGACTATCCAAAATTAACGATGCGTCATCGAAAAAATCGAAAAAAATGTTCCTTTTAATCACTGTTCGGGTGGGGATGGCTTTAACCTGAAATGCACTCGATAAGAAAAACACGGTAGAACTTTCGGGGTATTACGCGACGTGCGTCTTTATTTGTGTAATGGTAAATTAGTACTGACAAAGAAGTAGGCTTAAAACTAGCTTGGGAAGAGCGGATTAGAAACTCTCTGCACGAAAGTGCAGTGGAAGAGGGAGAGAGAGAGCGAGTGTAGGGGATCACACTGCCTCCGGAAAATCAACGCCCTTCCGGCGTGAACATTCTCCCCCCCCTTGCGAGGATACGCAGCAAAATATAAGAAGAAAACCTTCGGGGCCCCCTTAGCGAGGATACGCTGTCGGAATATTATAGGAGGCCTTTGCTCGGGAAAGCGTTGGATACGCTGAGCGCTCGTGGACGTGGAGAAGTGTGTGGTGATCCTGGCCACACGACTGGCACCGGTCGTCACTGCGGCAAGATCCAGTGGAATGGGGATGGGCGAGTCAATTGACGCAGTATTTCTTCTCGATGACTGCTTGGAGCCGTTTCTCCGCGCTAAGCCGAAGAAAACGGTGGCACTTCCGAAGAGGATGGTTCCCTTGGCAGACTCGGCATGGGTAGGATAAAATACCTCGGGAACGTCTGCATTTCACATCGTCGTATGGAACCCAGTAATTGGAGGAATCGGGAGCGGTAGTCACTCGTGTGGAGAACAAGGAAATCCTTTGGATCGGAGCAGAAGCAGTATCAGGAGCAGTCGGTTCACTGGAGGAGCAGTTGCTTGGATGCAACAAAGTGTGATGCCGACCGTGACACTCTGTTGTCATCTGAAGGAAGCGTGGACATAAACGCAATGGATGGTTCTCTTTGGAACATACATCGCATCTTTTGGATATCGGAACGATCCTCGTACTGAAGGATTTCAATATTCGTGGCGACCCGTCGGAGGGTGTCGGTTCGGACGGATGGAGGCGCAACGTAGTAGGATGTATAAACTCTATGGCCTCCAGAGTTCTATGGCGCTCAGTCAAGAAAGAGTCAAGTGCTAGCCACGTAGGAATGTCGGTCTTGTTCGGGATAGATTGCTCCCATAATGAGAGCGTCAGTTTTGGAAGCTACGTGGAACACACATACACCAGGAGACAATCCCAATTATCCGTAGGAAGGCCGGACAAATTTAGGGATGTGAGGCAGTTTTGGATCGTATTTTGCAGCTCCTTCAAGGCTGCCGAAGATTCTTGTGCAACTAACTGCATGTTTAACAACTTTTTCAGTTGGCTGTTAACCAGCGCTCGTTTGTTTTCGAAACGCTCAGATAGGTTTTTCCAGGCTGAGCGGAAACCATCGTTGGTGAGTGGCGACTTGGAAACTATGGAATGAGCTTCACCACTAGTCTTGGCATTTAGATAGAACAACTTTTCAACAGGGGTCAGCGCAGGATTGTCTATATAGACCGCTGTGAAAAGGTCTCGGAAAGTCGGCCAGCGAATATAATCGCCCGAGAAAATTTCGGTATCGCACGGAGGAAGCCGACAGCCAGACGGAAAGGAATTTTGGGGCGCAGGGGATTGGACTGGAGCTGCGTTAGAAGAGATCGTATCGATCTGTTCCATGAGCTGGGCGGCACATCTTCCGTAAATAAAATAGGCATACTCGTATTTTGCCTTAAGAGTGAGTAAGGTGTCCGCCTCGGCCTCTAAGCCAACTGAAATTAGGTCTGAACAAGCTTCATGTTCTTCTTTGACCTTATTCCATAGCTCTCTGACTTGGTCGAGATGGATTTGGCAAGTGTATTTGGATGGACTGGGTGCTGCCGGATTGTAGACTGTGGAATCGAAATGACTTAGACGGTCACAGATCGAAATGAATTTATTTAAAATGGAAGAACTCATTCTGGATATTTAAAAAACAAACTGGATTGTCTGTTTATGGATATATATTTGTTTAATTAGTTATACGTGTCGACGCAGGAATTGGAATTTAGGAACCAATCGGAATATAGAAGGAATGAATTTATGAATTTTATTGTGTAGTCGCGGAGATGTACGGAGATGTACGGTCACACTAATGCGGATATGGAAGCGCACTTGAATTTCTAACTGATTTAGTTAGTTGGGGTTTTTTTCAAAAAATAATTTTAAAATTATTTTGTGTGCCTGGATTTATTCAGTTGACCGCTGCTGTATTTTCCACTGTACTGTTCTTGAAGATAAGGCGTGCGTGTGAATATGTTTGTGCAATGCACAATGTGCATTCGCCGTTTGCCAATGCAGAATAGCGGAGACAACGAGAGGCGGAAAAAATTGCCAAAAAACCGGAGCTTCGACTTGCAGTCGAATATGTATGTAATTACAATGTATGTAGGTATGTTCGCCTCAGCTCAGGATAGAGCAAAGAAAAGACAATAAATATATGTTTCTTTCGATTTAACCCTGTACAGGATAGACCAGGGGAGTAAATAAATGAATGTACAAATTAACTCGGCGTTTCTGTGCCGTGATTTTGGGGATATGAATATATTTATTCTTTAGAGCAGTGGACTGTATTTGGAGTTTAAAGTTTAGAAATTAATATAAGTATATTTATTTTCAGTTGTGGATTAAATTATTTAAATTGTGTGTTAAAAACCCGAAATATTTGTAAGTAGGTATATATTAATTTAATTTTGTTTAAATTGCTTTTGGCGCTCGTAGATCAGTGGAGTGGACTGTATTGTATATCGGAGAGTGTAAATATGTAAATGCAAGCGGAACACAGTGAACGGTTAGAATTTCGGAACTAGAAGTTTCACTGTGGCTTATAGCATACGTACATATATTTAAATTTACACTTGTGGATTTTGGAATGTTTATTTACTATTATTATCCAGGATACGAAAATTTATTGCGTAAATTGTTGGTGCCGATTGTAGATAAGTGAAGTGAACTGTATGTATTGGACATATGTATGTACGTAGGTGTAGGAAGTGGAAATAAATGCAAGCGGATCACAGCGAACGAAGAGAAATTCGAATTTGGAAGTGTCACTGTGGCTTATGGCATATATTTAAACACACACTTTTTGAATGTTGAATTCGCGGAAAATTAATATAAATTAATTGCGATTCGGATGTGGACGCTGCCGTAGTGTCGGATCAATCGGAGGACGGATGGCTCGGATTTAGACAAAAATCATAAAAATGACCGGCAGCAAAGTAAAAATGTTTACTTATCTTGTGGGGTGTTAAAGCCACCGGAACTGCTGGAGATATAATTATCCGGCTCTGTTGGACCAAATGTTCGGAGGGGGATGGCTTTAACCTGAAATGCACTCGATAAGAAAAACACGGTAGAACTTTCGGGGTATTACGCGACGTGCGTCTTTATTTGTGTAATGGTAAATTAGTACTGACAAAGAAGTAGGCTTAAAACTAGCTTGGGAAGAGCGGATTAGAAACTCTCTGCACGAAAAAAAACGAAATAAAAGCAATGCATCGCTAACATTTTGCGTCAAATTGGGCGAAACAGCTTCGGAAACGTTCGTTAAAATTGTAAAAGTTCATGGGTATAGTGTGTGGTAGCCAGTCGCAAACGAAAATATTTAAAATAAATAATTTAATTAAATACATTGCGGAAATTCAAATTAGGTTTGAATCCGCATATGAATGCGTGTGAAGACGAAAAAGGAGAAGAGAGCCTGGAAGTATGCCGTTAAGTGAAGTTTGGCAACGCCGCAGCGCACCACCAACTTCTCGCGACAGAGTTCTCGCTCATTTCTTTTGTGATCTCAAATCGTTCGCATGCAAATTGCTGCTGATCGTCACAATAAGAACATAAAATTTTCACACCGCGTGGCTGATATTTTTCAAGTGTTATTGCGGCCAACAAAACAAGCCAACAGGCACAGGAGGAGTTTTCGAGGGATTCTAACCCCAACAAGAGGTGAATATTTTAGTGTAAGTGCAAGGGAAAAGTGTTTTGGAACAGAAAATTTATTTTTATAGGGGAGAGTGAGGAAGATCCGTCGAAGCCGGTATAGCAGCGCCAGAGCTGTAAACTCAGATCAGCTCGGCAGCGTTGGCCACCGGCAGAGCAAATTCGTCGAAATTTCTGGACAAGATTGGGAGTTATCTCGGTGCGCTGCAGAAAACGCCACGTGAGACCCTAACCTGCCGAGCAGCTCTGCCGACGTCGAGCAGAGCGCCGCTCAAGACGCCAAGCAGAGGAGAAGAAGAAGAGAAGCTAGTGTCAGCGCAACTAAAGCCGCATATTCTGCCGCTGCCGCGTGCCACTCGCTACATTTAGGCATTTTTCGCCCGCTACCGCGTGTCGTTTTTGATCGCGAGTGCAACATTTTGGCCGCGACAGCCGCGTGCCACATGGAGGTTCCGACTTAACCTCATACCGATCCGCTAGCCCTACGCAGCCAACCCATCCCATACGCGGCGCCTGCAAAAACCGCTTGGGTTCGGCAACATTTGGAGCAGCGATCGGCAAGGCGATGTGAGTTACCGACACAGGTAGACCCTATCCCTGATGGATGCCACGTCCAGCGAGCGGCATCAAGGAAGCAAAAATAGGAAAAGGGGACATTTGAAGTGCTAATTGCGGAAGGCTTTTAACGCACGTGCCACGTGCGGCACCTTGCCTGGCGTAAGCGTTGGACACGAGAGGACAGACCTGCCGTCTGGCATGCGAGGACGCATATCCCTTCGTATGTGAGGAGCTGATTAGGAGGATGCCATAAGGAGGTGTCGAGTGATCGAGTGGTTAGACGTGTGCTGCAGTTTTTCTCTGATTTTTTCTTTGTCGAGACACTTGTAAACTCGAGATTTAAATTTAATAGAGTAATGATATTGGAATTCTCATCCATTCACCGAGCCTGCGTGCCCATTTGTTGTGAATTTTAAATCGAATTTAAATCAATAATGGTTGGACAAATTTAATTCTTTTGTCAGAAGTTAAAAACAATTAATTTTGATTAAGCATCCTAGCACAGCGTCTTCGATTGGCCCACCGAACCTGCTGCGCCGGATTTTTTTGAGTGAGAAACTTCTTTTCTTTTAACTTCTGAACCTGATTTGAAATTATATTATTTTTGTGCGTGTGCCAAAATAGATAAAATAAAATAAAATATATAAAATAATAAAAGGGCAAGGAAAGAACAAATAATGTGAAACAAAAAGAAGAAAATATTATGCAACCCGACATTCTATATCGTAATTAACTATATAAATATATATAATATAAAGCTTATGAATTAGGAGTTAAATGAGAAGAATATCTTAATTAGGGATATAGTTCTAAGGATGTAAATTATAAGACAATTCCACTCAAAATATCTCATGTCGTTCTAGAGCCGATTGGCCGATATGATTGGATCTTTAAATATTTTTATATTGAAAATTTGACTTTTTTTTGAATATCTTTAGATAGAATCTAAATTAATTCCGTGCAAGAACGCGATGCTGCCGCAATATGAATTTAACTTGAAAAGAAATATGTGCATTTTTGAATAAACATTGATTAAGGGATAACCGTCAATCTATTCTTACGCGTTATCATGGTAGGGAGGGTAAAAAAAAGGGGCGAACAACACCAAGCCACCCTTACTTCTTATGTTTATCTTGATCCGTGAAGATCAATGTGTAACAGTTCGAATCAAGTCTACTATCGCCAAGAACTTGAACAATTGCGAAAACAAGTGAAAAACGTGCGCCCAGACATCGCTCGTAAATGGATCCCTTATCACGACAACAGGCCGTGCCACACAGCTCTCAGCGTGTCCCAGTATTTGGATTATAAAGGAATTGCCGTTATGCAACAACCGCCTTATTCGCTCGATATGTCACGCTGTTGATTTTGTTGTTCCCTAAAATAAAATCGGTGGCCAAAGGAACCCGTTTTGAGTCGATTGAGGACATTCAGGCGGCCGTGGCGAGGGTATTCGCACGCATCTCAATCGAAGCGATCCAGAAATGTTACGAAGCATGGAAAACGCGCCTGAATCGTTGTGTAGCTGCCCAAGGGGACTACTTATAACGAAAAGGCTGAGTTGTAGAATAATTTTGAAATATATGGTTTTTATTGAATCAGTCTCATTACTTAATTGTCACATCTCGTAATAATATAAAACTTTAAATTTCAATAAAACAACGATGGATTTTTCGATTGACATGAATTTTTATCCGAAAGATAATCTTGTGGCATGACATTTTAAACATAATTTCTGGCATATGACCGCCACGGCTGGCTCGGATGTAGTTCAATCTGGACTTGTAATGCTCCTTGCCGTATATCGGCAATAGCACGGCGAATTTTGTCTTTTAAATGGTTAAGCGTTTGTGGCTTATCCGAATTTTGTCTTTTAAATGGTTAAGCGTTTGTGGCTTATCCGAATAGACCAATGAATATACATAGCCCCACATAAAGTAGTATACCGGTGTTAAATCATAAAATCTTGGAAGCCAATTCACAGGTCAAAACGTGAAATAGGGTAGTCGCCAAACGTGTCTTTTTAATAAATCAGTTGTGGCACGAGCTGTTTAACGTGTTGTTAGAACAACTTGACATCATGGTTGTTTAATTCAGGAATTAACAAGTTAGTAATCATGGCTCTATAGCGATCACCATTGACTCTAACGTTCTGTCCATTATCGTTTTTGATGATCGTTTGCCTTCAATTCTTACACGAGTTGGATATTGTAAGCACGCAAGCCAAGATCCTTCCGCAAAATCTTGAATGGACACTGATCAAATTCTGTATTCTTTTTCTGTATGCCGTAAGGCGAATTGTGAGTAAGAGTAAACGTAGAACAAAAACGGCCCATGGTAAATCGATTTAACTCCTGTGATATACGATTTTGTCGACGATTTAGTGGACGGAGTGCATGAATGGTATTTCGCATATAATGATTATTTTAGGTAAGAATGCTGTTTAATAATTATGTATGGTGACCATGGTATATATGACCATGGTTTGATACCTTGGATAAGAAGAAATCTTAAATATAATTTACTACTCTTTTTATCTCTATCTATCAGCATACATTAGATTTATTATTATTATAATTTTGCATATTTTTAAAAATAATATGTTGTAACTTAATTACACAGGCCGACAAAATCAGCTCGATCCTCTGACCCAGAAACCAGTATATACTTTTCCAAAGGTTTTCGGTGCGCTGAATCCGAATCCGAAGTCGAAATTTCCGAATTGGCTCTGGTTTCCGAGATATCCTAACCTAAAAGTGCAAAAACAGCGTTTTCTGCCTATATTTGAGGTTATGTAGCATCGAATTTGTTCTTTTACTGAAAATACTAAATAAACCATCTTAAAGTATAACCCTTGCCCTTTCAAATGCTGTTGAGTTTTATTAAATATCTGTTTTTTTCGCTGAGATATGGTACTTTGAAATTGATATAGAGTATTCTTTGTCGAGTGAGCTGCCTGACATTCCCCGCGATTTCGTTTATGGTCGTTTTATGGGCGCCATATTGTATTTTTTACTTACAAAAAATAAAAATCTAACATCAAATTTCATCATCAAATTTCAGAATTTTATCTCAGTTTGGTAAACAGACCCCGAAGACCCCCATATACCCAGTTTCAGCTTGATTCAGTAACTTTTTACGAATTTGGTCCGCCATATTGGATCCGCCATCTTGAATTTTGAAAATTTGAGTCCGGATTCGTGATCATCGACCCCAAAAACCCCCGAGTAACAGATTTAAGCTGTTTTATGTGCAAAGAAAAATGTTTGCTTCATAGGGCCTATCCATAATGTTTTTTTGAGGTAAATTCATTAACATGAAAATTTCAAAGTACGATATCTCAGCGAAAAAAAGAGATATTTAATCAAACTCAACAGCATTTGAAAGGGCAAGGGATATACTTTAAGATGGTTTGTTTAGTATTTTCAGTAAAAGAACAAATTCTATGCTACATAACCTCAAATATAGGCAGAAAACGCGGTTTTTGCACTTTTAGGTTAGGATATCTCGGAAACCAGAGCCAATTCGGGAATTTCGACTTCGGATTCGGATTCAGCGCACCGAAAACCTTTGGAAAAGTATATACTGGTTTCTGGGTCAGAATTTTGTCGGCCTGTGTTATTAAAAGAATTAATACATACAAAAATAAGATGATAAGTATAAGTATAAACAAAATTAACAAAATTTTTTATTTTCAGGTTGTTTGACAATGAACGCGGAGCCAATATCCTCGACATTTTTAATGTATTGGTTCAAGAAATCGACGACTTCACCAAGATTATTTTAGACAAATGGACTGGAGAATGCTGGCACGGTGTTCAAATGGACAGTGTTTTAACGCTGCTTGAAAAAAATGATGCTAATGAACTTAAAGTCAACTTTTCTGATCGACTCAAAACTGCCTTAAAAGACATTAAGGTCATTCGTCTTCTTGGCTGCGATATATCCCCAAATTTAAAGAAATTTTTTTCAAGGGAGGAAGAACTCTGGGTAATTAAAACTATACATTTATAAACGTAATAATTCATATACATACATACCAATACAAACTATTTAATAATTTGATATAATTATATTTTTATTAATTTATTTCGCCAAATGTTTATCATAACTTGGCTCTTGAACTATGACTTAACTAATAGTATTTGAGGGTAAATATGGAAAAGGCGTTTTCTTAATTAAGTCCCTTGGTGAGCTGAGGTCCAATCGCATGCTTGGTGACCGATTATTGAAATAGGTTCATGACAAAGTCACAAGTTCATAAAAATTCGAGGAATTAAGGGCAAACCATAGAAAATTTATCTGAATACGTACGAGATGGTGAAGATGTTTAGACCCACTCGGGTTCCAAATAAACGATCTTTTTTTTTTATTTTTTATATGTAGATATATCATACCTATATATAATTAAATACTTGTATTTAATTCGTAAGTTAAAAAAAATTTATTTTATTTATTAACCGAATTTTGTGTACAAGGGTTTTTTATTTTCGAAGAACACCGACCGTCTTATTCGAGGTCTCAAACTGAACTCATCTATTAATTTCTATTGATCTATAATCAAACCTCGGTCTCGAAATTTTGCAATAGAGCTTTCTTATTATTTGTTATTTTAATTTCCCTTGTATTCAAGTGAATTGACCTTGATACAAGTGCTTCCGTTTAATTTTACTTTAATCGGATATTCCGCTTTCGAGTCCAAACTTTGAGCGTGGGAATGGTGTGTTGCAATGAATGCTTATGATTTCTCTAGAACTTAGGTCTTTGACTTTTGGTTTATTACATTTGGTGTTTGACCTACATATTGGTTGACTTACATATCGGTTTACTCTAATGGGTAGCATGGGGTGATGATGTGGACATGTCACTCCCCCAACCTTTGAATTTGGCCTGTCCTCAGGTCACTTAAATTTGGATAAGTCGGGTAAAACATAATATTGTTGTTGTTGTCTGTTTGGGTTACATTACTTTTTGTTTCAATATTATCATTAATTACTGTGTGCGGTTGTTCTTCTTTTGATTTACAATATTTTAACATAATTTTCTTAGGTATACTTTTGAACTTATATGTTAAGTACAAAATTACGCTTACAATGGTAATTACAAAAGTTGTGACACAAATAATTTGGAATGTACTGTAATATTTTACATGTAAATTTATAATTTCTTTTGTCTGTAAATAAGCTAATGGTTCCGTTTTGGTAACGTTATTATTAATATAAACCGTTTGTGTAAAATCGGCTATGTTATTCGAGAGTATAAATTCATTTAATTGCATAGAACAATTTTTTATTTTAACAATGTTGTTTCCTGATATTACGATTTTATTGTTTATACAATCTTGGTTAATAACTGTTTCGGGAATATTCCAAGTTTTTGGTTCTATGTAGTTGATTTGGAAATTTTTATGAGTTTTTGTGTATTTGCATTCGGTATTTTCCTGCTTAATAAGTCCAAGTATGCATTTGTCGAAAATTAATTTTCCTGAATTTTTATTATAAACTTTATATTCATAGATATAGAACTTATCAAATATAGGTTCGGTTAGGATGTATTCAAACTCGTCTGGATATGAGATTATTTCGAAAACTGGTACTTTAGTTATTTCGCTCGGAACGTGGGAAATAATTAATATTTCATTTGTATCTGTTTTAAGCCAAGTTGATGTTTTAATTTTTAGTATTTTCTCCGAATTTACTTGCTTTAAATAATCATGTTTAAGTAATTTTGGATTAAAAATTCCTAGCCTAGTCAATTGCATTCCTAACTCAATATCTTCTATATATTCGGTAAATTGTTGCAAATTAAAAATTAGTATTGCTACTTGTTTATCCTTTTCTTTCTCTTGCTTGAGTTTATTAATAGTGTCAATTCCACTGTTTATTACGTCTATGATCATATTTAGGTCATGGTTTTGCACAGAATTTGCTGACAGGTTATTAATTTTTTCTTCCAGCTCATTTCTATCATCTTGGTCTAATGTGCCAAATAGATACTTATACGCTGCTCCTACTACATTCAAAAGACCTCTTTTATTTCGCCTAATAATTCTCAAACCATTAATTTCTCGTTCTAGTTTCTCAACTAAATACTGTATTTGGAGTACTTTGGGAAAATCGTTTGCCTCCTCTAATAGTTTCTCAAACATAAGCATTGTCTTCGTTACATTTATACTTAAATAGTGGTACTCGTAGTTTGTAGGAATTTCCATTGTTCCCGTTTGAAATATAAGGTATCCGTTTTTTGCACTAAATGGGTTTACTTCTATGCTACTGCCTTGGACCATGGTGATAAGGGGAATCATAAAAGTAAGCAATATTGGAAGAATGTGGCATTGCTTAAGTTTCTTCGGACGGTCTGGAATTATCGTATTTGCTCTTATTAATTTTCTTTTGTTTCTTAAATTTTGATTTATAATGTACGATTTTCCTGCCGCGGTTCGTCTCCTCAAAATGTTTATCATCCACCTGCTCAATCCTTCCCGTCTTCTTAAATGGATTGGTTACCTTACTTTTGACAAGTGGAGCTTGTCTATACTTCGTGTCAATTTCAAAGTCATGTCTTTTCTCATTAAGTTTGTCAATTTTGTTAACTTTGGTTTGTTGTACATTGAAATCTGGGCTTCCTGCATATAAAAAGATATCTGCCGGTGATCTCTTAGTAGTGTTATGTTTGGTTTTGTGATTATAGACATATAAGATTGTTTCGAATCTTGTACATCTATCTTCTATATTTTGTTCGCTACCAATGATTCTCAGTTTCTCATTTACGGTCTTATGAAACCTCTCTATATCGGACACACCGTTTTTACTTGTGGTGACGGATATGTTTACTCCCTCAGATCTTAACCAATTTTTCAGGGCTATGCACATAAAAGCTGAATCTTTATCCGCTTTTATTTCTTGGGGTTTTCCCATGTCATTGAATATTTTAATGATGGCTCTTCTTGCTTCTAGCCAATCTCTACTTTTTACTTAAACTAATGATGCAAATTTCGAATAGATATCAATGCAAGATAGGAAGATTTGATTCCCTGTGAGCTAAAAATCGATCACGTATTTTTCCCTCGCGTTTAATATTTCTGGTGTTGTTTCGTATGTCAGTTTTGTGTCTCTATGTTCTGTTTTTGCCAGATTACAGACTTCGCATTCATTGATAATATTTTGGATTAGCTTCTGACTATTATTACTTATTATACTATTACTTCTTCTTTAAACCAACTAATGGTTTTTTCTATACCTGGATGTAACACTTCCTTATGTTTCTTTAGGATTGAATCCTTGAATTCGGCATATGTTAATATATCAATTAGCTTCCTAGTACATCTCAATAGTTTTGTAAGATTGTTAGGGCTTATAATTTCGGTGAATGCCCTCTGGAAAATCAGAAAATCCTCATCATTGGGGAAGTAAACTGCGCTTTCCTTGGTGCACACATATTCCTTAATGAGAGTTTTGGCTAGTTCAAGTCTCATTTCTTTATAGATTTTTTTAATCTTCAGTTTCTGGAAGAAATGGTTTTTCTATCTCAATTTGTCTAGAGAAGAAATTAATTGGTCTTTCAGTGATGGATATGTAATTTAAATTATCTTCGTTAGCACTGTGTATGGTTGCATCTACACTGTCTGCGACTTCGCCAACCATGACTTCTTCTATTTTTGTGCGGGAAAGAGCATCCGCGACATAATTTTCCTTGCCTGGGAGATATCTTATTTTGTAGTCAAATTCATTCAGTTTAATTTTCCATCTTTGTAATTTCATGTTCGGCTCTTTGATATTATTCAGCCATACTAATGGTTTGTGATCACTCATTATTTCAAATGGCCTGCCAAATAGGTATGACCTGAAATACTTTGTTGCCCAAACTATAGCTAACAACTCTTTTTCGATAGTAGCATAGTTTATTTCATGTTCGTTTAACGTTCTGCTTGCATAACAAACGGGCTTGTGGTTCTGAGATAACACAGCACCGATAGCGATATTACTAGCGTCAGTTGTCAGGGGAAAAAGGTTTTGAGAAATCCGGATAGATTAAAATCGGATCCGAAGTTATCAAAACTTTTAGTCTTTCAAATGACTCGACGTAATCCTTGCATTTGGTATCAATTACTGCACCTTTCTTTAATTTAAGAGTCATAGGTTTAACTACCTTGGCAAAGTTAGGGATAAACTTGCGATAGAACCCACATAATCCCAAAAATGATTTTATCTGTTTTGGCGTCTTAGGTAATGGGAAATTTGTAATTGCGTTTGTTTTGTTTGGATTAGGTTTTATGCCGTTCGTTGTTACAATGTGACCTAGGAATTCAGTTTCTTTTTTTCATGAATTCGCATTTGTCTAGCTGCAGTTTCAAATTGGCATCTCTCAGCTTCTCAAAGACTTTCTTTAGAGATAAAATGTGTTCCTCCAATGAAGTGGAGTAAATAATTATATCATCCAAGTAAACTAAACAATCCTTGTAGATCAAGTCTTCCAAGAGATTATTCATACATCTCTGAAAAATTGCTGGAGCATTTTTCAGGCCAAAAGGCATTCGTGTGTATTCGTAATGCCCATGCTTTGTTGAGAAAGCTGTTTTTGTAAAAGAATTTTCATCCATTTGGATTTGGTGAAAACCCTTAGCTAGATCAATTGTCGTGAAATATTGGCATCTACCCAATTTATCTAGTATCTCATCCATTCGGGGAATGGGAAATTTATCATTAACAGTTATCTCATTGAGATTCCTGTAATCAACTACCAACCTTCTTGGGGACCACCCAAATAGGAGAACAATATGGGGACTTCGATTTACGCACGATCCCTTGTTCTATCATTTCTTTGATTTGTTTGTTGACTTCTTCGTCAACACTTTGGGGGTACTTATAGGGTTTATGGTATACCGGATCCTCATGCTGAGTCTGGATGACATGTTTAATGGTACTTGTGAAGGTCAAATTTTCGCCTTCTTTGTACTGAATGTCTCTATAGTCGTATAGGACCTTCTTTAGACATTCGACCTCTTCAACATTTAAATGTTCCAGTCTATATTCATTGCATTCGCGTAACTCATTATTAATCGCGAAGTTGACTATTTCGTTGTCAACGGACATGGGATTGAGATGTGTTGCATCATCATCCACTGTTTCATTAACAACTTTTGAAGTGAGGCATTTCTTGGATGCGGTCTCATTCTTTTGTTGTTTAGGTTTAGGTTTAAGCTTTGGTTCAAGGCACTTAGGTGCGGTCTTAACCTTCTGCTTACTTGAATTGATTTTCTCCACTGGAGCAGAATCAATTTTTGGTTTTGGGTCGAGGCATTTTGGTGCGGTCTCGCCCTTCGTTTCTTCATATCTAAATTTATAGACCCTTGGACCTAAGGTTACTGTCTCTTTCTCATAATCGATCTTCGCCCTCGTGTCTTCGAGATATTTTCGACCTAACAGGAAATCATAATTATCAGAAAAATTATGCACGTAAAATTTTTGTTCGGACGGACATATTGGATTGGGCTTCATCATAATACTTCTTTTTAATTTTATTGGCCCCTTTATGGTATACACTGTCAAATTTTCTTCTTCCTCTTCCAAACCTGCGAAATTTTCTTTAATGATATTAATGGAGGACCCTGTGTCGATCATACCTTTGTAAAGATTATTATGATACGTTATTCTAACATGGGGATTGACTCGTCTTCCCAAATTTCATGAGTTTCCGAGGCAGTTTGATGAAAATTTACATCCATCCTGCTCTGTCCACTCTGGCTTTCCCTTTGCCTTTTTACCGGTCCACCACTGCTTACGTTATTTGAAGTAGAGGGTAGATAATTGATAGGGTTATTCTGCCTACCTTGAATTAAATCATTCCTAAAAGTATTATAATTGCCCCTCTGATGAGCAGGGATAGGATGAGTTGGATATTGATATTGGATATTTGTATTCTGAGTTGGGTTTTGAGTTTGAGTGTTAATCTGATGGGATAATAATAAGAACTGTAATTATTGGGTCTGTTATTATAATACCTTTGATTATTTTTTTTATTTTTATTCCCCCCGTTCTTGCGATTTTGTCCACTTGATCTTTGTAGGTATTGTTCTTCAGGATTTGCATCGTAAAGTCCAAGTTCCATAGTGGCTTGTTTTAGTTTCGGAATGGTATCTATATCCCTACGAGCTAAATACATATACATTCTATCCGGAAGTTTTCTGTCAATTATTGTTTTTATTGTTCTTTTCATCATTTCAGTATAGATTGTTTTCTTTATGTGGTCAGTTTCTAACTCTAACTTATCAAATATATTTCGATATTGATTTTCTAAGTTTTCGATGAACTTACAAATACTGCCTGGATAGACCGTCTCTTCCAACTGCTTGATCAAGGTGACGTACGGCCTGTGATCCTTGAATGATACTGCTAGTGCGGCTCTCATCTCATTCCAGGTAGTTGCGCCAGCTTGTATGACTGCTTCTAGGGCCGAGTCCCCAATCACTCGCCTGATTGCTCCGTATATAATATGCGTTTGCCGGACATCTTGGGTTGGGTACAAGTTGAGCAATTGTTCAACTTGGCTTATGAAGCCGGACAGCTTTCCAGGTGTACCATCGTAGTAGTGCAGCTCTTTGATTTGAGCCAACACTTGGTTCAAATGCACTTCTGATAGTTGCGGGGCTGTCATGTTGTTGATTTAAAATTCTTGCTTGGTAGTGCACAGAATTAAAATTTTTATAAGTCTTGTTTTTTTTGTTAAATCACGGAATTAAAAAATTTTGTTAAACTTTATTTCCGACCGCACGGGATTTTTTTAAGTCAATTTGCAGATTTGTTTTCTGACCACACGGGATTTTTTAAATTATTTTGCAGATTTGTTTTTCTGACCACACGGGATTTTTAAAATTATTTTGCAGATTTGTTTTCTGACCACACGGGATTTTTTCAGTTATAGAATTCTACACGCTCGTAGATTCTTTTGCGGATCACAGTTAACTTAGGGTCACTTTATTCAATTCGCCAGTCTAGGATAGCTAGTCGTATAGCATATCCTTTTAGTTTGACCAGTACCGTATTTCAAAAGGACTCTTTGTTGTGATCCTACCGGCTGCGCCAATTAAATACTTGTATTTAATTCGTAAGTTAAAAAAAATGTATTTTATTTATTAACCGAATTTTGTGTACAAGGGCCCGTGTCATTCAGGTAAGCTGGGACGGCACTCACTGACTGCCTCCCCACTTCCCCTAGTGACCCGAGTTGGTGGGCTCCGAAGTGACGCGCTCTAAGCTGGTTGAAAGCCGTGCAAAGACACAGTAGATGCTCCGGTGTCTCCTGCTCGTTTAGTTCCTTGCAGCTTCTGCAGCGTGGGTTATAGGGTAGGCCCATCTTACAGGCATGCGTGCCTATTGGCCAGTGGCCCGTGATGGCTGCCGCTACCCTTCTGATGTCCGTTTTTCTGTTGGAGATCAGCTCTGCAGTCCGTCTCCTATTGTATTCAGGCCAGCACAGTTTCGATATCCTGTGTTCCGCATCTGTGATACCTCATCTGGCTCGGTTACACTCCCTCTTCTTCACTCTTCTCTTGTTGGGTATTTTGAGTATATGCATTACCGAACCGCATCTCGGTTGTCATGTAGTCGGTATTTACTGTTAGCCGATCGTTTATTTCGTTCAGGATCTTACAATGCCCGGTGTTGTAGTTCTTCCAGCTCTGGCTTGCCTTCATTCGTACCGCGCTTTGGGCTGCTGTTTTCCTTATGAAATGTTCTATCGGTAATATATTTAGAATGGCATTCAGCGCTGCTGCGGGGCACGATCTAAGTGCTCCCGTTGCACCTGCGCATGCCGATCTCTGTATCCTTGTAAGTTTCTGGATGTTGTATGCCCTAGTTAGTGCTGGCCACCATACTAGTGCTCCGTATGTGAGTATGGGTCTTACAACCGCTGTGTAGAGCCATGTTATTGTCTTGGGGTTGATGCCCCAGTTTTTCCCGAACATCTTCCTACAGGAGTAGAATGCTATGCTTCCTTTCTTTACTATTTCGTTGATGTTTTGTTTCCATGATAGCTTTGTATCCAGTATCACTCCTAGATACTTGGCTTGTTGTGACAGCTCTAGCTCTGTACCGTCTATCTTCGGTTTACTGAATCTGGGGATCTTTGTTCTCTTTGTGAAGAGCATAAGTTCAGTTTTGCCATTAGTTCGCTGATGACGTCTGGGAATGGTCCTAAAGGGAGTAGAACTACGTCGTCTGCGTATGCTACCCTTTAACTCCTTCGCTGTTGAGTTCTCTTAATATGTCGTTCATGTTAATCAACCACAGCAGTGGAGACAGAACTCCTCCCTGAGGTGTGCCCCTCTTCACGTATCTCGTATGATGAGTGCCATTCAGTTCGGCTGTTATCCTTCTGCTGGTTAGCATTGCGCCGATCCATTTTCTGATGCCTGGTTCAACTCCAATCCTGTTGAGGGAGCTCGGGATGGAATCTGCGTTTACGTTATTGAAGGCGCCTTCTATATCTAAGAAGGTGGCCAATGTGTAGTTTTTGTAGACCACTGCCTTTTCTATGTATCCCACTACTTCGTGTAGTGCTGTTTCAGTGGACTTACCTTTCCTGTATGCATGTTGTGCTTCGGAAAGGTTTTTCTCCGTTCTTTCTCTGATATGGATATCTAGTATCTGTTCCATTGTTTTCATGAGGAATGAGGTCAAGCTAATCGGCCTGTAATCCTTGGCTTGGATGTGTCCTCTTCTTCCTGGTTTTGGTATAAAGACTACTCTTGCTTCCTTCCACGGAAGTGGTATGTGTGCTGTTTTAATGCATGCTTGGAAGATTGCTTACAGCCGTCTTCTTGTGCATGATTTTGTTGCCTGCAGCATTGCTGGTATGATTCCGTCCGGTCCCGGACTTTTGTACTTGTCGAAAGAGTCTACCGCCCATTGGATTTTTTCCATGGTGACGATGTCTTCGACTCTTAGCTGTTGTTCCGCCGGTTGTCTTTCCACTGTACTCGTTTCCTCTTTCTGGTTACCTGGGAAGTGTGTGTCCAGCAGGATCTCCAGTGTCTCTTCTGCTGACGTACTTCCTGTACCGTCAGGACTGTTTATGAGAGTGGGGCTTGTATGCCCCTTGGCTAGAATTTTGCTCAAACTAGCCGTGTCTTTGATTCCTTCTAGCGATTCGCAATACCTGCTCCAGGAGTTTTTCTTGTATTCTTTTTGTATTTCCTTATACGGCTTGGTGCCGTAACTTGTATTGAAGGCTTTTCTTGCCTTTTTCCTGAGCTCGCTAAGCTCTTTGTTCCACCATTGCGGGTATGTCTTCTTAGAGTACGTTAGTCTGCACGACTCTTCGTATGCGTTGTTGAGAATATTCGTGCAGTGCTCAACTTCCTTGTCTATTCTTTCTGGGGTGGATCGGATCTTGATCCTCCTGATTTTTATCTTTGACTGTACAATCTCTTCATTTTTGTTCCAGTCTGTGTTACGGGGGTTGCGCTTCGGTGCCGTCTCTCTAGTCGGCATCGAGATCTCCAAGAATATATATCTATGGTCTGAAAAAGAGTTATTTGTCGAAACCCTCCACTTTTCTACCTTATAGTTACTATACTCCATTTGGAGGGTTATGTCTAGGACCTCTTCCCATCCTTGAAATTCTTCCGTACTTGGAAAAATGAAGGTGGGCGTTTCACCTCTATTACATATAGTGACGTCACGACAGATAATATGTTCGAAAAGAGACTCACCCCTTTCGTTTGTTTCCTTACTTCCCTATAGTGTGTGCCTGGCGTTGGCATCGATAAGCCTCTCCTTGTTTCTACTCAAGACGCTGGAGAGACTTATTAGTCTGCATCTCAGAACCAATATTCCCCACTTATCCTTATCAAGATCACAACACGCGTATAGGAGGGGCAGATTGACAGAGACAGCACTCCATTCGCACAAACACAACCACAAACACGACAAGGTTTGACAAAACAAAAATAAACAAACGAATTAATAAAAGCGACCAACGGCGCTAATATTTACATATTTGTGTAGGCATACGGACATATGTACGTCTAGGTAGCAACACTAGGGTCATACGCTGCTAAGGCACCGTTCTCACTTGCACTACCTTTTGTACGTTCCAATAGAAAGTGACGGTGGATGTGGTTTTTCTTCAATATTAATATTTTTTGGCAAATATATATAAAAGGTTGATCGTATAATTGGTCGCACGCTTATCCAGCGTCCCAGGTCGACAATCGTAGTCCAGCGTAACCCAACGCCCCCATATCTGGTTTTCCTTAATCGACTTTTTCCCGATAATTATTATTCTGCGCTTTATCCAGCAACCCCGCGTTTTATATAGAAACGATAACATAATTGGCACGATTATTACTTGTCACGCGTAACCCAGCGCCCCCTATTTTTTTTTAATTTATATTTTTTATCTAAATCGATAAAATTTTCCCGTTAATTCATTTAGTTGCGCTAAGTCTAGCGACCCCGGATTTATTTTCTTTCCATTCCGATAACATTATTTCGTTCCGATTATTACCTGTGTCACGCCTAATCCAGCGCCCCGTATTGTCTGTGTAAATCGATAACACATTTTTTTTTCCGATTATTCAGTATTTTTTTGCGCTTCATATACCGAACCCATATCACTCAAAATTGACAACCATTATATTTATCCGTCCGTTTTATCCATCAACTCCAGTTACTTTTTCCAATTGCGAAATATTTCGATCGATCCAACTGATTGCACGCTTATCCAGCGTCCCAAATATAAGTTGTTTTTCGATCTTTCAACTGGTTGTACGCTTGATCCAGCGTCCCAAATATATAAGGGTTGTTTTTCCCCGATCCAATTGGTTGCACGCTTATCCAGCGTCCCGACAACATAAGGTAACTCGATCGCTTAATTGGTTGCACGCTTATCCAGCGTCCCAAATATATACGTCTTTTTCTCGATCCAGTTGGTTGTACGCTTATCCAGCGTCCCAAATATATAAGCTGTTTCGATTCTTTCAACTGGTAGCACGCTTATCCAGCGTCCCAAATATATACGTCTTTTTCTCGATCCAGTTGGTTGTACGCTTATCCAGCGTCCCAAATATATAAGCTGTTTCGATTCTTTCAACTGGTAGCACGCTTATCCAGCGTCCCAAATATATACGTCTTTTTCTCGATCCAGTTGGTTGTACGCTTATCCAGCGTCCCAAATATATAAGCTGTTTCGATTCTTTCAACTGGTAGCACGCTTATCCAGCGTCCCAAACATATAAGAGATTTCGAACGTTTAGGTGGTTGCACGCTTCCTCCGTATTTGTCCAAGTGGACAGATAGTTTCGCTCCCTTACAGTTTTCGGCTCCTACGCGAGCTTAATATGCCAATTGGCCACGGTGAGGAGGGAAAACCCCGTTTGACTGTCTCAAAAGCGTCTCAGCGAGTTAGAGCCAAGAGCGAGTCTTCTGTGGCCCCCAAAAGCCCAAATCCCTCTCAAAGCAGAACCCCATTGACAACTCCACTAAAATCTACGAGCACGTCGCTCCAAGTTCCGCGGTCAGTACCGAACACGAAATCTGCGATTTCAGACTTCTCACCCCAAGTTACTAGATCAGCAGCAAAAATGGCGCAAGCTGAGGCAGACAAGGCCTTGACAAAATTCATGACCGTGACCGATAGGGTAGGTCAGTTCGAAGCCAGAGTCAACACCCCAGCAGACACCAGTCCGTCAATCCACACGAGTAGGGTGCGACTCGAGCAGATCAGAGCCCTATGGGACAAGGTGGAGAAGGAATACGAGACTTGCTCCGAAGTTCTGTCCGGACTGAAGTGCACAGACACAATAACAGTCATGCAGTCCAAGTATGACTATTGTTATACCGTTTACGAGCGGTGCGCTGCGAGTCTCAACGAGGTCATTGAAGGTTCACGCTCGCGACAGTCCGCTCAGGCCTCCACTTCGGCGCCTCCTCAGGGGGGGTGTCGCTTACCCCCAGTCGAGTGCGACACTTTCTGTGGGGACTATGTTCACTGGCCCACGTTTCGGGACCTTTTCTCAGCTATCTACATAAATAACCCTCAGTTGTCAGAAGTTGAAAAATTGTTCCATCTCAATGCGAAAACTAGCGGAGAAGCCAAATCTATTGTGTCCTTATCACCTCTAACCAATGATGGTTTTGAATCAGCGTGGAGGAACTTGCAGAATCGGTTAGAAAATAAGAGGCTACTGGTCAACAGTCAGCTGAAGACTTTGTTTAACTTAGCTTCCGTCCCCCTTGAATGCGGCAAATCCTTGAAACAGCTAGAGAGCACGGTCCAAGGTTGTTTAACGGCTCTGAAAATAGCAAAAATCGATACCACTAACTGGGATTGCCTGCTAGTTTTTCTGTGCTCCTCCAAGTTACCAAAGCTAACGCTGTCTCTATGGGAACAGTCCCTAATTAGTAAGACAGATATTCCACTCTGGGCTGAATTCACGGCCTTCTTACAAGATCGTCATCAAACGCTCGAGGCGATTGAAGAGTTTAAGCCAAACGCGAGAGCTCAATCCAGAGCACCGCGGACAATGCAAACTTTTGAGAATAGAGTTGCAGTAAATCCACAATCCTGTAAACTTTGTTCTCAAGAGAACCATCCCATCCGAGTATGTCCGTTATTCTTACGAATGCCAGTAGGAGATCGGGAGAAATACATCAAACAGCAGAAGTTATGTTTAAACTGTTTCGCCAGAACGCATCTTCTTAGGGACTGCACCAGCACGCATAATTGCTATACTTGTAGAGGACGCCATAACACTCTCCTGCACCGAAATAGCACTCCGGCAGTCCAATCCGCGGTCGATCCTGACCATCAGCCCCACTTATCCACATTTGGGCACCAGCAAAATATACAGTCCACTCCATCGACGAGTCAACCGAATGTGCAAACGTTCTTGGCTGTAAGCACTCAAGGGGTCCTCCTGAGTACAGCTTTAATAGAGATTTGCCATTTGGGCATCAAATACTCAGCACGGGCACTTATTGACTCCGGTTCTGAGGCAACTTTTATATCAGAACGGTTGTTCAACTTGATTAAATTACCGTATGAGTCCGTACAAGCTCAAGTTTCAGGGGTCAACCTCACTGTTGCGGCTCAGCCCCGTAAGCGCTGTCAACTCAACATAGGCTCTCCAGTCAAGCCCCACATCCAAATTGAAACGTCTGCATACGTACTACCACAATTGGCCGGAAATCTCCCATCCTGTACTATACCAGAAAACTCTCTGAAGCAGCTGCCGCCTTTGCAACTAGCAGATCCGAATTTCTACCGGAGTTCGCAGATCGACATTCTTATTGGCGCCGATATCCTGCCATCGATCATTCTTAGCGGCTCCCATTCCAATATTTGTGGCTCCCTTCTTGGCCAAGAGACCATTTTCGGTTGGATTCTTTGCGGGCCCATCGCAACGAATCCCACAAGTAGAATATGCTCATTTTCATCCCGACTAGCTGTCACCGAGTCCAGACTAGACAACATTCTCACCAAGTTTTGGGAGGTGGAGGATGTTCCAGTGAGACCGGTTAGGGAATCTACTATGTTTTGCGAGGAGAACTTTGTCCGATCCACCAAAAGGAACGAGGATGGGAGGTATGTGGTTTCGTTGCCCTTTAAAAAGCCGAACAATATCAATCTGGGACACTCCAGGTCAATCGCACTGGCTCAGTTCCTGCGAAATGAGATCCGACTGAGTAAAGACGTTCAATCAAAACAGCAGTACGACTCAGTCATTCAAGAGTATCTAGATTTAGGCCATGGACTTTAGGACTTTAGGACTTGGTGCATAAGTCTCTCCGAACGACTCCAGCAATTTTTATTTGCCCCATCACGCTGTTTTCAAGCCAGACAGTACCACGACGAAGGTTCGCGTTGTGTTCAATGCTTCCAGTCCCTCATCAAACGGGAACAGCCTCAATGATATCCTTCATGCGGGGCCTGTACTGACTATCCAGATTCTAAAATGGCGGTTTTTCAAGTATGTTTTCAATGCCGACATCACAAAGATGTACAGGCAAATTCTGGTAAATTCTGACCATACGCGTTTTCAGAGAATCCTCTTCCGCAATAAGGTCGGAGACCTCTGCGACTATGAACTCGATACGGTCACCTTCGGCGTAAACTGTGCACCTTTCCTAGCCATCCGCGTACTACACCAGTTGGCTCAGGATATCCGTGGCCAATATCCGTTGGCGAGTGACATCATTTCGAATTTTATGTACGTTGACGATGTGCTCGCCGGCACTCACACTAAGCAGTCGGCACTTTTAGCCATCGAGGTGCTTCGGCTGGCTCTTGAGAGTGCTGGTTTTCCATTGCGAAAGTGGACCTCAAACGAGAGGAACCTCCTACAAGCGATTCCAAAAGAGGACTTGGTGAGTGCCGACTTCCTTGAGCTTGAAGAGGCTAGTACGGAGAAAACTCTTGGGATCCGTTCGTAGTCCGAGCCAAGATTTTCATGCAAAAAATTTGGCTACGGGAGCTGGGCTGGGATCAGCCACTCCCTATGGACCTCGCAACCCAGTGGCGAGAGTTCCTAGAAGGGTATCCAGCCCTGAAGGAAATTCGTATTCCGAGATGGGTACGTTTCCATCCAGCTGCTATACTTCAATTCCATGCGTTTTGCGATGCGTCACAGGACGCATATGGGGCTGCTATTTTCGTTCGGATCGAAACGACGGACGGCTGTTGTACCCATTTACTGACATCTAAAACCCGAGTCGCTCCCGTCAGATCCATCTCCATACCACGCTTAGAATTGTGCGGAGCAGTGCTGCTCACTGAGCTAGCAGCATCAGTAATTTCCGAAATGCCTCCTCGTGTCTATGAGACTTTTTACTGGACGGACTCTACAATCGTTCTGGCTTGGCTGAGTAAGCCAGCATGCTCCTGGACGACATTCGTGGCCAATAGGGTCGCAAAAATCGAACAGTGCACCAACGGAAGCAGATGGAGACATGTACGATCCGAAGACAATCCAGCTGATCTGGCAAGCCGGGGCGTCTCAGCCCAAGAGGTTGAGAACAGCGCACTGTGGTGGCATGGGCCAGCCTGGTTGCACCTCAAACAGGAGCAGTGGCCGAGCGATTCAGGGGTCCATCCGGATACTGAGCTTGAGCAGCGCCCCATCAAATGTCACACTGTCACAGTACCCCAGCAGTTGAGATCCTAGAGCGTTTCTCAGCCTTTGACAGGGCTCTGCGGGTTCTTGCTTATGTGTTTCGTTTCGTAAAAGGTTGCCGAGAGCAGAGTATAGCCTCATCGGTAGAACTCACCGCGGCGGAATTGTCCGACGTGCAAGAGCGGTTAATCGTGCTCACTCAAAAGAACGAATTTCCCGCCGAATACAAGGCCTTGAACAATAAGCAGTCAGTTCCACCCGCAAGCGCAATTGCTAACTTAAACCCATTTCTCGACGGAAAGGGGGTCTTGAGGGCAAGCGGCAGGTTACAATCATCTGAGATGCTTAGTTATGATGAAAAACATCCGATCATCATTCCTGCACGGTGTAGGTTCGCCAAACTCCAAGTCCTGTTCACCCATCGCATATCCTTGCATGGGGGGAACCAATTAATGATTCGACTGATTCGTTCCAAATTCTGGATTCCTAAGCTTAAAAGCTTGGTGAAACAAACAATACACTCGTGCCGAGTTTGTGTCATTCACAAGAAGAAACTGCAAACGCAGTTGATGGGGAACTTGCCCCGTGCGAGGTCCACGTTCTCCAGACCGTTCACCCATACCGGGGTGGACTTCGCAGGACCATTTGACATCAAGAGTTATGTCGGTCGAGCCTGCAAAATCACAAAGGGGTATGTTTGCGTTTTTGTATGTTTCACTACCCGGGCCATCCACCTCGAAGCGACCTGACGACCGAGAAGTTCTTGGCCGCGTTCTCCCGGGAAAACCTTTGTCGGAGCCTCCACGTCCTTAGCCAAAGACTTCATTGAAGCAACAAGAACGTTGGTTTTATCCCAGCACAACCTTCAGAACGTGACCTGGCACTTCAACCCTCCTGGCGCACCTCATATGGGAGGACTCTGGGAGGCGGGGGTTAAGAGCTTTAAGGTGCATTTTTACAAGCACAGAGCCGCTGGGAAGTACACGTTCGAGGAACTGGCTACCCTCCTGGCAAAGATTGAAGCCTGTTTGAACTCCAGGCCTATCTCGCCAATGTCCGAAGATCCCACTGACCTTGTGGCTCTTAGCCCTGGGCACTTTCTAATCGGCGGACCATTGCTTGCGGTAGCAGAACCTGAGATTGAAGAAAGTGCCAGCTCCATTATCAATCGGTGGCGGAGGTTGAAAGCCCAGCATCAGCAGTTCTGCCTGCGTTGGAAGGAGGAGTACCTAAAGGAACTCCACAAAAGAAACAAATGGAAGTTCCCAACGCGAGATCTCCAGGAAGGAGATATGGTGGTGATCAAAGAGGAGAACCTGCCAGCCAACGAGTGGCGGCTTGGGCGTATCCAAGAGGTCTGTCCGGGCGCAGATGGCAAGGTCAGAGTAGCGGACGCTCTCACGGCAAGGGGTGTCATACGACGACCAGTGGCGAAGATGATTCGCCTCCCAATGGACAGCCCTAATGAGTCTAAGTACTCCCTCCATATAGCCTTTGACTAGTCCTAAGTTTGTGTCGTCCCACGTCGTCCGTACGTCCATGTGTCATAATCATCTGCATCCAAATCGCCTCATTCTCCTTATTTATCCATTTCTACTATAGTTTCGTGTATAATGGCTCCAACGACCCGCCACGTTGTTCGTCGCTCGGCATCCACTGATGTGTACCGATGTCGAGTCTGCAGGGGTGTTCACCCATTGAAGAGTTGCCAGCGGTTCCTGCAGCTACCGACTGTGAAGCGACTCCGGGCAGTCTTAATTAACAAATACTGCGCAAACTGTCTGGCCCACGAGCATTTGGGTCGGCCATGTCACAGCAAGGGGAGGTGCCACATCTGCCGAGGAGCCCATCACACCCTGCTGCACATCCGCGGCGAACAGTCGCGCTCTTCGAGGCCCGAACAGACGCGCAACCCCCGCGCGGCGCCTCAGCCTCAGCAGCGTCGGAGGGCGGTTTCAACCGGGTCACGACGCTCAGCCTCGCCGTTGGATGTGTCGCCACCCCGCAGCTCAGTCTCAACGCCTCCGTCCGCGCCTATCCTGGTGCGTACGAGTGTGAGTATCCTTCCGACCGCAGCCGTGCTCATTGGATCCGAGCAGAAGCGGTTCGACGTGCGAGTCTTGGTGGATCCTTGCTGCCCTGTGAGTCGCATCCACGTCTCGCTGGTGAAGGCTCTCAACTTGGCCATCACGGGCATTGGCGGCGAACGGGTGTGCACCACCGAGATTCGCTCGAAAGCATCTCGGATGAGCAGGCAGCTGCTGATGCTGGTGGACGAGCAGATGAAGACGCGAACGCCGGCGCAGCCTCTGGATCCGAAGGTTCAGGAGATGTTCCAGAACTTGACGCTAGCGGACGACCGTTGGTTCCACCCATCACTTGTATCGGCGGTACTGGGGGCAGATGTATATGCCGATCTGATGCTGCCAGGTACTCTTCCAGGCCAGGACGGCCTGCCCATGCCGCAGAACTCGACATTAGGGTGGATCCTTTCGGGACGTTGCTCCTTCTCCTAAATTGCAAGTCTTCCTCTTGCAAGGGGGGGAGAATGTTCATGCTGAACAAGGGAGTCAGCTATCCCGCCAGCAGACCATCATTGTTGGCGGAAAATGTACCTTTTACCCGGTTCCGAACTGGGGCACGAAGCCGCCATGTTCAAATGCACTAGGCTAATACCAAGAATAAACTCAAAGCGACAAGTCGCCTTTACACGCTCCTGAACTTCAACCCCCATCTCTTTATTTCACTCTTTGGGATTTTTTTGGAATACCAGCTTGCAGGCCCCGACGACAACAGAGGGGGTTGAAGTCAGCGCCCCTTAAATGCGTGTCACTGGGTTCTCTCCATAAGCTTGCTATACGTCTTTTTTTTCCATGGTCTGCTACATTTTTATCTATTCCAAGTTTTTTTTTTTCTTTTATTTATAATGTCTTCTCATTTTCGAGACTAACAATTGTGAGGAAGTGACTCCGGCCGGGGTGATCCTCAGCGACCCAGAGTTCAATACAGAATTTTATTTTTCTGAGACGGCCAGGACTCGAAGGCGGGACCGATAATTCTAAGGGGCGTACGGAGTAAATCGGCCCAGGATAGAGAAAAGGGAAAAGAAACAATCGTTGGCCAAGGTGGCAGATCCGGCGGCCGCCCGGAGGAATTTCCAGACAGCGGGCGTTCTCCCCTAACGCGAGCCCGGAAGAATTTCCAGCGGCCCTTTCGGCCCACGCCACGCCCGGAGGAATTTCCAGACGACGGGCGGGACGGAAGGGAGAAAAGCGGGTCAGGGGAAAGGAAAAGGCCATTCTGGTGCGAGCCATGTATTTGCACTTATAACTAGGTACAGATATATAGCCGGCGACCGGCACGTATGGTAGGCAGGGAAGGGGAAGGGCCCCCGTTCCTAGGCGAACGCAGCGCCTCGCACACAAACACTCACACCCACAAACACTCAGAGGAGACAGTGTGAAGTGAAAGTGAAAGGTCGTGTTTTTGCCGCGCTCCGCCTAATCATCCTTTTCAAGGCGTTTTAACCGTCCAATAAGGCTGAAAGGATACGGCAGTTCAGTGTGAGACTCCCCCCCCCCTCGCTGTCACATCCACTTTCCTTATTTATGTTTTTCTTATCGACCTTTCCACAAGCCAATTTCCCCGCGTTTCTTTTTGGCACGTAAACACAGCTGATCGCATCTGGATCACAGTGTTGTACAACGTCGGCGGAGTGGGCTTGTAACAGCCGTGCTTAACAGAACAACCTTACTAGTGTTGTCAAACGAGCGAGGTTAAGCTTTCCCGCCCCAGCGCGATTTAAATATTTTATTTTAAATATTTTAAATATTTCCCAGCGGCCGTGCACGGCTGCACAGCTGGCAAGCGGGAAAAGGTCACGGTCCCGACCAACTTCCGATCCCCCGCTTTGGCGGTGTCCCAAACAAGGGACGTTGGGGACCGAGAAGGGGCGGTATAACTCCCGCCGTAGAGCTAGGGGGAAATCCTTGGCCAACGTGGGAGCCCTGTACAGGCCGTTAAGCCAGCTATGGACGAGGGAAACCCCTTCGTGTGCGGGTCGGCACTAGAGAGGTCGCCATGCCAACAGAGGGAAGAGGTCGAAGCGGCGTTTAAGAGGAGCAGCAAGCTCTCCCGATCGCTCCCACTGCGCGGAACGCTAGATGATGTGCAGATCTCGGGTGCGGGCTCAACGCCGACTCCCAAGAGGTCGCGAGACCCTGCCAGTCCGGCTAGTTCGCAGAGAATGACGCCGACAAAAAAGAGCAAGTCATCTCGGGAGGCAGCGTGTCTGGAGGATGTCCAGGAGCTGGCGAGCATGCTGCAGGAGGTGTCAGCCAAAATGATAGACAGGTCCTTGCGCCACATCACCATCGCCACGAGGGAGATGTTCGCTAAGATGGCGGCACTCCACGCAAGCATCCTCAATGCGAGCCTAGCGGCCGCCAAGATCGACGGTGGCAGCCAGGACAGACAGGTGTGGAAGAAGGAGGCTGCAGCTCAAACGGAGCCATGGCGGAGGTTAAGCCAGCAGCTCGAGCAGGGATCATCTGCGCCAGAGGCCCCAACTACTGTCGGACCTGAGGTGCAGCGTTTCCAAAGTTCGCTGTACCGCCAACGGAAACCTGCTCCTCGAAGTGGCCAAAGGCAGCGCCGAGAGCGCTGAATCCATGAAGGAGTGCATCGAAAAGGTGCTAGGCGATGCAGCGTCAGTGCGCAACACGACGGAGGACTCGAAGGTGCTAGTCTTAGAGATTCGGAACATCGACTCCATTACGTCGAAGCAGGAAATCTGCGCCGCCATCGCGGCCCAATTCAAGTTCGAGACGGCCCGAGTGAAGAGCTGAGACCCAATCGGCGGTGATTAGTCTGCCAGTCTCCTTGGGCAAAATTGTCCTCCACCGTGGGGAAGTTCGGATCGGGTGGACCATCTGCAGGATCCGGGAGAGGTAAGGCCCACCAAGGTGCTTCAGATGTCTGGAACTGGGTCACATTGCGGTCCACTGCAACAGCCCAGTGGACAGGAGCGGTTGCTGCAACAGGATCCTGGACGAGCTATGCAGCGACGTACGCGGAAGGAGCCGTGCGGTGGTCGGTGGTGACTTCAACGCCTGGGCCGTGGAATGGGGGTCCCCTCGGACCAATGCCAGAGGCGGAGCCTTGTTGGAGGCCTTTGCCTCTCTCGATGTTGCCCTTCTGAATGAAGGCTCCCGGCAGACATTTAGCAGAGCGGGGCGAGTTCGATCATTGACCTCACCTTCGCCAGCAGCGCGCTGGCCCGCCATGCACGTTGGAGGATTAGCGACGCCTACACCGCCGGCGACCACGAGGCCATCGAATCGATAGACCCAGCTGGCCGACCGAGATGCACCGTGCCCTTGCCCAGGAAGGCGTTTAGGCAGGTCACCTTCAGGCCGCAAGCGTTTGCACACGCCCTGGATGGTTTCACGGCGAACGAAGCAGACGGGGCTAACGTAATGGTCAACAAGCTGGCTGCAACGATGGAAGACGCGTGCAACCAGAGCATGCTACCGAGGAGGACGTTCCGACAGCACCACTCTCCGGTGTACTGGTGGAGTGAGGAGATCGTGAACCTACGCAGCACTTGCCTCCGCAACAGAAGGCTGCTGCAGCGGGCCAAAGGCACTCCGTCAGTAGTCAGTACCCTGTTCCCGAGCGGTCGGCAGGTCGCCAACTTCGCCAGTACGGAGATAGGTGACATACAGCGGGTCACGGAAGCTGAGGTTCTCCAGGGCGGCCGAAAGCTAAAACCCAAGAAGGCACCGGGACCAGACGCTATCCCAAACAGAGCCACAAAGCTGACAATGGCGCTGATGGTGCCAGAAGTAGCCGGCTTATATAATAAGTGCCTCCTGGAAGGGTCGTTCCCCGACAGGTGGAAAAGGCAGCGGCTGCTACTACTCCCAAAGCCTGGCAAGCCACCAGGAGAGGCATCCTCATATCGACCAATATGCCTACTGGACACGATTGGGAAGGTCTTTGAGCGTGTGATATCTACCAGGCTGAGCGGTGGCCTCTATCCGGAGCAATATGGATTCCGGAAGGGGAAGTCAACGCTGGACGCCATCTCGAAGTTCGCCAAGCTGGCAGAAGAAGCCATAGCAGGGGCCAGGTGGAAAGGTGGAACCAAGTCCTATTGTCTAGTGGTCACTCTGGACATCAGGAACGCCTTTAACTCGGCAGACTGGGACCGTACGTTGGAGTCCCTTAGGAGCTTCCCGGGATACCTGCTCAGGATATCGCAGAGCTACTTCAGTGACCGCATTCTCACGTTTGACCCGAGCATGGGTTCCAGAGCATACAAAGTCTCAGCCGGAGTCCCGCAGGGTTCCGTTTTGGGACCCCTGCTCTGGAACGCCATGTACGACGGGGTACTAAGACTGCCAATGCCAGCCAGCACTAGCCTGGCTTTGCCGACGACGTCGCCATTGTGTTGGTAGCCAAGGAGCTTGCGACAGTGGGGGGTCGCGCCAACGCGGCTATCCAAGCCGTGGAGGCGTGGCTAGCGGTCGCTGGGCTAGAATTGGCGGCCCACAAAACGGAGGCCGTCCTAATCTCGAGCCCGAAGGTTGTGGTCGGAGGGACCAGGATCCAATCTCAGCGGGCGCTAAAGTACCTGGGCGTCCTCATTGACACGCGTCTGTCATTCTGGGAGCACCTGGAGTACGTCCACAAAAAGGCCAGCGGGACTGCATGCGCGCTATACAGAATGCTGATGAATACGAGGGGGCCGAAGCAAGGAACAAGGAGGCTGCTAACGTCGGTAGTAACCTCGCAGATCATATACGCGGCGCCGGTGTGGGCGAAAGCCGAAAAGGTGAAGAGCTATATGCGGGGGGTGGAGGTGACGTATAGGCTGTGCGCCATCAGAGTAGCATACGAGTTATGTATCTTTAGGGGGCTAAGGCTGTGTTAGTGAAGCGTGTGCGCCTGTCGCTGCGTCGATCCTACTCGGCTAGTGGTGGTTGGCAGTCACATGCCAACTACTAAAGGCCGACCATACGAGGTGAAGAACCACATCCTGCTCGAGGTGCCCCTGCTCTAGACTAAATATAGCGGATCTAGAGAGGACAACTCGAAAAAACCCGTAATCACCGGTGTTACCGTACCGTGCCCCTGTGATGAATGGCACTACGTCAGTGTGTCTTTTAACGGTGGCTTCCGGATACCTGGCACCTCCGGTCGTACAAGCGCCCGATCCGGGGTATGAGGCTCTGCCCCGGGGGATACTTCCTTCCTCACTACTCGTGGGACCAATCTATGGAAACCATACAAAGTAAAAATACAGAAACAGGGTGCTCTAGCAGCCCCAAATCGATCAATATCGAACCAATCCGGGAGCCCGAAGAAGCCATGGACGTCTGTTCACAAGGCTCTGGCACCGACACCATCACCAAGGAAGAGGAAGAAGCCCTTCTCGCCTCTCCCAAGGTTGATAAACCCAAGCGAATCGCTCTATCGGGCGCCGCAAGGAAAAGGTTGCGCAGACACCTTGCGAACGGCATTCCCATGGAGGAGGCCAAGAGGCTCGCCCAGAAGCCTATGGACCGTCCTAGGGTAGAGCCCAGCAAGAGTGGCGCGACTAAGAAAAGGGTACGATCGGCTAACGCGACCCCAGAGGAGGTGTCGACTAAGAGGGCCATGACAAAAACCGCGGCACCCAGTGCCTTGACGAGGGGTGGCCTTGCGACTGCACCGCCTGCCACGGAGGCTCCAGTAGCCTCCACATCCGCAGCTGTAGCTTTGGCTGGGCAGCAGATACCGGAGCAATCTCCCCAAGTCGGTGTCATGCCCTCCTACAGGGACGTTGCCAGCTCATCGAAGATGGCGATACTCCCTGCCGACTACCCCCAACAACTCTTCACGACGGATCAGCTGAACAGCATCCAGTCTGCCATCCTAGCGAGAGTGATGGCCATGAGACACGGCTCTGTGAAGCCGCTGTTCTCTGGCTGCACGTTTCGACCAGGGTGGATGGCAATCACGTGTGGGAACGCAGGGACGGCTGAGTGGCTGAGCACAGAGGTGCCAAAGCTCTGGCTGTGGAAAGACGCCCACCTCAAAGTAGTCCCCGAGGCAGAGGCACCACGTGCCACTGTCTATGTCGGTTACTTCCCGCTTCCAAATGCGGAGCTGAAGACAGCTGAGGTCTTAAACCTCATTGAAGGCCAGAACAGCGGCCTGCGAGTGGGAGACTGGCGGGTCTTCCACCGTAAGATGAGGCAAAACACGGCTGTCCTGACGATCGCGCTGGACCCGGTCTCCGCCAACCGACTAAAAGCGCTGGGGCATCGGCTCAATTTTGCATTTGGCACGGCTTCTCTAAAGCCAAAGGCCGATACGCAGGCGAAGAAACAGGCAGAGGCTCCCGTTCCCGCAACGGAGAAGCCCACCTGCTCAAATGCCAGTGCTCCTGTTATGGCTGCATCGTCACCACAGGGCACCGCAGTCGCACAAGAGCCCGCACCGCGGAGAGTCCTGCGCCCTCCACTCCATGGGCGCATCACGCGCGGAACCGGGCGCCCCACTCGAGGCACCGGGCGCGTACCCAAGGGTGCGAGGCGCACACTAGAGGAGGAGGCCCTTCTAGGCACCAACCGCGGCCGGAAGATGGCGGCCAGGGGCCGCAAGAGGGCGGACTAATGTCCTCTCCCCCTCTCCCCACTCCCCCTAACACTAGGAGACACCTCCGATGTCTCCAAGCGAACCTCCACCACGCAAAGGCCGCATCCGACGTACTTTGCGAGAGGTTCGCTACAATGGACATAGCGTTCATCCAGGAGCCCTGGATAAATGCAGGACGTGTCCTGGGGCTTAGCACCCCATCCGGTAAGTTGCTGTATGCAAATAACCAACCCCGCCCTAGATCGGCGTTGTTAATTAACAAAAATTTAACATTTGTTCCCCTTTCACAGTTCATAACTGAAGACCTGGTGGCGGTTTGGGTTAAAATACCCACCGCCCACGGCGAGCAGGAGGCAGTGTTGGCCTCCGCCTATCTACCCGGCGACTCGGAGGAGGTGCCTACGGCGGCTACTTGTGCCCTGATAGAGCACTGCCAGAGAAACCGGCTCAGATGGATAATCGCCTGTGATGCCAATGCACATCACACGGTCTGGGGGAGCAGTGACATCAACAAGAGGGGTGAGTACCTTCTTGAATACATTATTAGTAGACCTCGGAATTTGCATATTTGCATATTTTTAAGGGATTAAGATACATATTTCAATTCCGATAACACCAAAATTTTTTTATATGCATATTTGCACAAAATGCATATGCATAAGATATGCAAGATATGCTAAATATATGTAAAATATGCAAAATATATGCAAAATATGCCTATGATAAAGTCATCTCAAAATACATAGTAAAAGCGATTTTTGAGATGGTAAACAAATTGAAATTTACTTAAAATAATTTTGATTACAATAAATAATCATGATCTTCTCCAAATTACAGCTATTAAGGCATTGTCGCTTATCTCCGAATATCATTTTATAAGCCGAAAAGCTTCTTTCTACATCACACGATGTAGTGGGAGCGTATTAGAATTTTATAATATTTTGGTTTTTTACGTGTCCAAGCTCGGAAACATCGCCATCACAATTTAAAATATTATTAATCTTTGAAATAATGGGAAAGTCTGGATTTCTATTCAAAACCATTTTAAATTTTTGGTGTATCTCCTTTCCTAAATCCCCTGTTATGTTTTTCACAATATTTTCGGCTTCTTTAAATAAATTCATCTACATTTCCAGTGATTGTCCCCTCGCTTCCAATGCAGTGATAATTTCGGTAATTCTTTGAAATTTGGATTTTATAAATATAAAATCCCGATGTAACTGAGGATTTTGTAAAAGATCTTTTGCCTGCCTTATAGATTCCGCATCTTCCGGATTTAGTGTTTCAAGTACCTAGAGTGCAAAGTTTAAAATATTTTTGATTATTAAACTGAAGTTACTTATCGACCTAATCGTTATCTGACCTCTGCTATTCCTTCCATGTTATCTGCATAAAATGAAGCCGCATTTAACCATGTTCCCCATCTGGTTAAGATTGGCTCTGGTGGTAATGGAATGTCAAGAATTTGTTTGTAGCGTTGAACTCTTGATGGGGCTTTTTTAAATATTTTCTTAACACATGTTATAAAAGAGTTTGCGTCAGGAAACGATGTTCTTACTTTTTCCGCTATTAAATTTAAACCGTGTGCAAAACATGTTAAGTGTATGAGATTCGGATAGAATATTTTTAAATTTTTGCCAGCTTTGATCATATATGCCGCAGCATCCGTTAACAGGAGCATAACTTTAGCATAATTTCCGTGTGGCCACAATAAACGAATACTGTCATTTACGAATCGAGAAATTGTTGCGTTGTTTACCTCATTCAATTGTTTACACGACAATGCATTTATGTTGATAAAATAATTAACATTAATGGTAACACTTTAATTAAAGTATGTCTGTTCTATTCAAATTGATTGCATATAGTTTGCATATTTTGCATATATTTTGCATATATTTTGCATATTTTGCATATATTTTGTATATTTTTGGAATATTATTTTGCATATCTTTTGCATATATTATGCATATTTTCAATATGCATCCAAAATAATAATAAGTGAATTTTATAAAGTCTAAATTCAAAATTTGGCATCAATCGGATGTAAAATATGAAAGTATGCAAATTCCGAGGTCTAATTATTAGTAATAACATAGGATTACTAAACCAGGGCAGCGAACCCACATTTATTAATGCCATTAGAGAGGAGGTACTTGACCTGACTGTCTGTAGTACAAATATGTTGTCCGTTGTCTCAAACTGGCACGTTGCAAGTGAGATCACTTTGTCAGATCACCAACACATTAGATTTGACATAGGATGCGCCTTGCAATGTAGCCTAGTCACCAGAAATCCCAGGAAAACCAACTGGGATCTCTTCTGTTTTGAACTTGAGCAATCCAGAGACTGCTCAACCCGTCCGATAACATCCATAGACGAGTTAGAGCGTGAAGCTACTGTGCTTCATACAAATGTTGAATCAGCATATCACGCCAGCTGCGACCAAAAGGTACGCAAGACCGGAAGGGTTGTTCCCTGGTGGAACAAAAGCCTTGACGATCTCAAAAAAGCTGCGCGCAGGCTCTTCAATAAGGCGAGGAGTGGGAGGGCCTCATGGGACTCCTACACATCTTCTTTATACGCTCTATAATAAAGAGCTGAGAAAGTCAAAACGGGCTACTTGGCGTCAACACTGCGGGCAGATCTCATCTCTCCCGGAAGCTGTTAGGCTGCAAAAAGCCCTCTCCAAAGACCACTCAAACGGCATCTGCACGCGGAAGAAGCCGGATGGAACATACACAAACAACCCAAAGGAGACGAGTACCCTACTCCTGGCTACTCACTTTGCTGGGTGTGTGGCTGTGGAGCAACCCATCTCACAGAGAGAGGCACCAACCTACCTCTCTGAGACTGGAGAGTGCCCGCACCTGCGCGTGACTATGGTTTTTTTTTTTTTTAATTCATGCTTTATTTAGTGGGATGGGGGGGGGGTGAGGGTAATGTACAAAGTGGGTGGGGGGGGCTGTGGGTTTTGCGTATGGCTAGAAAATGGAGACGAAGCCCTCGCGGTACGGCCGCAAAGCATTGCTTCGCGAAAGCATAGCCCCCATTAGCCCGGTACGCCTCTCCTGCGCCGTTCTTCCTCCCGGAGTCTGGTCATAACCGTCGCGGCGTAATTGCTCACCGCCTGCCAATTGGCATTGCTGACAAGCATCATATCGACCAGGTTGTCCACGCTGATCTGGTCGCCTAGGAACTCCTCCAGTCGCCTCTTCTCTCTCTCGAATTGCCCGCAGATGAACACGTGCTCCGCGGTCTCCTCTGAGCCGTCTGCACACCAGACGCAGGCAGCGCTGTCCTCATGCCCGCGCGTGTGGAGGTACCCTCTGAAGCACCCATGGCCGCTCAGGATTTGGGTTAGGATTTGAAGAAGTTAACCTGGCCGTGCTTTCTGCCGGTCCACGGCTCGAGCCTGGGAATAAGCCGGTGGGTCAACCGTCCCTTTGTAGAGGACTCCCATCGGGTTAGCCAGGATTGGAGGGTGTCAGCCTTCAATACAGAGCGTGCCAGCTTCTTCTCCGCCGGTGAGAGTGCTCTACCGTGCAGCCGCCCGAAGAGGGTGGCCTGTTCCTTGGCCAGGAGGTCCAAGGGGGGTGTCCCGGCTAGGACCAGTGCCGCCTGGTCCGACACTGTTCTGAATGCGCTGCATATACGCAGAGCGGCGAGCCGGTGCGTCGCATTCATTCCTCGGCTATACGAGGGCGTCACCATGGCGTGCGCCCAGACCGGGGCAGCGTACAGCAGGGTTGCTCTCGTCACGCTCGTTAGGAGTAGTCTACTCCCTTGTTTAGGGCCTCTACGGTTCAGCATGATCCGAGACAGCGCCCGGAAGGAAGTAGCCGCCTTGGTGCTGGCATAAGCGAGGTGCTCGCGGAACGAGAGCCTCGTATCCAGCATGACTCCCAGGTATTTAATCGCTCTGGACGATCTGATCGATGCGCCGCCCACCTCGATGGTTGCGGTTTCGACCTTTTTTCGGCTGCTTATCAGCACGGCTTCCGTCTTCTGCGGCGCTAGCTGCAGGCCTACGCTCGACAGCCATGAGCTGATGGCCACGATGCACGAGTTGCAGGTCTCTTCGGCACGAGATAGCATCTTATCCACGACGACCCCTGCAATGTCGTCGGCGAAGCCCACGAGCTCAGACCGACCGGGCAGTGAGAGGCGCAGTACTCCGTCGTACATCGCGTTCCATAGTAGCGGTGCTAATACGGAACCTTGAGGTACACCGCAGGAAAGCTCAACAGACTCAGCGCCGTCGGAGGTGGAAAACTCCAACGTACGGTCCTTGAAGTAGCTGCTCATCGACTTCATGAGGTATGGGGGACTCCGAAGCTGGATAGTGCCTCCATGATGCAGCTCCATCTCGCCGTGTTGAAGGCGTTGCGTACATCAAGCGTTACCACAAGGCAGTACTCTTTCGAGCCGCCTTTCCACCTCTTTCCGGCTATTGCCGACCTGGCGATGTCTACCACCTTGGAGATGGCATCGACGGTGGATTTAGCCTTTCGGAAGCCGAACTGCGCGGCCGAGAGGTCGCCAGCTGCTTGGATCGCCTCCTCTAGGCGCGTTCCGATCAAGTGCTCGAGCACCTTACCGGCTCCGTCGATGAGGCAGATTGGTCGGAAGGATGCCGGGTCGTCCGGCGGCTTTCCGGGCTTCGGCAACAGAACCAGGCTCTGCAACTTCCACCTGGGCGGGAACACGCCCTCTGCCAAGCACCTGCTGAACAGCCCCGCGAAGAGGTCAGGCCGACACGTCAGTGCGAGCTTCAGGGCCTTATTGGGTATATTATCGGGGCCAGCGGCCTTCGACGTCTTTACCCTTGCGGCCGCCTCCAGAATCTCATGTGCCGTGACCGGGGCAAAACTTGCCAGGGAGTCGCCGGCGTCGGGGAATGTTGGGACATCCATCGATGGGAACAGGTGTTCCTCGATCCGCTTCAGGCTCTCCGGCGCGAGCGGCGCAAGTTTGCCGGGGCAGTTTATACGCTTGACGACCGTTTTGTAAGCGCTGCCCCACGGGTCGCGGTCCGCCGAACCACAAAGTTCAAGGAAACACTTGGATTTGCTCGCCCGAATAGCAGCCTTAAGTGCTCTGCGACAGGTCTGGTACTCCCTCCTTTTTTCCAGAAGGGAGGTGGTACCATACGACCGCTGGTAGCGTCGCCGCGAACGGACGCAGTCTCTCCGCGCGTCGGCTATCGACTGATTCCACCAAAACACCGGCTCGCGGTGGCGGCTGTGGGGACTCCTGACTTGCATGCAGTCATTGCAGACCGCCTGGAGCTGCCGCATGGCATCTTCAGCCATCTGCTCAGCGGAGCCAGAGACATCCAGTCTCTCCATGGCCTCCGAGAACAGCCGTACATCCAGTGTGTCCGCCCTGTAGCTCCTCGCCGGTCTCGAGTGTGACCGTGGAGCAGGCGTCCTGTGGGGGGCCAGGTTGGTGAGTATGGCGGCATGGTCGCTAGCTGTGTAAATCCCGCTGAGCTCCCATACGCACTGGGTGGCTCTGGAGCCGCTCACAAATGTAAGGTCGACCACTGAGCCAGCACCGATCCGGGAGAACGTGTGTTGCCCCCCCGAATTAAGGAGCGCAACATCAAGCATGGCAAAGGCCTCCAACAGCGACCTACCTCTGGCGTTGGTGTAGGTGCTGCCCCAGTCCACGGCCCAGGCGTTGAAGTCGCCCGCGATCAAAACCGGGTGACGGCCCCTGGCATCGGTGGCCAGTCGGTCCACCCTGACGCAGAACTCCGCCAGCGATAGGCTGGCGCTTCGCTCTGACGAACACGCTCGAAGCGAGTACCTGGGAGAGGCGGGTAGCTCCTGGGCCGCACGTCCAGAGGGCGGCTTTGCCGGAGCTGTCGGCCGCCCAGTTAGGGCTCGTCCCGACCTTGTAAGGCTCGCTGAGCACAGCGAGATCAGCGCCGCACTCCCTCGATGACTGCGACAGCAGGTCTTGTGCTGCCGCACAGTGGTTCAGGTTTAACTGAATCACCTTCGTGCCCTTGGTACGAAAACCGCTCCGGCGGACGCCATCAGTGGGCAGCTGCGGCTGCTAGCCTGGTGGTTGACGTCCTTCAGCTTCTTGTGAACTATGCGTGACTATGGTGGCAGACTCCAATGGGGCTATCACTGGGTGGATTCTGGAAATGCTTAAATCCAAGGTCTACAGCTTGGAGGAACTATGACCTCAATCACAGCCACAAGGGGGTGCCCTCAAGGGGGAGTACTCTCTCCTCTCTTGTGGACTCTGGTCATCGACGAGCTACTATATGAGCTCAACAACCTAGGGTTCCCCACTCAAGGCTACGCTGATGATCTAGTCATCTATATAGTGGGCTGGCATGAGGAAACCATTTCGGCCAACTACCTAGGAGTCACACTTGACTCCAAACTCAACTGGAATGCACACCTGGAAAAGACTATAAACAAAGCCACTCGAGCACACTTTGCTTGCAACAGGCTTTACGGTAGAACATGGGTCCTAAGTCCCAAAATGATCTACTGCTCTTTTAACACTGTGGTAAAACCGATCTTAACCTATGCTTCTCTTGCTTGGTGGACGAAATCTACCCAGAGGACAGCTGCGGCAGCACTTACCAAATTACAACGACTGGTCTGCATAGGCATCACCGGAGCCATCCGCACATGCCCCACTGCAGCACTAGGAGTCATAACTGGCATACCCCCTTTACCAATTACATTGAAAAAGGAGGCCTGCCTGGGGGCACTTCGCCTTCAAAACATGACCAATATTAAAAGTGGTGATCTTACCGGGTATCTTAGGGTCCTTGAACCCCAAATAAATGAGCCCATTATGCGCGTAACTGACGAGCAGAAACCAAAACTTGTTTTCCACAGAAACTTCTCTGTAGTATTGTACACTTGGAATGAATGGAAAACAAAATCAATATCTCTGCCCAGTGGATCACAAACATGGTACACTGATGGATCGAAACTGGATAACGGTGACACCGGGGCTGGCATTTTCGGACCAAGGTTCAACAAATCCATAGCCATGGGAAAGTCTCCAACCATTTTCCAAGCAGAGATACACACCATTGAAATCTGTGCTCGTGAATGCCTTCGCAGGAAAATGCAAGGCGCACGGATTTACATCTTCTCGGACAGTCAGGCAGCGCTCATAGCGCTGAGTTCCTTTACGATCTCATCCGGACTTGTAGAGAACTGTTTCCAGCAGCTGAACGCCCTTGCCTCCAAAAACACCCTAACGGTGGGCTGGGTGCCAGGGCATGAAGGCCAACGAAGGAAACGAGGTGGCAGACTCCCTAGCTAAACGCGGGGCGATGACACCTTTTATCGGCCCTGAGCCGTTCTGTGGACTATCGAAAGGACACAATAGAGAACTGCTCAGGAAATGGGAGGAAACGGAGATAAATCGTCACTGGACCGACAGTGCAGGGCTGAGACAAGCCAAACAATTTCTCGTCCCCCAGATGACGCGATCAAAACGCATCATCAACCTACCAAAGAGCGAAATTCGCACTCTAACGGGCTACCTAATGGGTCACTGCAACCTTAGGTCTCACCTTAAGAAATTAAAACTTTCAGAAATCGACACCTGCAGATTCTGCGAGATGGAGCAAGAAACATCAGAACATATTCTATGTGAGTGCCCATCGCTAATCAGACGTCGACTTCAACATCTAGGAGGTGAACTTATTCCCCCCTACAGGATTTGGGAACAAATAGGCATTACCAAAGTACTCTCTTTCATTAAAAGCCTAGGTATAGGGCCTCTTCCCTAATCGTACAGGCCGGCACAAAAGATCTAAAATCTGGTCGCAGTGCAACAAGGCCTTTATAATAATAATAATATTAATGTATCTTTATTTATTTCCAGTGTAGTTTTGTGTTTTTTTATTCTCTATTATTTATGCTCGTTCGCTAGATCAGACCACCGCTTATCTCTGGCCTAGCAACCGAGCAACATAACAACATAAGATTATTTGCCTACGTGCATTCAGCCACTATTCTATTCCCTTTTATTATAAAAAAGCTTTTTCTAATTACATGAGTTCCAATTAGAGTACAGTAGAAATCTAAGTTTAGTTTCTAAGTGAAGTTCCTAAGATGAAGTCAAACCGCTAACATTAAACGACGACAATTAAAAGACAAATTAAAATCAATGATGTGCTAATATTAATTAAATCTACAAAAACTATTATTTAAAATGAAATAAAAATAATAAAACCAAAAAACCAAAAACTAAATAATATAATTGGCGCAGTCGGTGTAATCTTTAAAAAAAAAGGTAAATAAATTTAAACTCTGGCCCGCATCAAAGTGATTATTACCCCTAACGTCGGTTAATATCATGCCCAAGTCTGAGTGAAAATCAGAAGGGTTCCAGCAAAATAAATTAACTAATTAAAGATCCGCAAAAGAACCTCGTGATTTTACTTATTCAAAAAGTAATCGCGAACACGTGAAATCCCACGGCACGATAAAGACTAAATTCGCAAATAAAATTTATAACAAAAGTCAGCCAGCTGAATAAAAGTTTAAATAGCGAATATTTAAAATAATAATACCAACACCAGACGGATGGTTGAACCAGTGTTAACTGATCAAGCGTTATCGCAATGCTTAACCCAGATCCGGCAAATTCTCCCATTTGATGGCGATACCCTCTATTTGGCCCCTTTCATCAAGAGAGTCGAGCAACAACTTGGTTTCTACTCGACCAATCATCCAACCCAGATGAACATTATTTATGGAGCTGTCGAGAACCTCGTCGTTGGACCTGCTCAACATTTGCTTATGATGCCAACACCGCAGAACTGGACGGAATTAAAACACATTCTAATCTAATTTAATTTAAAACTAAATATTCCGGAAATTTAAGAAAATTTGTTGATGAGCTCGAGTTGAAGTCCACAGTTATTTCTAATAAATTGCATTTGGAAGGACAAGTAAGCTCAAGATTAATGTTTCTCCAAGCAATGAATTCAGCCATAAGTGAAACTATTTGGAAGGGATTACCAGACAGAATCTTCATGTCAGTTTGCCGCTTTGATATAAGTTCTCCAAGTAAATTAAGACGTGCTGCTCAAGAGTTAGGGATTTATGAAAATTATAAAAACATAAATTATACCCAACATTTTCAAAGAAAAAACTATAAAATAATAAATGTTGAACTAGCATATCACGCCAGATGCGACCAAAAGGTACGCAAGACCGAAAGGACTGTTCCCTGGTGGAACATAAGCCTTGACGATCTCAAAAAGGCTGCGCGCAGGCTCTTCAATAAAGCGAGGAGTGGGAGGGCCTCATGGGACTCCTACACAACTGCTTTAACGCTCCACAACAAAGAGCTGAGAAGGTCAAAACGGGCTACGTCAACACTGCGGGCAGATCTCATCTCTCCCGGAAGCTGTTAGGCTACAAAAAGCCCTCTCCAAAGACCACACTCACAGAATACGCGGACGTGGGCGAACCACAAAAGGAAACCTATCCAGAGCCCTGGATAGGGAACTTCCTCGAACGAGAGCTGGCCAAATTTGACATACTTGCCGGCGTCTCACATATCGCCGAGCACGCCATCGTGATGCGCAACGACCGCCCGATTAAGCAGCGATACCACCCGAGGAATCCCGCGATGAGAGCCGTCATTGACCGCCAGATATACGAGTTGCTCCGCGACGGACGCATAGAACCATCCAAAAGCCCTCACAGTGCGCCGATAGTCATCGCAGCAAAAAAGAACGGAGACGCCAGGATGTGCGCCGATTACCGACAATTGAATGAGAATTCAATTCCCGACGCCTATCCGTTGCCCCGGATTCACCATATCATGGAGCGGCTACGCAACGCCCGCTACGTCTCCACATTGGACTTGAAGAATGGATACTGGCAAATCCCAGTAGCCGCCAACAGCCGCGAATGTTCGGTGTTCACAGTGCCGGCCGCGGGTTTTTCCACTGGAAGGTGATGCCGTTTGGCCTGCATTCGGCCCCGGCAACATTTCAACGGGCCTTAGACACCGTCATCAGCCCCGACATGGAGCCGCATGCCTTCGCCTACTTGGACGACATCATCATCATTGGGTCCACCCTCCAAGTGCATGTGAGAAACCTACGTGAAGTATTCAGACGTCTCAGACAAACCAATCTCAGCCTCAAACAAGAGAAATGCCAGCTCTTTCAGCGAAGTATCAAGTATCTGGGCCACGTGATTAGCGAGGCCGGGATCCAGACCGACCCTGACAAAGTTGCGGCAATTCGAGAGCTGACAACCCCGACTAACCTGAGGGAGCTGCGCCGATGCCTCGGCATAGCGTCCTGGTACCGCCGATTCGTACCCAACTTTGCCGATGTAGTCGAGCCAATGACTGCATTTCTCAAAAAGGATCGGAAATGGGAGTGGACAGAGAAACAAGATTAAGGGGGTCTTCTACCTTCGCGCTCAAATTTGGGGCCTATTTTTCAAAAATGGATTGCAAAAAAACTACACATGATATCCGAACAAAATTTTTTTTATTTGATTAACAAAAGCTTGAACTTGAAAAAAAAAAAAAACCATATGAATTTATCATAACGTTTGCCATTGGCGCGTCGTCGAATTAGCCTCTGCCGGCGCGAAAGAGTCAAACGGTTGGCAAGAAATCTCAGCTTCAGAACATGCAAAAAACAAAACATATTTTTTAACTTAATTTTAAGGACGTCGATTAGGTCAGGACACAAGCTTTTTTTAATATTTGAAAATTTCACAAAATGGCAGCGATTTGAACAAAAAATTTAATTTTTGACCATGTTTTTCAACTTAAAAATGACTGTAAAAAATTGAACAAAAATTTTTTCGAAAAAAGCTTGTGTCCTGACCTAGCGAGATGTTTTGTGAATAAGTAACGCTTTACAGATCTAGAATATCTTCTATGGTTTCGTCAAAATCGTGCCAAAACTTTTGAAAAACACTACTTTCGGGAAAACGCGTTTAAAGATAAATGTTACAATACTATAGGCAAGGTGGGGCCGGGTTTGAAGCTCGATATCTCGTAAACGAGCATGAATTCGATCAAATCCTTCACAGGGCATGTTCTTAGTTATGTCTACTTTAGAAATATGCAAAAAAAAAAAAATCGATTTTTTAAAACCGCGAAGGTAGAAGACCCCCTTAAAGGATCTCCTGACGCAGGCACCGGTCCTCGCATGCCCGGACTTCGCGGAGAAATTTTTACTCCAGACCGACGCAAGTGAATATGGGATCGGAGCAGTACTCACCCAGACCATCGACGGGCAAGATCGAGTAATCGCTTACGCTAGCCGCCGGTTAAACACTGCTGAGCGAAACTACTCCGTAACGGAGAAGGAGTGCCTCGCCATTATATGGGCCATACGCAAGATGCGCTGTTACGTCGAGGGATATCACTTCGAGGTAGTTACGGATCACCACTCGCTAAAATGGCTGAATTCCATTGACAATCCCACGGGCAGGATCGCCCGGTGGTCACTGGAACTCCAACAGTTCCAGTACGACATCAATTACACAGGCCGACAAAATTCTGACCCAGAAACCAGTATATACTTTTCCAAAGGTTTTCGGTGCGCTGAATCCGAAGTCGAAATTCCCGAATTGGCTCTGGTTTCCGAGATATCCTAACCTAAAAGTGCAAAAACAGCGTTTTCTGCCTATATTTGAGGTTATGTAGCATCGAATTTGTTCTTTTACTGAAAATACTAAACAAACCATCTTAAAGTATAACCCTTGCCCTTTGAAATGCTGTTGAGTTTGATTAAATATCTCTTTTTTTCGCTGAGATATCGTACTTTGAAATTTTCATGTTAACGAATTTACCTCAAAAAAAAAACATTATGGATAGGCCCTATGAAGCAAACATTTTTCTTTGCACATAAAACAGCTTAAATCTGTTACTCGGGGGTTTTTGGGGTCGATGATCACGAATCCGGACTCAAATTTTCAAAATTCAAGATGGCGGATCCAATATGGCGGACCAAATTCGTAAAAAGTTACTGAATCAAGCTGAAACTGGGTATATGGGGGTCTTCGGGGTCTGTTTACCAAACTGAGATAAAATTCTGAAATTTGATGATGAAATTTGATGTTAGATTTTTATTTTTTGTAAGTAAAAAATACAATATGGCGCCCATAAAACGACCATTAACGAAATCGCGGGGAATGTCAGGCAGCTCACTCGACAAAGAATACTCTATATCAATTTCAAAGTACGATATCTCAGCGAAAAAAAGAGATATTTTATCAAACTCAACAGCATTTGAAAGGGCAAGGGTTATACTTTAAGATGGTTTGTTTAGTATTTTCAGTAAAAGAACAAATTCGATGCTACATAACCTCAAATATAGGCGGAAAACGCTGTTTTTGCACTTTTAGGTTAGGATATCTCGGAAACCAGAGCCAATTCGGAAATTTCGACTTCGGATTCGGATTCAGCGCACCGAAAACCTTTGGAAAAGTATATACTGGTTTCTGGGTCAGACGGTCGAGCTGATTTTGTCGGCCTGTGTTATCGACGCGGGACCCAGAACCTGGTCGCTAACGCCCTGTCGCGACAACCCCTGGCAACTCTACAACAAGCACAAGTTCAAGATACCAGCTGCAAATGGGTCACGAAAATGCTGCAGAGGATTCGACAGGAACCAGCCAAGTTTCCAGACTTTCGGGAGGAGAACGGACAACTCTACCGACGCATCGGCCTGCGGCCAGAGGCCGAAGAATATACTCCCTGGAAGCTGTGTGTGGGAGCCAGTTACCGTGGAAGGGTACTGGCAGAGTGCCCCGAACACCCAACCGCCGGACACCTGGGCATTCGCAAGACGAGTACGCAGGTGGCCCAAAAATTTTACTGGCCAGGATTATTCCGGGAAGTGGCCAGATACGTGCGGAGATGTCATAGCTGCCAAACATTCAATGTGAGCCAAGAGAAACCGGCGGGAAGAATGTTCACCCGCCAGGTCGACGAACCGTTTCACGTCTTATGCGCGGATTTTGTGGGACCCCTTCCGCGATCCAAGCAAGGGAACATAGTCCTGCTAGTGTTCCTCGACTCGTTCAGCAAATGGGTTGAATTCATCCCCCTACGACGGGCCACAGTGCCGTACCTCGAGCGGGCATTCCGGGAACGTATACTCAGCCGTTTCGGAGTCCCGAGAACCCTCGTCTGCGACAACGGAACACAGTTCACCAGCCGGGCGTTCCAGACATTTTGCAAGTCACTCGGGATGGAGCTTCAACATACGGCTCCATACACCTCTCGCCAAAACCTCACGGAGAGAGCGAACAGGACTGTGAAGGCCATGATCGCACAGTACCTAGGAAATGCCCCACAAAATACTTGGGACCAACTGTTACCCGAAATCTCACTAGCCGTGAACAGCAGCGTGTCCGATACCACAGGGTTCAGCCCCGCCTTTCTGGTACAAGGCCGGGAGCCGCGCTTACCGAATACTCTCTACGACGAAGTCACCCCAGGAAGAGGAACAAACCAGATCATGCCGTAGAAAAGAAGCGAGCAACTACACGCAATCTTCAAAGTGACCCGCGACAACGCCGAACGCGCTGCCGCCGAACAGAGCCGGCATTACAACTTGCGACGACGGGACTGGAAGCCACCTCTCGGCTCTCTGGTTCTCGCCCGCAGCCACGTGCTGTCCAACGCTGCCGAGGGCTTCGCTGCCAAGTTAGCCGCCAAATACGAGGGACCGTTCCGAGTGGTCAAGTTCCTCTCACCAAATATTGTGCGACTGCAGGAAACCGAGAGCCGCCGACGCCGCACAGCAAGTATAAGCCGTATCATCAAAACGAAGAGGATGAAGAAGACGATGTTCACGACCAAGCCGAGGATACCCAAGTCATCAATAACCACGAGGACCACAGCGCTCAGGCCACGACCAAAGAGAACCAGGGTGTCATAGGGGCCACTTGCTGACGGGCGCGCAAGTCCAACGTCCCTACCCCCCTTGGGGGGAACAAGCCACACCGGACTGGTCTTCGCTACGCCTGTCAGAGCCATTCAACCATCTCGTGCTCGCACACACGTACACGCTCGTGGAAACGACCGCGCTCCGCCACTAGTCCTGACCCGGGTATCGCCGTTTTCTTCCTCGCAGCATATTAAACTTATCTTCGTTTATGCTGGCGACGCTGGTCCGGATAAGGCAACACTCGCCTTATCCTAGGGAGGACCCAAAATCACGCCTGCCTGATTTTCTCTACGCCGGACAAAGCCACAACCACGACAACGCTGACACTAGCCTCAGGGAAAAGCACACGAGCTTAGGACAAAACGCCGCACCAACGCCGCCAGCCATGCCCCTCGAAGGTGAAGGAAAACTCACTCACACTTTTCCTATTTTCCACAGATTCTTTCAAACTCAAAGGCCAAGATAACGAGCAAAGAGTCAGGTTGCCAGATCGGCAAAAACAAGGAGCAACAAGCGGGGCAATCAGCGCCATCCGGTAGCATCAACGTGACAAGGTTGCCGGATCGACGAGATCGGGCCCGATAGGCTGCCCTGGCGGGTTATCGGACCATCGATAGGAACGGCGCCAACATCGAGATCGAAACGCCTCCTTATTGCGACGCAATAGGAAAATAACGCGCAATTAGAAAACTACATCATTCAGAAGCAGACAAAATGCCACGACGTGAGCGAGAGCATCAACACCGACGCCACGGGCACCATCACCAGCCACATCAGCACCGAAGGAACCGATCGGCGACTCGCACAGCCACCCGATCGCGCCCCATCTCGCCTTCCGCCGGACTACAGGACACCGCCCCAGCAGGCGTCACGGTTGCGCTAGAAGCGCTGAGCATTGGCACCTCGGCACGGAACCCGCGGCTAGCACTCCCGCTGCCCGGGGACCTGAACGGGACATTACCCGCCGTTGTGCTGGCTCCGCCGCCACTGTTGGTGACCATCACCCAGGACCCGCGGCCACTGTCGCCTATCAGCCCTTCATGGTGCGAGGGGCTCAGCCTGGAGGAGATGGTGGAAGTGATCCTCGCGGAGGACCCGGAACTACAAATCCCGGCCCAGATCGACGAGTTCCCGCCGGAGGCCACCGAGGACTTCCCGCCAGAGACCACGCCTCCCAGAACGCGAGAATTCTCTCTGGGACCGCCGCCATTGGTCGCCATTGGGCCGCTCGGAGCCACGTATGACGACGTGTCCGATCCAGAAGTGGTGGAACTCAGCTCTGGGGAGGATAAGCCTCACCCCGCAGATCCTGAGACGATCCCCATATCAGATGACGACATGGGCGAAGAAGAGAGAGCATCACCAGCGCTGGCCCGCGTAGAGACACCACCACCGTCCTACAAGGAATTATTTGGGGAAACCGAAACCCACCGGTTTCCAGCACCTCGACCGAACCCAGCCAACCGGAGGACCAGGAGACCGGTGGAGCTGCAAGCTCCAACACCCAGGCAGCCCCGAGTCCTGTGACCGCTGGACCCACGGATCCGGGGAACACGGTCCCGGACGCCGAAACGGCCCTCCCGACGGCCAACACAACGAGCCCTATGGACGACAACGACGCCCGCAGCCCCAGGCGTGCTACCAGCCGCTCCAGGGACCCCCGGTGCGCTGCCAATCGCCCCAGGGACCAGGACGCCATCCCGACGAGGCGACAAAGCCTCAGCACTTTGCGCTGCCTGCTGACGGCCTCTCCAGAAGGTCCCAAGACCTCAGCTGACCCCCAAAGACGCCAAGCCGCGCGAGTTGCGGTGGAGAACCTTTTGGCTATGGCGCTTGCACCAGCAACATCGGCTTCAACTCTCACAACCCCGAGAGAGCAACATTTGCCGACGAAACCCACCACCACTAGGAAACGGGAACAAGAGAGAGGACAGAGGAACATACCGAACGGCAACACGAAAGCTCAAGAGAGCGACCGATCGGGAAGCGCGCATGCCAGAACGGGACGAAGGGAACATACGCCGCGGCAGAGCCCGAAAGCTACTGCGCAGAACGCCGGCAGAGCAAGGGCCCGAGCAACTTCGCTGCCGCCGATCGTTATCTTCTCTCGGCGAACCTCGAAGCGAACGGACGTTGCGACGATTAACCCGCAGGAAAACGTGATAGCCAACTACCGACGGGATTTCAACCTGAGGCCACATGGACATGGAGTCCAGCGCCCAGGGCTAGGAGGGTGAGCCGGCCAAGCGGCTTCCCGCGGCATGGGAGCCGGCGGTGCAGATATGAGGTAGGGAAAACAGATAGGATAAACAAGACGGACAAATAAAAGTAAAGAATAAAACCCGACGGCGAGTTCTTATCCATCCTGGGCAGCTCCTCCTCCTCCTCCTCTTCTTCCCCAAATTCCCCTTTGGCGGACTTGGGCTCGGCACCATGGTAAACAGGGCCGGGTCTCAGGTTTCGGAATCTCGCGGACGACGGCGACGCGCCCGGCTATCTCGACCCGGACATATTTCCTGGCGAGGCCAGCGGCCCGGCACCATGGTAAACTGGGCCGGGTACCTGGCCACGCCTCAGAAGTCCCCGACGCGGTTCCCCGGCACCGGCCGGCCGCTCGGGCCCGTCACCTGGCCGACGTGGACGGGATTGTTTTTCCTCAAGAAAACCTTGGATCTTGGATCCAAACGCAGCCCTTCACGGACCGCCCCTTTCCCCCGAATTATTTCCCTAAAATAAATCTGCGCTCCCAACAGCGCATCCCCGTTTTCCTACCTGTCCCAATATATAAATCATGGGAGGACTCCTGAGCCGCTAAGGGTATCCCAGACTTAGAACGGATCGCTTTCTCACAAGATCAGTTAAAGTTTGGGAGGTTGGTGAAAAATTTGAAAGATGTGCTGATGGTGGGTTGTCTGTTAAGAGATCCTCGTATGATACGGGACATTGTTGATGACGATGGGATGATTTAATTGGACATGTGTTTTTTGGCGTGGATGTGAAGTGTTTGTTTGTTGTTGTTATGTTGCTGATTTGATTTTTTAGTGTAGATGCGAAGCTGTTGCTTAGTTGCTGAGTGTGACGAGTGTGGTATAGTGTTAACGCTGTTTTGTGATCGACTTTCTCTGTAATTTTGATGGCTACCAATTCTTGTAGTTTTTTGATGGTTGGGCAATTCCGGTCTAATGGGCTGTGTTTGGCATTAGATTCAAGAAGGTGTTTGCAATTTATGCATGATTTTTCGTTCAAGCAAGACTTATTTTCCTTAGTATGTGCTGTGGCTGAACAGTTTTTGCAAAGGTCCTCTTGGCTTTTGCATACTATTGTTGGGTGCTTGACGCTTGTAATTTGTTTTTTGTTTTTACGAGCAAGATTCAACTGCTCCTCCACAAGCAAAGTCAATTGATTTTTTAATTAGAAACGGTGACACATTTTCAAATGATTTGTTGTCGATTCTTTTTATTACAATATATTTCGGTTCATCGAGGTGTTTTTTGTAGATTGATGTTGTTGAAGTTTTCTGTATGTCTGGTGGCTTTTCCATTTTGTAATTATTTTTGGGCTTGCGCCCAAAAAGACTGGGGCTTACGCCCAAAAACTGGAAACGTAGAGAAGGTCACACTACCGAAATTTTGCAAATCCAAATCCGCGTGAGAACACTCACACCTTGAGCAGAAACACTCTCACTCCGAATAAAACAGTTTTCGCTTATTAAAAAGTACTATGTAATTTTCACTGAGCTCCGAGAAAAACACATCCGACCGCATGGGCAAAACCAGTGTGACCTGTAATTTTATTTTATTTTATTTATTATTAAGAAATTTAGACTATTATATGATATAGACTACCGGTGTAGACGGACCATATATATATTATCCGAGGTATATATTATCCTCAGTGTACTTTACTTTATGTTTTTAAATCTTTACCATAGCTTATAGTGCCTTTATTAATAATTTCCTTTTTTTTTTAGTTGCTTAGTTTTAAAATAAGATCTTCTCTAAATCATTTGCTCTGCTCAAGTATTTTTTCTTTAGACAACTTATATAGCTTGGTTAAGAGACCTGCACATAACAATACTACTATTATTATGAGGAGAATTGTAATTGTTTAAAGTTCAGGCTTTGAAACCTCGACTGTATTTATTACATTGGTGGTGGGAGTCCGCAATTTTGGAATTATGATCTAACATTATGGGATATTCTGAATATTCGAAAATTGGTGGATCTGGACCAGATGGAATCTATCCATGCTTGCTGCAGTGGGGACTGCCTTATCGCACTCCCCCTGGTCCGTCTATTTCGAGCTAGTCTCCTGCTTGGACATATACCAAGCAACTGGGCTAAAGTAAAAGTCGTGTTTATCCCAAAGGTAGGGAAGAAACATTCCCAATTGCCTAAATAATATAGACCGATTAGCCTTAGTTCCTTCTTCCTTAAAACGATGGAGAAGATAATCGACCAGCATATCAAAGAGGTGAATCTCAAGCAACTTCCCCTACACAAGTACCAATATGCGTATCAAGCTGATAAATCAATTGAGACTGCCATTCATTGCCGTACAACAACCATTGAAAAGGCCATTTAGACATCTCAGGAGCTTTTGACAACAAGTCATACACGTCGTGCCTCTCTTGTACGTAAAAATGTCTCCACACCCATTATCAAGTGGATTCTGGAAATGCTTAAATCCAGAATCAAAACTGGTGACCTTGGAGGAACCATGACCTCAATCACAGCCACTAGGGGGTGCCCTCAAGGGGGTGCCCTCAAGGGGGTGCCCTCAAGGGGGTGCCCTCAAGGGGTGCCCTCAAGGGGGTGCCCTCAAGGGGGTGCCCTCAAGGGGGACGAGCTACTTTATGAGCTAAACAATTTAGGGTTCCCCACTCAAGGCTACGCCGATGACCTAGTCATCTATATAGTGGGCTGGCATGAGCAAACCATCTTAGACCGCATGCAGCAAGCCCTTAATATAACCAACAGATGGTGTCAGGACAAAGGACTGTCCATAAACCCGTCAAAAACTGTTTTAGTTCCATTTACCAGGAAAAGGTCTCTTTCCCTAACAAGACCATCCCTAAATGGGTCCTTAATTGACTTTTTGGTTGACGTCAACTACTTAGGAGTTACACTTGACTCCAAGCTCAACTGGAATGCACACCTGGAAAAGACCATAAACAAAGCCACTCGAGCGCACTTTGCTTGCAACAGGCTTTACGGTAGAACATGGGGCCTAATTCCAAAAATGATCTACTGTTCTTTTAACACTGTGGAAAAACCGATCTAAACCTAAGCATCGTTTGCTTGGTGGACGAAATCTACCCGGAGGACGGCTGCGGCTGCACTTAATAAACTACAACGACTGGTCTGCATTTGCATCACTGGGGCCATCCGAATATGTCCCACTGCAGCTCTGGGAGTCATAACTGGCATACCCCCTTTACCTATTACCCTGAAAAAGGAGGACTGCCTGGGGGCACTTCGCCTTCAAAACGTCACCAATATAAAAAGTGGTGATTTTACTGGGCATCTTAGGGTTCTTGAACCCCTAATAAATGAGCCCATTCTGCGCATAACTGAAGAACAGAAACCAAGACTTGTTTTTCACAAAAACTTCTCTGTAGTCTTGTACACTCGGAATAAATGAAAAACAAAATCAATATCTCTGCCCAGTGGATCAAAAACATGGTACACGTATGGATCGAAACTGGAAAACGGTGACACCGGGGCTGGCATTTTCGGACCAAGGTTCAACAAATCCATAGCCATGGGAAAGTCCCCAACCATTTTCCAAGCAGAGATACACGCCATAGAAATCTGTGCACGTGAATGCCTTCGCAGGAAAATGCAAGCCGCACGGATTTACATCTTCTCGGACAGTCAGTCAGACCGTGCCAAAGTGCATTCTTTTATTAGAAGCCTCGGTATAGAGGCCGGTACATAAGATCTAACTACTGGTTTCAGTGCAACAAGGCCCTTGTAATAATAACAATATTGTTGATCCAGGACACCAAGCTTAAAGTTTTTTTTCTTTTCATTTTATTTACAATTTGTCATAAAAAGTATGACAATAAGTAAATTTTATAAGCTTAAAGTTAATAAATTTTAATGTGGAAATGTCAACGTCTTTTTTTACAAGCTTAATTCAAGATAATGTTTTTGCGTCAACGTTTAAGTTAGAAGAGGCATAGATTAAAACATACTCGGGCTCTGTACTCGCATTTAACACTCCGACATGTAAAAATTTTATGCCTGGCAAAACATGGAGAGCATCCGAAACGGACGCAAATCCAACGACGGTATTTTTCTTATTGTCATTATTTTTCTTCTTATGTGGAACTTTAATAAAGTCGTCTCTCTCAGCATTCGGGGGCCGTAGACCTTGGCCTTTTACCGACGAAGAGAAATGAGCCGAAGCGTACGATTGCAAAGCTACCGTTGCATTGACTGCTTTCGTTTGGCGAGACCTTCAGTTGGCGTTCTTGGTATGTTCAAATGAATCGCCTATGGTGGGAAGGGGGAGAGAAGACTCCCTTTGGGAGGACATTTCAGCTTTTCTATACCCTTAAAATGTTATTGGGATTCGGTGAAGACTACAAAAAAGTAGTTTTAAATTGTAAATATGAGCATGTTATATTGCTTACAAAAACACTGATTATATGTTTGTTAAAACAGTCAATTGAACACATAAAATAGTTATAACAAATATAAGTTGGAAGATTCCGCACATCGTTCCGAGTGATGGTAGATAGGTAGATGTAATTGGTGAGGTTACTCTGGTAACCTCCAATTAGAGCTTAGCTCCGTTTTGGTCCACACCCTCGATTTCGTAGTAGTCAGCGCTTCCTTTCAGTACCAGCTCGTATCATTCAGATAAGCCAATTTGGACGTAAGGCTCCCAGCTTTGGGGGAAAGCGAGCAGAACAAACATAGACATCATTCAGCGCCCAATCAAAGATCCTGCGAAGTATCACTGGGGCACCATGGTATATTCGTAACCAAAACATCCACAGGGACCTCCGCATCCTCGCAGTAAAAGATGAAATAGACAAGCAAAAAGCGTCCTACAATGGAACACTCTCTGTCCACCCAAATCTTCTAGCACGGGTCTTGACTCGGGTCTCCATCCGAACCCGCCTGCAACGTACAGACCTTTCAACCCAGCCATAATTTGTCAGGGCCACTGTTCCAGTTTACATGACTCCTAGTTAGGTTATAGTATAAGATTTGATACACTTACTGTTAGTCTCGAAAATGAGAAGATTCAATAAATAAATAAAATAAATAAAAAGTAAAATAAAAAAAAAAAAAAAAGATCACTCAGTTCCTTGGTCCACTATGGTTGGTTCTGGTTCTTCGAGAATGGTACTTTGTATGTCTTTTGGAAGGCGTTGTTCAGGATGTTAGTTAGGTCCTATACTTCCTTATCGAGGGCCTTTGGGGAGGATTGTACTTTTATCCTCCAGTTACTGAAGTTTCGCTAAATTTGTCCCAGTCTATCCTACCGGTGCCGATAAGTGAAAGAAGACATATCTGTGGTCCGAAAAAGAGAGTTGAGTCGACAACCTCCAATTCTCGATCTTAGATCTCACCTTACAAATAGAAAATGGTAAGTAACAACTCTTTCATCCCTGAAAACCCTCCGTACTGGGGAATATGAAGGTTGGTGTGTTACCTTTGTAACATATTGTAAAGTTACAACTAATAATATTATCAAAAAAAGACTCACCTTTATCTTTTGTTTTCGTTGCCTCGCGTTGGCTTCGCATCCCATCACCAGTTTCTTCTTTGTGTCTTCGCCCCTTTGCAGCAGCTTGACGACCGGATCAGGCGGGGCCGGATCGTCGTGGTTCATGGCGAGGCGATAAGTACTCCGCTCCTATCCGCTGCCACGAATCTAGCTACTGCAAGATCTGTTGTGTTGAGATTATAACAGAGAAAAACGTTATAATGATTCTTAATGCATTCACTTGACCTTTCCATCAAGTTGGCGCACGGTAGTCTGTATCCTGGGATCCTTAGGTCAGCGACTAGCTTGTCGCTGGTCCAAGGCTCCTGTATCAGTCCGATGTCAATATCCTTTTTCCTGAGAAGGATCGTGAGATTTGCTGAAGCATGGGTGCTGCTCTTCAGGTTAATCGGCACGAGTTTAGACATCGGTTTTAGTTGGGGTTGTATCGGGGGACTTGTCGTCGATGACCATATCATCCAACAGCTTGTTAATGTCATCGACCTCTTCTAGAATCTCGTCCGGCTCAGCAAGGAAGACCTTGATCTTGGCCTTCCGTATGCCGTACCGGACCTTGTGGTCGTTCGCTTCGAGCTGCGACAGGCAGCGCTGGTTGATGAGGAGAAGGAACGGCTGGCTCGACTTCATCTCTCTTTCAGCCTTGAGGATGGTCCAGTCCTCCGTATCGACATCCGGATTCTGGGCCTTCAGAAAGGCGATCACCCTTCCGTGATCAGTTTGCCCCTTCGGCAACCAGATGCGGGCTCTGGGCCTCCTCGGAATCTCCCTGGCGTGGACTATCCTAATCTTAAGGCCAGCCCAGGTGTCGCTAACCTTAGCCACACACTCCGCCAGGAAGGTCCTCGATAACCCATCGTCGCACCTGATGACCCGGTGCCCCCTGACCACGTCTGAGGAGTCGAAGGAGGGGATGGGGCCGGTCGGCACGGCAACCAACCTTTCGTTTACCATGTTGGCCAACGTGGCCTCGATCTCCTCCCACTTCTCCGCCAGCAGACGACCGTCGTCGTGGAGCTCGTCCACCAGACCCATTGCCAGACTGTCTCTGGCCACCTCACTGAACTTATTCGCCTTGCTGACGAAGGTTGTCGCCCTTGGCTTGCCCTGTGGTCCTTCGCTCTTTTAGGTGCGCTCTCGCTCACCTCTTGAGAAGGCTCTCTTGGTGAAGAGAATGGGGTCCGTTTTGTCCGCGTTGATACTCAGTCCTACCTTCTTCGCAATCTCACGTATCTGAGTGTTGATTCCATAATCGAACTAAGGGTCGATTGACAAACCCCCCGTCATAATAATGTTTATGTCGTCAGCATAGGCTGTTATCTTTGGGGCTTTCCTTTCGAATCTCTTGATCAGGTAGTGTACCACCAGATTCCACAGGAGAGGCGACTGAACCCCGCCTTGTGGCGTGACCCTGTGAGCTCCCATCGCCATGGATGCGGTGCCCCAATCGCCTACAGCTTCGAAGATTTCTTATCCACAAGCTGATGGCTGAGTGCGTGTTGGCCGCTTCTAGGCGGTCCACTATAGCATCTATGGTCACGTTATTGAATGCTCCGAATATGTCCACAAACACTCCAAGAGCATATTCTTTGTTGTGCAGGGATCTCTCAATGGTGGCTACTAATGAGTGTAGTGCAGTTTCTACTGATTTCCCTTTTGTGTAAGCCTGCTGGTTGGATGACAGAAGCTTTTCTAGCGTCTTGAGTAAAAAAGAGGTGAGGCTAATCGGCCTGTAATCCTTGGGACTCACGTGACTGCACTTCCCTGCTTTTGGCAGGAAGACAATCCTTGAGGTCCTCCATGGGATAGGGATATAGCCCGTGCTTAGTCAAGCTGTGAATATAGCGTGTAGCCATGGGGTGATCACTTCTTTGGTCACCTGTAACATGGCTGGGAATATTCCATCAAGTCCTGTGCTTTTATTCCCGCGAAAAAATCTATAGCCCATTGGATTCATCTAGAGGATATTAGACTTGTTGGGAGACTCTCTTCTCCAAGTGCGAGGTCCTGGTGTTTGTTAGCATCGGATATCTCAGTGCATCCTGTGAAGTGAGCATGTTAGGGCCTCCTCGCTGCCCTCAGTCCACTGTCCGTCGTCGCGTTTGAGCTGACTGATCCACATGCCTGAATTTCGAGTTCTGCCGCAGGACCTCTCACAATTTTACATACGATTTTACAGCCATTTTAAAACGCGGTTATCTCAGAGCTGGCCGGAAACATAACTCAAACAAACCTTTACCGATCGATTCAAAATTTTTACAGAACATTTGAAATTGTTGTCCCCAGGGAAGTACGTATTGGTTTTCTGAAAAAGTGAATGGTTAGGTTAGGTTAAAGCGGTGATGGCCGACTCAAAAGAGCCGGGCCATCCACTTTAGCCTGAGGAGGCTCCTTGTGATGCCACGTAGGCTTAGATCCCCCGTCCAATGCAGGTTCTCATGGGCCGATAACGAATCCTTACGTGAGAGAGGACCAACCCGATCCTTGGATGAATCGGGTTAACTGCCTCGGTGATGTCTCGCTTAGCTCTGCGAGATCCACAAGGGTGGGGAAGCCCAGATACTGCAGTCTTCGTCTGCTTAGGGCCGGACAGTGGCAGAGGAGGTGAAGGACGGTCTCCTCCTCCTCCTCATCCCTACAGCTTCTACAGAAGTCGTTATGGTGCACTGACAGCCTGGACGCATGTGTTCCAAGTAGCCAGTGACCAGTAAGAGTCCTGACGGCAAGGGCGCAGCTTTCCCTGCTTAATGACAATAGCTCCACTGAGCATTTCGCTGATCGGCGTGGCCAGATCATTCCAGCGTGGCGGCAGGTAATTAGGTTTTCCCATTTCCTGTCCGCAAGGAGGTGGAAGCACTCCCTACAGAGTAGACTGCGAGTGGCCAAGGGCATGTCAACTAACTTCCTCTCCGGCTGAAGAGGGGAGGTTGTACCCTGCCGGACCAGCTCATCGGCAGCGCAGTTGCCCTCGATGTTCCTATGTCCTGGGACCCAGATGAGGTGGAGGTCGTACTGCTCCGCCATCTCGTGAAGAGATCTGCGGCAGGCGTTAATGGTTTTCGAGTTTGAAGAGATAGCTTCAACTGACTTCAGGGCAGCCTGACTGTCCGGGAATATGCATATGGGAGCTCTGACCCTGGTTGGGGGGGAGCAGATCAATGGCTTCTTTGATGGCGTAAACTTCCGCCTGAAAGACGCTGCAGTGGTCGGGTAGCGTAATAGAGACGTTTAGTCCCAGGTGCTCGGAGTATATACCTCCTCCCACCCGGCCGTCCAATTTTGAGCCATCCGTGTAGATGTGAAGGGACCCTAGGGGTCCCAGGTTCCATTCCTCTCTATCGGGGATGTAAACCTGGAAGGGTGTGATGGGGTGATCAGCGGGGACACAGTAGTCTGTGTTTCCCTCAGTAAGGTGTGGGGCAGTGCCGAGATTCGTGTGCTCGAAACTCGAGCTCGTCCACAGACCCGCGCCCTTCATCCTTAGTGCCGAGAGTGACGCAGTCATCTCTCCCATTATTTCTATTGGGAGGATATCCAGGAGAACGTCCAAACCGTCTCCCGGGGTCGGCCGCAGGCCGCCTGTCATGCAGATCTCAGCCATGCGTTGGATTTTTCTAAACTTGCCCAGGCAGGTGTAGAGGAGTATTGGGCGAATAATAGCCGTATAAAGCCAACGAAAAATTTTTGGGGTCATGCCCCATTTTAACCCGATAGCCTTTTGGCAGGTGTATCGCGCGATTGTGGCCTTTTTGGCCCTTTCATCCGTATTAAGGGACCAAGCGAGCTTCCTGTCTAGGATAAGACCCAGATACTTGGCCTGATTTTAGCAGTTCTTTGACCGCCACATTCCATAGGAGAGGGGAGAGGACTCCACCCTGAGGTGTGCCTCTGTTGACTTGTCTGGAGATGGTTGATCCCCCCAGTGTTGCCTTCACCGTTCTGCTGCGCAAGATCCGGTCAATGAGACCCACCAAGTGTTGATCAATCCCCAGCTTATTCAGTGCCGTCGTAATTGAGTCTGGGAGAATGTTGTTGAAGGCGCCCTCTATATCCAGTAAGGCGACGAGTGTGAACTCCTTTTCGTGGAGCGATTTTTCTATGATAGTTGTAAGCGAATGAAGTGCTGTCTCTGTCGATCTGCCCCTCCTATACGCGTGTTGAGATCCTGATAAGGATGATTGGGAACTATTAGTTCTAAGATGCAGACTAATAAGTCTCTCCAACGTCTTGAGTAGAAACGAGGAGAGGCTTATCGACCTGTAATCCTTAGGCGTGCAATGCGAAGGCTTGCCTGCCTTGGGGATGAAAACAACTTTTGAGCGGAGCCATCCATTCGGAATGACCCCTGTGTCTAGGATGATCGAGAAGATCAGTCGAAGCCAGGGAGTGGATAGCTCAGCTGCGTAGCTGAGCTGTGCAGGTATGATGCCGTCCACCCCTGGGGATTTGTAAGGGCTGAAGCTATTAACTGCCCATTTGATGTTCCTATCAGTAAGAAGATATGCCATTTCAGACGGACCTCGCCTTGTCGGGAGGTTAGGTGAGCTGCTCTGAGAAGAGCTAGCGGGGAAGTGGGCATCCAGGAGAACTTCGAGAGTTTCCTCGCTGGAACTCGTCCAGCTAACATCAGGACTCTTGACGTAGCCCGGGTTGGAGGGCGTCGTCGAGAGGACCTTCCGCAGTCTAGAGGCCTCTGAGTGGTCCTGGATTCCCGAGCAGAAGTCGGACCAGGCCCTTCTTTTGGCCTTTCTTAATTCCCTGTTCTTTAGGGACAGGTTGGTTTTGTAGAGGCGCCACGATTCGTGTGTGTTGGCACCTCGACTGTCCCCTTATTGAGAGTCTGGACAACCTGGTGGCTCGGACTAACGGCCTCCTCAACCTTGGCAACCTTGGCCAGTCAGAGGAGGGGAGATCCGGGTTACTCATCTGCAGCAGCTTGAGAATTTTCTCAGGCTCCGCCGGCTTGTGCGAAAGCCACACCCTGGCTCTTGGCTTGCTTGGGATCTTGTCCCAGTCGACCGCCGCGAGATTTGCGCCTAGGTATACTTCACCCAATCCCGCGATCGCTCTCTTATAGAAGGTGACCGAATCCGCGTCTTCGCACGCGATCACCTTCACTTCTCCTTGATGCCAGCCGGCATCCTCACAACGGGGCAGTGCACCACCTGACGCCAACAGCTCCTTCGCGAACCTGTTGTGCAGATCCCCAACAATCCACCGCCACTGGCCCCTCGGGATATGTCCATCACTTGAGCCCTCATCCACCACTCCAATCAGGATCTTACCCTTAGTAACCTCGGCGAAGGACCGCTGAGGCTGCACTCTGGAACGCTTCGGCTGCGGCGGTTGTACCTCCGTAGACCGCTGGCGTTTGGCGGCGCCCCTGCCCGCGGCAGCGCTGCCTTGCTGGGCATTGGGGGCAACCGCCCTCCCCGCCTTCTCAGGCTGGAAGTCAGGCAGGACACCTTTCGCCCATTTAATAAGACCCGCTTGCTCCGGGTCTGCCTCCATGGCTGGGTTAGCCCGGGCAAGGATGAAGGCCGCTCTTCTCCGCTCGTGATAGAGCGCCTTCTTCCTCTGCTGCTGCAAGTACTCCGCTGATCTTGCCTTTGTCTGATGCACCCTTACAACCCATCTCAGGAAAACGGTTAGAAAAGATTTCAATACAAGTTACGGAACCAAAGACTGGCGGCCGCGCAAGGAACTAAACAAAGAACTGAAAACTTATTAACAGGCCTTACTGCACAGCTAATACATCAGCAAAAGAGTAACTGTAGATCCAACTGTATCCACACTACCAAGGAAACCAAAAAGAGGAACCAATAACCAAGAACCTGAGGTCAGACACCCTGCTACTAGTCGACGAGATCGTCAGATTTCGTTATTGGTAGCTCTTCATTATTGGTATGTCTTCACAGACCCACACGAAGGAACTACTTTCGTGTGGGTTTGTGGAGACATTTCTTTACCCTTCACGAACTAGCCGCAAGCCACAAAGTGTTTATTGGTAGCTCTTCATTATTGGTATGTCTTCACAGACCCACACGAAGGAACTACTTTCGTGTGGGTTTGTGGAGACATTTCTTTACCCTTCACGAACTAGCCGCAAGCCACAAAGTGTTTATTTCTTATCCATCGAAGTGTGATTGTTTTTGCAGCTTATGGTATAAATTTGGGTTCCTGTATGCAGTCGATATTGTTGGTTGTGTGTGTGGTTTCTGAACAATTTGTGCATATCAGTTTTAAAAATATTTTTATAAAATTTGGGACGTGGAAATTTTGTATTATTCTACAATTTCGGTTTTTTGTTTAATCAAAATCGCACTACTATATCATAAAGGTACTATGGGAACGATAGGAAAATTTTGAGGAAAAGAATTATAACTTATTCAGTTTTCAGATAATTTGAGACATTTCCGTTTTGTCTGGCTAAGTTACAAATTTTTTTCCTCAAAATTTTTTGATCGTTCCTATATCATCTATTTGATATTCTTGGCCGATCCGGCCGGATCCGACTTATATAGTAGAGAGATCATATAGAAGACTATCTGCAAAAATTCGTTCTGATAGTTTGCGTTGAAACGGACGGACGGACAGACGGACGGACGGAAAGACGGACGGACGGACAGACGGACAAACGGACAAACGGACTAACGGACAAACGGACTAACGGACAAACGGACATGAATATATCGACTAGGCTGTTCATGCTGATCAAGATCATACCTTATTGGCACGAAGTAAATGTAACTTGCGATAGTGCTTTGACACGGTTCACGAAACTTCCACATCGATGGTATTAATTATTCTATTTTAATCTAAATTTAAATTCGACAGCAAGCTCGTATTAAGCTAATGCGCATAGCAGAATGGTATAATGACACAAACGCGCGGGCGCACCCAACAGAAAAGCTATTGATTGCAGCAGAAATGGCTATGATAGAGGAGCAAATGAATCCACTAATGGAGTCAATTAAATGGAGCCAGTTCAGTAAGACATTTATTTGTGTACTTAATGTCTATAAATAATTATTTTTTGTTTCTAAGGTCAACGCTTCATAGTGATGATATTTAAAATGGTCAAGTACTTGCACGACCGTTTAGTTGCTGCTCAAGAAAACCTTGAAGCCATTAAGGAGAGTATAAAATCCTGGGGAAAAGTTCCACTATTTCAGCGCAAGGATCTTAATCCACGACTTTTACTTCATACAGAACCACGGCAGCCAATTCTCAGCATGCGAACGGCAATGGCGTTAAACACCCAAAGGCTTATTGACCTTCTAATGTACATAAATTTAAAACTATTTTTCGATATTCCACGAAGGTACAGCTTACCTCCCGGAGAGCACGGCGAGGAGGATGAGGAAGGCGATGGTATTTGGCCTCCAATTAAAAGCCTTTCTGCAATGACAAGTGTAAAATTTAAAAAGAAAAGAGAAACGGGCGACGATGAAGACTATTCAGAGGAATATGAAGAGGAACAGTCTGAGAGCGAAGAGGAAATAATTACACCTTTTCACCGTTATGAACTCCTTAATGGGGTAAGTATGGAAGAACGTAACTTGTTTCGCGAATACGAGAAGTATGTGGATGAAAACATTGCTGAAAATTTAGTCGATGCAGTTATAACAAGCAGCACATATTTAAGAATGGAAGTAGACAATCGATATGAGAATAATACACCTATATTTGAAATATTTATGGAACTTCAGGAGCCTAACGTGGTTTACTTTTTGAACCTTGATACATCATCTAAAACGGGATTCGCATTCTTTATTGAAACTTTGCTTGACGATATGAATAATATGATGAGTCTGCTAAATCGTGTAGCCCAAGATCCTTCCGAAATTACTGGTCGACCTCCTATCAACTTCATAGGTATGCTTTTAAAACTACTTTTTGTTAAATAAGAAAGTATAATTTTTCACTTTACAGACGAGCTACAGGATAAGGCAGAGTTAGATAAACAGCGCCTTGAAATTATGAACAAAATAAAGCTCGCTTTGCAAGCTATTCGAGTGCATGGCAAAGGCTACATGGAGTACTCCAGCTTGTGGATTTGGGATAAAAGCATATATTTGGCGGAAGTAAAAAAATTCGGGCGCAACTTAACTCTGGACGAACGCGATGCTGAGGCGGACCAAGAAGGCAGCTCATTGGTCAAACCTTTGGGTATGGAGAACCCTCCACTTTCGGTCTATAAAGAACAGCTTGATAGATTTATAGAGTTACAAGATCAAATTCGTACTTGGGACACGCATGAAGATTTCTTTGTATTCTTACGGCTGAACATGACTGGGTTTAAGGCAGCGGTCCTGAATCAAGTGGGGCAGTGGATAAGTCTATTTAAAATGGATTTAATCAATCGGGTTAAAAATTCACTTAAGGTAAGAAAAAATTTAATATTTTTTGTAAAACCTATAACACTTATAATATCCATTGTCACATCATTGGTTAACGTGGATTCCCATTAGAAATATTTAAGCCTTTCGCCACTGCTAAATATTTTTCTATCGATGGGTGTCTCAAATGAACCAATATATTAAATTAAACAGTAATACTGACAGCTTCATTTATAAACAGCCGGACTGTCGGTTATGCTCTTTTTAATTATATTATATTATAGTTTTTTGTAAACGGTGATTCCTATATCGCATAGAATCGTTCCCTTATCTCGACTAACATGCGCCGTGTGATTCAACAACTGGGCTTCCGTTAAATCCAAATTACTCGTGCGCGTAAAAATGCATTCAAATTTTTTGACGACATTCAATCAGTTTGCTCTGCGCAACTAAAGTGCGCAACTAAAAAAAAAATTTTGTCTGTTTTTGAATTTATGCTTGCTTATCAATCGGACGCAGATTGGGTAAGCCCGGACGTCGATTTTGATGCATATGAGAGAAAACACTGTGCGTCATACGCCATTTAGAGCACCACTATGGAGGAGCAAAGATATGATATTGTAGGAACATAGTAGAAATACCTTATTGTACATAGCGTAGGAACATAGTAGAATAACCTTATTGTACATAGTAAAAACATTGTATATAGTGAAATTAAGTATAACATAACGATAGTGTGAACATTGTATTAGAATATAAGGATCGATTCAATTGTTTGAGAAAAGATAGATATCGGAAAGTAAGATCTGCGATCACTACTTCCGGTTGGCGTTGCATAGTTAAGTTGATTTTGTAAAGACTGCGAAAATAAGACTGCGGAAATAAAGTTAAACATATATAAATACCGACCTATAATATCATATGTAAGAGTAAGCCGGTCACTGTTGAATCCGTCGATACGTTTCAGGGAAGTCATGTGGATGTTCAGCTGCACCGAATTAAGCTCCCGACCCTTTCCTGTAACCATGGGCCACTGGAAACATTTTTTTAGATATGTTTCCTGGATCAGATGCACTGCGAGGCTGACGGATTAAAAATGATTTCACTACTTAAAATCGTTCCTTTCTGGAGACGCGCTTATATCATATCACTAGTTAAATCCATTTGGGCTACTAATGAAAATGATCGTGAAGCATGGGATAAGCCGAAGGAGCGATTTAACAAACAATCTCTAATTATCCGATCATTAAAAATAAAATTTTTTTTTACTCATTCAAGTGCTACAACCTGTTATACAAGCACCGTGCGTATTCGTCTATTCTCTTCATAGCGAACGGGCATGTTTTTGTTTTGCTCCGAACCACCGGTGTTTTTGTTTCACTTTTAGTTTTTGTGCTAAGGTTTTCTGCATTCTCTTTTCTGCCTATACCGCCTCTCCCCGCTTAAGTTCCGTAGGTGTTTAACTGCAGCTAAGCGGTTCTAAATTCTCTCAACCTCGTTATTTCCTTATCGCTCTCGCTGTCCCGGTACCCTCGTTGACGGTTCTCCTCTTTAGCACAGTGGTCAAAGGTTTGTGGAAATGTCTTTCAACTTTGTCTGTGGAAAAAAACAATGTTTTGGCAGACCAGCCAATAATCTATTGCTTGCTTTGCAATACGGTTGTACACGCTAAGTGTGTCGAATTCGAGTAAAATGGGATTACACTATTGTTTCCAGTCCAGTTGGGAGGTTAAAAAGGTATTGAAATCCTTCATGCGCCAGACCAGATGTGGAATTAGTCAGCACATGGTCAATTTTCGCAAAGTAAATGATTTGTTTACTGCTTTTGAAGCTCTGTTTAATAGTCTGCAAGTATTAAACGAGACGCTTTGCGCAAAAATTCTGTAGCTGGTCGTCAGAAACTGTGTGAATCCAAGCAACCGATCATCGGGATCACCCCCTCGACACAGCCCCCGACCCCAATACCAAGCCCAATGGTTTTGAGATCGTGAACAATAATAGATTCGGTAACCGAATGTACAGGAGTGGAAATGGCAACTGGTCCGCCTATTATTTCCGTTGTGTCCGCTGCGGTATTCCAAACCTTGACTCCGCAGACTGTCTAGGGTGAAATAATGTCCGGAATACCGGAGGTGGAGTACTAATTGTAATTGACTCCTCCCTTATCTCTTAACTGGTTGCCCTGGACGATGTCACCAATATTCAATTTATTTGTATAAGTTTTATTTACATAACATGTTCCTATGTTCCTCTATCGGCTGAAGAGATTACACAGTGTAACAAATTTAAAAAAAGTAAAAGCACTTTTGAAGTGACCTAGTAGAGATTGTTAAGCAGGTCGAAAATAACACAAACCCATGTTTGAAATTCTTCTAACACCCTCAAAATCTTGAGTTATGGTCAAAAAACCGTTTTTCGGCTCTTTTTCACTTTGAAAAATTCCTGCTCGAAAAGTTGTTGACCAATTTAAAAAACTCTTTGAGTTTTTTATAGCTTAATAGTGTAGCTTACAGGAAAAAAATAAATTATTGTTTGTTTCGAATGAGAAAGACAAAATTTTTGCTTCGAAATATGCATCTACGAGCAGGCCCTCGTCGAGGAGATGAGGAAGGGCTGGACCGCAGCCCTAAACTTCAACGGCATCCAGTTCCGTGACGGTCTGCTACTAGTGGACTGCATGGACAGCGATGGCAAGAAGTGGTTGGAGCTGACGGTCCCCAGCATCAGCACCAAGGTGGGTGTGCAGCTCCGCACCTGCCTGCAAGCGGACCTACCGGTGACCAACGTAGTCACCTTATACCTGCCACGCACCGCAGGGGAGACGTTGGAGAGGTCTCTTGGACTGCTCAATGAGCAGAACAAAGGCCTGCTCACCGGGACCTGGCGTGTCATCCGGAACCTAGAGTCGAAGGGCGGCAAGGTGCTGTTGCTCGGCCTGGATGAGGAGGCACTTACACTCCTCAAAAAGCGAGACATGCTGGTGAGCTATCGGTTCGGCCAGCTGAAATGCCGCCTGCATAAAAAAGCAGGAGTCTGCGGCGGCGGAGGTGTGTACCGAGGCAAACACCGACGATGTGCCTGGCACTTCAACGGCTGCAGCCAAGGAGGCTCCCTCCGTCCCATCGGACGAGGCGGCTGAGGCCATGGAACTCGCTGCAGTGGAGGCCGAGTTGGACTCGGTCTCTCTAGAGGGGCTGGATCTGGCGCGTCTGCATATGAGCGGCGCAGAGGAGCCAACCAGCGAAAAGGAGCCATCCGATGATGAGCGGACACCCACCGAGTTGCAATCAGAGGCCTATCTGACGCTCTCGGAGGGTGAAGAAGAGCTCTAAGGATGGGGGTCACCAGCGTGGCACAGATCAACCTGCATCACGCCAGGGCAGCCTCGGCTGTCATCGGCAGGTTGGTCTCCAGGTCTGACCTGGGGCTGGTGCTCATCCAGGAGCCTTGGGTCGTCAGAGGCAGGATCTGCGGCCTAAGTAAAGTGAGTATGCAAACTATTGCAGACGGAAGGGAGGCATCACCGAGAGCGTGTATCTTGGTGCGAAAGGATATTAACTTTCTTTGTCTCTCTCAATTTCTCAACAGAGATCTAGTAGCGGTGATGATCACTAGCGAGCACGGGAGTATTGTGGTGGCGTCGGCATACTTCCCAGGAGACGTGACGGATGCCCCCCCACCAGAGGTTCAGGATCTGGTGCAGCATTGCAGCAGCAAAAGGCTACCCCTACTGCTAGGGTATGATGCCAATGCGCACAATGTTGCATGGGGCAGCACGGACAACAACGGTAGAGGTGAGTGCTTACTAGATTATCTGTTATCTAGGGATCTCACTGTGTTCAATGTGGGGGCTGAACCCACTTTCATTACTAAAACCAGGGCTGAAGTACTGGATATCACTTTCGGGAATGAGGGGGGCTCACGGTTGATTCGCAACTGGAAGGTCTCCTCAGAACCGTCTATTTCGGATCACAGGATCATCCTGTTCGACATTCATAGTAACCTTAGATTCAGCAGGGTTATCAGGAATCCACGACTGACTGGCCAGCCTATCAGTCCTGTTTGGGAGTAAATCTGAGCAGACTGAATCAAAGCAGGAGAGTATCGTCTCCAGAAGATCTTGAGCAACTCTCAAGAGAAGTAGGAGACACAATCTTGGATGCATATCATGCAAGCTGTCCCGAAAAATCCATAGAGTCCAGTAGGGACAATCCCTGGTGGAATAGAAAACTAGGACTACTTCGTACAGAAGTCAGGAAGCTGTTCAACACAGCTAAAAAGAACAGCGCTACTTGGGAACTTTACACCAAAAAGCTGACAGAATATAACAAAGAAATCCGGTTTAGTAAGCGTGCTCACTTTCGGAAATTCTGTTCTACCATAGAGCAAGCCTCACCTGCGGCTAGAGTGTTTAAGGCAATCTCAAAAGGCAAAGTACTTTCTGAACTATGCCTGACGAGGACGGATGGGTCTTTCACCGAGGAGGAGAAAGCAGAACTTCTCCTGCAAACTCACTTCCCCATGTGTAGAACCATCTCCGATATAGATAACAGTTACGAAAGGGTCCCCATCGGGAGACCCAACTGGAGCCTGGCTGCAGCGATCGTAACTGAACAAAAGATCAGGTGGGCTTGAGTACACTCAGCCCCTACAAGGCTCCGGGGGTGGATGGAATCATACCCATCCATCTTCAGAAGGGTGTCGAACAGCTAATGCTGTTCCTCATAAGTATTTTCCGGGGGAGCCTAGCAATAGGTTACATTCCTAGGGCATGGAGAACGGCTAGGGTGATCTTTATCCCGAAGGTTGGGAAGAAAGACCCCTTTCATCCCAAATCCTTCAGGCCGATCAGCCTAACCTCCTTCCTGCTGAAAACCCTTGAGAAGATTGTGGACAACCACATTAGAAACTCGCACTTGGTGCGAAGGCCTCTGCATGCGAATCAGCATGCCTATAGAGAAGGTAAGTCTACTGAATCGGCTCTCTTGAGCCTGGTGGACAGTCTACAGCGCTCTGTAAAACCCAAAGGGGTAGCACTTTGTGCCTTTATGGACATAGAGGGTGCTTTTGATAACACAGCTCATGACGTTGTGGTAAGAGCACTATGTAGACGGGGAGTTGGGACGGGTCTCACGACCTGGCTGGGCAACCTCCTTGATAGCAGAATAGCAGAAGTCACTGTCAACAGTGTGACTGTTAGAGCTCAAACCACCAGAGGCTGTCCGCAGGGGGGTGTCCTATCACCACTACTCTGGAGTCTCGTGGTGGACGAGATGCTAGTTAAACTTACAGCAAATGGGTTTGAATGTCAAGGCTATGCCGATGATATCACTCTAGTATGTAAAGGAAATTTTGAGAGCACATTGTGCGACAGGATCACACTGGGCCTAAGACTTAGCTTAGACTGGTGCAGAGACGTGGGGATGAATATCAATCCAGCGAAAACCACAGTGGTCGCCTTCACCAAACGCTACAAGCTGAAATCCATTCGGCCCATAGCCATTGGGAGCGCAGAGTTTCCGATCTCCACAGAAGTCAAATATCTGGGAGTCATCCTAGACAAGAGACTAATGTGGAGACAACATGTGGAACATGCCGTTCGCAAGGCCACTATGGCCTTAATGAGCTGCAGATCTCTTGCAGGGAAAAATTGGGAAGTGTCTCCAAAGATCCTACTGTGGTTGTATGTTGCTATGGTGAGGCCCATAGTCAGCTACGGGGCTGCGGTTTGGGCGAATCGCGCTGACCTTGATGTCACAAGAAGGCAACTGGGCAAACTCCAGAGACTTGCCTGCACGTGCATCTCGGGCGCTATGCGCACCTGCCCGTCCACTGCTCTAGATGTGCTGCTCGGGCTTCCACCACTGCACTTGCATATCAAGCACAGTGCGCGCAGATCTACCATGAGGATAACGGGGGCAGGACCAGCTGACTCGGCCGCGACTGCAACTGACCTGTTACTGGAATATCCGCAGGATGTTCAATTAGCCAAGTTTAGCTTTGATAAGCTCTTTAAAACTGAGCTTAGCAACAAGTCGGAGTGGACCAGCATGTCTACCACCTATGATGTGAAACCACATGCTATTAGGTGGTACACTGACGGCTCACTAACAGAGGATGGTGCGGGTGCGGGTGTCTGTGGACCCCGACTCAAATATCACGAACCTCTAGGGAAATTCGCCAGTATCTTTCAAGCGGAGGTACACGCGATTGAGAGATGTGCCTCGTTCAATATTGAGTGGGGTTACAATCGGAGAGACATAGCCATTTTCTCAGATAGTCAGGCAGCAATCAGAGCACTCAGTGCCCATAAGATTGTTTCCAGACTAGTATGGCAATGTATAGAAACACTCAATGCGTTGGGTGTGAACAATAAAGTAACCTTATACTGGGTACCAGGGCATGCGGGGATCCCCGGCAATGAAGTGGCCGACATAATGGCTAGAAAGGGGGCGAGTACGCCCTTCTACGGTCCGGAGCCCTTCTATGGACTAGGGCCAGGAGTCATTAGCCAGAGCAGTCGTGTGGATCTCATGACTGCCTGCGATGACTTCTGGAAGTCGTCGAAAGGGGCAAGGCAGAGTAAACGTCTGCTAGGTAGTTACAACAGTAAGAGGACCAAGGACTGTTTGGAGCTGAGCAAAGGATCTCTCCGAATAGTCACGGGTTTACTGACCGGGCACTGCAGACTGCGCAAGCATCTGCACAATCTCAAAATAGGGGAGGACAGCCTTTGCAGACTTTGTCTGGAAGGAGAAGAGACTCCGGAGCACCTACTTGAGGAGTGCCCGGCTATCAGTCGGTTGAGGTTGGCCCACTTTGGGAGCCTTACACTCACCACAAAGGAAATGAGGGATCCTCGACCAGGCGACATCATCGCATTCTTGCGATCGATTGAACTGTTCGAGGAGCTATAGCTCATACACTAGGACGAGGGCACAATAGACCCTAGTGGTCGCAGTGCACTAACCTCTAGCAAAATTATTATTATTATGCATCTTGCACTTTTTTTCCGTGTTTTTTCGACATTGATGGCATTTTTTTTTAAACAAATCATCAATATTTCGCAATGATGCGCACCTAATGTTGTTGCCTAGTCAATTACGAATAAAACAAGACCAATTTCATGAAAAAATAACTAAAATTAATGAAGTTATGACGATTTTTCACCCTCAAAAAAAAGTATTTTTTAGGCGCTCTATAGTAACAATGTGCAAAAGGGAACGAATGAGGACAATGAAAGGGTAATTCAGAGTTTAAACAGCAAATTGACATTATGGAATATATTTTTATTAATATCATAGTTCTGTAAACGTATTTTTTCTCACTTTTCTAATTTTTTATATTCTAAATTTGCACCCAAAGTAATAAATCGATTTAAAAATCAAAATTATGTCAAATTGACACAAGGGACGGATGCGTGTTAAAAAAAATGGCATCAAAGTCGAAAAAACACGGAAAAAAAGTGCAAGATGCATATTTCGAAGCAAAAATTTTGTCTTTCTCATTCGAAACAAACAATAATTTATTTTTTTCCTGTAAGCTACACTATTAAGCTATAAAAAACTAAAAGTGTTTTTTAAATTGGTCAACAATTTTTCGAGTAGGAATTTTTCAAAGTGAAAAAGATCCGAAAAACGGTTTTTTTTTTACCATAACTCAAGATTTTGAGGGTGTTAGAAGAATTTCAAACATGGTTTTGTGTTATTTTCGACCTGCTTAACAATCTCTACTAGGTCACTTCAAAAGTGCAAAATCACTGTTGCACTGTGTTATTTATTGGAAACACATTTCGGAAATTCAGGGCGTTTTTAACAAATGTCCTTCAGACTGAGGCACAGCACGACCTTATTTATGCCTTCTTGACATACAATTTTCAACAATTCGTTAAAACGCTTATTGGATCTTTGCTTCGTCACCAATCCTTTGGGTGTTGACTTATAAATTTGTTAACACCAAGCGTAAACCAAATCTATACCCTTCCTCGCTTTCATTTAGTAATTCTTCAGATATCTCAAATCAAGCAATCGCCGATCGTCCTGGTGAGTTTTTTAAAGCACATGTTCTTCCTCAACCAATTTAATCCATCCATAATAATAAACCATCGTTCTCTTTTTCTATGCCCAGCTCGAACCTAATTCTTAGTCCTATCTTAGCCAAAAGCTCTCTTTGGCTGAATCTTCAACGTGTATGCACCGGGTCCCGATGGAACACCGGGCTATTTACTCAGGTATTGTGCCGAGCCTCTGTGCAACCCCCTTCTCAAATAATTTACCTTTGTAGGTGTATAATACACATATATCCCCAACTCACAAATTAGTCTCTTTTTGGGTTCTTTATTCGTACTCGACGTTTTCCGCGTTTACATTCGACTGACTCTCTCTCCGTTTTCGATCTGCCTCTACGCATGTTGCTAGAGAGCTGATGTTGCGAAACAGACGGAATGACAAAAGAGAACAATGAGTTAAGCATTACGTTTATATACAATGTTGATATACCCAACGTATATACAATGTGTATGTATACTATCTACATACCCTCTAGCCTACTGTTCAAGCCAGAAGGGCGTTTATTCTCCGGAGGTAGTGTGATCCCGTACACTCCCTCTCCCTCTTCCACTGCACTTTCGTCCAGAGAGCTTCTAATCCGCTCTCCCCAAGCTAGTTTTAAGCCTTCTTCTGTTTAGTACCAAATTTCCATTACACAAATAAAACTACATTTAAATAAACATATATTTATTGTCATCCTTTCGCTCTATCCTGAGCGGCGCTAGATGCAAGCATAGGCAACCAAAAACAAATTGTAATTACATACATATTCGACTGCAAGTCGACGCTCAGATTTTTTGCAATTTTTTCCGCCTGTCTCCGCTATTCTGCATTGCTAACGCACAAACAGATTCACCCGCACGCCTTATCTTCAAGAACAGTACCGCGGCAAATACAGCAGCAGTCAACTGAATATTATTATTATTATTATTACAAGGGCCTTGCTGCACTGCGACCAGATTTTAGGTCTTTTGTGCCGGTCTGTAGGATTAGGGTAAAGCCCCTATACCTAGGCTTTTAATAAAGGAAAGCACTTTGGTAGGGTCTATTTGTTCCCAAATCCTGTAGGGGGGAATAAGTCCACCTCCTAGATGTTGAAGTCGACGTCTGATTAGCGAGGGGCACTCACATAGGATGTGTTCCGATGTTTCTTGCTCCATCTCGCAGAATCTGCAGGTGTCGATTTCTGAAAGTTTTAATTTCTTAAGGTGATACCTAAGGTTGCAGTGACCCGTTAGGTAACCTGTTAGAGTGCGAATTTCGCTCTTTGATAGGTTGATGATTCGTTTTGATCACATCATCCGGGGGGAGGAGAAATTGTTTGGCTTGTCTCAGCCCTGCACTGTCGGTCCAGTGACGATTTATCTCTGCTTCTTCCCATTTCCTGAGTAGTTCTCCTTTGTGTCCTTTCGATAGTCCACAGAACGGCTCAGGGCCGATAAATGGTGTCATCGCCCCGCGTTTAGCTAGGGAGTCTGCCACCTCGTTTCCTATATGGCCTTCATGCCCTGGCACCCAGCCCACCGTTAGGGTGTTTTTGAAGGCAAGGGCGTTCAGCTGCTGGAAACAGTTCTCTACAATTCCGGACGAGATCGTGAAGGAACTCAGCGCTATGAGCGCTGCCTGACTGTCCGAGAAGATGTAAATCCGTGCGCCTTGCATTTTCCTGCGAAGGCATTCACGTGCACAGATTTCTATGGCGTGTATCTCTGCTTGGAAAATGGTTGGGGACTTTCCCATGGCTATGGATTTGTTGAACCTTGGTCCGAAAATGCCAGCCCCGGTGTCACCGTTTTCCAGTTTCGATCCATACGTGTACCACGTTTGTGATCCACTGGGCAGAGATATTGATTTTGTTTTCCATTCATTCCTAGTGTACAACACTACAGAGAAGTTTCTGTGGAAAACAAGTTTCAGTTACGCGCAGAATGGGATCATTTATTAGGGGTTCAAGGACCCTGAGATGCCCGGTAAGATCCCCACTTTTGATATTGGTGATGTTTTGAAGGCGAAGTGCCCCCAGGCAGGCCTCCATTTTATTCGGACGTTGATGCACTACGATCAGTACATTCAAGTGGCCCATCTGACACCAAGCACGTGCCTGTTCGTGTTAGGTGTTAGTAGGCGCGACTTATGAAAGTTTAGAAAAGGAATACGAGGAAGTGACTGCTGGCGTGGTGCCAGACTGTTTGCCTGCAGGCGTACTAAGTCGGTTAGTATTAAGGTTTTTAGTTGGGGAAGGCTATCTACGTTTGATGTTATCATGTACAAATCGTTATAATTTGCACATAGGACTCTAAAGGGTTCATGCAATTCAAAAGACGTTCTACAGTGGCTCAAAACTAAAGGAATATAAAATCTAGTATTTCTACTCGGTACGTGCAAGTTAAGCTGACCCATAAAGTCAGCACTTTCCACGTCACCATGGATAAGGTTAAAAACGAACGTAATGCCAAGCGTGGTTCTACGGTTAGCTAAAGAAGGTAAGTTAATTAGGAGAAGTCTACTAGAGTACGAGGGTAACCTCTGGTTTGGATCCCAGTTCAAACCGCGTAAAGCGAAAAGCAAAAATTTCTTCTGAACTGACTCAATGCGTTTACTGTGAACACCATACTAAGGGCTCCAGACGCAAGATCCATTTTCTAAGATAGGACGAACTAACGAAATATATAAGGATTTTGTAACATAGGGGTCACACCTCTGGCTTTATTCACCATGCACGAAATATGATCGATAAAGTCAAGTTTAGGGTCCAGTCGGACACCCAAATCATCGACTATATTAATTCTTTCCAAAGAGCAGCAGTTTAGCGTGTAAGTCGCGAGCTTGGGAGCGACACGAGAGAAAATCATTAGCTTGCATTTAGAGCCGTTTAGGTTCAATAAGTTTATGCGGCACCATGTTTGGAAGTTATTGAGATCTGTTTGTAAATCAGACTGGCAGGAAGCGTCCTTATATTGCACGCAAAGTTTGACGTCGTCCGCGTACATAAGTACTCTGGAGTTAGTCAGAACTTTGGGCAGGGCGTTGATAAATAATGTAAACAACAGGGGACCCAAATGGCTCCCTTGCGGGACGCCAGAAGTAACCCTGAGAACATTAGATAAAGAATTTTTAAAGAGGACCTTTTGCGTTCTGCCATTCAGATAACTTGAGATCCAACTAAGAAGATCAACCGGAAATCCCATTAGATCGAGTTTCTGAACAAGAAGAGAATGGTTGCCAGAATCAAATGCTTTACTGAAATCAGTATAGATTACTTCTGTCTGAAAGCCCTTATGGAAGCCCTTAACTAGGAAGGAAGTGAACTCTAAAAGATTGGTTGTCGTTGATCTACGCTTTAAAAATTCATGCTGACATGGAGAAATAATTGATCTACACAGGTGCTGCAAATGTGGAGTAATGATTTTCTCGAAAAGTTTTGGAATGGCCGACAATTTAGAGATTCCTCTATAGTTGCTGGCATCCGATTTGCTACCTTTTTTGTGGAGAGGAATAACAAATGATTCCTTCCAAATAAGGGGAAAGTGGGAGGTTTCTAGGGACAAGGTAAACAATTTTAGAAGGGGATTGCACAGGGACTCGCCACAATACCTAAGCACACAGCCAGGTATACCGTCGGGACCTGGCGAATAAATGGGCTTAACGCGATGAAGATTTGAAAGAATAGTGGTTTCGTCTAAAGTAGGACTGAAGATAAAGTTCGATTTGGGCATGATGTAGGAATACGTCTGATTACAGTCAGTGGAAGTTGAGTAAGTGGTTTGAACAAATTGCGCAAACAGATCGGCAATTGCCCGTTAATTTTTACGGTTGTATTTTCAAACGAAAGCGAGGAAGGATGCGTAATTGGATTACGTTTAGTGTTAACAAAATTATAAAACTGTTTTGGGTCCTGAGCGATCTGGACCCTACAACGAGTCAAATAATTCTTGTAACACTGCGCGTTCAACACGGTAAATCTTGACCGAGCAGATAAATAAAGGGATAGGGCAGAGTTAGAACCGGTACATTTATATTTAGTATACAGCCTAGATTTTTTGTTTTTAAGATGACTCAACTCTTTAGTAAACCAAGGAGGCTTATTCGATGTTGATGGATAGTATAACGGAACACATTCAGTTAAAAATGGAATTTATGGCACTGTAACAAATATCCACGGCTACTGACATGTCAGTGCACATGTATAAATCGGACCAATTAAAATCTATATATATATAAAATGCTTTGTCCTGACTGACTGACTGACTGACTGACTGATATATCACAGCCATGGCCAAACCACATGTCTTAGAGACTTGAAGTTTTTTTTTTTAAATCAGAAAAAAAATTTCCAGATTCGTATGGGTATTTTAATTTTCTAATTCCACCTGCAACCTATTTTAAAAAATAAAAAACATAAATTAAAAAAAATAATATTAATGGGATAATATTGATATTGATCTAAGGCTTAGAGTAGGCCTTGCCTCATTTTATATTTGTCATTCGACTTCAAAGAATCTTTATTTCTCATTCAGTGCGCTGACTTCAAAGCGAAATTTAATACGAAATTTTAAGTGTGGACCTGCTTTTTGGCAAATTCGATTAGAGCCTGGGTCTCTAGCAAAAACAGCCTTTACGATTCCAAATCGACCCCTATATCAGTTTACAAGAATGCCTTTTGGACTAACCAACGCGCCGCAGACTATGTGCCGTTTAATGGATTTAGTCATCACATATGCATTAAAGTCGCATATTTTTGTATATCTAGATGATCTCTTAGTCATGTCCTCAAGCTTTGAAGAACATATAGAACATTTAGCCACCGTTTCTACGCAATTACGAAAAGCGGGACTCACCATAAATGTCAGCAAAAGTCAATTTTGTTTGCGCAAGGTGGAATACCTCGGTTATATTGTTGGAGAAGGCACGCTACAAGTCAACCCCAGCAAGATTGAAGCCGTAGATGAGTTTCCTGTACCAAAGACTCGTAAACAATTAAGAAGGTTTTTGGGAATGACGGGTTGGTACCAGCGTTTTCTGTCCCAATATTCTTCAGTCATCTATCCCTTAACGGAACTGTTGCGTGGAAAATCTTTCGAATGGAATGAATCTGCTCAAGCTGCTTTCGAACAGATCAAACACATGCTCTGTACATCCCCACTGCTCATCCATCCCGATTACGCAAAGCCATTTATAGTACAGTGCGATGCATCCTTACACGGAGTAGGAGCGGTGTTAGCTCAAGTAGATGAAGCCAAATGTGAAAAGCCTAAAGCGTATATGTCCAAGAAATTTAACCAAGCTCAAAGAAACTATACCGTCACTGAACTAGAATGTTTAGCGGTGGTTTTAGCTTTAAAGAAGTTCCGAATGTATGTCGAAGGTCATGTTTTCAAAGTCGTTACTGATCACGCAAGTCTCCGTTGGTTAATGAATCAAACAGACTTGAGTGGCAGGCTTGGGCGATGGGCCAAAAAACTGCAAGCTTATTCCTTTTCTATAGAACATCGAAAGGGGAGTCAAAACGTTGTAGCCGACGCTCTCTCTCGTTCCTTTTAGCATTCCAATGAATTAGCGGAGTTGGAAACTGAACTTTACCCAGAAATAAATTTAGAATCGGATGCGTTTCAATCAGCAGAATACCGCACACTTAGGGATAGTTATCATAGTTCAGGCATACCGGATTTTCGTGTGGTCGATAAATATATCTATCGCCGTAGTGCCAGTCATGATGAAAGAGACGATTCTGATGATTGTTGGAAATTGTTTGTTCCAGAGTCCTTGCGAAAAGAAGTGATCAGTTCAGCGCATGATCAGCCAACATCAAATCATTGTGGTATCGCCAAATGCCTTAAACGGATTCGGCGAAGATTCTTCTGGCAAAAGATGGTGATCGATGTGCGCACCTACATTGGACAATGCGATATCTGCAAGACGTCTAAATACCCTACGAAAGCCTTAAAACCTCCCATGGGTAGTCAAGCGTCGAGCGAAAGGCCTTTTCAAAGATTATATGTGGATTTTATAGGACCTTTTCCGCGTACAAAGCAAGGCAATATCGGCATTTTCATTATTCTTGACCATTTCTCAAAATTTACATTTCTTAAAGCAGTAAAGAAATTTACGTCACAAGTAGTAATTTCATTCCTAAAGGATGAACTGTTTTCATGCTTTGGAGTGCCGGAAATAATTGTTAGTGATAATGGAACTCAGTTTAAAAGCCATGATTTCGCAGCAGTTATATCCAAACACGGTATCCGACATATAACAACAGGCGCGTATGCTCCCCAGTCAAACGCGGCGGAGAGAGTCAATCGATCAATTAACGCTGCGTTACGGTGTTATATTCGATCCGATCAACGAGTTTGGGACGAATATTTACCTAGTATTAATTCCTCATTACGAAATTGTGTTCATCAGTCTGTTGGAATGTCCCCATATTTCATAATATTTGGGCAGCCTATGATAACGCATGGTCACGATTACAACCTGTTACGCAATTTGCAATTGTTAAACGCAGACGTGGAAAAGTGCAACCGAAGCGATCACTTCCAGATTATCCGATCCAATATAGGTAAGAACCTTACCAAAGCCTACGAGAAGAACCAAAGACCTTATGATCTGCGATCGCGTCCCCCTTCTTTTTAAGTAAATCGGCAGCAAACTTCAATGCGAAATTAGAACCTGTAGGAATTAAAGTTCGAATTAAGGATAAAATAGGTCAAAATATGTATTTAGTGGAGGATTTAAAAGGAAAAGAGCTTGGAAAATTCCACGTTAAGGACCTCTGGTAGAAATTCTGCACCCTTTTGATTTTCTTTCAGCTTTTATCTTCGCTTGGTAATCAAAGATCAAACCTGTGGTGTGAGGGTGCAAGTATTTATGATCGTTAAAATTATTTGAATTTAAATCTTGCTCCGCCTAACTTCCATGCGATCGATCTGGCAACCCTGTCCAAAGACGGTTAAGTAGGTTGGTAGGTCCAGGCAAGGGACTTTCACCCCGAACGCCAAATCATTCACTTGTTACGTTGACATTTGCCTAACCGCAGCCAACTTCGCGGAAATCATTCTCTTTTCACGTTGACATTGGCGACACCAGACGTATAATCTCTGATAAATCAACCATCTTAGTGCTAAGAGTGCAAAATACCTTGAACTAAGCACCTTTGCGGACGCTTGCAGTGCGATCTCGCCATCCTAGCTGTGTTTCTGCTCGTTTTTGGTGAATACAACAGGTATTTCTGTGATTTCGAGTCTAAGTCAGCCCTAACCAAAGTTTTCAACAGATCTCAAACTTCAAACTGAGATCAGCCACACGGCGTCTGTGCTCGGGGTCACGTAACCACACGGCGTCTGTGCTCTAGGCCACGTTGCCACACGCAAAAAGGGTGTATCAGAAGTTGCGGCCGAATCCAGACGCGCCATCTGCGGCGTGCATCTAAAAGCCGCAGGCGTCGGCCAATAAGAAGCCCCGCTTGAGCGATCTGCCAGCGGCTGCGCTTTCGCAACCCCGTACGACTGCTCGGTGACAAAACCGGCAGCTACGTAACCCTCTTCAAGACCATAAGATAGCCATATCGATCGACAGTATGTAATCCCTCGAGAGACGACCGCATGTTGAGGCTGCAGGGTCGCTAAACAGAGCCTCCGAAATCGGGCGATCGTGTCTTATTGGCAAGAACTCGGCGTACGCCAAATGCGAAGCTCCAAAAGCTAGGCTGAGTTAAAGGCCACCACATAACCTCACTTTCGACTTGCCACTTGGGCGTTGCTGCCTTATCAACTGCCGCATGGGCGCTGCTGCCTCATGGATATCTCCACTCGGAATAAACTAAATCTCAAGAATCGCATGGCCTGAGGAATAAATTATACACGACATCGCCAGGGAAATAAAACCCTTTTATCACTGCTCCGTCAGTATTCTTCGAGTGAATGATACCTAATCATCATCTATGCCTAAGTAACTCTAGTAGGAGACCGATGTAGATCACTAGCTGTTATATCCGCTAATTTTATTCCCGAAGTACGCAGCATCCCGTCATCTGCAGGCCTGTCGACAACGGAGGAAAGGAGCTGATTTGTTAGTACGGCGTAGCCGAATGATATGTTTTAAGAGTCGATATGATTGCTTGTGTTTACTTATGATTCTCGATTAAATTTAACCGAAGCTCCTGAGAGCATAAAAGTAGAGTAAAACAAAATTCATTTCGTTTAATGGAGCCTTGATATTTTGGAATATTAGGAATTAATCAAATTTGATAAAATATAATTTCATTAAAATATAATTTCATTATAAAATTAATTTTAGAATAAGAAAAAAGGAGAAATTCCATTCAATTGTCGCCATGCGCATATCAATCGGACATGAAGTCGTAATTTAAAGAGAATGAATCTCTACAGAATTTATACCGGAATAAACTTGTTAAATGAATATTAATATGACACCCTATTCGAACTAATTTTGTTATCTAGGGGCACTTAAGGTACTCACCGTCGACCTTGACATGGGTAGGATCAGATCATTTTCCCGATTCTACAGGTAGGGTGGGTAAAGAAAAGGAAGAACAATTACACCTTAGTTCTTCTGTTTTGTAAATGAAAACGAGTCTTAGGGAAACAAGACACCTGGTTTAGCTGTCCCGTATCTACCTTACTGTCTACACGATTTATTTATGTAACTAATATGAAGAAGCAGCCCCGACGACCCACCCCATTTTCCCTGAGCACGGCCGAAACCGTTATGTAGACAGAGGAGCTGCCGAATCATCACTAGCGTACACGTTACATAATAAATTCTGGCGCCCAACGTGGGGCCTCGAACAAGGCGACGAACGAACGTCTCGAATGTCCCATAGGAACCGAATCGACACGAAGAAGATCAAAGAAGCCCGAAGAAGCTTGAAGGGTGTCGAAAGGACCAAACCGCAGAAGGTTATAAAACCGAACCACAGAGCAAACCCCACACTTTCCATCACACCTTTCTATTAAATCCTGCTCCTCTAAATCAGTTCTTATCCACCAGCATATTTTTATTAGTTTCCGAAAATATTTCTCCATTGGTTAGGAATTACTGGTACTTGAGTAATGTTGGGTCCAGACCAGCTAATAAGGAATATTGTTTTGTTTGAATAACATTTTGTCATTCAATCCTACCTCTTTAAATACATGAAAGTTTAGGACCAATAGATCGGAAGGTTCATTCCATTTATTCCAAACTAGATTTATTTAATTTATTTTTCATTTCAAAAGAGAATTGAGATTGCTCAGGCTGATTAAATTCGACTTGTTCCTCTTCTATTTTGTGATTGACAACTCCCTTATTATTTTTATTAGATTCAGGTTTTCTTAAGATGACGTTTTCATATAAAAGATTTGACGTGTGAGTGCTTTTAGATGAGTCCCCTAGTTAATATAATTAATTTTTAAAAAAATTATTTGGCAAATTTGTTCTTTATTGTGCTAAATAAAACACCCAAGCCTAGCGATGTCGTTGAGACACAGTAATGAAAACATAAATGAGGCAGCAAACAATGCAAATGAGCTTACTTGCACTGTATGTAACGACACAAATACCGAAACCGAATTTGTCGAAACTGCTTGTAAACACAAGTACCATCGATCCTGTTTATTCCAGTCGTTATCACAGAACAGCACGTGTCCGATTTGTAGGCAGCCGTGTTCCATGCCTCAAAGTTCAGAGAGTATGGCAGCCCCAAGTGGAACCAATACTAGAGGTACAGTAGGAAGACCTCGTGGAGCCCACAGCTCCAATACCACTGCAAACAGTCCCAGAACTCGACCAGCCACCAGGTCGAATGTTAGAAATGCATCAAACCTTCGCCAGCAAATTAGTTTACCAAGACGCGACAGGAATAGTAGTGAACGAGAAAGACATTTGATTGCTGAAGATCGCATTCAGCAAATGATTTCCAGTTCTTTAGAAAGTCATAGAGCCAATATCTCAGCAAATGTAGCCGAACAGGTCAGCCACGCGATTCGTAGCCTCAGTTTGTCATCACTTCCCCGAGATCACCGCGATGAGCAACAGCTTGAGTGGGACAATGATATCCAACTAAATGCTCCACGTGTAAGCCATAGTCGTGAGTCAAGTCATAGACATTTGCCCACAAGCCGTCGTCCTAGTCCTAATGATTATTCCACTGATCGTCCCGATAGAATTTCTAACGTTATATCCAATTGGAAAATAAAGTTTTCTGGATCTCCTACTGATCTTCCAATAGAGGATTTTATCTATAGAGTAAATTGCCTAACGACGCAATATTTTAATGGTAATTTTGAATTATTGTATCAGTTTGCAAACTTATTATTTACTGGACCAGCCTTGTCTTTCTATTGGCGAGTTCATAGAACAGTTGGGCATATGAATTGGTTCGAGTTATGCAATCGTTTACGCGAGAGGTATCAAGATCAACGAACGGACAGAGATATCAAAGATGTCATGAGGCGTCGTAAGCAAGGTGCTAATGAGAACTTTGATGATTTCCTAGATTCCATGCTATCCATTTCCGATTCTTTGTCGGAGCCTCTTCCGGAATCAGACATGATCACAGAAGTTAGATATAATCTGAAACCCGAATTGAAACATGAGCTTTTGCACGTTGACACTCCAACTATTGCCTTATTACGAAAAGAATGTCATCGACACGAAGAGTTTTTCCGAACTATACGTTCTAGACCCCGTCAGGATAATCCCAAGCGAATCATAAACCTAGTACGCCACGAAGAAGAATCAGAAAACCCTTCGGAGTCCGAGTTAGAAGATTCCGAAGACGTTTGTGCCTTACGCATGAAAGCAAACTTGAAATGCTGGAATTGTGATGAATCAGGGCATAGGTATCATGATTGTCTGAAGCCACGACGCGTATTTTGTTATGGGTGCGGCCTAGTTGACACCTATAAACCAAACTGTAAGCAATGCAACCTGAATGCGGAAAACTCCCATCAGGATGTCCACCGAGTACAGCGAGGGGATGTCCGACGTTAGCCTCCGGTTCAGTTACAAATACTAATCAACCCCCACTAGATGTACCATCTCTACGATCAGACACCCAAGTACAACACTCATCACCAGATATAACTACTTCAAGACATTTTAAACCTTATCATATACGTTTGAGAGAATATAAAGAGCGCAGAGCAGCAATTTTCCGAGATAAATCTTTAGTAATTCCTAAAAGTCGTTCCTCGGTTAGGTTATCGTTTCTCTCTTCCAAGTGAACGGACGTGTTTTTTTCTTGCGCTCTCGTTTTGTGTTAATTTTTGCATTAAAACAACCGGGGTTTTATTTAAATCTTCTACTTTGTGATTAATAAAGTTCCCGTTCACTTCGTGTGCATGCAGCTTTTCTGTTTTGTGTATTTAATTGTTATTATTTTCACAATTTAGTTTGTGCTGCCGGTGTTTGCTTTGCATTTTTGCATTCCTCTTTGTGCCTTCTCCGTTTAGTTTGCGCCGTCGCGACAGCTAAACGTTAAGCTCGCTCCCACGCTCACCCGTTTACCCGCTCTCTCATTCTCCCGCTCTCTCGGTGCAGCTGCACTTTTCTTATCTCTTTCTACGTAAAGGTACAGTGGTAAGTCCCTATAATGTCTGCTATCGTCTGTTTCTCTAAGACCTGTAAAAAGGCAATTAATTCAACCGATCTTACAGTCGGCTGCTGGCTGTGTGACAACATTGTGCATGCCAAGTGCATTGGTGTTGTTGCTCGGACGGTGGACGATGTAAGAAGAAACATCGGTCTGCGTTACTGCTGCGAGGCCTGTCGCGAGGTTGAAAGAGAAATGATGTCTTTTATGCGGCAGACCAAGGGCGGTTTTAAAGACATATTATCGAGTTTTCGTAAAACTCATGATATGCTCTTGGCGCTGGACACTCAATTTATTTCGCTGTCTCAAGTCAACCATGTACGAAATTCCCTAGAGCGCTTGCTTGATCTCTGTTTTGTCTCAGATCCGGCAAGAGTCAGTTTAGCCAGGGTGGCGCCGATGACGCTTCCCGAAGATCCCTATCATCCGACTTTCGACGTGACTCTCGACATTGGGACTGACTTACAGAACATATCTGACTGTCCAGCCAAGAAAGTCCTTTGTTTTCGCAAAACGGACTTCGAACGGCTGAATAACTTTATTTTAGATTTTAATTGGTCCGATTTATACATGTGCACTGACATGTCAGAAGCCGTGGATATTTTTTACAGTGCCATAAATTCCTTTTTTACTGAATGTGTTCCGTTATACTATCCATCAACATCGAATAAGCCTCCTTGGTTTACTAAAGAGTTGAGTCATCTTAAAAACAAAAAATCTAGGCTGTATACTAAATATAAACGTACCGGTTCTAACTCTGCCCTATCCCTTTATTTATCTGCTCGGTCAAGATTTACCGTGTTGAACGCGCAGTGTTACAAAAATTATTTGACTCGTTGTAGGGTCCAGATCTCTCAGGACCCAAAACAGTTTTATAATTTTGTTAACACTAAACGTAAGCCAATTACGCATCCTTCCTCGCTTTCGTTTGAAAATACAACCGTAAAAAATGATCGGGCTATTGCCGATCTGTTTGCACAGTTTTTTCAAACCACTTACTCAACTTCAACTGACTGTAATCAGACTTATTCCTACATCATGCCCAAATCGAGCTTTATTTTCAGTCCTACTTTAGACGAAAGCACTATTCTTTCAGATCTTCATCGCGTTAAGCCCATTTATTCGCCAGGTCCCGACGGTATACCTGGCTGTGTGCTTAGGTATTGTGCCGACGCCCTGTGCAATCCCCTTCTAAAATTGTTTACCTTGTCCCTAGAAACCTCCCACTTTCCCCTTATTTGGAAGGAATCATTTATTATTCCTCTCCACAAAAAAGGTAGCAAATCGGTTGCCAGCAACTATAGAGGAATCTCTAAGTTGTCGGCCATTCCGAAACTTTTCGAGAAAATCATTACTCCACATTTGCAGCACCTGTGTAGATCAATTATTTCTCCATGTCAGCATGGATTTTTAAAGCGTAGATCAACGACAACCAATCTTTTAGAGTTCACTTCCTTCTTAGTTAGGGGCTTCCATAAGGGCTTTCAGACAGACGTAATCTATACTGATTTCAGTAAAGCATTTGATTCTGTCAACCATTCTCTTCTTGTTCGGAAACTCGATCTAATGGGATTTCCGGTTGATCTTCTTAGTTGGATCTCAAGTTATCTGAATGGCAGAACGCAAAAGGTCCTCTTTAAAAATTCTTTATCTAATGTTCTCAGGGTTACTTCTGGCGTCCCGCAAGGGAGCCATTTGGGTCCCCTGTTGTTTACATTATTTATCAACGACCTGCCGAAAGTTCTGACTAACTCCAAAGTACTTATGTACGCGGACGACGTCAAACTTTGTGTGCAATATAAGGACGCTTCCTGCCAGCCTGATTTACAAACAGATCTCAATAACTTCCAAACATGGTGCAGTATAAACTTATTGAACCTAAACGGCTCTAAATGCAAGCTAATGATTTTCTCACGTGTCGCTCCCAAGCTCGCGACTTACACGCTTAACTGCTGCTCTTTGGAAAGAATTAATATAGTCGATGATTTGGGTGTCCGACTGGACCCTAAACTTGACTTTATCGATCATATTTCGTGCATGGTGAATAAAGCCAGAGGTGTGACCCCTATGTTACAAAATCCTTATATATTTCGTTAGTTCGTCCTATCTTAGAATATGGATCTTGCGTCTGGAGCCCTCAGTATGGGGTTCACAGTACACGCATTGAGTCAGTTCAGAAGAACTTTCTGCTTTTCGCTTTACGCGGTTTGAACTGGGATCCAAACCAGAGGTTACCCTCTTACTCTAGTAGACTTCTCCTAATTAACTTACCTTCTTTAGCTAACCGTAGAACCATGCTTGGCATTACGTTCATTTTCAACCTTATCCACGGTAACGTGGAAAGTGCTGACTTGCTGGGTCAGCTTAACTTTCACGTACCGAGTAGAAATACTAGATCCTATATTCCTTTAGTTTTGAGCCAATGTAGAACGTCTTTTGAATTGCATGAACCCTTTAGAGTCTTATGTGCAAATTATAACGATTTGTACATGATAACATCAAACGTAGATAGCCTTCCCCAACTAAAAACCTTAATATTAACCCACTTAGTACGCATGCAGGCAAACAGTCTGGCAGCACGCCAGTAGTAACTTCCTCGTATTCCTTTTCTATACTTTCATTTGTCGCGCCTACTAACACCTAACACAAACAGGCACGTGCTTGGTGTCAGATGGGCCACTTGAATGTACTGATCGTAGTGCATCAACGTCCGAAAGAAAGATGCGAACCTTTTGGCACAATAAGCGGCGCTTAAAACGTTTTACAATATCGGCCATCATTCAAAAAGAAGGAGATATTCGACCCTTTACACAGATAGAAATATATGGAGAGCCTTACCTAGCTTTATTGGACAGCGAATAAAAGCGTCATAGGTGCACGATTAGCAGAGCGATTAGTTTGTGAAAAAGTAAAATTAAACACCATGAAAAGTGAAGTTCTCACAGCGGACGGTCAACGACAAACTGTCGCAGGCTCAGTTCGAATTCCTATTACCTACAACGAGATTTGCCAAGATTTTGAAATTCTTGTTATACCTGCTATTAAACAGACAGTAATTTGTGGAATGGACTTCTGGAAATCTTTTGGAGTTGCTATCTCGACGAAGTTCGCGATAAGGGAAATTAATGAAGAAACTTCCAGTTCATATGCTCTTATCCCACTATCGTCTTCCCAGAGAGCCAAATTACAATCAGTTATATCGTATTTTCCCGACTCTGACCAGGATGGTTTAGGTGAAACTTCTTTAGTCGAACCTACAATAGACACAGCCACTTCTAAGCCTATAAAGCAAAGGTTTCATCCGCTGTCACCGGCTAAAGAAAAATTATTGTGCGAGGAAGTAGACCGAATGATCAAATTAGGCGTAATAGAAGAAGCAGAAGCCTCTCCTTGGTCTTCGCCGGTCACACTCGTAGTCAAGCCAGGAAAAGTAAGATTTTGCCTTGACGCTTGGAAGGTCAATGAAGTTACGGTCAAGGATGCCTATCCCATGCCAATCTTTTTAAGTAGATTACCCCCAGTTCACTGTATTTCAAAGATTGACCTTAAGGATGCTTTTTGGCAAATTCGATTAGAGCCTGGGTCTCGAGCAAAAACAGCCTTTACGATTCCAAATCGACCCCTATATCAGTTTACAAGAATGCCTTTTGGACTAACCAACGCGCCGCAGACTATGTGCCGTTTAATGGATTTAGTCATCACATATGCATTAAAGTCGCATATTTTTGTATATCTAGATGATCTCTTAGTCATGTCCTCAAGCTTTGAAGAACATATAGAACATTTAGCCACCGTTTCTACGCAATTACGAAAAGCGGGACTCACCATAAATGTCAGCAAAAGTCAATTTTGTTTGCGCAAGGTGGAATACCTCGGTTATATTGTTGGAGAAGGCACGCTACAAGTCAACCCCAGCAAGATTCAAGCCGTAGATGAGTTTCCTGTACCAAAGACTCGTAAACAATTAAGAAGGTTTTTGGGAATGACGGGTTGGTACCAGCGTTTTCTGTCCCAATATTCGGACGTTGATGCACTACGATCAGTACATTCAAGTGGCCCATCTGACACCAAGCACGTGCCTGTTTGTGTTAGGTGTTAGTAGGCGCGACAAATGAAAGTATAGAAAAGGAATACGAGGAAGTTACTACTGGCGTGCTGCCAGACTGTTTGCCTGCATGCGTACTAAGTGGGTTAATATTAAGGTTTTTAGTTGGGGAAGGCTATCTACGTTTGATGTTATCATGTACAAATCGTTATAATTTGCACATAAGACTCTAAAGGGTTCATGCAATTCAAAAGACGTTCTACATTGGCTCAAAACTAAAGGAATATAGGATCTAGTATTTCTACTCGGTACGCGAAAGTTAAGCTGACCCAGCAAGTCAGCACTTTCCACGTTACCGTGGATAAGGTTAAAAATTAACGTAATGCCAAGCATGGTTCTACGGTTAGCTAAAGAAGGTAAGTTAATTAGGAGAAGTCTACTAGAGTAAGAGGGTAACCTCTGGTTTGGATCCCAGTTCAAACCGCGTAAAGCGAAAAGCAGAAAGTTCTTCTGAACTGACTCAATGCGTGTACTGTGAACCCCATACTGAGGGCTCCAGACGCAAGATCCATATTCTAGGATAGGACGAACTAACGAAATATATAAGGATTTTGTAACATAGGGGTCATTGAATTCTTTCGACCACCGTTTAATGAAACCAAGCACACCTCTGGCTTTATTCACCATGCACGAAATATGATCGATAAAGTCAAGTTTAGGGTCCAGTCGGACACCCAAATCATCAACTATATTAATTCTTTCCAAAGAGCAGCAGTTAAGCGTGTAAGTCGCGAGCTTGGGAATATTCTTCAGTCATCTATCCCTTAACGGAACTGTTGCGTGGAAAATCTTTCGAATGGAATGAATCTGCTCAAGCTGCTTTCGAACAGATCAAACACATGCTCTGTACATCCCCACTGCTCATCCATCCCGATTACGCAAAGCCATTTATAGTACAGTACGATGCATCCTTACACGGAGTAGGAGCGGTGTTAGCTCAAGTAGATGAAGCCGGATGTGAAAAGCCTAAAGCGTATATGTCCAAGAAATTTAACCAAGCTCAAAGAAACTATACCGTCACTGAACTAGAATGTTTAGCGGTGGTTTTAGCTTTAAAGAAGTTCCAAATGTATGTCGAAGGTCATGTTTTCAAAGTCGTTACTGATCACGCAAGTCTCCGTTGGTTAATGAATCAAACAGACTTGAGTGGCAGGCTTGGGCGATGGGCCAAAAAACTGCAAGCTTATTCCTTTTCTATAGAACATTGAAAGGGGAGTCAAAACGTTGTAGCCGACGCTCTCTCTCGTTCCTTTGAGCATTCCAATGAATTAGCGGAGTTGGAAACTGAACTTTACCCAGAAATAAATTTAGAATCGGATGCGTTTCAATCAGCAGAATACCGCACACTTAGGGATAGTTATCATAGTTCAGGCATACCGGATTTTCGTGTGGTCGATAAATATATCTATCGCCGTAGTGCCAGTCATGATGAAAGAGACGATTCTGATGATTGTTGGAAATTGTTTGTTCCAGAGTCCTTGCGAAAAGAAGTGATCAGTTCAGCGCATGATCAGCCAACATCAAGTCATTGTGGTATCGCCAAATGCCTTGAACGGATTCGGCGAAGATTCTTCTGGCAAAAGATGGTGATCGATGTGCGCACCTACATTGGACAATGCGATATCTGCAAGACGTCTAAATACCCTACGAAAGCCTTAAAATCTCCCATGGGTAGTCAAGCGTCGAGCGAAAGGCCTTTTCAAAGATTATATGTGGATTTTATAGGACCTTTTCCGCGTACAAAGCAAGGCAATATCGGCATTTTCATTATTCTTGACCATTTCTCAAAATTTACATTTCTTAAAGCAGTAAAGAAATTTACGTCACAAGTAGTAATTTCATTCCTAAAGGATGAACTGTTTTCATGCTTTGGAGTGCCGGAAATAATTGTTAGTGATAATGGAACTCAGTTTAAAAGCCATGATTTCGCAGCAGTTATATCCAAACACGGTATCCGACATATAACAACAGGCGCGTATGCTCCCCAGTCAAACGCGGCGGAGAGAGTCAATCGATCAATTAACGCTGCGTTACGGTGTTATATTCGATCCGATCAACGAGTTTGGGACGAATATTTACCTAGTATTAATTCCTCATTACGAAATTGTGTTCATCAGTCTGTTGGAATGTCCCCATATTTCATAATATTTGGGCAGCCTATGATAACGCATGGTCACGATTACAACCTGTTACGCAATTTGCAATTGTTAAACGCAGACGTGGAAAAGTGCAACCGAAGCGATCACTTCCAGATTATCCGATCCAATATAGGTAAGAACCTTACCAAAGCCTACGAGAAGAACCAAAGACCTTATGATCTGCGATCGCGTCCCCCTTCTTTTAAGTAAATCGGCAGCAAACTTCAATGCGAAATTAGAACCTGTAGGAATTAAAGTTCGAATTAAGGATAAAATAGGTCAAAATATGTATTTAGTGGAGGATTTAAAAGGAAAAGAGCTTGGAAAATTCCACGTTAAGGACCTCTGGTAGAAATTCTGCACCCTTTTGATTTTCTTTCAGCTTTTATCTTCGCTTGGTAATCAAAGATCAAACCTGTGGTGTGAGGGTGCAAGTATTTATGATCGTTAAAATTATTTGAATTTAAATCTTGCTCCGCCTAACTTCCATGCGATCGCTCTGGCAACCCTGTCCAAAGACGGTTAAGTAGGTTGGTAGGTCCAGGCAAGGGACTTTCACCCCGAACGCCAAATCATTCACTTGTTACGTTGACATTTGCCTAACCGCAGCCAACTTCGCGGAAATCATTCTCTTTTCACGTTGACATTGGCGACACCAGACGTATAATCTCTGATAAATCAACCATCTTAGTGCTAAGAGTGCAAAATACCTTGAACTAAGCACCTTTGCGGACGCTTGCAGTGCGATCTCGCCATCCTAGCTGTGTTTCTGCTCGTTTTTGGTGAATACAACAGGTATTTCTGTGATTTCGAGTCTAAGTCAGCCCTAACCAAAGTTTTCAACAGATCTCAAACTTCAAACTGAGATCAGCCACACGGCGTCTGTGCTCGGGGTCACGTAACCACACGGCGTCTGTGCTCTAGGCCACGTTGCCACACGCAAAAAGGGTGTATCAGAAGTTGCGGCCGAATCCAGACGCGCCATCTGCGGCGTGCATCTAAAAGCCGCAGGCGTCGGCCAATAAGAAGCCCCGCTTGAGCGATCTGCCAGCGGCTGCGCTTTCGCAACCCCGTACGACTGCTCGGTGACAAAACCGGCAGCTACGTAACCCTCTTCAAGACCATAAGATAGCCATATCGATCGACAGTATGTAATCCCTCGAGAGACGACCGCATGTTGAGGCTGCAGGGTCGCTAAACAGAGCCTCCGAAATCGGGCGATCGTGTCTTATTGGCAAGAACTCGGCGTACGCCAAATGCGAAGCTCCAAAAGCTAGGCTGAGTTAAAGGCCACCACATAACCTCACTTTCGACTTGCCACTTGGGCGTTGCTGCCTTATCAACTGCCGCATGGGCGCTGCTGCCTCATGGATATCTCCACTCGGAATAAACTAAATCTCAAGAATCGCATGGCCTGAGGAATAAATTATACACGACATCGCCAGGGAAATAAAACCCTTTTATCACTGCTCCGTCAGTATTCTTCGAGTGAATGATACCTAATCATCATCTATGCCTAAGTAACTCTAGTAGGAGACCGATGTAGATCACTAGCTGTTATATCCGCTAATTTTATTCCCGAAGTACGCAGCATCCCGTCATCTGCAGGCCTGTCGACAACGGAGGAAAGGAGCTGATTTGTTAGTACGGCGTAGCCGAATGATATGTTTTAAGAGTCGATATGATTGCTAGTGTTTACTTATGATTCTCGATTAAATTTAACCGAAGCTCCTGAGAGCATAAAAGTAGAGTAAAACAAAATTCATTTCGTTTAATGGAGCCTTGATATTTTGGAATATTAGGAATTAATCAAATTTGATAAAATATAATTTCATTAAAATATAATTTCATTATAAAATTAATTTTAGAATAAGAAAAAAGGAGAAATTCCATTCAATTGTCGCCATGCGCATATCAATCGGACATGAAGTCGTAATTTAAAGAGAATGAATCTCTACAGAATTTATACCGGAATAAACTTGTTAAATGAATATTAATATGACACCCTATTCGAACTAATTTTGTTATCTAGGGGCACTTAAGGTACTCACCGTCGACCTTGACATGGGTAGGATCAGATCATTTTCCGGATTCTACAGGTAGGGTGGGTAAAGAAAAGGAAGAACAATTACACCTTAGTTCTTCTGTTTTGTAAATGAAAACGAGTCTTAGGGAAACAAGACACCTGGTTTAGCTGTCCCGTATCTACCTTACTGTCTACACGATTTATTTATGTAACTAATATGAAGAAGCAGCCCCGACGACCCACCCCATTTTCCCTGGGCACGGCCGGAACCGTTATGTAGACAGAGGAGCTGCCGAATCATCACTAGCGTGCACGTTACAATGTGATGAGCTGTTGTCTACATACGTTAATTGGTTTCCTATCACCACATCTTAGCAACACATTACGATGCAAAAGTCGTGCAGTAATCTAACTATTTGTTAACATCATCTCCCATCATATCATGAACGTGCTTTTGATTGTTGGAAAGAAATGTTTCAAAGTGAAGTAAAAGTTAAATAATTAAGTATGATCATGAAAGAGGAAATAGATTTTCTCATACTTAAACATTATGGTACAAAATAAGAGACATTTAAATTGGGTAGTAAATGAAAAACATCATTATATTTGTTGTTTTGTTATTATACCACAACAAATACTGGATGCCGAGTATATAGACCCTCCACTGGAATTCAAGGAGGATGTATGCCTTCATTTTCAAGCTGGAATAGACGGAATTCGAATGTTCAACTTGATTCTATTTGATGATTAAAAACTGCTGATTATTATAGATGTAAGTATAAGTATAAGTAAATAAAAATGTATAAAATAAATTCTGTCTATTTAATTTCAAATCAGTATAAAGTCAGCCTTTTTACAAAAGGGGAGTAAAAAAAATGGATCCCTTAAAAGAAGATCCTTTTCTTTCATCTGCATATATTCCCCCCGCTTTTATATCAACCAATAAGGATGAATCTAAAAGGATTGAGGAGGACGATGATACGAATAACACACCATATGAATATATACCCCCTGCTTGTATATCGGGCAATAAGGATGGAACTGAAAGGATTGAGGAGGACGACGTTTAAAATGACATACTATATGAATAGATAAATTGGTCTGAGAACAAATATTTTGATATTAATGATTAAAATGATTATTGGAACGAAGTTCCTTATGGCGCGGTATGAGTTTGGCGGAGGAGGGCTAGCCGAGAAAAACCGTAACGTAACGTTAAACGGCTCTCCGGCTCTCTGTCTTCTTCTTGTTGGTGTTCTGGCAGGAGGAGCCAAGTGCCCGGCTAGCTCAGTCGGTAGAGCAAACTATGTCAGGGTCGTGGGTTCGAGCCCCACGTTAGGCGAAGAAAATTTTTTGTAATATTTTTTCTATTCTTTATTCTTGAATTTACTTAGTAGATTAAAATAATCATTTTGTCTCTCTGCGGTTCTTGTCTGGAGTGCCGGAACAATTTTCTCAAGTTACAAACCTTATTAAAACATTGAATTTGTGTTGAACTTTTTTGACAATGTGGCGTATTTTTGCGCTCGTGGTAAAATTAAATAAAAAAACGTAGACAAAACAAAACAAGAATTATCGAAAAACACTTAAAATTAGTCTTATATTTTTGTTATTTCATGTTTTTGTCTATTCATGTGGTTAATTTCGGTTTTAATTTGATCAAAATCGGACGACTTTCATTCAAATAGCTTCAAAACTGAGGGACTAGTTTGCGTAGAAACGGACAGGCGGACAGGCGGACAGACGGACATGGCTAGATCGACTCTGCTGTTGATGCTGATCATCAAATATATATTTACTTTATAGAGTCGGAAATGTTGCAAACTTCTGACTAACATTATAATACATTATAATATATAACATTCACAGCTATGTATTTTCTTCTACATTTAACGATCGTTTCTATTGCAGCTATATGATAAAGAAGTCCGATTTTTATAAAGTTAAGATCGTAATACTTTGGCCATATCTCAAATTATATGAAAATGAGTTAAAAAATTGGGTAAGGTTTCATTTTGATACCCTTGCGGGGTATTATAATTTTAGTCAGAAGTTTGCAACGCAGTGAAGGAGACATTTCCGACTATATAAAGTATATGTATTCTTGATCAGCATCAACAGCAGAGTCGATCTAGCAATGCACTGTGGTCGATCCCATAGGCCAAAAATAAAAAAACGGCTCTCCGGCTCTCTGTCTTCTTCTTGTTGGTGTTCTGGCAGGGAGGAGCCAAGTGCCCGGCTAGCTCAGTCGGTAGAGCATGAGACTCTTAATCTCAGGGTCGTGGGTTCGAGCCCCACGTTAGGCGAAGAAAATTTTTTGTAATATTTTTTCTATTCTTTATTCTTGAATTTACTTAGTAGATTAAAATAATCATTTTTCGCCTTCATTTACTCCTGTCTCTCCTTCATTGACCTCCATCTCGTCATGCCTGCTAAACAGTACACATGCCAAAGGAACTTCGTTCCTCACGCGTGTCCCTAGACACACACTGCTTTTTACCATCTAGGTCACCTTTGAATATTTCATTTTTAATATTATTAGTTATATTTCAATTTTCAATATTTTCCAGTTGTACATATAAGAATATTTAAATGTTTTTTTTCATCCTCAGGAGACAGAATATGTAGGTATTTTTGTATAAAATAAATAATTTTTGTAGTAAATAACATTTTTGTGCTTTCTTTTATTGAATATCCATATGTAAAACTTGCACAAAATCATTCATGTTATCAGTTCCAATGTCCCTTTGTGACTGAATTAATGATTTTTCTCGCACTGCCTCCTCATTAAAATTGTATCTGATACACGTGCATGAATACGGTAAATAGATAAGCTTAGCTCATAGTTTGGCGACCGTTCGATTTTTATTAATTCTTTCTCGTATTGATTGCATCCGGACTTTGTTATCAGTGCGGGACTGCCCAATACCTTGACGGCGGTTGTATGAGCGAGACAGATTCTGAAGACTTGATTGATCAACTGAGTAAGCTCGCTTTAACAGACTAGGCTAAACGTATAAAACAGAAAACACAGAGTATGAATCCACAACAGTAGGTAGTATAGGGGGCTTCTGCCCCACGGCACGCAGCTCGACGATGACTTTGCACTTTTGTATGGGGAAAGTGCTGAGTCATCCGCAACCTTGAGCCAACTGGGGGCTGGGGTGGGGGCTGGGGGATGATGTTGGCTCGAGGTCATGGATGACTCAGCAGTTTTTCTATGAAATATGTTGTGACCTTGAGCAAAAATGAGCTGGAAATGTGTGTATTGACTCAAGGTCGTGGATGACTCAGAACTTTTTCTATGAGAATTGGCTCAAGGTTGTGGATGACTCGGCACTTTCCCCATGCAAAAGTGCAAAGTCATCATCGAGCCAATGAGCCACGATCAATGCATCAGAAGTCTTGGATCAAGTTTGTGGATGACTCAGCACTTTTCCTATGGAAGACTTAGGCAAAACGAGCTGGCTTAAGTTTGCGGCAGAATCCCCCATGCAAATTGTATAGAAAGTGAAAGCATGCCTTGCTGATAACACAAGTGTAAACAAAAGCTCACCTTGTGAAGCTTATAAATGCATACATATGTAAACAAAAAACGAATCTGATTTGGTTTTGCAACAGCGTAAACCCTTGCGCTAACCCCCCGCCCGCCCCACAGCCGGCTCAAGTTTGCGGCAGAATCCCCGATGCATATTGTGTAGAAAGTGAAAGCTTGCCTTGTTGATAACACACAGTTGTAAACAAAATCCCATCTTGTGAAGCTGATAATGCATGCATATGTAAACAAAAACGAATCTGATTTGGTTTTGCAACAGCGTAAACCCTAGCGCTAACCCCCCGCCCCACCGCCGGCGTCAAGATCTTTTTGTGTAAAACGCTTTTATGTAAACCCATGTTTTTGCAGTTTTTAAATGTGTTGCTAAGATTTGGGAAAAAGCAATTTCATCACATTTTAAGAACATGCGGCTGTCAAAATGTTGAGGGGGTGAAAGGTTAGTATTACAATGTTGTTAAGAAATTGCGATGTTAGATGTTCTTATCAAATCAAAACAGTTTTGACAGCCGCATGCTCTTAAGAATGTGATGAGCTGTTGTCTACATACGTAATTGCTTTCTATAACCTACTTATCAATTTGTTTACATTAACAAAAGTGTATGGTAATCAAAAAAGTGGTATAAATATAACATGTGAATAAATGGATTTTCAAATATAAAAAATATCATGTCGGGTTTAAAGTGGTTCATGGAGCGCAATGGAGAATTTTCCGATCATCTCCCATTATATAATGAACGAGCTATCAGTTTTTGGAAAAATATGTTTGAAAACGAAGTGCAAATTAGGACTACAATCATGGTGATGAAAGAAGAAATAGACTTCCTCTTACTTAAGCACTATGGAGGACGAATTCAAAATAAAAGATATTTAAATTGGAGTATAAATTTAAATCAACATTATATTGGATGTTTTGTTCTTATACCACCTCAAGTATTAGATGCTGAGTACATATCCCCTCCACTAGAAGTGAGGGAGGAAGTATGTTATCACTTCACAGCTGGAACAGATGGAATACACATGTTCAATTTGGTTCCAGTTGATATAGATGGTGATTAAAATGCATAGATGTGAGTAAATGAAAATGTATAAAATGAATTCTATCTATTTAATTTCAAATCAGTATAAAATCATCCTTCTTATAGAAGTTACAGAAGGAGAATACAAAAAATGGATTCATTAAAAGAAAATCCTTTTCTAATACCAACCACGAAGGATGAAACTGGAAGGATTGAGGACGATGATAATAAGAATGACATCCTATATGAATATATACCCCCTGCTTGCATATCAAGCATTAAGGATCGAACTTTCAGGATTGATGATAAGGATGATGACGATAAGAACGACACATTATATGAATATATTAAGTGGTCTGAAAATAGATATTTTGATATTAAGGGGGTAAACCCACCTAGAAACGCAAAAAAGGCCATTTTTGTAAAATTTATTCCTGGCAACCTATAAAAGTAATCAAACCAATTTTTTTTTAAAATGATAAGCACACATTTCAACTAATATTTTATAACTTTTTTATTGAAAAATATTAAATACACTGCGAGATATTCTTTGTTCCGCAACGTCCTGAAAATCGAAGGACCTCCGCGGTGCTCACTCCTGCTTCATCGGTAATTATCCAAATCAAAAAAAACAAAAAGATTATTAATCTGTAGATCCTCTTCTAGTCTACTACGTAGGATTTTTTGAAAATATTGATTTTTGGCGAAATGGCAGCCGTTTGAACTCAAAATTGCGATTTTTAAGAAAAAAAAGTTTATTTTCTTAATAAAAAAAACTAAAAATCTTAAAAAAAAATCCTACGTAGTAGACTAGATTATTATGTATAGAATAGCCACAGAAAAATTCAAGCCAATCGGTTTATTAGTTTTCGAGATATCGTGAGCACCGATTTCAAAAACATGGTTTCGAGAAAAACGCGTTTGAAAATTTGTCAATGGGTAAGCGCACGTGTAACGAAGGCATTCATTGTCGGCCATAACTTCGTCGAATTTCGACTTGAAAATTGGACCAGACATTCTTAAGATATCAAACTTTAAGAAAATAAAATAAAAAAAAAATCGACAATTTTGAAATTCCTAGGTGGGTTTACCCCCTTAACACACAGTCACAACCATATCTTGTCCGCTGCCCATACTGTAAAAAAGAGGAGTGTCTCGAGAGATCTTTTAATGAAACTATTAATTATAAATTAGAATGAAAATAAATTTGTAATTTAAAAACATGTAAATAAATACAAAATATAACAAGATATTTTTTCATTATGTGTTTTATTTATTTATTTATTTATTTCACACTACAGATTACAAAAATATGTTAATCAAATAATTTATTTTTACATCATCTTTACATCATCATGATGATGATGTGAGTGATTTTCCTCCATTCTATTAACAATAGATGGTGAAGACCTGCAAAGAAAATAAATTTATGGATTATGTAAACAATTAGTTTGTGTATTACAAAATACTTACAAAATTTTATAAGAAGTCATAATTTGTGTTGCTTCATGCTCAGCATTCAATTTTTGTTGAATGTAGTTATTTCCATCGACATTGTCATTTGGAATATTGTTAGTTATATTTAAATTTTCTATATTTTCAAGTTTTATATGAATATTTAAAAGTTTATTTTTATCCTCAGGACTCAGAATATGCAGATAATTTTGTATAAAATTAATAATATTTTTAGTAAATGACATTTTTGTTTTCTTTTATTGAATATCCATATGTAAAACTTGAACAAAATCATTCATGTTATCAGTTCCAATGTCTCTTTGTGACTGAATAAATTCTTCCTCTCGCATTGTCTCATCAAATAAAATTATAGCTTTGATCAAACATATAACTTTTCTCATTTAGGATTGATCTTGGGGTTGATCTCCCAAGTCATATTCCTCACAACAAATTCGTAATGTTTTCTTTTGATAATCGCTATAGTAATGACATCGAACGTTTATACTTATTTTATTAAACTTTAATGTAAAATGTCGATATACCACAGTAGGTGCTTCAATTATACCACCAATATTATTTTCCTTGTTAATTAAAATTTGACGAAAATTTTCAAGTGCTTGAGTGATTGATGGAAGTCTAGAACGCGGTAATTGTTGATAAGTGCTTATTTTAAATCCATATTCACATTCTATGAAGGTTTCTCCTTTTAAAGATGTTATATATAGCACTACTATTAATAACAAAAATAAATATGCAATTAATTTCATTTTAAATATTATAGATTATATATTTTATTTGTTGTTATCTCCTCTTCACTTGATTAAAAACTACTAAAGTTTTTACAAAATTGTGCTTAAATACTATACAGAGTGTAAGAATATGTATTTTTATTTATAGATTGTGAGAGTTAGAAAGAGTATTTTTATTTCTTGCTCACTTATACTACATTCAATTGATTTTCATATGTAAAGTTTGTGTAAAGTCGTTGATGTTTTCGTTGATTATAACGTATTCTAAAGTGTGCGGGTCCTTTGCGACTTCAACTTGCTCAATATCTCCGTTTGACAGTATTCGTTCAATAATTGTAGTTTCAATATATTGCATACATATTATAGATACTGTCTTTTTTTCATAATTGCTTATATACCTACAGCGTATTGATATATTTGTAGTTTTATATCCTAAGATATAAAAATAAAGTGTTTAAAAATGGTGTTGATGTATTAAATATTCCACCAATATCAACTTCTTTTTAACTAACGCTTCTTGAAACAATTCAATCGCTTCTTTGATCGTAAAGCCATCATCATCATCGTTAAGGATATTTTTAGTGGTTGATATAGGTGGCGGTGGTTGTGGTGTTGATGTTACTGTTGTCACATTCATCAATTCTAACTTTATTGTTGTTGTTTTGACATTAATTCAATTAAAAGATTTATTTTTAAAATGTCATTGTTTGGTAAGGTAATATTGAACTCCATAGTTTTAGAATTTGCTCGAACATTATGTAATACCACATCAGCAGGAGCACCAGTAGTTGAACTAGCAGCAACATTTATTGGATTACAGTTTGTAGAATTAAAGTTGAATAACAAAAAAATGTAAAAACAACAAATTGCAACATTTTGCTTCTAAGCGTTTGCTGTAGTTTCTCCATTGAAATCTAATGAAACGACTAATCTTTATATTTTACGAACCTCATTCGTTAAAGGTGTATATTCTATTAGTTTGTCATGAATTATTAAACAATATGCAGATGTAAGAAGAGGTATACTATTTAATGTTTTTATGTCAATTCTTATATCAATTGGTCCACTTTTCACTGTTTCATTTTGATGTGTCACATTGAAAACAATAATGTAGGGGCTTTTTCTTTGTATTTATACAATGTTAATAATGGACACGGTTCACGCCCATAATAACTCTTTTGAAAATTCACATACATGTCATATAGGAGAGCATATCTGTTTAAACTAAAATTTTGATTCATTCCATCATATGTATAAACTTCAGAGTTAAGATACACTTTCACATCACTTAAATCACAATGAACATACTTCTTTTCATTGTTCTTAAATGCAATGATAATATATCTTGGACGTTCAGTTTCAACTGCTAATTTTACATTCCAAATGAATGAAGTACTCTGCAAAACTACTGGATTATAATAGATCTCCCAACTTCTGAAGGGCATCAATAATGGTGTCTGTTTGTTTAACAATTTAAACATGTATAATTTGTAAGCATCTGACAATTGCACATGTGGTACTTTCCAAACAATACTAGAAATTACAAATTTTAATTTTGACATAGGTGTAACAGCATCTGTACTTTTAAAAAGACTATCAAACAAGCTCATGTTTTCCGTTTAGTATGATTTTGTTGTAATCTTCAGCAAATCCAACTAACATATTTAATGGTAAACAATAATTAAAATTTCCTTTTCCAATTTGTAAAGCATCATCCATTGTCCATCCTATATTCTGATACATCATTTGTTGATTATTATTGATAGATAAATAGTTTTTAAGGTCTGTTGTCACCCCCAAATGTCGTGTTCGATCAATTTCAATACCATTCAATTCATATCTTATTTCATTAAATAAATATGCCATTTAATTATTTAATAACGACACATTGTTGCTAACTAAATTATCAATAGTTCTTATGTGTCGTTGTATGTGTAGAAAACTTTCGCTTGGTAGGACATACAAATCTTGGTTTTGGATTGTAATGCGTATTTCATCATTATTATCGAACGATTTCAAGTAAGATGTATAACTGTGGTAGTCTTTTTTAATTATAGAAATATACTTTTCCGAAGGGTCACACGCCGCAAACTTCCTCCTCGTTCTCCGGCTTCGCCGGTTCCAGATCGTTGCCTGTCTCTTTTAAGTCTCCTAGTGATGCCGTCCTGCGCTGCTTACTCTGGACATGCTGCAGACGAACGATCGTGGGCGCCAGGAACTTGATAACCTTGTATGGCCCTTCATATTTTGGGGCCAGCTTTGTCGCAAAATTATCCGCCGCTTTGGATAAGTAGTGCTGCTTGACGAATACTAAAGATCCTAACCGTGGTCTCCATGCTCGTCTTCGAAGATCGTAGTGCTTCCGCTGTTCGAGTGAAGCTCGCTGCGTGTTCTCCTGGACGATCTTGAATACGTCGCGAAGCATTTCCGCTTTCGCGACGGGTGTTCGGGGAACTTCACTTGGTCCCGGAGTAACTTCGTCATACAAGGCCCCTGGGAGTCGTGGCTCTCTGCCTTGAATGATGAAGGCCGGACTAAACCCGGTCGAATCCGAAACGCTGCTGTTTATCGCCAAGTTCAGCTCCGGTAACAATTCGTCCCAAGTCGTCTGCTTATCCTCGATGTACTGGGCGACCATAGTCTTAATGGTGCGATTGGCCCTATCCGTCGGGTTCTCCTGCGGTGTATAGGGTACCGTATACTGGATCTCCATTCCCGCTTGTTTACAGAAAGCTTTAAAAGAACGACTAGTGAATTGAATTCCGTTATCACAAACGAACCTGCGTGGAATCCCGAAATGATTCAGAATCCCTTCCCTAAAGGACTTTTCGAGATATGCCGAAGTAGCTTTTCCTAAGGGGACCAATTCAACCCATTTAGAGAAAGCGTCAAAAAATACAAGAAGCATACTGTTTCCGCTCTTGGAACGCGGAAGTGGCCCGATGAAATCAGCGCAGACAGTGTCGAAAGGCTCACTGATCTGCCTGGTAAACATTTTGCCCGCTGGTTTACTCTGACTGACCTTAAACCGCTGGCAAGTGTCACACTTGCATACATACCTGGCTACATCACGGAAGAGTCCCGGCCAGTAATACCTTTGGGTGATCCGGGTGGTAGTCTTCCTGATTCCGAGATGTCATGCCGTGGGCTGGTCGTGGCATTCCGACAGCACTCGCTGGCGGTGTTCCTTGGCTACGCACAGTTTCCATGGCACCGAGTCTTCATCATCGGGTCGTGCTCCAATATGGCGATATAGCTGCTGGTTCTCGTATACATAGTCCGGAAATTCTCCAGGCTTGTCCTGGACGAGTTTCAGCATCCGCTGGTGCCATGTCCATGTCGGTTTGTCCTCCTGAATCATCTGTATCACCTCCAAGGGCTGTCGCGACAGCGCATCCGCCACAACGTTCTGACTCCCGCGCCGATATGTGACGTCAAATTGGTACTGCTGCAATTCTAACGCCCAGCGCGCGATTCGTCCCGTGGGATGATCGATTGAGTTGAGCCACTTCAAAGCGAGATGGTCCGTTATCACCTCAAACCGATATCCTTCCAAGTAACACCTGTGTTTCCTGATGGCCCATTTAATGGCCAGACACTCCTTCTCTGTGGTCGAGTAATTCTCCTCCGCGGCTATGAGACGTCGACTCGCAAACGCGATGACTCTCTCTTCCCCCTGGATTGTCTGGGTTAAAACGGCTCCTAGACCTATGTCGCTAGCATCTGTCTGGAGGACAAACTTCTCGTTAAAATCTGGACACGCGAGGACGGGTGCCTCCGTGAGCTTCCTCTTCAGTTCCTCGAATGCATCCTGCTGTTCCTGTTGCCATTGCCATATCTTTCCCTTCTTCAATAATAGAGACATCGGTTGTACTACGCTGGCGAAGTTCGGCACGAATCTTCTGTACCACGACGCGATACCAAGACATCTCCTCAGCTCCTTGTATGTGGTGGGCGGACTCAGCTGCCGCACTGCCGAAATCTTTTCGGGATCTGTGTGAATTCCTTCCTGTGCTTCCGTCTCCTGGATTACTGCCAGTGCTCCTCCAGCGTCGGGTAAGTTCTCCGGTCTGGCTGGGGAGTGATTAACGTGCGAGTCACCTCGACTCGCGTTGTTGGCCTGTGCTGCCTCTCGAGCGGGTTCTTTCCTTGTTTCCTGAGTTCGTCGAAACGGGTTATTCCGCACTGCCTTCTCATCTCGGGGTCCTAGTGATCTGTCGGTCGAGCCTGCTTCTCTATTCTGCTCTGCTTCGATGACTGGAAGTTCTGGTGCTGCGGGTTCGATGCTAGAAATCGGCTTCGGAGGGGACTCATTTACAGAAAGCGGAGAAAGGACTGTATTATTCCTAGCATTGGCTAGGAGGGGGGGACTAAGTTGGATAGCAGTGCGGCCACATTGGAGGGTGGCGGATATGCCGCAGAGAAAGTCCATGCCTAGCAGCACGTCTTCCATAATTTGAATTTGAATTTGAATTTTAATATAAATATAATTCCTAACGCTACAAGTCTGGGACTTATAAATTATTGCGCTAGTCACAACGAGTTTACAAATTTTATTTGTTGTTTAACTAAGACTACTTAAAACTAAACCCTAAGCCCTAACTCGCTTTAATTAGGAATTTAAATTTTTGAAATATGTGTTTATTCTAAGTTTGAACTGCGGCACACTGCTAATACACTTCAGGTTGACCGGTAAGTGGTTCCAAGATCGAATAGAGTTTATAAAGAATTGTCTCTCTGCTGTTAGAGATCTGGGCCTAATGCAAATAATGTTGTTTGTTCTTCTTGATGTCATGAACTTTAGTTTGTCAAAAAGATATGATGGTTCCTTACTATATATTATTTTATGCAGATAGATTAAGATACGAATTTTTATCCATTTTGTCAGCTCAATGTCAAATATTTGATTGGCGAATCCAGATACATGCTCTTCTCTGTGTAGGTTGAAAATATATCAAGTAATATTATTAAAAACAACTTAGATTTTGTTTTGGCTATTGGTATCGCAGAAAGCAAAGACTTCCAGGCCATAGAAAAGAGCAGCAATGATGCATATTTTTGCTATTAATAGACGTATGTTGGTTGGCAGAAAACGTTTGGTTATCGAGAGTGACCTTAATATTCCATACGTTTTACCAACTACCCTCGTGATGTGATCACTCAACGTCAGAGTTCTATTGAAAGTAAATCCTAGATTTAACGCATTCTCTACGTAGTCCAAAGGAGTGTCGTCAATCTCGAGAGGGCGGAGATTATTCAGGATACATTTTTTTCTACTGATCACAAGACATTTTGATTTCACTGGGTTTATACCAAGGCCGTTGTTTTTAGCCCATACACTTATACGTTCAAGTTCACTGTTACACACGCTTATACATTCATCTATTCTACTTAACGGACGGTTCACATATAGTTGGACATCATCCGCATATAAGTGAATGTTACACTCACATAGAACACTGGGAAGGTCGTTAACATACAACGAGAACAATAGTGGTCCAAGGACTGAGCTTTGAGGGACACCACGACTGACATTTTTAAATGAAGAGGAAGCGTTTTGTATTACAACAGATTGGCGACGATTACTAAGATAGGAGGACAGAAGTTTGACAGAAGAGCTCGAGAACTGAAACATATTACGCAGTTTTGTACAAAGTATACTATGATTAACAGTGTCAAAAGCTTTACTATAGTCAAGTAATACTAAAAAAGTCACGTCTCTATCGTCTAAGTGTTCCCTAATGTCGTCAGAAATTTTTAATACTGCTGAAGTACAACTTCTATTTTTCCTAAAGCCAGATTGGCTGTTGTTTAGCATTTCATTGTCAGATATAAAGCGGGTTATTTGCACTGCCATTAAATTTTCGAACACCTTTGATAAATAAGGCAGAATCGAAATGGGTCTGTATTCCTTATTTGCTTTGGGAATTGGTATAATTTTTGCAACTTTCCAGCAGTCCGGAAATGCAGAAGTTGTAAAAGCACTATTAAAAATGTAGGTGATATGTGGGAGTATGTATGGTAGTATAAGTTTTACAAATTTTGGATTAATGTCGTCAAGTCCAGTAGCGTCACTCTTAATTTTATCTATACATTGAAGGACCTCACACTGACCAACACACGCAAAACTAAATCTATTATCACAGAACTCTTCAGGTACGGATTGTAGGTTTAGATTTTGGTATGGGTGATCAATGATCTCAGGTACTGCGCATGTCAGAAATTTATTGTTTAACGCGTTGACGTCTATGTCCGGGTCGTGACTAGCTTCGACTTTACGTACTCCCAAGCTTTTAATGGCTTTCCATCTTTGGCTAGTGGAAACCGCGCGGTCAAATTTACGAGAGTAAAAATTGATTTTTGCGGACTCGATTAAGTTAGTTACTGATTGCCTTAAAAGCTTAAACCGAGAATATTCTTTTGGGGTTTTGTACCTTTTCCACTTGCTGTATGCTTTATCGCGCTGTGTAATAGCCCTGCGTATATTATTAGAGAACCAAGGTTTTTGAGTCGGGCGAATCGTCTTCCTTCGTTCCGGCACAAAATAGTTATAAAGGGATTGTATATTTCGTTGCAGTTGGTCAACTTGGTCTTCAACTCTTGGTAGGGAGTAAATTCTATCCCAATTGTAGTTCCTTAGTGCTGCACTTAAGTGATTAAGGTTTATGTTTTTAAAGTCCCTAAAAGCTATTGAGTAGTCATGATATTGAAAATAAGGTCGTGTTTCGAAAAGGACGGCACAATTAATTGGTCATATAAAGCTACTTTGTCTTTGTTAGTCACAAAAAATACATCTAACAGTGTGTTGCGTGATATGGTAAAGTGTGTAGGAGTGTTGCAATTAACCAAATGCATGCCTAGCGAACTCATATTGTCAGTCAGATGTGATTCTCTTAATATGTCGCTATTTAGATCTCCTGTTAGGATAATGTCTGCATACGTCCAGCAAATTTGAGAAATATAATTCACAACGTCTCCATAATTAGTGCGACAGTTGGGACGGTAAATGCACCCAATCAGTAGTTTTTTGTTATGCCTCTGCTTAATTTCGATGAAAATATATTCTGTAGCACTGTTAATGGGATGTTTACACACAAGGTTGGACTGTAACTTTTTACTAACATAAATTGCTACCCCACCACCATGACTTTCACGATTGGAACGAAATAAATTATATCCTTCACATTCAACAATAACATCAACTAAATTAGGGACAAACCAAGATTCAGAGATACATACAACATCCACACATGAGTTAACGAACAAGTATCTGAATTCTTCCATTTTACGTACTAAGCTTTGAGCATTAATGTGGCAAATTTTAAGCCCAACTCTCTGTTTTGCAAGAACATGCAGTAGGGTGTGTGTATTCGATCCGTTTATATTCATAATATTTGGATTAACCATGTCGAATATTGACATATATGTATTAGCTGTGCGAGCAGTTTAAATTTTCCAATCAGATTTACTAACACAAATTGAACACATATCATACGAATAATAAAACAATATAAGCAATATAACGACGGGCCCTAAAACTAAACAATATATAATGAATAAAAATTTTTAAGTCTAATAAATTGGTGTGGCACATTTTACTGTTACCCTCGAAACGAGCTATTTGTTGTCCCTCCAGTTTCAGAGCCATCTGAGACGGCTCTCTCGTTTCCAATCTCCAGTTCGAGTAAAACATCTGCGCTCATCACGCAGATTGCCTCCTCCTTTCCTTGCTGTTTTACAAAGATTTCTCCGCGACGTGTAAAAACAGCTGATAAGCGCTTCATACGTTTGAGATGCATTGCTTTCTTGAACATCTCATATTTACTTTTAGTCAGCTGTTCGTTGATGTAAATAAATGCAGGAGAGTCCAGACCAACAAGCTTTAAGCTCAGTTGCGTTTTGTTCTTCCGCTGGTAAACTCCGATCGCACGCAGCAGCGCTGCTTTATCGTGCACGTGCTCCAATTTTATTTTGATAATTGGGTCAAACAATTGACTCAGTTGACCGCCTCGGGTGAACGCGAAAAATGGCTCGTACTTTCAGCGGGGGCATCAACTGTAGGGAATAACAAAGGGCGTGGAATAAAGTCCGCAAGTTTTCCCCCTCAAGTCATAGGAACCCCATGCCAGCGCACATCGCAGGCCACGGCGTGCTCCGCCTGCGCATTACAGCTTGCTGCCAGCTTGTCCTCCAGCGATGGTCACTGGAGTTGACGTTCAAGGCCAGCAGTGCCTCCAGCTTCTCCATCCGCTGCCTTAAAGGGCCTATCTCCTCCTCCAGATGATTTAGACGCTGGGAAAATTTCGCCTCCATTTCTTGGAGTATCTTTTGCTCCACTTCTTGCATGCTTCTGCTAATGTGCTCCGCCTGCTCGTCAAACCTTTTGTTGATAAGTTCAACTTGGGCTGGTGAAAGGGCATCAGAAGTGCGACCTCCCCTCAGATCCATCGATGAGTCGCTGCGCACTCGCTTCGCTGGCTCACTCATGTTGCTGTTGTTGTTGCTGTTGTTGTTGCCGGCTTGAAGACGATTTACAGCTCTTTTTGGCGATGCAATTCAGCAGGTTCGATGTTCGATGTTCGATCGGCACAGTGTTAGTGTATTTGTGTTTATGTTTATTTTCTTAAATTAGCAAATATGCACTCGATCGTATTTATCAGAACAATTTGGTGAGAAGTAGTTATGCCAAAAACAATCAGATTTGATTTTGCTGGATTTTGGTTAATTTTTCAGCAAACGTTTTCTTAGATAATCGCGTTGACTGAGAGCACGATCAAGACACGTCCGTTCGGTTCAATGGTTGGCTTCAAAATCGACTGCAAAACTTAAAGTGGAAGTCTGACCCAACGTTGGTCCAGCTGGACTTTCGCCACCAGCGACTTGGTGACTTCCTTTCGTGAGCCCTCGGCCAGGCTAACTTGGGTGCGTACCGTCCGTACGTTATCGGGTGTACCTACGCGTTGAACGACTCTCTCGCTCACAAAACTCCTGCTGGCTCCGGTATCTAGCGTTGCATTAAATATTTGCCCCTCAATCCGCACTCGCGCGATGATCCGGCTGTCTTGAAGTCGTCCTTTTAATTCCGGGGATTCCTCCTGGCAGTCTCCGGTCGTTCCCCGTGTTGGCGAAGACTCTTCTCGTTTCCCGGATTATTTCGTTGGCAGCATTCTCGGGTCCAGACTCCTCTTCGACCACACTCCCAGCAGAAAATAACCCGACGACTACGGCATCTGTTCGCATAGTGTCCTACTTCTGCGCAAATCCCGCAAGCTTCCCTGAAATTCGGCAATACTGACAAGTTTCCCACCCGAGGAACTTGTCCTGAAATACCAGCAGCGGGTATAGATCCTCATGCAAGTGGTTGCGCGACATTTGGGCGGTTCCTTGGTGACATTCCAGGATACGACCCGTGGTCAGTTCTCCTCGGTGACTGCAGCTCGGCCAGCCTCCTGGCATGGTTTCCTGTATCCCGATCCCGAGTGACCTCATAGTTGACCGCTAAGACAGTCAACTGCTCCAGCGTCGTAAACAAGTGTCGCCTATTAAGAAGTTGGTAATCCTGCTGAAGGTTCTCATAAATCCTGTCCAACTCCTGTTCCGGGCTGTATCCCGCCCTGTGCATCATCAGCCGTATGCTCACCAAATACTGCTTAAACGTTTCTCCTGGTTGCTGATACCTGGTGCGGATGTCATCCGAGGAGGACGCTGAAATACCTCGGCGGCAAGAAGAAATCAAGAAAGCCTTCTTGAAATTAGCCCACGATTCCCGAACAGTTCGCTGGTCCTGAACCAGTTTTCCGCAGTACCCGTTAACAGACCTGGAATCGCCTGTGGGATCTTTTCCACGTTGATCTCGTGAGCCGACGCTCGCTCCTCGAGATGCTGGATGAACGCAATCGGATCCGAGTCCCGTCGAACGTTATTCCCCATTTCCGCAACTTCTCCGCTAGGATGGCCGCTGACATATCGCTCTTCCTGGGAGAGATATCCCTCCTGACCGGATTGGTGTCGTGTCTCCAGTAACATCCGTGGAAATTCCCAGTGCGGGAACCTGGAGCTGCGTGGGCCCCGGATTTGGGCTCGGCGATCGCTCCCTCCTCTCGCAATTTTTTTTTTTTTTTTTATGCTTTGCTTTTATTATTTATTGAATCTTCTCATTTTCGAGACTAACAATAGGTGTATCAAATTATATACTATAACCTACCTAGGAGTCATATAGACTGGAACAGTGGCCCTGACAAGGACGCTTTTTGCTTGTCTATTTCATCTATTACTGCGAGGATGCGGAGGTCCCTGTGCATGTTTTGGTTACGAATATACCATGGTGCCCCAGTGATAGTTCGCAGGATCTTTGATTGGGCGCGCTGAATAATGTCTATGTTTGTTCTGCTCGCGTTCCCCCAAAGCTGGGAGCCATACGTCCAGATTGGCTTAAGAGTGGAGTTGTAGAGCAGGACCTTGTAGTCCAGACACAAGGGCGATCGGGTTTATAATCCAGTGGAGGCTGCTAGCTTTCAGTTTTAGGTGAAGTTTCTTGGATTCGATATATCTACGCCATGTTAGACGTCTGTCGAGGTGGATGCCGAGATACGTTACTTCATTTACATGGGGGATCTGCGTGCTATTCAGGCAGAGCGGAGGGCTAGTTTGTCTGTTAAGAGTAAACGTTATGTGTTTACACTTTTGTTCGTTTATTTTGATACGCCAGTCAGATAGCCACTTCTCGACTATGACGAGGTGGTTGACGAGTTGGGTTGTTGCACGGACTGGGCATCTGGAGCGGCTAAGGATCGCAGTGTCGTCGGCGAAGGTGGATGTTGTTAGTCGGTAACTCGTGGGAATATCTGCTGTGTAAAGGACGAATAAAGTTGGCCCAAGTGCGCTACCTTGTGGGACCCCAGCTTCGATAGTGTAGCTGTCGGAAATTGTTGTGTTACATCTTACTGCAAAGGCTCTATTGTAGAGGTAGGATTCAAGGAGTTTATGAGTGTACCCGGGCAAGTGTGTTATAATTTTATGCATGAGACCATTGAGCCAGACGCGGTCGAATGCTTGAGATACGTCGAGGAATATCGCGCTGCAATATTCCCTATGTTCGAAGGCTGTGCGAATTTCTAATGTTATTCTGTTTACTTGCTCAATAGTTCCGTGTTTTTCTCTGAAGCCAAATTGATGGGCTGGGATAATGTTGTGGGCTCCCATATATGGTATTATGCGCGTTAGAAGGCATTTTTCGAATAATTTGGACAGGCATGATAATAAACTTATTGGTCTGTAATATGACGGAATCGTGTGATCTTTTCCGGGCTTCGGTATCATTATAATAATTGATTTTTTCCATTTCCTTGGATAGTAGCCGAGACTTATGATTCCATTGAAGAGTTTACAGATGACCTCAATAGCACAGTACGGAAGTTCTATTATCATTTTTGTAGTTATTAGGTCACCGCCTGGAGCCTTTTTTGGTTTTAGCTCCCTGATGACTTTTGTGATCTCGTTCGGCTGAAACGTAGTTGGCGTGGATTCAGTTTCGAGGTGGATTTGCGGAGGAACATAATCATTAGCTGCGGGGTTCGGCTGGAAGACGCCTCTGAGATGTAAGGCAAATGATTCGGCTCTATCTTTGTCGCTGCGGGCCCAGCACCCTGAAGAATTCCTTATAGGGGTGACGGTTTGAATTGGAGAGCTTATATTTGGGTGAGCCCTCCACAAGGGATGCTTTGTACTAGTTGGCGAGAGTTTTCCAATATATTTAAGTTGTTCATTTTCAGCTTCTTGCTTCAGGGCCCGGTTTAGATTGCGGGTGGCTTCAGTAAGACGTTGCTTTGAGCATGGCGATCTGCTGGTTTGCCACGCTCGTCGCAGACGCCTCTTTTCCTGAACCAGCTGTTCGATTTGCCGGTTGGTTTTGAACTTCTTAAATTCCCCATCTTTCCGTATAGGGGTTGAGATCCTGGCTGCTGTGACGAGTACCTCTTCCAGGGCGGAGGAGGAGCAGTCGATGTCCGCTTCGATATTTAGTTGGGGAGTTAGCTCAATGTGGGAACTCACATACTTTCTGTATTCCATCCAGTTAGTGTTGTGCGACGTCAGCCTGTAGGGGTGGTCCGCAATTTCTGGGCTTTGAAGAAGGCTTATCAACAAAGGCGAGTGGTCAGATGAGAGATCCGGTAGTGCTATGGCGCTTATTAGATTGCGTGAGATGTTTTTTGTCACCGCGAAATCAATTAGATCTGGGATCTTTTTTGGGTCTGCAGGCCAATATGTGGGGCTACCAGGAGAAACGTAGTCCAGTTTATTGCTCACCTTTATAAGTGCATTATACAGTTGCCTTCCCTTGGGAGTCACGAGGCGTGATCCCCAGTGCGTGTGTTTGGCGTTGTAGTCTCCTGCGGCTATGAAGCGATCCCCCAGGGTGTTGTAGAAGTCCATGAATTGACCTTCAGAGATATTAAATCGAGGTGGGCAGTAGACATCGGCAAAGCAAAGGTTGCCGTTTCCTGAGTTCACTTTTATGGACGTGGCTTGCAGGTGATTTGTTGCAAACCTTTGATGAAAGTGGTGTTTGATGCGTTCTCTGATTAAGATGCCCGTTCCGCCGTGGGCCTTGCCATCCGGATGATCTGTGCGGTAAAAGGTATAACCTCCTATATGGAAGTTATATCTCCCTGTGAGGTGCATTTCAACCAGCAGCATGGCGTCGATGTGATTTACGTTTAGGAATTGAGTTATTTCAAGTTTATGCCGTGAAATGCCGTTGGCATTCCACATGGATATACGTAGGTTAGTCATTTATTATTTGGACTGTTGTGCTCCAAGCAACTGAATTACCATGTTCTGGTTCTGAACAAGGGTTTGCATGGTTGTTTTCATGAATGACATAAGTTCCATCATACTTTGTTGCATGGTGAACATCATAGATTCCAATTTGCTTTGCGGCTGCCCTGGAACCTGCTGAGCATTTTCTGAGTGAGGCTGGGGTGGATTTTCCATGCCTGTTCTTAGTGCTTCGGCGTAGGAGATTCCCTTGGTTGTATTTAGCTGCCCAAATGATGATCTGCTGCCTTAGCGAAAAATACGTCTGGCGTACTTTTTGAGCTGTAATACACATTTTGCGTATGTTGTTGGTGCGTAGCTGTCGCTCGTCGCATGCGACTCTTCATCTCCTTGTAGACCGCACAGCCTCTGTAGTTTGCCGTATGGTTTCCTCCACAGTTGCCACATTTTTTCATTTGGGGGTCTTCTTTGTTTGCGGGGCAGTTTACGGAGTTGTGGAAGTCTCCGCAGACTACGCAGACCGTCCGAAGTGTGCAGTATGTCTTGGTGTGTCCATACTCTTAGCAGTTTGTGCATTGAACAGGGCCGTTGCGTTTGTGGGGTTCTTCCACGGTGATTCTTCGATGCAGTAAGAGCTGCAGCTTGTAGATCGGGTGCACTTCGTTTTTCTTTAGGGCTTTGCTATCTGGTTCGAGCTCGACCTTGAAAAGTGGTTGTGGTTTTTTGTTTCTGTTAACAATATTGCTAACATTTTTGGCACAGAAGCCCCTGGCCTTAAGGGCTTCTTGAATTTCAGAGGGGGTGACGCCAGGTTCTATACCTTTTAGCACAACTTGCAGTCCCTTGCTGCTTTTTAGTTGATAGGTGTAAAAGTTCTTTTTTGTGTCTTCCAGGTACTTAGACACAGCTCGGAAGTGTTCTTCGGACTTCGTTTGAACCTTTGTTTCGTGTATGTTCCCTTTAATAAGCGGAACAACATGGAAATTCTCGTCCCCGACCAGCGCAATAATTTTGTTGACCAGGGCGCTTGAACTTTTTTCTCTTATGTAAATAGGTGGGGGCTTAGGTTTCCTTTGGGTCTCCTGCCCCAACTCTGGTTGGTTGTTGTCCGCCTCTGCTAAGATGGAGAAACGGTTTTCATTGGAGCTCCTCGTTTGGTCGGTGCTTTTGTTGGTTCGGTTGATCTTTGGTTTGTTACCAACCGTGTTGAGTGGACTAAGCTTGCGCTTAATCTGGATGTAGCGGTCCATACCGGTCTGTATTGCCGGGACCGCTTGTTGCTTATCGAAGCTAACTGTTTTTGTTGCCATTTTATTTTGTTGTGCAGCCGTTGGGACCGAACTCGCAATATTGGTAGTTGGTTTAATTATTGGTGGTGATTTTGCTGCGACTGGAGAAATTGTTGCACTGCTTGTTGTTGGAGCTTCATTCAGCGAAGCCAGCGGTGGTGGGGTTTGGCATTGGTAACTCCAAGATGCGGGAGTTGGGGTGAGCAGAGAGGGTGAGCAAGAGCTGGCTCTCTTGCTGTCGACGGTCAGTAGAGTCGAGTTGCTCTTTGTCGACTTCTGATTTTGATCTATATCGCTAGTTGAGAAATAAGAGTAGCAAGCATTTCTTGGGTTGACGGAGCTTCTACGCTCATTCTTTTGATCGCTGCTCATTTTTCGAGCTTGTTATGCGTGGCACTTATTTGTTTAAATTAAATAAGCACTTGTATTAATCATAACACTAGTTATGATTCTATTTTTCTTTGTTTTTTAATTGTTAGCGTCTTTTCGCACTGTTTGGACTGCTCCAGTATAATATTCTTTAAGTTTTCACTATTTCATCCGCTATTTTAAATTGTTTTCCCGGAGCTCACGCGAGACCACGTCCGCTCTATGCGGGAAAAAACCTCTCGCTAATTGCTGCTAAAATCTCGGTTTCACATTCCTGCAGTCGCTCGGTGACTTCTAAAATGTGGTCATCCCTGTTATTAAATGAGGCCAAACGGCTTCTCATTTCCTCCACGCTCCCGGCTGCTTCCAATCCGAACTCCTTTAAAATCGCTTCCAATTCTCGCTTGCGGAGATACGAAATCCAACGTGCACCCATGTTTGCAAAAAATTTTTAAAACATATATTCCTTGAAACTAATTCCAGACACGAAAGAAATATTTTCCTACACAGCGAAAATTTATTGCGGGGTCAAACGAAGCTCACAGAATTCACGAATTTATTTCTAAAAAACGGCGTATAAATGCTCAGGCGGACCGAAGGTAGCAACGACGAGGCAAAACGATCTAAAAATTCTGCGACGACAATTTAGCTTGGTAGTGACTGTACTCGGTGACGGTTGTAAGCGAACTCTCCAAAAATTCCGTTGAATATAGTGGAAGTAGATCGATTCCACTGCGGGTGTGAGAGAGACGACGATGAGAGTGAAACAAGATGGCTGTGCTGTGGGGAATAGGTTAGCTTCTCCCTACCTCGTGTTTCAAAAAATCTTGCGACCTGATGGGCTGACCGAGAGAGGGCCCGCTCTTTCGTTTCTCTTTTGAACTGTTCTTATCTTGCTGGGGCTCACGTGTTCGGCTGCCCACGTGCCCGCATAACCTCTCGTTTCAGGTTATGTTTTCGTGCCTTGCTTAAAATTAGATATATTTCCTGATATCTTTCTTTTCTTGGGGTATACGAGAGCCCCAAGAAAAGATAGGAATAAATATATATATATATAAATATTATATCATTTTCTCGGGATTTTCATGGGAATGTTTTATTCAACTATATATGTTGTTATATTTCGTACTCTTCCTAAGTGCACTCGGAAGCTTTCCCTCTGTCGTACCCACATCAGACAAAAAAAAAATAAAATTTTTTTTTTCCAGTGTAACTCAATGGGTCTTTAGGCCATAAATCTCATGAAAAATTCGTAAGCCCCATGTCCCTGCTCGGGCGCCATCTGTGAGGTAGTTTTCTAGGCTGGGATAGAGACTCAGTCCCGCCAGGGTCTCTCTACAGAGAATTTATAAAGATATGGGACAATGTTGCTAAGACGAGACGGTGGGCTGACATGAGGTGGAGTTTGTGAGCCACCGGGTTACAATTTTAAAAAAATCTGCTGATAGGGCGCAACAGAGGGAAGGACCGAATTAGCCTTCATGCATGTTTGGGGCCGGAGGGCCGAGGGGAAAGGGAAGAAATATTTACGAATTCGCTCCGGCCGGCTGTGCCTGGCCCGTCCAAGTTAAATTTATATTTATTTCCGTCATTTATTCCCAACATATCTTTCGCTATTTACTTCCATGTTTTCTATGGTATTATTTTATTACCTATCTTTAATTTTTGCTATTTTTATTTCCATGATTTTTCGTCTTCCCGGCCTTTTATTTCATACCAAAATAATTTATTTAATTTCATTATTATAATTTTGTTTTATTTGTCAAAGTATTTTTCTCCCGGTGCACTCGCTTTCCTTTTTGGTTTTCTTTTATAATTTCCTACTTTTCATAATTTCATAATTTTCATAATTTCAAACTTCCACATTTTTCTCGCAGTGTTTTTCGCCTTTACATTTGTATAATTTCCAATGTTTTCTATACTTTCATAATTTAATATATTTTCCGAGTTTTCACAGTTTCACATAATTTCTCTCGGTGTTAGTTAGTGGGACTTAAAACTTAGGCTTAATCTAGAGTTGGTCTGACCGCACTCTCTGGTGACCACCGCATCGAGGGCTCGCAAAGATTTTAAGAACACACGCACTTCCTAGCCACCTCGTTGCGGTTCACTGTCTGCCACTCACCCATCTCTCTCGCTCGCTCACACACGTTGGCTCCACGTGTGGAATGGCTCTGCCCCGCCGCTGGTCCTGGGCCAGGCATTGCCAAATCCTCCTCTTGCTCCAAATCCTATTGTCCAAATCCAATGTACGGTGGCATTCGCCGGCCCGTATCTCCTTTTCCAAAAGTCCACAAGTTTGCAGGTTTTTACCCGCACACGCGGTTTTCACTCGATCGTCGATCTACGTTTTACGTCCGTCTCAATTCACTGCTTATCTCGAACTCTCCTCCGCTTCGCTTCGCGAAACTTCTTGCGGAGTACTTTTCGACATCTTCCAAAAGTTTTACCGTACGATCGGTCCTTCCCTCTCCTTCGCTCTCATTAGCGCTTGCCAATTTTCGGGTGGCGTGATCTTTGGTGAGTTTCGCTGCATGTTCTGGTGTGTGTGTGTCGGTGTGTGCTAGCCTTCCAGGCTAACGGGTCGAGCTTGGGTTAGTGGTGACAGTTTTAAAACTATCGCGTGTGGCTGCCGTCGCCTTAATCTAATTAATATAATTATATAGCTAATACGGGGAATATCTATCTGCTACTATTTCTTATATTATTATTTAATTCTATTCGGAAAAATTCTCATTTTATCAAGCTCATATTTTGCAAACCGTTGGGAATTTTGAATTTCTCTCTGGAGCAAAGTTGTAGCTCTTGCCACGGCCAACAAAATATATATACACAAAATCGAAAAAAAATTTATCTTCAAGGTCAAAATCACAAAAATGCAAAAAAAGTCCCTTTCTTCCCCTGTTTAGGTCAATAGGTAGCAAACGGTTCAAAACTGAAGCAAATCATTAACTGCAAAAATGTATCTAAGCTCTTAATAAACGAATTTCTAGTGCAATACTGCACTAAAAAAATACACGAAAAATGTTGATTTTTTTTTTTGCTTTATTTAATATGTTGATGGCTCAGGACTTGAAACTCGCGCGATCTTTACTCGTGGCTCCAAATCGTCGTCCAAATCGTGCGAATTGCACTCTGATCCGCAACTTACAGTGCCCATAGGCACGTTGCTTTCAGACTGCCCTACATCATCAGCTTCTCCTCCTTCAGTTGCTTCATTTATGTCATATAGGGTGATCTTGTGACTCCACCAACATACCTGAATGAATTGAAAAACAAATTAAAAAAGGAGTGCAAAGTAATGTATAAATAAAATTTATATTACCTCTGCAAGCAATGCGTCCAGTTTTTTCCCTCTGTAGCGTTTTTCCATTGGCATTGTCGTTTGATGAAACCGTTTCCCGTGTTCATCGGATTCAGTTGGGATTTGTTTGATGAACTCATCAAAATGAAAATGAAGGAAATGTAGCTTCAATGTCATTGATGCGCCGATTTTCTCAAAATAGTACAGCATTTCCTTCACCCATTCTCTTGCTTCCGGTTCCGCGTCTCGATCCCCTCCCAAAACTTTGCTGCATACACGTTGCAGGTAAAACCATGCCATAGAACTGATAATGCATAAGAACTTAGACGCGACGCGGGCTGCGATAAGCGAGAGCTTAGACGCGGGCGGCGATAAGCGAGAGCTTAGACGATGGCTATGGTTTAAGATCGATCTTGATTGTCCAATGCTTTCCAGACGAGCCTAGAATCTTCTAGAAGGAGTTCCAGAGCTTCTATGCACGTTTGTTTGCTTCAGTTTTGATCCGTTTGCTACCTATTGACCTAAACAGGGGAAGAAAGGGACTTTTTTTGCATTTTTGTGATTTTGACCTTGAAGATAAATTTTTTTTCGATTTTGTGTATATATATTTTGTTGGCCGTGGCAAGAGCTACAACTTTGCTCCAGAGAGAAATTCAAAATTCCCAACGGTTTGCAAAATATGAGCTTGATAAAATGAGAATTTTTCCGAAAAATTCGTATTTTGGCCAAAAACTTTGGATACGTTAAAAAAAAAAGTTTGACGTGTTGGAGAAAAACGGGAAGATACGTATATTTTATTTTTTTGTGTACTATCACGGGAACATCGTGAGCATTGGTTATTTTTCCATGACTTCAAAAATTACACACAGTGTTATTATTTATATATTTATTTATTATTTATAAGTGTTTATTTATATTATTTATTTGTATTATTTATTTGTGAGGGCCAATCAGCTCCTCACAATTTTGAGTAGCGATAGAATTGAATGGGTGTATCTTGATATGGAAATTGGCATTTATGGAACGGACAGATTTAATAAGAGTGATTTTATAAACCAGAAAAGATAATAAGATCAACAAGATGGAAAGCAACGATAATAGTATTGGAAATATTCTAAATAATCCGGGATACTGTCGAATTTGTCATGTAAGGCTCGAGAAAAGCCAGTTGGTTGCAACAACCCCGTGTAAACATTCCGTTCACCATGCGTGCTTGACAAATTGGCTTAGAAGCTCTCCAGCTTGTCCTACTTGTCGCGCTCTTTATACTACAGAACTACTTACGATCGATAATTTAGATCTACAGACCGAACTGGCTAATGCAGAACAGTCTGAACGCGCCGTTGTAGGAAATGTACCTTCTGAGGCAGGTGATTCAAATGGAGAACGTATCTCATTAGAAGGAACTGAGCCAAGACGAGGAAGAGGCCGAGGTAATAATACAAGACAAGGCGTAACTACTAGATCCATGCAAAGAAATGGGGTTGAACCCTTAAAAACATCTAGACGTATACAAGAACCATCCAATGGCATGGATAAACAGGAAATTATTAACGTTATTAAATCAGTCGTAGGTTCGCAACAAAGAACACTGTTAGGGAAGCTTACAGAACACATTAATGCGACCCTGCATATCCAGCAAAGTCAAATAGGGATGAAAGCTAGTAGCGCTGAGACTGGTGCAAGGGTTCGTCACTCACCTAATGATCAGATTATCACAGAATTACAGGAAAATGAATTAAGAAACTCTACACAGAGGTCGTCAGTTAGTATTTCTTCTAATAAGGTTGGACAAGTTATTCACGATTGGAAACTTAAATTCGATGGAAGCAAGGAAAGTCCATCGGCCGCAGAATTTATCTACCGAGTACGCTTATTGACAGCTCGAACTTTAGGTAACGATTTTCAACTAGTATGCGATCATTGGCACTATTGTTATCTGGAAGGAGGAGTTCACTTGGGAAACCGTTCGTTTGGCTTTTAGAGACAAGTATGATGATGCAGACGATGATGTTGACTTATGGAGAAGAATTTCGAAACGTAAACAAGGAGAGAATGAATCTTTCGATTCATATCAAGTTAGTACTTGAGTTACTTCACTTAAACACAGTTTCAGTTAAGAAATTGTTGGCACCTTGACATATCGAAATATTACCGAAAACATAGACTTTTTCATTATACCCGACTTAAGCCAAGAAGTTTATCTGGGAATAGACTTCTTCTTCTTCTTGTGGTCCTGCAGATGAAGATATGGAATCACCAAAGTTACACAACCTTTCCATTGGCAAACAACGTAAGCTAAAAGCAGTGATAGATATTTTTCACTCTTATGAATGAGAAGGCTTGGGGCGAACAAACCTCATTTCTCACTCGATTGACGTCGGCGATGCTAAAGCTGTTAAGCAAAGGCACTGGCCGGTCTCGCCTGCACGGGAGAAAGTTATGTTCGCCGAGATAGACAATATGTTAGCTCTTGATATAATAGAACCTTCCAGCAGTTCTTGGAGCAGCAATTGCGTGATTGTGCAAAAGAGAAGCAATGTTAGGTTATGTTTGGACTCCCGCGAAGTCAATAAACATACCAGGAAGGACGCGTTCCCCCATACCGCAAATTAACGGAATCCTGAGTCGCTTACCTCCTTCACGTTTTATAACCGGTCTCGACATGAAACATGCTTTTTGGCAAATAACGTTAGATGAGAAGTCGCGTCAGTATACAGCGTTTACTGTTCCTAACCGTCTTCTTTACCAATACAAGGTCATGCCATTTGGTCTTACTAACGCGCCACAGACATTATGCCGTCTAATGGATCATGTCATACCAGCTCATCTTCGCAACCGAGTTTTTGTATATCTTGATGACTTATTAGTACTTTCAGACGATTTTGATTCGCACTTGGTTCTTTTGCAAGAAATAGCACTTTATTTGCGGAAGGCCAATTAATGTAGGAAAATCGAAGTTCTGCATGAGAGAAATAAAATACCTTGGATTTTTAATTTCTGACGGACAGATCAAGACCGATCCATCAAAAATTCAGGCTATCAATGAGTTTCCACCAACAGTGAAACAACTGCGACGGTTCTTAGGTCTATCCGGATGGTATTGTAGATTTGTAGATAATTATGCCACCGTAAGTTATCCCCTGACAGAAATAATTAAGAAGAATAAAACCTCGTTAACCTGGGATATAGCTGCTAAAAACGACTTTGAGGAATTGAAACATAGAACAATCGCTCCTATTCTGGTAACACCAAATTTCTCGAAGCCATTCGTTTCGTTGTGTGATGCTAGTTCATTCGGATTGGGTTGTGTCCTCGCCTAACGAAATGAGGAAGGATTTGAGTTGCCAATTGGTTACAAGTCATGCAAGTTATCCAAAGCACAAAGATATTATTCAGTAACCGAACTGGAATGTTTGGCTGTTATAAAGGGAATAAAGAAGTTTCGTGCGTACATCGAGGGTCAAGACTTCTTGGTAATTACGGACCACGCCGCACTTCAGTGGCTCATGCGTCAAAAAGATTTGTCAGGAAAACTGGCCCGATGGGCTATCCAATTGCAAGGTTTTGATTTTCGCATAGAACACTGCAAGGGTTCTCAAAATGTCATTGCTGAGACGCTTTTAAGACAGAACAAGTCAGTAGAGAAATTCGAAGAATTAGATCCGATTATCGATTTGGAATCGGAAGAGTTTCGCTCGTTTGAGTATTTAGACCTGATTGATCGCATTCGTGCAAATCAAGAAAAACTTCCTGATCTTAAAGTGACAGACGGATATGTCTATAAAGGAACGGAACCTGTCACTAACGAAACGGAGTCTGACGATAGTTTGTGGAAACTGTGGGTACCTTCCAAATTAACCCAAAGTGTTCTTCAACAAGCTCATGATCCTCCAAGCGCAACGCATTGTGGCATTGGAAAAATGATTGAATAGCTTAAAAGGTATCTGTTTTAGCCAATATGCTTATACAAATCGAGAGTATGGAAAACCTTGTTCGACCTGTAAGCAAACTAAAAGTCCGAACATAGTTCTTCGTCCTCCGATGGGAAAACCTAGGCAAACAGAGAGACTATTCCAACGACTGTATATGGATTTGTTAGGTCCGTACCCATTCCATCACCGCCGAGATACGGCTTCTGCACCTGCGCGAAGATTGAGCCCGTTCTCCTAAAACGGACTCCGAGCTCGATGGTCGAGGCTCGGCCTCGACCAGAGTTCGCTAGCACCGCGCCGTATATAGGGCACGCACCCGAGAGCATGTGATGCCCTGAGGGCTGCCCCCGATGACGGCAGTTCCGACAGTCCACCAGATTCTGGCACTTAGCCGCGGTGTGGCCAACCTGTCCGCACTGTCGGCAAACATTAGCCTTTTCCCGACCTGACCTTGTGGTCGAAGCCCACGCATCTGTGGTATTGATTTAATTAAAAAGACCAATGTAGTTTAGTAGACATGCTATTCATTACAAGGCCATCAATAATGGTGTCTGTTTGTTTAACAATTTAAACATGTATAATTTATAAGCACCTGGCAATTGCATATGTGGTACTTTCCAAACAATACTAGAAATTACAAATTTTAATTTTGACATGGGTGTAATGACATGAAATGATTTGTTATGGAATTCTTTTCCATTATCTGTCTGCAGATTTTTCGGTGTTCGTTGTGCTTCGTTGACAATGCTTTGCATGCTTTTTGTAACGTTGTCTCTTGTTTTATTTTTAATAACTACACCCCATGCTTGTTTTGAAAATGTGTCAATAACAGTTAAAAGATAACGATATCTTCATTATACAATTTATAAGTTGTCATTTCAACTAAAGCTTGCCATAAATCATCTATTCCTTTTATTATAACAGTTTATTATTATAACAGTTTTTTCGTGCTTGTTTATGCAACTCTTCAACTATTTGTCTTTTATCATCATTCAACTTATCTGCACACATTTTTATAATTATGCTTTAAAATTTAATAACTTGATATTTTATTTTGCTTTTCTTTACACCATCATCATCGAATTTGGATAAAGCAATTACTTGCAAGATTAGATTTTCAAGATGTTTAATATTATTTTGTAGTGACGATATAGATTTATTGTAAATATCAAACGTTGATTTTATAAAGTTAACATTTTCATCAACATCTGCTTTAAGCGTTCCATTTATTTCAGCAATTCTACTATTTATAATGTTTATGTCCCTTCTTAGGATTGAAATGTCTTCTTCAATCATTTGTTGTTGCTTAAAAATATATTTCTTCAAACTTGTAACGTTCGTTGAATTTGACTGGGAAAGTGTTTCGCCAAATTTATTAATTTGACTCATTGTATTATGTTTCTTTCTTAAGTTCTTCAATAATAGACTTTTTTATGATTAGAATTTCCCGCGCTCTCAGATGCTATTAGAAGACGTAATCTGTCTACTAACTTATTTGCATCATCCCAATATTTATATTCCTTTTCCTTTTTTAAATAGGATTTGGTGATGGTATTGTTAAATATACCTCTTCCTTCAATAAAAGCTAATTTCGGTTTGAATAAGTTTTTTATAATGTGTTAATATTTAAATGATTTTGTTCCTTTAATATGCGAATCATCTAGATATTTTCGTTTATGAGTTCGTAATAAGATTGTGCGATGATTTAACAGATTTTTTTTTGTATAATGCAATGGTCTCTTATGAAAAAGCTATTTAAATAGAACAGCTGTTAATTTCCATTTTATTTTATCAATTATAATAATGTTATTGTTATTATATTTCAATTTACTATTTGCATAGTACCAATCACCATGTTTTAAAACCTGCACACTCGATAAGTAAAACACGGAAGATAACTTTCGGGGTATTACGCGACGTGCGTCTTTATTTGTGTAATGGTAAATTAGTACTAAACAAGGAGAAGCCTTAAAACTAACTTGGGGAGAGCGGACTAGGAGCTCGATGCACAAAAGTGCAGTGGGAGAGGGAGAGAGAGAGCGAGTGTACTGGATCACACTGCCTCCGGAAAATAAACGCCCTTCTGGCGTGAACAGTTATTCAAAAACATTGATTTATATGCAGCTCTTTTTTTAGACTTTTATTTGCTTTCATTAAAATATGTTTCATCTAATTTAATCTTTTTTCTTGAAGAATTTTCTTGAGAGTTGTTCTTTTGTTTCTTAACGATAGTCGTGGTGTTATTGTTAAATAATTCCTTATCAAATTTAAAATTAGGTTCAGAGAAATTTATAGTTGGTTTTTTATGTTACATTTTATATTTATATTATTAATATCTATTAAATTTTGGACAATTGATTTTAAGTCTTCTTCTGAGCATTGATATATCACGTCTAGAAGCTTTATTCATTATTCGCAATTTATTATTATGACTCAATAATGAAGGTGCATTTTCTATGCAAGTTTTACGTTTGCAATTCGTAAAAGGCTTTAAATTGTTTTGATTTTCATCAATGATATCATTATCATCATCATAGTCATTTTTGACTACATTATTATTATGTTCATAGTTTTTATTTTTATCTTGATTTTCTAATAATTCAGGATATTTTGTTCTTTGATTCTCTAAAAAACTATCAAAACTACTTATGGGGTTACACCACTGTAAAACATTAAAAAAAAATTCTGTAGGTAAACACAATGAAGTATTGAAATTCTGTAAAAAGTATTTTATAATATCAATATTAAACTACAAAAAACATACATTTTAAGTAATAAAAAAAAAAATGGTGACTCCGCAGAAGTTCTTCGGTGGCATGTTTTTTCTCAGATGGGTCCACGGCCGGAAACGTATCTTCTACAATTTTTGATCTAAAACAAAAAGCCAAACATTTTCTGAATCCAAATTGATGTCTCCAGGGAAGTACGTAGAAGTTTTATTAAAATTAATTTTTCGTAAAATGGCGACAGTTTAAAAAAAAATTTCACAATTTGACCAAGAAATTCATCACATTTTTATTTAAAAAAAAAAACTATTCTCTTTTTCAAAAAACCCCTACGTAGGTCCCTGTAGACAACAATTTCAAACTTAATGTAAAAATTTGGAATCGATCGGTAAAGATTTGTTCGAGTTATGTTTCCGGCCAGCTCAAAAAAAGTGGTTTTGAGATAAACGCGTTTTAAATTTTTAGTGGCTGTAAAATCGTATGTAAAATTGTGAGAGGTCCTGCGGCAGAACTCGAAATTCAGGCATGTACAAATTTTTTCCGGACTTCATATTTTAGTATATCATTACTAAGACCCTAACAGACCTTTAGCAATAAAAAAAATTTTCGATTTTTTAAAATTTCTACAGTGTACACCAATTAAGATCTCATCAGAGGTAAGTGATAAGTCAGGAGTATTCTCCATATCGTTCATATCAAATTCATGATTGAATCCTTTTTCAGGTTGTTGATCTTGTGACAACATATAATCTTGAGTTATATATTTCTTTAAATTTTTGGTATATTTCTTTCTATTCTTGTTTTTTACTTTTTTCATTAAGGTTTTATATCTACTTTCATCCTCACCATCCTTGTTATCCTTATCATTATTATCCTCTTCAGTTTTGCCTGTGCTAATTTTTCTTCGCATGATCCTTATTGGATTAGATGATGAGTGGTATTTTATTTTTTTGATTGGTTCCTGTTTTTGTTGTTTTTATTGATGGTGAAATTGTGGTTGTTGTTCTTGTTGTTGATGTAAAAAATCATCAGCATAATTCCTTTCATAAAATGTTCTGCAGTCAAATTCAACGGTTTTGTAATTGGTTTAAAGGTATTTTCCATTATATTTTTGTTATCCATCTCATTCAATTTCATGCTCTTTAATTTTCGATTTAATATTGATCTGTTTTGAATTAGATCATTCAACACATTTGAGTTTCCTTTTGATTTGGACATTATACCGTGTTTGTTGTTGTTGTTGTTGTTGTTGGTTTAATATATTATTTACAACTCAAAACGAATTATAATATTGTTAATTTATATACATAACAGGTTGATCATAGGCTGATAAAGAGCTGATCTTAAGCAAATAGCTGATGAATACCTCTTCATAAATGAATAAAACTATCAAATCCTTTTCTATATCGTCAATATCATTATTTTTACTGATAACAACAAATTCTTATTTTTGTTTCCAACATTGTTCACAAATTTTTAGAAATTGTTTAAAACTCATATTACCTATAACATTATCATTATAAATGTGTGAAGATTCAATTCATCTTGCTTAAAAATGATAGTTAAATTTCTATTGTCGCGAATTAAATGCTTTGCTATTCTTGTGTAAGTTTGACATATGTACATAGATAAAGAGAAGATATATGTTTATGTCGGCCCACGCAGAAGTAGTCCCTTATTGTTGATTGTTTCTCAGAAATGACGTCATCAAATATCATTATTGAATGTGGTCTTGCTCTATCTGGACTTATGACTCGATCCTTATCTGAGAACGTAAACAATTGTATTCCCTTAATAGGTTTAATCAACTTTATCAAATATTGATACTTGGGTTGATACAATGATTTTGAATAGATATAAATATTTCGAAATTTTAATCCATTGGGGCTTTCCATTAATCTTATCATAACATTAGTCTTTCCACAATTAGGTGGTCCTACAATTAGAGCACGTATTGAATTGGGTAGCAATGGACTATGCACAATTTGTTTATTCCTCTCCTGTTCACCACAAATGTGATCAACGTTTCGTATTTTGATTTGATTTTGTTGTTTTATGATTCTCATGACTTTTGCTTTTGTTATCGCTTTTTATCATATACCGTTAAAAAACTATAAATATTTATGTTTATATTAAGATTAATTTAGTGTGTGTTTGACAACAAAACAGATTACACATTCACATCTGTAAACAATAATGAGTATAAATTATAAAAGAAAATTCAAATCAACTCATTATACATCTGGTAACGGTTTAATCAACACCTTAATTAACAAACTACCCGTTGAACTTCATTTGCCTGGCTATCAATTTTTTGGACCAGGCACAAAACTTGCTGAGCGTTTGAAACGTGGAGATAAAGGTGCTAATCCATTGGATGCAGCGTGCAGAGAGCACGATATTGCTTATTCACTATTCAAAAACTTGAAAAATCGTCATTATGCCAAGCTAACAAAGCTTGGGGACGAGTTAAATCAAAAGATAGTGACTTTAAAGAACGTGCTGCTGCTTGGTTTATCAGTATTGCTATGAAAAAAGTTAAATTTGCATTAGGTATGAAAAAAACAAATAAAACCTCACGACAAGGGGGTAGGAGGAAGTCAACCGGTAAAAGACAACCCATCCTCGTCCTCGTCGTCCGCGTCGTCCTCGTCATCGTCAATCATCAAAATCATTGAAACCATATCAAAAAAACTAATAAATATGCTACCCAAAAGACCGCTTACTGATATTGATTTAAGGGGATTTGGTAAGAAGCATTCAAAACACTTTCGTGGAGTTTTAATCGATTGCCAAAGAAACCATGGATCAATGAATGTGCTATAGTAAATTTGGATAATGCAAGCGGTAGTGGTACACATTGGGTAGCATATTTTAAAAACAAAAATTATACGGAATACTTTGATAGTTTTGGTGATTTGCAACCACCGATTGAAATTGTAAATTATCTAAGAGCACTTTTGAATATAACTATAGGAGTGAACAAAAATTCAATACATATAATTGTGGACATTTATGTTTAAGATTTTTATTAAGAACAAATAAAATATAGTTTTATGTAATACAATACAATTTATGTTATATCTTTATGCCCCCATGCAAGAGTGTCTATATTATTGTCTTTTATATAACGCTAATTGTCTAAATATTTGAGTGAAATTTTTCTGTATTCTTGCGTATAAATTTGATGAAATTTTGACTTTAATAATTACATTGTTGCAATCTGATTTTGTTTTTTATACATTCATTTAAACATTCACAAAAATCAGCAATAGTTAATTTTGAAGTTACACTTGATTTAACACCTTTTACTTTTTTATCTCTGTTTTTGTATTTGTATTTATACTAGTGGATATGTGCAGTGAATACATTTTAGGTCTAAGTCCAATGAATACTTTAATTATAATATATTCCCCTTACATTCATCCTTCATCACCCCCAATTTTTTTTATTCAACAATGGTAAATTAAAAACGTTACTTTTTACATATTCTGATGTATCAAAATGTTGATCAATTTCACCTCGAATATCATCATAGAAATCTTCAGTCTTAATATAATAGATAAAAGAATCTGTATCCATGTACATTAAATTAATATTTTCACAATATTTCGGTTTCATGACGTCATAGTGAAAACTGTACATTTTATATTTTGAAATTTCGAGGACAGTAAAACCTATGTAAACAGGTTTATCATAAATAACGTTAGTGTGTTTCATTTGTATTGCAAACAGTTCATCACTAAATTGTAAGACATCACTAAAATTAAATTTGGATATAAGTGCTCTAGCACCTAATTTTCTACCATTACTTTCCCAATTAGTTATCAATTTAATTGAGTTTCTTTTATCAACATTTTCTAGAGATTTACCAAATATCGAATTGTTTAAAAGTTTGAAAAAAATTTTTTAAATTCATTTGTAGTTAAAGTTCCGTGATAATTATTACAGTCTATATATTTTTTAAGCCAATCAGATTGATTAAATTGTAATATTGTAATATTTTTTTTTAAATCACTCCATGTTTAAAGGGTTACACCACTGTAAAACACCAAAAAAAAAGGCATATTTTCAAAATTTGTGTAGGTAAACACAGTGGAGTTATTGAAATTCTGTAAAAAGTATTTTATAATATTAATATTAATCTACAAAGAAACATACATTTCAAGATTAAACAAAAAAAAATGGCGACGCCGCAGCAGTTCTGCGGTGGCATGTTTTTTCTTAGATGGGTGCACGGCCGGAAACCTAACTTCTGCAATTTTTGATCTAGAACAAAAAACCAAACATTTTCTGAATCCAAATTGATGTCCGCAGGGAACTACTTAGGGGTTTTTTTTTAAATTAATTTTTCGAAAAATGGCGACAGTTTAAAAAAAAAATTTGAAATTTGATCATAAAATTCGTCACATTTTTATTTAAAAAAAAAAAACTATTCACTTTTTCAAAAAACCCCTACGTCTTTCCCTGCGGACAACAATTTCAAACGTACTGTAAAAATTTGGAATCGATAGGTAAAGATTTGTTCGAGTTATGTTTCCGGCCAGCTCGAAAAAAGTGGTTTTGAGATAAACGCGCTTAAAGTTTTCAGTGGCTGTAAATTCGTATGTAAAATCGTGAAAGGTCCTGCGGCAGAACTCGAAATTCAGGCATGTGAAAATTTTTCCCGGACTTCATCTTTTAGTATATTATTCTTAAGACCCTAAATGACCTTTAGCAATAAAAAAAAATTTCTTAATTTTTAGAAAATTCTACAGTGGTGTAACCCCTTAAGAAAGTGTTTTAAATTTCTATAATGAATTACATATTTATTTTTGGGTTTTAAATCAGCAATTCATTTGGGGTTTTGCATGTCTTTATTTTTTTTGTTTTGTGCGCAAAACGGTAAGTCATTATGAACATGATGTAAATTTACTTCATATTCTAAGTCTACCCCTAATATATAACCAATTGTTGCATCATCTGCACATTAATTTAAATCAAAATCTTCAAAATTATCTTTCATATCCAGCCATTTAAAATTTTTATAAGAAATTGAATGCGACATAGCATATCCATATAAATTATTTTCATCTAAATATACTATATAATTTAAATACTTTTTAGAATCATAGTTTTTCATATATTTATTATTTGATATTGAATGCCGCCTACTGCATTGTACAATCGCTCCTCTAATTCCTTTCATTACAAAATTATACATATCAATTTCAGTAAGCAGTTCTAATTCAATTTTTGTCATCTTGAGCATTGCAAAAATTTGTTTACATACTTTTCTAAAATTCTCGAAAATATCACATAGCTAAATCACATCTACCTTTAAATATAACAATAAATAATCTAATAATTTCTCACATTTAAATACCTTCCACACGTTTTCTGCATGTATATAATTTTCTTCAGTACACAATGTATCTGTTAATCTATATATATAAAATGCTTTGTCCTGACTGACTGATATATCACAGCCATGGCCAAACCACATGTCCTAGAGACTTGAAGTTTTTTTTTTTAAATCAGAAAAAAAATTTCCAGATTCGTATGGGTATTTTAATTTTCTAATTCTAATTTTGTCTAAGGCTTAGAGAAGGCCTTGCCTCATTTTAAATTTGTCATTCTACTTCAAAGAATCTTTATTTCTCATTCAGTGCGCTGACTTCAAAGCGAAATTTAATACAAAATTTGAAGTGTGGATCTGCATCCGATCAAAGCGAGGATGCAATAGCGGGCCCTCTAGTTTATTATAAAAACTTTCACGTGATGTTAATTGATTTATATTATATACATTTTTTTTTTTAAATTATACTTTTGCTTTTATTTATTGAATCTTCTCATTTTCGAGACTAACAATAAGTGTATCAAATTGTATACTATAACCTACCTAGGAGTCATATAGACTGGAACAGTGGCCCTGACAAATTATGGCTGGGTGGAAGGTCTGTACGTTGCAGGCGGGTTCGGCTGGAGACCCGAGTCAAGACCCTTGCTAGAGGATTTGGGTGGACAGAGAGTTTTTCATTGTAGGACGCTTTTTGCTTGTCTATTTCATCTTTTACTGCGAGGATGCGGAGGTCCCTGTGGATGTTTTGGTTACGAATATACCATGGTGCCCCAGTGATAGTTCGCAGGATCTTTGATTGGGTGCGCTGAATAATGTCTATGTTTGTAGTCCAGACACAAGGGCGATCGGGAGTTTATAATCCAGTGGAGGCTGCTAGCTTTCAGTTTTAGGTGAAGTTTCTTGCATTCGATATGTCTACGCCATGTTAGACGTCTGTCGAGGTGGATGCCGAGATACGTTACTTCATTTACATGGGGGATCTGCGTGCTATTCAGGCAGAGCGGAGGGCTAGTTTGTCTGTTAAGAGTAAACGTTATGTGTTTACACTTTTGTTCGTTTATTTTAATACGCCAGTCAAATAGCCACTTCTCGACTACCACGAGGTGGTTGACGAGTTGGGTTGTTACACGGACTAGGCATCTGGAGCGGCTAAGGATCGCAGTGTCGTCAGCGAAGGTGGATGTTGTTAGTCGGTCACTCGTGGGGATTTCCGCTGGACGAATAGAGTTGGCCCAAGTGCGTTGCCTTGTGGGACTCCAGCTTCGATAGTGTAGCTGTCGGAAATTGTTGTGTTACACCTCACTGCGAAGGCTCTATTGTGGAGGTAGGAATCAAGTAGTTTATGATTATGCCCAGGCAAGTGTGTTTTAATTTTATGCATGAGACCTTTGAGCCAGACGCGGTCGAATGCTTGAGATACATCGAGGAATATCGGGTTGCAATATTCCCTATGTTGGAAGGCTGTGCGAATTTCTGATGTTATTCTGTTTACTTGCTCGATAGTTCCGTGTTTTTCTTGATGGGCTGGGATAATGTTGTGGGCTCCCATATATGGTATTAAGCGAGTTACCGCCTCAGCATACGACCTCGGCGGCCCCCCGCCGAAACCCCCTCGTCAGCCAGAGGCTTAAGTGTCGCCTCAGAAATTACCCTCGGCGGTCTTGGAATGCTGAGTCGCTACAAACATCGGGGTTCACCCGATACCCCTCGACACCACAGAACTGCATCCGCTCTAATTCCACTTTTCAGCCAGATCAGCATTTAAGTAAACAATATGTAACAAACAGAGTTGTGAATAACAAAGAGTAGAAATAAAGATTCATTATGATTATTGGAGCCAAAACGAACGGATGTTTCATTTCCCCAAATAACTCCAAATTAAAAGAAGACACCCCGCAACTCCCCACACAACCCACAAAGGACCTACTAATCATAACTAGCGCGTTAGAAGGCATTTTTCGAATAATTTAGACAGGCATGATAATAGACTTATTGGTCTGTAAGATGACGGAATCGTGTGATCTTTTCTGGGCTTCGGTATCATTATAATAATTGATTTTTTCCATTTCCTTGGATAGTACCGAGACTTATGATTCCATTGAAGAGTTTACAGATGACCTCAATAGCACAGTATGGAAGTTCCATTATCATTTTTGAAGTTATTAAGTCACCGCCTGGTGTTATAAATTTGAATCAGATAAATAATAATAAATAATCCATATTGCTATACGAAAGTGAGACAAGGCTCGTCACAAAGAAGATAACGCAGAAGCTGCAGACTTTCAGCAACCAATGCGAGAGTCATATGTGGGGTATTCTGGCCAAACAGAATAGCCAACACAGAACTGTGGCGCGTTACAGGCGAGTCCCCGATACACATCCTGTAACGATCCCTTTTCAAGGGACCGTACAAATTCCTTCACGTTACGCCCAACACACGTAGATAATATAAATAAACACTAAATATTAAGGACACGAAGTCCACCCACCGTCTGTTCGGTCATATTTGTAGTATTAAGGGACACGAAGTCCATCCACCGTCTGTTAGGTCATAATTATAATATTAGGGACACGAAGTCCATCCACCATCTGTTAAGTTATAATTATAATTATATAACTATAAGATCAGGGACACGAAGTCCACCCACCTTCATTAAGCTGTAATAATAGTATTAAGGGCACGACGTCCATTCACCGTCTATTAAGTTTATCGAGTTGGAATAATAGTATTAGGGACACGGAGTCCATCCATTAAGGGCACGAAGTCCCTCGAGAATACCCTTCACAAGTGCCCAGGTGGCAACCTAAGACCCCGATAGTGGAATGCGATATATCGATAAAACAACGATCGGCGAGATGCGACCACTAAGCCAGAGATCGTGGCTTTTTGGTTTCCGGTTCCGAGCGAACCAGACGTGGGCGTAAGAAAACTAGGCAATCGTAGAAAACACGCGGCATCGACGAAACGAAAAGGCTCCCAGAGACACGCGAGTGCGCGATTTAAGTATCGGCGGCGGCAGTATTTCCCGCTGCGCCAGACAATCCCGACAGACGCGCGAGTGCGCGAACCATTATCAGCGGCGAAAGCCTTCTTCCCGCTGCACCCCAGCCACAGACGATCGGGCATCAGCGGCGACCGCCTCTTCCCGCTGCGCCCATTAACATAACTAGAACACGTAAGCCACCTGTTTTTTTCTCCTCCCCTTGGCCGCAGCCAAGGGCAGTTTATTGTCGAAATAAAAGAAAACCATACCATAGCAACCGTAGTGTCTTTTCCTCCAACTCGACCACCTCTGCCCCCACCCCCTCGCATGCTAACCTAGAGCAGCACGCCGGGAACTTTGCGCGTTTAGATTCTCATCCGCCCAAAACTCCCGAGTCTGCACTCCTACTCCCTCCTCATCCCGATCCTCTGCCGGCGTAAGCTGCGTGGCCCGACAGCTCCTCTGCGTTTGGACTCGCATCCGCACCGGAGCTCCCGAGCTCACGACGCTACGCTACTGGCCTGCCCATTAACCCTAGTAGCATTCGCGTTCATCCGGAGTAGTAGAAATCCCGGAGCCTTCGCGATTATCCGGAGGAGGAGGCCTGAGAAGCCCCAGTGTCCCGAGGATTCCCCTGACTCCCCCGCCCCTTGTCCCACGAGCTTCTAGCCAGGGTTGCCAGATCAGCTGAATCCACCAGGGTTGCCAGACCAACCAAAAGTTACCAGGGTTGCCAGACCAACCAAAAGTTACCAGGGTTGCCAGACCAGCCGGACTTGACAGGGTTGCCAGATCAGCCGAAATTGACAAGGTTGCCAGATCAACCAAAAATTACCAGGGTTGCCAGATCAGCCGGAATTGACAGGGTTGCCAGATCGATCAAAGTTGACAGGGTTACCAGATCAGTCAAAGTTGACAGGGTTGCCAGATCGGTAAAAACTGACAGGGTTACCAGATCAGTCAAAGTTGACAGGGTTGCCAGATCGGTCAAAACTGACAGGGTTGCCAGATCGACCAAAGTTGCCAGGGTTACCAGATCGTGCAGTCGCTAGTCCCACCAGTCGTCGATCGCCAAGCCAGGCGATCGCCACGTGTTACCACCAGAGACGCCCTTGTGCTACACAACCGACTGCCGGCCGCTCAGCAGCGTGGCCACGCGTCGAGAACGGTCCAACACCAACACAATAAGCTGCGATAAACGGTAGAGGATTATGCTTCAGTGCTTCTGGCGGTCTCTCCACTCCTACGTACAAAATTCCTAACTACAGGTTCCACCCTTCTATACAAATTTCTTGTGTAGGTTCCTTGGCCGCGACTGAGGTCTTACCCCGGCTATAGAAACCACGTCACAGGTGGCGCCCGAGCAGGGACCTGATAGGGAGAAATACCAGGAATATTACCATCTGTATACGGAGCGCGAAACCTCCAGAATAGTGACATAACCTCAAAATACCGCGAAAAATAACCAAAAGGTGAACAGAGTGCCCGCGACCGGGAAAAATCTTCGAACTAACAGTCCGCGCATCCAGAAGCAAGCCCACATGCTTAACCGCGACATCGCCCAGTCCACGCGTACGAGTGCCAGTGCAGTGATAATTCAAAATAAGGCAAACACACTCAGAACAAAGACGCAACCCCGAAGCGGAAAGCGAGACCAGTGCCAGTGACAGTAAATCCTAGACACGAAGACACGACCATCCGAGAAGTGAAGACCAGTGAGAAGGACGCCTAGAACCAGCTGAAGGACGAGAAAGCCCAGAACAAAGACTCACAGCCATGGACGCCGACCAGAAAGTGCCCGGTGAGTTCGTTCCACGTAAAATTAAGAATCCGGGGGTCTCCACACGGTGGATCTATAGCCGACTCAAGGTCGAACTGTTGTCCTTTGCCGAGGAATTCGGATTCTCTGCCGACGGCGTCGTCGACGACCTACGCCGAAACTTTGCTACGTTGGTAAAAGACTCAGAACAGACCCAAGAAGTATGGGCCCGACTCTATGACTTAGAGAAACGATATACTATACGAACCAGTAGCCCCGCGCCTCGCGATGAGGATCGGGCCGGCTCCAGCGGCCACCTCGCCAGTACCAATGCCGGGGCAAACCCCGGAACCTCCCCTCGTAATCGCCATGCCCCGAATATCGTTGTCTCTGCCCCTTCTTCCCTCGACACGACCCAAGAAAACTCCTCTGACCCGAGCGGCGACCGACACCGCCGCGAGTACGTATGCGTGCCGGAGAGAATCCGCAAATGGGGTCTCCAATTCGACGGTTATTCCGACCCACTTGCGTTCATGGAGCAAGTAGAGAGTCGCGCAGTATCCTACGGCATAGACCTTGGGCTCCTTCCCCGAGCCATGGCGGAACTGCTGACGGGCAGGGCTGATAAATGGTTTCAAACCAGCCGCCTACAAGGGGCTGACTGGACCAGCTTTCGAAAAGAGTTTCTGGAGTTTTTCCTCCCACCTAGGTACCTCCAACGCTTAGACGACCAGATTCGGCGTCGCGAGCAGCTGGAAAGCAGCTTTCAAAGACTACATACTAGACCTTCGCATCCTCATGCGCCACGCCGGGTACACCGAAGAGCAGGAGCTGAACAGGCTCTATGAGAACATGGCCCCGGAATACCAAATGTATATCCGCCGTAGCGAGTTCCGGACCATCGGAGACCTGGTACACTTGGCCACCGAGTTCGAAGCTGTGAAGATCCGAGACTTAGGGCGCCATAACGCCAATCAAGGTTCGATGCCTGCACCGAGTGCCACCGCTCCGACCCGAGCTCTGCCTCTGCCCCATGGAGAAAACAGCCGGGGAAACATACCGCGCACACCACCCGAACCCAGAGTATCAATGCCGGCTAGAGTCAATCGAGTGTCAGCGCCCGCTCCCCGCGTTGAGGTGCGAGACGCATGTTGGAATTGTGGAGAGGCCGGACACCTCAGCCATGACTGCCGAAACCCTCGCCAGTACTATTGCTGGGACTGCGGCCGCCGAGGCATACGCACGGTGGAGTGCTGCCGGCGTCCACAACAGGGAAACGAGACGGGTCCCCGCGATCGGCGGAATCCGTCGGGGACCAACCCAGCCGAGCGCCGCCAATAAATGCACCATTGAGGATAGAGAGGGGGAGGATCGTTGCCGAAGTCGATATTGGTGGACATGTGCGACTAGCCACCATCGACACAGGGGCCTCCAGGAGTTTCATAAGCCAAGACATTGCCGAAGTGGTCGGACAACCCCACCAGTTCCGAGAGATCCGCACCCAGATTAATCTGGCGGACACGTCACGAGTGGAGGTCACCAAACTACTCCTGGCGGACGTAACGCTCGCTCACAAAACAATCCAGGTGTCCCTCCTAGTCATGCCAGCTATGCTAGAACCCCTGATCTTAGGGATGGACTTCTTGGCCACCATTGGTACTACCCTTCGATGTGGGACCGCCAGTCTCACACTATCTCGGCGCAGACCTGGAGATAACGACCCGGCCAGACATAGCCCCCCAGAGCAAAACGCGCAAATGGAACCCGAGACTCGACCTCGACCACACAGACCACCCCGGCAAATAGACGGAACAAGGACCTCGCAAACCTCGACCACCGAACCACGGCTAGGCATCACGGACCACGAGATAAGACCCCGGAACGAACCGAACACAGAGCCACAGAGACATCATAACCCAGAGCCGGAGACACATAGTCATCATAACCCAGAGCCAGAGACACGGAGTCATTATAACCCAGAGCCAGAGACACAGAGTCATCATAACCCAGAGCCAGAGACACAGAGTCATTATAACCCAGAGCCAGAGACACAGAGACATCATAACCCAGAGCCAGAGGCACCGAGCCCACGGACACCCGACCCCGGAAACCCAGAAGACGATGACGCGATTCCGCCCCGCGTACGAGCGTTCCTCAAGGAACAGCTGGCACTATTCGAAGGCATGGCGGGAGTAGCCAACATAGCCGAACACCGAATAACGATGAAGGACGACCGACCGATCAAACAACGCTATTTCCCGAAGAACCCCGCCATGCAACGAATCATCGACGAACAGGTGGATGCCTTACTGGAGCAAGGATGCATAGAGCCGTCACACAGCCCTCACAGCGCACCTTTGGTTCTAGTACGGAAGAAGACCGGCCAATGGCGAATGTGTGTCGATTATCGGCAATTGAACGCGAAGTCCGTCCCGGACGCGTATCCGTTGCCGCGTATCAACCACATCCTGGAACGATTGAGGAACGCAAAGTTTATCTCTACGTTGGATCTACGCAATGGATACTGGCAAATACCCATGGCCGCTGAGAGCCGAGCCTGCACCGCTTTTACAGTACCCGGACGCGGCCTGTACCAATGGCGAGTCATGCCCTTCGGTTTGCACTCCGCACCAGCGACCTTTCAGCGAGCGCTAGACAGCGTGATAGGATCAGATCTTGACCCACACGCTTTTGCATACCTTGACGACATAATCGTCATAGGGGCCAGCTTAGAGGAACACATGAATAACCTACTTAAGGTGTTCGGACGCTTGAGGAAAGCGAATCTGCGGATTAACCAGGAAAAGTGTTCTTTCTTCAAACGGAAGTTAGCTTATTTAGGACACATGATCAGCGACAGAGGGATACACACCAACCCGGACAAAGTAGCCGCCGTCCGAAACCTGAATCCACCGACGAGCCTGAGAGAACTAAGGAGATGCCTCGGCATGGCCTCATGGTACAGGCGTTTTGTACCAAACTTCGCATCCGTAGTCCAACCCATGACGAACCTGCTGAAGAAGAATCAACGATGGAAGTGGGGACAGGAACAACAGGCTGCTTTTGACCTCCTCAAGAGTTTACTGACAGACGCACCCGTATTAGTATGCCCGGACTTCTCCGCGAAGATGACACTCCAGACCGACGCCAGCAACTACGGGCTCGGAGGAGTGTTAACCCAAGAAATCGACGGCCAAGAACGGGTCATTGCCTACGTAAGCCGGAAGCTCGATACCGCAGAATTAAACTACTCGTCCACAGAGAAAGAATGCCTCGCTATTGTCTGGAGTATTCGGAAGCTCCGTTGTTACCTCGAGGGTTACAGGTTCGACGTTATTACCGACCACCTGGCCCTTAAGTGGCTCGATCACATCGAGAACCCAACCGGAAGGATCGCGAGATGGGCTCTAGAACTACAACAGTATCAATACGACGTACATTACCGCCGTGGGAAGTACAGTGTTGTCGCCGACGCCTTATCCCGACAACCCCTGGAACACCTTCAGTTGCTCACCCACGACAGTCCCCAGTGCAAGTGGCTTCAACGTAAGCTCCGAGAGGTCAGAGAGGAACCCCAGAAGTTCCCCGATTACACCATCGAAAACGGAGAACTCTATCGACATTTGGGACACCGCCCTGACGACCAAGATTATATCCCTTGGAAACTGTGTGTAGCGAATGAACATCGAGAGCACATTCTACAGGAATGCCACGACGCTCCCACGGCCGGCCACCTCGGCGTCCAGAAGACAATTCTCCGAATCTCGCAGAAATATTACTGGCCAGGAATGTTCCGCGACGTACGACGACACGTACGCCAATGCCTCCCATGCCAGAAGTACAAGTCAGTACAACGACAACAAGCCGGAAAGATGTTAACCCGACAAGTCAGCGAACCCTTCGGCATCTTATGCGCAGACTTCGTGGGGCCGTTGCCCCGATCAAAGGAAGGAAATACGATGCTCTTAGTATTTTTCGACAGTTTCACGAAATGGGTCGATACGAGCGTTCCGCGAGAGGATCCTCAGTCACTTCGGAGCACCCAGGAAATTGGTCTGTGATAATGGCACACAATTCACGAGTAAGGCATTCAGAGACTTCCTCCAGGAGATGGGAGTAGACCTCCAATTCACTGCTCCATACTGCCCCAGGGAAAATCCGACCGAAAGGGCTAACCGTACGGTCAAAACTATGATCTCTCAGTACGTCGAGGCCAGCCAGAACACATGGGATAGTTTATTGCCGGAATTGTCACTCGCGATCAACACCAGCATCTCAGAGACGACGGGTTATAGTCCGGCATTCCTGCTGCAGGCACGAGAACCGAGGTTACCCGGATCGTGGTACGAGCGAGTAACGCCTGGTACTGCCGTTTTACCCCAGTCACCACTCGAGAAGTCGGAACACCTCAAAGAGATCTTCGCCATCGTCCAGAACAACCTACAGAAGGCCAGCCGGGAACAAGGACGACATTACAATTTGCGTCGGAGGCTCTGGAAACCCGCGATGGGATCCTTGGTCCTAGTACGACAACACCACCTGTCCAAAGCAGCAGAAGGCTTTGCTGCGAAGCTCTCACCGAAGTTCGACGGACCATACAAGGTGGTTGCGTTTCCATCCCCAAACGTGGTCCGGGTCCGCTTGCCAGGTCACCGAAAGGGGCGACTAGTCAACATCGGCGACCTTAAAGAATTTCACTCGTCCCCTCTCGAAGGCCCTGGCGCCGAAGACGGCGGGGTAAACGACTCTGTCGACCAGCGAAGACCCACCCATGACCTCTGAAGATCTACCCATGTCTATAGCCTCACACGATCTGAAGGGGACCGGTCCAAACTAACCGCCGCACTAACCAGAACACTGCTACTGGCCACACGGCCCCCCGTCTACCACATACGACTATTAAGATAGGGTTTCTCTTTCTCTCATCTCTTCCACAGAATCGTCATGGAGACAATCTACATATCGAGCGACAGCGACGACGGCACAACCGCGACCTCCAGGCAGCCGGCAGCCACCCGTGACCCCCGACTACGTCCAGGAACGGCATACGTCGGGCGGTCCGTACGGCCATGTCCGGTGGGTGGGAGCCAGCCAGGAGACTCTGGCCGAGCGTCCCAATCCTCGCCAGAGGCCTCCTGGACTAGGACACAGGCCCATCGGGCAGCGCCGACTGCCTCCCCAGAGTATGACACAGACGAGAGCGTCTACTCCAACTGTCCCGACTTCGGAGCCGAACGCCTCTCCAGTCCGAACGCCGATTGTGAGGAGGCACCAATGTCCGAGGACACTGATTATGGACGGATCTACGACCCATGCGGGCGAGACGACGAGAGCAGCGGAGACGAACGGGAGTTCATCAGCTCCCCGCACCCAGACAGCGGAGACGGAGGCCCGGACGTCCCCCTTGAGGACGACTCCACTAACGAGTCGGACGGCCATAGCGATCGGTTCGGTGAGGAATATCCGGAAGAGGGAGCCGCCCACTACGTCTACGAGGGCGAAGATCGTTTCGCCTTCCATCGTGGCTCGTGGGTATATCTCACCCACACCACAGTCCAGTCCCACGCCGAGTCCAGTCATCACCTTTCCGCCATCCCCGGAGAGACTGTGCATTATGGGGACCGAGCACGACCCGGATTGGAGCGAATCCAACGGCGGGGAAGCCTGGAACATCGAACCCCCATCGGTGACCTCCGACACCCATACCAGAGCCCCGGAGAGTACCCCGGAGAACGACAGGCATCTCACGCCACCACGAACATCACCAATCGCCCAATCGGCCTCGCTGCCAACAGAAGCGGTCCCGTCACCTACCGTCAGCGCGCCAGGCCCGCCCACTCCACCGACCAGCAAGGCGATGGAATGGGAAAGCGAAACAAGTGATGACGAGGCGAGCACGGGCCAAAGATTTCGGCGCCCCAGACGAACCGGCCTACCTCTCGCAACACGTTATGCCGCCCCTCGTCCCCGTGACAGACGGCCCGCCAGAGCCAGGGGACACACCCGCCAGCACGGCTCGGTCCAGCGAGATGGACCTAGATCTTGACCTGTCCCCCGGAGCCCGCGGATTACTATTGGAGGGAATCACCGCAGAACTGGAAGAACTACTCCAGGCCATCCCCGACGAATGGGACCCTCGGACGCACCTCGAGTTACCCACGGTCCAACCTCTCTCCGAAGACGAGGAGAACCCCGAACACGCTCGCCCGAGAGAGAGATTTGTCCCTCTACCAGCTGGATGTTACGGAAATGTCCCCAACGACGAGTTGCCCGAGGTAGTCTGGACGGCCGTCCAAGAGACGTGCGGCAGCCCGCCGGAGGCGACAACGATTCCGGGTCCAAACGGCCACCGGATCCTACCAGGTGACTATGAAGCCAGCCGGGACCATCACCATCAGCTTCGGCCCCCCCCGAAGTACGGAGGGGATGTAACGATCCCTTTTCAAGGGACCGTACAAATTCCTTCACGTTACGCCCAACACACGTAGATAATATAAATAAACACTAAATATTAAGGACACGAAGTCCATCCACCGTCTGTTCGGTCATATTTGTAGTATTAAGGGACACGAAGTCCATCCACCGTCTGTTAGGTCATAATTATAATATTAGGGACACGAAGTCCATCCACCATCTGTTAAGTTATAATTATAATTATATAACTATAAGATCAGGGACACGAAGTCCACCCACCTTCATTAAGCTGTAATAATAGTATTAAGGGCACGACGTCCATTCACCGTCTATTAAGTTTATCGAGTTGGAATAATAGTATTAGGGACACGGAGTCCATCCATTAAGGGCACGAAGTCCCTCGAGAATACCCTTCACAAGTGCCCAGGTGGCAACCTAAGACCCCGATAGTGGAATGCGATATATCGATAAAACAACGATCGGCGAGATGCGACCACTAAGCCAGAGATCGTGGCTTTTTGGTTTCCGGTTCCGAGCGAACCAGACGTGGGCGTAAGAAAACTAGGCAATCGTAGAAAACACGCGGCATCGACGAAACGAAAAGGCTCCCAGAGACACGCGAGTGCGCGATTTAAGTATCGGCGGCGGCAGTATTTCCCGCTGCGCCAGACAATCCCGACAGACGCGCGAGTGCGCGAACCATTATCAGCGGCGAAAGCCTTCTTCCCGCTGCACCCCAGCCACAGACGATCGGGCATCAGCGGCGACAGCCTCTTCCCGCTGCGCCCATTAACATAACTAGAACACGTAAGCCACCTGTTTTTTTCTCCTGCCCTTGGCCGCAGCCAAGGGCAGTTTATTGTCGAAATAAAAGAAAACCATACCATAGCAACCGTAGTGTCTTTTCCTCCAACTCGACCACCTCTGCCCCCACCCCCTCGCATGCTAACCTAGAGCAGCACGCCGGGAACTTTGCGCGTTTAGATTCTCATCCGCCCAAAACTCCCGAGTCTGCACTCCTACTCCCTCCTCATCCCGATCCTCTGCCGGCGTAAGCTGCGTGGCCCGACAGCTCCTCTGCGTTTGGACTCGCATCCGCACCGGAGCTCCCGAGCTCACGACGCTACGCTACTGGCCTGCCCATTAACCCTAGTAGCATCCGCGTTCATCCGGAGTAGTAGAAATCCCGGAGCCTTCGCGATTATCCGGAGGAGGAGGCCTGAGAAGCTCCAGTGTCCCGAGGATTCCCCTGACTCCCCCGCCCCTTGTCCCACGTCGAGAACGGTCCAACACCAACACAATAAGCTGCGATAAACGGTAGAGGATTATGCTTCAGTGCTTCTGGCGGTCTCTCCACTCCTACGTACAAAATTCCTAACTACAGGTTCCACCCTTCTATACAAATTTCTTGTGTAGGTTCCTTGGCCGCGACTGAGGTCTTACCCCGGCTATAGAAACCACGTCACAATCCAAATAAGGAAGAAAAAATGGATGTGGATAGGGCACGCTCTCAGAAGAAACCCTAGTAGCATAGTAAGGATGGCACTGGACTGGAACCCCCAAGGAAGCAGGAGAGTAGGAAGGCCAAGAGCAACCTGGAGAAGAACCGCTCACCAAGAACTAGCCCAAATAGACAGCACATGGGAAAATGCAAAACAGACAGCTCAAAATAGAGTTAGATGGAAGGCTCTTGTAGAAGCCCTAAGTTCCCGAGAGGAATAAGAGGAACTAAAAAAAAAATAAATAAATAAATAATAATAAATAGTCTAGCAATCAAGACTGGAAGGCATAAATCTGAAGGAGTCTAAAAATCTAAGTTCTAAACTTTCATTTCTACTTATAACAATTTTCTTTGATATAGATACATAATGCTCTTTATTTAATGGTATTATACTAATTTCGCGCTCAATTTTGGCTTATTCTTTTACAAATAAATGGCAATCATATGCTGAGAGATTATGAAAAAATATTAGGAAAAAGTGTGGTAATTTAAAATTTAAATTGCAATCATTGTGGGCTGCACCTCTATATTTCCCTGTTAGGTGACAGTGATCTAAAACCCTATCGCTTTCATTTAAAAATACATTTTGACATATTATACACCTTTCTGATGAATAAAAGTTTTTCATATCTTCGAATGATAATGATTTAGTGATTTAACTGGTTTTAAATAGTTCTGATAAAAAATTAAACAGTTTTTATATATGCACTGTATAAAATGTGATGCACAATCTTCACCATGATATATTCGAAATATATTCAAGTTATTATTATATGAACATTTTATATAAAAACTATATGCATAAGCTACATGTTTTTGAATAAATTTTTCATTAGTTGAACTTTGTGTGTCTATTTATTCTAATATACATTCAAAATCAGCATATACCGTTGTCGCGGATCGATCATTGTTATCGATAGTTATCCATAAGTGTTAGGATTTTAAGGTCAAATGTATGCGGGCACACTGTTTTTCGCCACCGCAAAGCTAAGATTTAGGCGCGAAGTTAGCATTTTTCATTGTCGTGCGAGAATTTGGAGGACACACTGCGGTGAGCTAGTTTTAAGATAAATGCAAATGTTACAGTGTATTCTTACAGAATAAAACGAGCCTACTACCACGGATAGTCTGCCCTTTCTTTCGGGATCCAAGGTGGAGTAGCCGTTAAAAAGGCAACTCCGTTCGCACCGACGACAACCGTAAAAGGAACATCTAATTCTTTCTTATAATTTTTAAAACTTAATATTGAATTATCAATTTCTGGCATTTTAGTGATAATTCTATTACACTTTAAACTATGCAGCTCCAGTTTGTTCTCATCATCAAAGTGTAGTAGACACATCTTACATAGATACATTTGTATCTTCTTTCTTGTCAGTTGTTTTCGGCGTAATCTAACGAAATGATAAAATATGAAGGTAAGAGTGTGTTAGATTAATATTATTATATATACTTACATTAAAATGTTTTTAATCCAAACATAATGGTATTTATCCTCATGCAAGTAGCAAGTATATGTTGATTAATACATTATTATTATTATTGGATATATAATATGGTCCAATAAAGGTTCTAGTGTCTGTGTCGGCTCTGTGAAATAAGTCCCCAATGAAATAAGTCCCCAAACGAAAAATGAAATAATTCCCCAAACTTTGGGGAGTTATTTCATAATGAAATAAGTCCCCAAATTTAAAAATGAAATAACTCCCCAATCTTAAAAAAAAATGACACATAGAAAAATAAAATAAGTCCCCAAAAATTTGTATGGAATACAACAACAACGATTTTTTTTGGACTTATTTCAGTTTTTGATAATTTAATGAAATAAGTCCCCAAAAAAATGAAATAAGTCCCCAAAAAACTGTAATGTCATAAGAATCAATAAAATGAAATAAGTCCCCAAAAAATTGAATGGAATTCAACACTTGTCATTCATGCATATAGTGTGATCTGCTCCGGAACATATCAAATAGTGCCTTAGCAGTGGCGTGAGCCAGGCGGGGCGTAGGTGGACCGTCCGGAAATCCCTCCGGGTCCAGGGGAATACGCCTTTCGGAAATTCTTCCAGGCGTAGGCATAGGCGGACCGTCCGGAAATCCCTCCGGGTCCAGGGGCGCACGCCGCTCGGAAATTCTTCCAGGCGTGGCGCATAGGTGGACCGTCCAGAAAATCTTCCGGGTCCGGGGCATAGGCGGACCGACCGGAAATCCCTCCGGGTTCGCAGGGACCGCCGATCGGAAATCCTTCCAGGCGGTTCCGAGGCTTTTCTCTCGTTTCTCTCCCCGTTATGTCCTGGCTGCCGCAGCAATAAATAAATTTTTGTGGGGACCCCTGGAGCCGCTGAGGTTTACCCCGGCCAGAGACGCTTCCTTTCATACCTTATCACATCAACACAGTGCATCACTTATTGCAGAATTATTTTAAAAATTACATCACCATGTGCAAGCATAGAAAATGAGCCTTCCCTGATGGAGGTTGCCCAGGAAGTGGTGGAGTTGGAGGAGCAGGAGATGGAGTCGGAGGAGGAAATCTTGGAGGAGCTGGAAGTTATTGAATCAAGAATATCATATAAAATTGATTTAATTGATTTAACAAATCAACATCTCTTTCAATATTTGCAAAAGGTGTGTGGTTCTGATGTTGAAGAAAGTTTGGATAAAGAATCAATTTAAAATGTTTAACAAATTAAGTATTGATGAATAAAAAATTATATATTAATTTTTGTACAACGTTGTCTTTTTATTAAATATAATATCAACGTGAGAGGGTATCGCATTACACTATAAAAAAATTGAAATCGCATGGAGAGTGTTAGGTAAAATGAATTCAAAACATGTATTATTATAATTAGGTTAGATATAACAAAAGAATTGCGGTATGACAATAGATGGAATGGCGACTTCTCAATTCCGCTGGCGATGGCTGCAACTCGACGACTTGACGACTCGACGACTCGACGACTCGATGACTCGACGACTTGACGACTTGACCGACGATTGACCCTCCGACACACCAACTCTATGCTCGGACTTGATCCCTCGACGACTACTTAACAACTTGAAAACTGAACTCTTTATCCTCGATCTCGACTTGCTGCTCCTATTACGCTTTCGACTCGCTGGATTTCTTCGAAGCTAGTGACTCTCCCTCATTTGTTATGGTGATGTTACTTCTTTAAAATATCGTATACCTATCGCTTAGCAGGCACGCTGACAACTATTGATATGCCCAACTCTACTTTACATGTATACAAACTTAAATAAATAAATAAATATTATCCTCCCTTTCAATTTTTAAATCAGTACATCAAAACATGTGCACGAGTTCTAACGTTGATCAGTTTGATATTTTATTTAAAAAAATACAAACATTTTGTATACAGTATGAGAATACAATTTCACTTAATGATTTAAAGAGTTTATATGTTACCACAATACTTTTAAAATTCTTACAAAATATTTCATCACAAATATCATGGGATAACATAAATAACATCACACTCTGTCAGTAGGATGATGATAATGATAATCAAGAGTCTGTATGAGTCATAAGAATGGAATTTGATTTGAATTAAATGCGCGCGCGCGCCAATGATCGTGCGCGACGGGTCACACTGGCTCGAAATAGATCGGCCACACTAAGGCGGCCAAATCCGCGTGGAGATGCGGGCACACTAGCCCCGACGAACCGCTATATAAAGCGCACCACAGCCCTACAGAGCGCATTCAGTTTCGGCCGGCGATCGGCAAAGGTTCACCTAACCAGGACCAGCGGAAAGGACTAGGAGCCAAGGATAAGCAGTAAGGAGTGCAGCAGAGCCATAGGAGACGGGTAAACGGCGTGGTAACTAACTAATCACAGTAGCCTTTGCGTATTACGTCTCATATTTAGTCGACCAGACCGGCCTCTAAACTCTTCTCGTATTTAGTAGACCAGAACGGCCTCTAAACTCTTCTCATATACAGTAGACCTGACCGGCCTCTAAACTCTTCTCGTATTTAGTAGACTAGAACGGCCTCTAAACTCTTCTCATATATAGTAGACCTGACCGGCCTCTAAACTCTTCTCGTATTTAGTAGACCAGAACGGCCTCTAAACTCTTCTCATATATAGTAGACCTGACCGGCCTCTAAACTCTTCTCGTATTTAGTAGACCAGAACGGCCTCTAAACTTTTCTCATATATAGGAGACCTGACCGGCCTCTAAACTCTTCTCATATATAGTAGACCTGACCGGCCTCTAAACTCTTCTCGTATTTAGTAGACCAGAACGGCCTCTAAACTCTTCTCATATATAGTAGACCTGACCGGCCTCTAAACTCTTCTCGTATTTAGTAGACCAGAACGGCCTCTAAACTCTTCTCATATATAGTAGACCTGACCGGCCTCTAAACTCTTCTCATATATAGTAGACCAGAACGGCCTCTAAACTCTTCTCATATATAGTAGACCTGACCGGCCTCTAACACTCTTCTCATATCTAGTAGACCTGATCGGCCTCTAAAACTCTTCTCATATTTAGTAGACCAGACCGGCCTCTAAACTCTTCTCACCAATTAGTAGACCAGACCGGCCTCTAAACTCTTCTCACCAATTAGTAGACCAGAACGTCCTCGAAACTCAACTCTTCTCATATTTAGTAGACCAGAACGGCCTCTAAACACTCTTCCCAGTTCTTAGGACCTCAGAACGAGCCGATGGAAGGGTCGCATTCGTCACTAGAGCACGACGTTACCCGGCGACGAGAAATGAAACTATCAGTAATTTGTACCTATTAAGTCAATAAATATAAAGATAATTTCTACCGAATTAGCTAGCGTTCTACTCTGGGACCGGGTCGGAATCTCTTCCAGCAACCACACCTGAACCAAATATAAATTCCTGAGACGAATCCTGGCCATCCCTGAGCCACCCAAGCAATGACAGATCGTCACAAACCTTGAGCCGACAATTTTATATGCACACATTTCAGCTTATTTTTGCTCAAGGTCACACAATATTCCATAGAAAAAGTGCTGAGTCATCCACAGCCTTGAACCAATGCATCCCTCATTTGGCTCAAGGTTGATAAAGGACACGCATTTTCCCCATACAAAAGTGAAAAGTCATCATCGAGCCGCGAGCAATGCGGCAGAACACTCCTATTCTAACTACTTCCGACGTGGTTCGCTGAAAATTAAATATACAGAGTCTTGCCCTATTTCGACATGATAACTTCTCGAAATCCCTTAGCACTCGCCTTCACTTGCTTCTTAGCCATAAATTCATTACCGATTAAGAAAGCTTTTAAAAAACACTTTCACGCATTAATTCTTCATTCATTTTGCCTCTAGGCACTGCATTTCGTAATATTAATTATTTATCCATAGGTATTTAATTCATCTCGTTCTCCACAAAAGATCTCCACTTTGGAGCATTGGCAATCGTATTCTCTTTAATCTGTGAGGTTATACTTGATCACTGCGAAAAATTGAACTGAAGTAAGGTTAAACTTGATCGGCCATGGCAAAGCACAAAATTATGAAAGTGAGGTTAGGGCTGGCATGGCTCGCAGATCAAGACATCGGTTATCTCGGCAATAAAAAAATCAATACGAGAAGACACTATATCACTGGGGTGCTCCTTGCTGGAACGCGTTCTATCCCCCTATCCCACATTCCCTCGAATTCGTAGCAACGCATCCGTGCTGAGTTTCCATCCTTACGGACTGCAGAGCCGCTCCTAGGAGTTCACCCGGAGGGGTGCTCCTCTGGACGCTCTAGAAGTTCAGCCGATGTTTTAGGTTATTCCTCGAACTTTTCTCTTCTTGAGACTCCTTCACTCCTTAGAAGTCTATTCGTGGGGCACAATATGTGTAATCGAACTAACTCGTCGCAACGGCAGCAACTCTGGCATACCTGTGCCCCGAAATCCACAATCTGGAAGTTTCCTATTGGGATTCTCCACTGATGAGGATCAATTATTGCTGTGCAAACTTTGCACCAGCAACGGCGACGATTAGTCCCGTCTAGTTTACGGCAGCGCCGGCCTAAACACAAGTCTTGCGATCTGCAGACTGTTTGAGGTTAAATCAAATCCAAAACTGCATACGCAAACACTCACAAATAAAAAATCAATTGTGGCACTTGGTATCCACTAGATATAGACCGATGCTAACACGTGAATCAATATTTCACACTTTTATAACTTTAAACATACTTTTTTTTAGCACGACTATATCGGCTGTTGGCTTGGTGAAAAAGAATCTTTGCCGGAAACAAAAGTTGAGCAGCGATGGCAACCGGTCATACGTGGCAGTTGTCAATGCTATCGATATTCGTATCATACAGCAAGGTTTCCATCGGTATCTTCTCTCTATGGGCACACAGGTTGATCTGGCAATGCCATCATCAATGTTTCCAATATCAAATATCGATACCGGTGTAAGTCTATACAAAATACTAGACAAAAATCCGAACGATCTAATCTGGTATATACCAAATCTAGACTTATGCTGAGTTTGGTATTTACACAACTCAAAACAATAAAATTGAGTTTTGCAGTCGCTACACGCGCCGCTACAATGGATCAAAGAGTACTTGCCGACTTTAACTAGACGAACCAAATGGCATACAAAGAATAAGCCAATCGCCAATGGAGATGTAGTCATAATCTGTGAGGATAATCAACCGAGAGGAAATTGGAAAAAAGAAGACATAGTCAACACGATTCCAGCTAAAGATGGCCATATAAGAATAGCAAAAGTTGAAACATCCACTGGGATTCTTAAGCGTCCAGTATCAAAATTGGCAGTTTTAGATGTTCTAGGTGAAACTCCGGACTAGTTTTACGGTGGGCGGGATGTTGCTGGTTCATATGAATAGTTAGTTTCCACCAATAATATTACTAGCCTCCGATCGATACTTTCAACGAACACAGATCTGAAAAATGCTGCGTCGCTCATCACCAGAAAAGTAGTTTGGCAAACAATGGCGGCAAGACAACATAATTTAATAAATCGTTCGTTTCTGATATCATCTTGCTAATTCTTGCGAATTTTGTTTATATTCAAAAAAAAAAAATGTAATACTAATAGAGTGAAACATAGCGAGTTGAGACTATTCTATTTGGTGTTGTTTTCCATTTGCCACACGGAGTGGCCACACTCAGGTTCATACTCATTAATTGGATGTACTACGATCAGTACATTCAAGTGGCCCATCTGACACCAAGCACGTGCCTGTTCGTGTTAGGTGTTAGTAGGCGCGACAAATGAAAGTATAGAAAAGGAATACGAGGAAGTGACTACTGGAGTGCTGCCAGATTGTTTGCCTGCATGCGTACTAAGTGGGTTAGTATTAAGGTTTTTAGTTGGGGAAGGCTATCTACGTTTGATGTTATCATGTACAAATCGTTATAATTTGCACATAAGACTCTAATAGGGTTCATGCAATTCAAAAGACGTTCTACAGTGGCGCAAAACTAAAGGAATATAGGATCTAGTATTTCTACTCGGTACGTCAAAGTTAAGCTGACCCAGCAAGTCAGCACTTTCCACGTCACCGTGGATAAGGTTAAAAATGAACGTAATGCCAAGCATGGTTCTACGGTTAGCTAAAGAAGGTAAGTTAATTAGGAGAAGTCTACTAGAGTACGAGGGTAACCTCTGGTTTGGATCCCAGTTCAAACCGCGTAAAGCGAAAAGCAAAAAGTTCTTCTGAACTGACTCAATGCGTTTACTGTGAACCCCATACTGAGGGCTCCAGACGCAAGATCCATATTCTAAGATAGGACGAATTAAATAAATATATAGGGATTTTTTAACATAAGGATCATTGAATTCTTTCGACCACCTTTTAATGAAACCAAGCACACCTCTGGCTTTATTCACCATGCACGAAATATGATCGATAAAGTCAAGTTTAGGGTCCAGTCGGACACCCAAATCATCGATTATATTAATTCATTCCCAAGAGCAGCAGTTTAGCGTGTAAGTCGCGAGTTTAGGAGCGACACGAAAGAAAATCATTAGCTTGCATTTAGAGCCGTTTAGGTTCAATAGGTTTATGCGGCACCATGTTTGGAAGTTATTGAGATCTGTTTGTAAATCAGACTGGCAGGAAGCGTCCTTATGTTGCACGCAAAGTTTGACGTCGTCCGCGTACATAAGTACTCTGGAGTTAGTCAGAACTTTGGGCAGGTCGTTCATAAATAATGTAAACAACAGGGGACCCAAATGGCTCCCTTGCGGGACGCCCGAAGTAACCCTGAGAACATTAAATAAATAAATAAATAAATGTTGGGGGGAGCTCTCCCTACAGAGACTTAAGGCACTGCGACCGAGTGGTCTTTTGTGCCTATGTTGCTCCCTAATGAGACAAGAGTTGATCAGCCTCCCTTATGAAGGCCAGCAGGTCTCTGGTCGAGGCTTGCCTGATCTGCGAAGCTGTCAAGAGCTCGCTATGCAGGTGCCTCCTTCTGGACCAAATAATGGCTGGACACTCACAAAGAATGTGTTTGGTGGTCTCGTCGTCTTCTTTACAGAGCCTGCACTCCGTATCCGAGGACAGACGCATCTTGTAGAGATGGTAGTTCAAGACATGGTGGCCGGTGAGGTAGGCTACCAATAGTCTTAGGTTCATCCTTGAACACCAATCAGTGTTCCTGCCCAAAAGCGGATGTATCAGCTCTTTAGCTTGACGACATCCTGAGCTGGATATCCAATGCCTGGACTTAGCTCCTTTGACCCATCTTCCAACCATATCGTTGGCTGCGGCCAACCCTAAGCCACAGAAAGGCTCCGGACCGTGTAAAGGAGTCGCTGAGCCGGCTCTTGCCAGCTCATCAGCGTTTTCGTTGCCGGGAATTCCGGCATGACCGGGAACCCAACACAAAGTTACCCTGTTCCCAGTGGAGAGTTGCTGGAGGCTGGTCCAGCAGTCTGCGACGAGTTTGGAGCTTATCCTCCAAGAGGATAGCGCTTTGATCGCCGCTTGGCTATCCGAATAGATATTTATTGTAGCTCCTCTCATTCTTTTGGCAAGGATGAGTTTGGAGCAGGCCTCAATGGCATGAATCTCTGATTGAAAAACACTGGGCCATTTACCTAGTGGAATCGAGACTCTGGTGTTAGGTCCAAAGATCCCCGCACCCGCCCCTTGCTCAGTTTTGGACCCATCAGTGAACCACTGCAGGCTGCCGGGGTCACAGCAAGGGTTGCCATTATCCCAAGTCTTACGGTCTGGGATGAGAGTCCTAAATTTCGCCCCGAAGTAGAGTTTCGTGGTCATGAGATCTGTTTGGCTGCAGATCTCTAAGCCAGAAACATTTTTTTAAATCCTAACATGACCAACATCATCTGTCAGTAACCCAGATGTGAGTTTGATTCTAAGAAGGCTTCTAGCGGCTCCTTCTTGTATGTGAATGTGTAGCGGAGTTAATCCAATGATTTTCTCCATCGCCACAGTTGGGCATGTGCGTAGAGCTCCCGATAAAGATGCACACACTAGCCGCTGCAACTTGCTACACTTCTGAATGGCCGAGACCTGCTGTACCTTGGGCCACCACACCAGAGCAGCATAGGTCAAAACAGGCCTGACCATCATGCAGTAAAGCCACATGATGGATTTGGAGTCAAGGCCCCACGTCTTACCATATAGTCTACGACATGCCCATAAAGCATTAGTGGCCTTGGTAATCGTCTTGTTGAGGTGCGAGTTCCAGTTAAGTCGCTTATCTAGAACAACTCCCAGATATTTGACCTCACTGGAGAGCTCTACGGGGCCAATGTCATTGGTGTACCGTTTGATAAACGGTACGACAACCGCCTTGTGCGGATTGATGTTGAGACCCACGTTTGTGCACCAGTCGAGGACCAAATTGAGTGCCCTATGCATCAATTCGGAGACAGTGTTGCCGAACTTCCCTGTGACTACAATGGCCAGGTCGTCGGCATACCCAATGGCATCGATTCCCTGGTTGTGTAGTATTTCTAGAAGTTCGTCCACCACAAGTGACCATAATAGGGGAGACAATACTCCGCCTTGTGGACACCCTCTAGCCGCGTTAATACGGACCGTTGTCGCATCTAACGTGGAAAATATTTCACGTTGTCGTAGCATGACTTCTATCCAGGCTACGGTTGCTGCATCAATATTCCTACGAGATAGAGCTCTGGAGATTGACTGATAGCCAGTGTTGTCAAAAGCACCTTCCACGTCCAGGAAGGAGCACAAAGCAATTTCTTTGGATTTGAAGGATTTCTCGATCTTGCTGACTAAGTGGTGAAGAGCGACCTCTGCCGATCCGCCTTTGATGTAGGCGAATTGGGTTTTGTGTAGCGGCTTGGTGGTCTGGAGAGTGCACCTTACGTGCAGGTCCACAAGCCACTCCGCAGTCTTGAGAAAGAAAGACGAAAGGCTTATCGGTCTGTATGACTTGGGTTGGTCAAGAGCCCGGTTGCCTTGTTTAGGAATAAATACCACGTTGACTCTCCTCCAAGATTGTGGTATATATCCCCATGCAAAGCTTGCTCTAAGCAGACCGACAAGTGGGGAGATAATTATCTCAATGCCATGTTGTAGCAAGGCTGGAAAAATCTGATTACCCCCCGGGGCTTTGAAGGGGCTAAAAGATTTGACTGCCCACCTGACCTTGTCAGGATCGAAGATAATACCGGACAGACTGTTGTCGCGCCTATTCGGTGGAGTGGATAACCCATTTGGTTCGCCATGCGTGCATATCCGAGACCCTGGGAAATGCACCTGAAGCAAAAGCTCTAGCGTTTCCTTGCGGTCTTGGGTGAAAGAACGGCTCTGTGAAATAAGTCCCCAATGAAATAAGTCCCCAAACGAAAAATGAAATAATTCCCCAAACTTTGGGGAGTTATTTCATAATGAAATAAGTCCCCAAATTTAAAAATGAAATAACTCCCCAATCTTAAAAAAAATGACACATGGAAAAATGAAATAAGTCCCCAAAAATTTGTATGGGAGACAACAACAACGATTTTTTGGGGACTTATTTCATTTTTACCAAATTATGAAATAAGTCCCCAAAATAAATGAAATAAGTCCCCAAAAACTGTAATGTCAAAAGAATCAAGAAAATGAAATAACTCCCCAAATTTTGGGGACTTATTTCATAATGAAATAACTCCCCAATTTCAAAAATGAAATAACTCCCCAAACCTACAAAAATTTACACATGGAAAAATGAAATAAGTCCCCAACAATTTTTATGGAATACAACACTTGTCATTCATGCATATAGTGTGATCTGCTCCGGAACATATCAAATAGTGCCTTAGCAGTGGCGTGAGCCACTGCTTTTACTGCATTAGGTAGTTTAAAATATAGTGAAAACTTTTAAACGCCGTAAAAGCAGTGGCTCACGCCACTGCTAAGGCACTATTTGATATGTTTCGGAGCAGATCACACTATATGCATAAATGACAAGTGTTGTATTTCATTCAAATTTTGGGGACTTATTTCATTTTATTGATTCTTATGACATTACAGTTTGTTGGGGACTTATTTCATTATTTTGGGGACTTATTTCATTAAATTCTCAAAAAGTGAAATAAGTCCCCAAAAATCGTTGTTGTTGTATTCCATACAAATTTTTGGGGACTTATTTCATTTTCCATGTGTCATTTTTTTAAGATTGGGGAGTTATTTCATTTTTAAATTTGGGGACTTATTTCATTATGAAATAACTCCCCAAATTTTGGGGAGTTATTTCATTTTATTGATTCTAATGACATTACAGTTTTTTGGGGACTTATTTCATTTTTTTTGGGGACTTATTTCATAATTTAGTAAAAAAATGAAATAAGTCCCCAAATTCTATCATTTGATATCAAAAATTTGTTGTTTGTGTACTCCATACAAATTTTTGGGGAATTATTTCATTTTTCGTTTGGGGACTTATTTCATTGGGGACTTATTTCACAGAGCCGAAAGAACCATCTGTTCTCCTTAGAAGCCCCACCCCATTTGTTGAGCCCTTAGCAAAAACCTTTTGCAGTCTAGCTGCTTCCGGTAGTGCCTGCACACTTTCGCAGTAGTTGCGCCAGTTTTCCCGCTTAGCTCTTCTAATATTTTTGTTATACTCCGTGAGAGCACTCCTATAAGTGTCCCAGGAGTTCCGATTCGCCTGGGCTCTATTGAAGAGCCTGCGAACTCCCTGTCTCTGATTCGCAAGCCTATCACTCCACCAGGGGACCTCGCGGTTTGACCGGTGACGGGTTAGGACTGTGCTGTCCTGGAAAGAAGTGATTAGCACATCATGAAGCTGGTCAGCAGCCATCTCTATGTCACTCACAGACGCAAAGTTGGTGATGAGTTGGTCAGCTTTCATAGCCACAGAGGCTGTGAACATGTTCCAGTTGGTTTTCTTCCGATTGTATAGCGAAGTATTGAGTTCCGTTTGGCCAGGTAAATCAAACCGGATGTGCTGGTGGTCTGATAGCGTGGCCTCGTCGGTAACCCTCCAGTTCGTTATGCAATCGGATAGGAAATTACTAGCCAAGGTGAGGTTTAAGACCTCCTCTCGGATAGCGTTTATGAAAGTGGGTTTGCACCCTCTATTGACTATATATAATTGACTACACAATATATATTCAAGAAGGCACTCACCCCTTTTGTTGACATCACTGCTACCCCATATGGTGTGATGCGCGTTGGCGTCGCAGCCGATAACCAAGTGTTTCCCGGCTGTACGGCAGAAGCTGACAAGCTGCTGGACCTCCATCGGCGGAGCTTCGTCAGTGTCTCCGGGAAAGTAGGCGGCCGCCACCACTACTTCTCGGACGCCTTCCGCTGTAGCCACCTCTATGGCTGTTGCAACCAGATCCCTGCGGATAAAGTTAGTTAGTGGGAAGTGCTTTACGTTTCCATCCAGAAGGATAGCTGCGCGTGGAGCACCTCCACTGCGGTCATATAACAACTTACTTGAACCGCAGTTAAGTCCTCGGATTTGGCCACCGATCAACCATGGCTCTTGGATTAGGGCCAGGTCGATCCTCTTCTCGGCGAAAGTCCTGCACAGAGTGGCCGACGCCCATTTGGCGTGGTGCAGATTCGCCTGGAGAACCCTCGTGGTTCTCATTTCTCGTCCTTCGAGCGTTGGACGAGGCTGTCGAGAGTTATTACCTCTCAGTCCTTTCGGCGGTCTTGATGCCGCGACCGGCATCGGGATCCTGGCCGTCGGTGCCATTGCCTTGGGTGGCTGGACCTTGCCATCGCCCTTAGCGGGAGCACTACGCTTTGTAGCACCGCTTGGGGCTCCCTTGGCTGGTGGCTGGACAGGGGTGGCCTTCCTAGCCAGCCCAGCAGCGGCGCTAGTGGATAGGCCATCGTCGGGGAGAGGATCTGCACGTTGGGCGACGCTGCTTTCCTCTTCAGACGCGGAGGTCTTCAGAATGAGCCTGGTCCTGCCAAAGCAGTACCAGACTCTGCCGCACTTAGCAAGCGACCGCAGCGACGCCTGGTCGACCATCATGGCGAGGTGCAGCATCTCACCTTGTGTGTTCCGCTGCACAACTCTACATTGGGTGGTATTGAGGCCGTTCTGTCTACCAACATAGGCAAGAACTTCCTCGTTAGACAACTCTAAGCTGTTGGCGAAGTAGCCTCGCACAAGGCTGGCCCGGGGGAACTGGCCCTCCTCCAACAGCTCCACGTCAAGAGAACATTAAATAACATTAGATAAAGAATTTTTAAAGAGGACCTTTTGCGTTCTGCCAGTCAGATAACTTGAGATCCAACTAAGAAGATCAACCGGAAATCCCATTAGATCGAGTTTCCAAACAAGAACAGAATCAAATGCTTTACTGAAATCAGTATAGATTACGTCTGTCTGAAAGCCCTTATGGAAGCCCTTAACTAAGAAAGAAGTGAACTCTAAAAGATTGGTTGTAGTTGATCTACGCTTTAAAAATCCATTCTGAAATGGAGAAAAAATTTTTCTGTACAGATGCTGCAAATGTGGAGTAATAATTTTCTCGAAATGGCAGACAACTTAGAGATTCCTCCGATTTGCGGATTTGTGGAGAGGAATAACAAATGATTCCTTCCAAATAAGGGGAAAGTGGGAGGTTTCTAGGGACAAGGTAAACAATTTTAGAAGGGGATTGCACAGGGACTCGCCACAATACCTAAGCACACAGCCAGGTATACCGTCGGGACCTGGCGAATAAACGGGCTTAACGCGTTGAAGATCTAAAAGAATAGTGATTTCGTCTAAGATAGGACTGAAAATAAAGTTCGATTTGGGCATGATGTAGGAATAAGTCTGATTAAAGTCAGTGGAAGTTGAGTAAGTGGTTTGAAAAAAATGCGCAAACAGATCGGCAATAGCCCGATCGTTATTTACGGTTATATTTTCAAACGAAAGCGAGGAAGGATGCGTAATTGGCTTACGTTTAGTGTTAACAAAATTATAAAACTGTTTTGGGTCCCGAGAGATCTGAACCCTACAACGAGTCAAATAATTCTTGTAACACTGCGCGTTCAACACGGTAAATCTTGACCGAGCAGATAAATAAAGGGATAGGGCAGAGTTAGAACCGGTACATTTATATTTAGTATACAGCCTAGATTTTTTGTTTTTAAGATGACTCAACTCTTTAGTAAACCAAGGAGGCTTATTCGATGTTGATGGATAGTATAACGGAACACATTCAGTAAAAAAGGAATTTATGGCACTGTAAAAAATATCCACGGCTACTGACATGTCAGTGCACATGTATAAATCGGACCAATTAAAATCTGATATAAAGTTATTCAGCCATTCGAAGTCCGCTTTGCGAAAACAAAGGACTTTCTTGGCTGGACAGTCAGATATATTCTGTAAGTCAGCCCCAATGTCGAGAGTCACGTCGAAAGTAGGATGATAGGGATCTTCGGAAAGCGTCATCGGCGCCACCCCGGCTAAACTGACTCTTGCCGGATCTAAGACAAAACAGAGATCAAGCAAGCGCTCTAGGGAATTTCGTACATGGTTGACTTAAGACAGCGAAATGTCGACCAAGCCAGCAATAAAATCATGCTGTGTGGAGGTGAAAAGTATATTAGAGGAAGTATTTGAGGACCAAATATTATAAACACCAAGAACTACTAAATGATCCTTATTCGAAAGTCGGTTGAAAACCGTTTGGATAGCGGAAAGATGGTTCCAATAAATAGTTCGGACAAAGAAGAAATGTATGAACAGGTAATGAAAATAGAGCTACCATTGATGGTTAGCTTCACACAGAGGAGTTCAAAATCGAACTCCTCGAAAGTTATTAAGTCCGACGCGAGAGTGGAGTCAACCGCTATGAGGACACCACCCCCACGTCTGATAGACCGATCCAGCCGATATATCGTGAACACAGCTGGGAAAACCTGGGAGCTCTGAATCTCCGGCTTTAACCAGGTTTGTGTGAACACAATAACCTGGGATGCAAACGAGAGACTATCAGAATACAATTTGGGAAGCTAACTACGTAGGCATCTTGAGATAGAGAGGGAGTTGATTAGTTTTTTGAAGCGGATATCGTAGAGGGCGCAGTGGTCTGGTCGGGCCTGGGAAGACTTATTCCTACGGGCCGCCTTTTCTTTTTATTTGCTTCAAACTCTTTGACGATAACATATTCTGGGCAGAATTCGGTAGAACATATAGTGTCAAAAAGTTCGTTTGGAACATTTATTTTGAAAGATGAAATGCCCCTGGCATAGGAAAATTTGAATTTTTCCACTTTAATTTTTATTTTATCGGCTCTTGTTTTCCCTTGGATAAAGGCGATGACATCTTCCGATGTCTGACCAGGGGAAAGCCGAGAAACAAATATATGTTTCGTTTGTGGAATTACTACAAGGGCTGTCGGCGATGCAGACTGATTGTCTTTAAGGGGTCAATATTTGAAACCCCCCTGGGGACAAAACGAAAATCATCGGGGGAACGGTCACTCCCGAAACACATTCGGATGCCGAAACTTTCTTGCCACTCGATCTCAGAACTCTTTGACTTAATTCTGAGGTCGAGGGCTGTGTTGAGAGAGGCTGCTGTTGGGAGTCCGCCGCTGGTTGTTGAGATCCACCTAGATGCTGCAGACTAGTTGCGGTTTTTTTGCGCCTAGGAGACTCATTTAATAGTTTAAGGCTATTAAATTGAGTGTCCATCGCCAAGAGCATATCATGAGTTTTACGATAACTCGATAATATGTCTTTAAAACTGCCCTTGGTCTGCCGCATAAAAGACATCTTTTCTTTTTCAACCTCGCGACAGGCCTCGCAGCAGTAACGCAGACCGATGTTTCTTCTTACATCGTCCACCGTTCGAGCAACAACACCAATGCACTTGGCATGCACAATGTTGTCGCACAGCCAGCAGCCGACTGTAAGATCGTTTGCAGTAATTGCCTTTTTACAGATCTTAGCGAAACAGACAATTGCGGACATTATAAAGACTTACCACTGTACCTTTACGTAGTAAGAGATAAGAATCCAGCTGCACCGAGAGAGCGGGAGAACGAGAGAGCGGGTAAACGGGTGAGCGTGGGAGCGAGCTCAACGTTTAGCTGTCGCGACGGAGCAAACTAAACGAAGAAGGCACAAAGAGGAATGCAAAAAATGCAAAGCAAACATCGCAGCACAACTAAATTGTGAAAATAATAACAACTAAATATACAAAACAGAATAGCTGCATGCACACGAAGTGAACGGGAACTTTATTTATCACAAAGTAGAAAATTTAAATAAAACCCCGGTTGTTTTAATGCAAAAATTAACACAAAACGAGAGCGCAAGAAAAAAACAAGTCCGTTCACTTGGAAGCGAGAAACGAAAAATGTTCGCTATAAAATCATCTTCATCATCTAATCTATCCATATCATTCGAATTAATCATATATCTACTCTCATTTGTACTTTCCTTCATTAAAACAACCTCATCTTCGTTCCACACTATACTAGCGCCACTTGCATTTAAAAAGTTCTGACCTAAAACCACTTTTCCATACATTAAATCATCCTGAATAACTAACATTTCAAGTTTTATTATTTTATTTTTTACTGTAATGAACACACAAATTTTACCAATAACAATTAATTTGCTGGGTACGCTCGCTTAAAGTTGACGCTAGCCGGAACACAATTCTTCTTCATAAAACTAATTGGGCTGCCTGAGTCTAAAAGGCATTCTTCTATATTCATATACATACATTCTATACATTCTATAAAAAAAGATTCCTTAACGCTACCCTTTATTTCGAAACTTAAATACATTACATATATATCGTTGCGGTTTGCTGAGGCTGATGTCTTCTTGTTCTGGTCACGGGTTGCAGCAAGGTGACCAATTTTTTCACACACAAAACAGGCTCCGACTTCTCTTTTGGGTTTTCGACAATCTGAGGCAATATGCCCCAATCAATTGCAATTGTAGCAGCGAAAAACTGGCTTCTCAGTTTTTCAGGATTCTTAGGAGCTTCTCCAGATCTTGGACCTACTAAATGAACGTTTTGTAAAGCCGACAGCATCTCATCTTTCTCCTTGAAACTCTTCATATTGGCGCTTGTCCGTATTTGACGATCTGGTATTCCACGAATTATGTAGTCGATTATTTCGCCTTCTGACATTCCTAATCCATTAGATATTGTTACTTTCAAGTTGAAATAGGAAGTAAACGATTCATTTGCTCGCCATTTGTGATCTTCAAGCTTCTTGCGCAATATAATGGCACTTTCGATTGGAAGAAAGGCCATCTCCATCAACGTCAACAAATTTTCGAATTTTTTCATTTGCAAACTCAGGCTTTGAGTATATCCAGGTCAGTGCATCACCTTTGACTTTGCTAAACATAAGCGACCATAGCTTATTTTCAGTTAATCCATAAGTTGAACCCAATACATTTAAATGTGCACGCCAAACACTAACACTTTTTTGGCCGTCGAAGTCTGGTAACATTTCTTTTATGCTTTGAAAAGGAATTTCATCATCTTTCGAAACATTTCCCATTGTCACTTTCTCGCTCGCTCTCTCAAACGCTCTCAACAAACTATTCTCTCTCCGCAGTAGCTCTCTTTCAAAGTATATCAACTTCAACTCTCTAGTCAGCAATTTTAATTTCTCTCTTTGAAATTCATTCTCAAACGCCAACTTCTTTTGCATGTTATTTTAAATATAACGCTGCTTCTCTGTCTTTGCATTGTTTACTTTGTCTGTCCTTGATTTTTCTGCTTGTCCAGCGCCCCTCCCTTCAATCCTATTCCTTCTTGCTTATAATTTGACTCGTCGTCTCTCTCTCTTTTTCCTTCTTCTTCATCTGACATTTCGTTTGGCTCTCCTTTCTCGGGGTCATATGCTATCTCGATCGACTCTTCTTTTTCGCCGTCCTCTATCATGTCATTTAATTCTTCTTCTTCGCTGTCATTTGCCATCTCATTTGTTTTTCTCTCCTTCGCCGTCATTTTCCTTCTTATTTGAATCTTCGTTGATCACCGTTTCGTTTGATTCTTCTTCTTCTGGAACATTCTGTACAACCTCCGTTTCATTCGATGTTAACTGTCGCCTTTTATTGACAAACAGCGTATCTTTCGGTAAACTTGGACATTTTCCGCGAAAATGCACTTCACTCAATTGTACTGCCAATGTACTTTTACTTCCATGGGTGGCTTAGTTCAAGACCGAACACCAATTGCGTAGTTGGTCATTTGCGTTTACCGGTTCCATCCAGTCTTGCAGGAATGGCTTTTGGCATGAGGTTTCGCGCCCACTTCTGATATTGTAGCAGAGTAAAATACGTCCGTTCGGTTCGAGATCACTCGCAAAACTGACTCTCATTTATTTTGTTCTCTCTTTACTTTCTTGTTTGTTCGATTGTTTGTATCATGATACAATTAGAAAGGTAGTCCAGTTAGATTTTGACAGGCACTGAAATGAACTGAACTGAACTGAACTCAACTGAAATGGAAATTGGCGTTGAGTATATTCTTGAGCTCGCAGTCAGGGTACAGCATAGAGACTGCTCCCACAAATTTCCGTTTTCTTCACATTGCGGTGCTGTCAATAATGTCACAAAGTACATGCTTGCGGCAATTAGAGCAATATGCCATGTTGACACAAGGGTTAAAGATTTCAAATCTAACAAAATCGTCCAAGCACAACCTTTTCTGTCAACAACCAAACATGTACTGAGTTCAGTGCCTGACGAGAGAGCGACGAGAGCTGACTGGACTACCTTTCTAAGTGTATCATGGTTTGTATAATGTCTATCCATACAAGTATATCATAGGGTTGCTTAGGGCTACTATAAAAGTGTGTGTATACATACAACACAGAAATGCTACTATAAAAGTGTGTGTATATATACAATACATATATGCTTAGGGCTACTACAGTAAATAGGTAGTAGTGGTGAGGCCCCTTTCTGGAGCCTCCAATTAGAGCTGGGCTCCTTTTGATCCACTCCCTCTGTTGTCCTGTTGTGATCGTAGTTGCACCTTAGTACCACCCGTGTTTTTTCGACATTGATGGCATTTTTTTTTAAACAAATCACCAATATTTCTCAATGATGCGCACCTATTGTTGTTGCATAGTCAATTACGAATAAAACAAGACCATGAAAAAATAACGAAAATTGATTAGGTTATGAAGATTTTTCCCACTCCAAAAAAAAATATTTTTCAGAGCGCTCTATACTAACAATGTGTAAAGGGAACGAATGAGGACAATGAAAATGTAATTCAGAGTTTAAACAACAAATTGACATTCTGGAATATATTTTTATTAATCCCATAGTTCTGTTAACTTATTTTTTCTCCCTTTCGAATTTCTTATATCAAAAAGTTGCACTCAATTGCGAGTTGCATATTTCAGGGATCGTAACAGTTATAATTTTTTTAATAAAAATCATAGAATAAGAGTTATTTTCCAATTATTTACAAACAAAATTTTACCTAATTAAATATCTTCAAAATTGGCATATATAATGAATCTACACTTCAATACCTTCCGTTTGATATGTACATTCCGCTTCGTTCAAAAGTTATTGCGATTCAATTTTTAAATTGTTTAAAAATTGAAAATAACAGTTATTACCAAACTTTTATAAAAAAATTGAAAATAATAATTATTTGCCAATTTTTATTTTAAAAATTGAAAATAATTGTTAAAACGCAAGTAATAAAATAAAAATTGGTAATAAAAGTTTATATTGCTTTTGAAAACTTCTTAAATAAATATGGTATACCCAATTTTTCCATATTTTTAGCAAATTTTTTTTTGCCGTAACTTTTATTTTACTCATAACTCTTATTTGCGATCCCTGGCATATTTCGAAGCAAAAATTTTGTCTTTCTCATTCGAAACAAACAGTAAATTATTTTTCCCTGTAAGCTACTCCATTAAGCTATAAAGAACTGCAAGAGTTTTTCTAATTGGTCAACAACTTTTCGAGCAGGAATTTTTCAAAGTGAAAAAGAGCCGAAAAACGTTTTTTTTTACCATAAATCAAGATTTTGAGGGTGTTAGAAGAATTTCAAACATGGTTTTGTGTTATATTCGACCTGCTTAACGATCTCTACTAGGTCACTTCAAAAGTGCTTTTACTTTTTTAAAATTTGTTACACTGTGTTATAATATCAATGTAAGGAAAGGCAAAGAGTGAGTAGAGTGAAGTGAGTGCAATGGAGGTGGCGATAATAAAGAAATCGCAAGGAAAATAAAGTAAAATACAATTTTCCAAGCAATGGGAACAGTAAAAACAAGAACAAAATAATAAATAATAATAATAAACCAAGAAATAACGAAAACAAATGAGTGAACATATACATATAATTGTATTGCAAACCAAATGTGGAGATTTAAATAAAATTATTTAAAAGACTTGAGGAGAAACGGTACGCATGAGAAGAACTTGGTTCGAAAAGCGAACGAGCGGTCACGGCTCGATGGCAACCTCCCGAATGAGCACCGAACTTCTACGACAACCGCCGATTTTATTTGATATGACAGCGGCCGACACTCGTTTGCTCGGGCGTACCGCTTCGTCACATCGAACCGTCGACAACCGACGCCGTTCCATATCGGTCCGTCGTCTGATCGAGGCGGTCGTGGAGGCATTAGGTTCGGTTCGACCATTTCCCCTTATTGTGTCACACGATCGAAACTAGCATACAAGTTCAGGGGCGGATTAAAGGGCGATGAGACGCCTGAAGAATTCTACAAACATTGAACAATTTTTCACGTTCGCATGTATAAGGCAGAGCACTGTGCAGAGCAGGGCGACTGCCTAGCATGAGGACGAGACCAGTTGAATACCAGGATAGGATGGTAGCCATTGACATGTATTGGGCGGCGCACTGCAACGCGACGGGCGGCTGCCTAGCGTAGGGATGGTTATTCATAGATATATTAGAAAAATTAACAAAGAGAGTGAAGTGAAATTAAATAAAGAAGAAATTAGCGACCCAACCATTCACATGTATTAGGCAGGCAAATAATTCAAAGCGATCATATAATTTCAACAACACTTCCGATAGGAACGGCAATAGGACAATTGTAATCAGCCTCGAACAACCCACAGGATATTTAGGAACAAGATAAGGTTATTCGACTCTGCCTTATGTGTTGGTTAAAATTACACAGGAAAAAACAATAAAATTACTAATTGATACTGGATCCACTTTTTCATTTACTCGACTCGAATTAGCACATCCGAAATACGTAAGAAAACTAAGGACCCAATAGCCATTAAGACCATAACGCAGGCGCATGAGGTTGAGAGAGAGACAATTTTACCAACGTTTGCTGAATTAGGAGGAGTTGGTAAAATTAGAATGCTTCTGTTTAAATTTCATCAGTTCTTCGAAGGACTGATCGGAATGGATATGCTGCAGTAGCTGAAGGCGGTTAATGATATATAGAACAGATGGTTTGTCGCGTATAGGCCATCGGAACTGTATACAATAGAGGCCGAATCGAAAAGAGTTATATATATTCCGGTGCATTTGCAAGAGGGAGAATTCCTATTAAGCAGAACAATAATAAAGAAGGACGTTGAGATTTCAGAAGGTTTTACAGGGCAGAGTCAGGACAAAGTTTGGTAGAGGTGACGAATTATGCGGAGACAGATAAATGTTGTGGAATTCGAAACCACACAGCATTTCGAGCCAAACAATATAGAAGGAGCAAAGGCCTTCGACAGCTCAGTTGATAGAGTTCCAATGGACAAAATCAGATAAGAGCACTTAAATAAAGAGAAGCTCGGAGAACTAAGTAGAATTTGTAGGAAATACCTGTAGTAGACAGCTAGTCCCTTTACTTCGGTATAATAGAGACTAGGGGTGTCGGTTGTCCGCTCGGACTCCCTGACCTGTGTTCACCAACCTAAGGGTAAGTTAGTGTATAAGGAGATTCAGTTTCGTGCACTCCTAGCATTGCTCTGTGCTAAGCTCGTCGGATAGTCATGGGTTCTTCCGCCTCTTCCTTATAAGCACACATTGCACTACGCGAAAAAGAGTTTTAAGTGCACTTTCTGTAAACTACTGGTTCAAACAACAAGGATGTAATCGGACTCAAAATCGTACGGAGGGACGGGTTTATTAAAGCTGGTCAAGATGAACATAAGAAGTAAGGGTGGCTTGGTGTTGTTCGCCCCCTTTTCTTTACCCTCCCTACCATGATAACGCGTAAGAATAGATTGACGGTTATCCCTTAATCAATGTTTATTCAAAAATTCACATATTTCTTTTCAAGTTAAATTCATATTGCGGCATATCCAAACATATTAAAAAAAAGTCAAATTTTCTATATCAAAATATTTAAAGATCCAATCATATCGGCCAATCGGCTCTAGAACGACATGAGATATTTTGAGTGGAATTGTCTTATAATTTACATCCTTAGAACTATATCCCTAATTAAGAATTCTTCTCATTTAACTCCTAATTCATGGCCGTCAGCCAATGGGCAGACAGGGGGAACAACGGGTGAGCAATCACCTGCCGTAACTGTCTGCACCACTGGAAGTGCGACTATACTCTCCCCGTGAGGGCGGCTGGAAGCAGGTCCCAGTACGGTCATGTCTCTGCTGAGGATGCTGACAAATGGTAGTCGGGCGGGGAGAAGAAAACTCCTGCCCAAAAAATTACCCCAATCCAAGGTGGAACAGCATATGCCGAGGGATGCGTGTCCGGGGGGTGCTTGGACATTAATATGCGGACTCTGGTGGACCGGCCGACCCATCAGTTTTAATTAGGCTTACCACGGTATGCGGGCTCTACCGTGGCGGACCATCCCCATCCCAGCATACTCGTGGGACCAAAATATGAACCAAACAAATAAAAACAAAAACGTAGGTGGCCGTCAGACCTTAAAGTCGGCAGGGGGAGTACCCCCCTCAAATTCCAACTCGAAGACGCTTTGCGGTCGAGTGTACAAGAAGGAGGAGGAGAGCTCTTCAGAGCGCCTTCATCCGGGGACCAGCGCTACTGGTAAGGGCAAACCGATGGGCCCGCCGAGCAGCGTGATCGGGGGCAAGTCCCTCGACGTGACTGCAGGCGGCTCCAAAGGCAACCCCTCCCCAGGAAGCACGGCCCAAACGCAACAGAGAAAGAAGCCGCTCTACCATGAGCGGAGAAGGGCGGCCTTCATCCTCTCCCGAGCCAACCCAGCCATGGAGGCAGACCCGGAGCAAGCGGGTCTCATAAAATGGGCGAAAGGTATACTGCCTGACTTCCAGCCTGAGAAGGCGGGGAGGGCGGTTGCCCCCAAAGCCCCCAAAGCCCAGCAAGCCAGCACCGACGCGGGCAGGAGCACCGCCAAACGCCAGCGGTCTGCGGACGTACAACCGCCGCAGCCGAAGCGTTCCAAGGTGCAGCCTCAGCGGTCCTTCGCCGAGGTTACTAAGGGAAAGATCCTGATTGGAGTGGTGGACGAGGGCTCCAGTGACGGACACATCCCGAGGGACCAGTGGCGGTGGATCGTTGGGGAACTGCACAATAGGTTCGTGGAGGAGCTGTTGGCGTCAGGTGGGGCACTGCCCCGTTGTGAGGATGCCGGCTGGCATCAGGAGGCGTGAAGGTGATCGCGTGCGAAGACGCAGCGTCGGTCACCTTCTATAAGAGAGCGATCGCGGGATTGGGAGAAGTGTTCCCAGGCGCGAAGCTCGCGGCTGTCGACTGGGACAAGATCCCCAGCAAGCCTAGAGCGAGGGCGTGGCTTACGCACAAGCCGGCAGAGCCTGAGAAGATTCTCAAGCTTCTGCAGCTAAGTAATCCCGACCTCCCCTCCTCTGATTGGCGAGTCGCCAAGGTTGAGGAGGCCGTTGGTCCGAGGCGCCAGGTTGTCCTGACTCTCAATGAGGGGACAGTCGAGGCGCTGAAGAGAAACGGGGAGCACTTAGATACGGCTTCGAGAGCGTAGCCGTCCGTATCTATAAGGCAGACGCAAAGCCGGGCCTTAAAGAGGAGGATCCCGATATAGAGGGACCTCTCATAGAGGAGGCGCCCCAAGGATTGTCCGACGAGGAGGACATCCTGGAGGGGTACGTCTCCGAGGAGAGCGAGCTCGCGAGGGGCTTGAGCGGAGTCGGGATGTCCGAGGAGGAGGACGGGTTGGACGAGCCGACCTCGGACGCCGACATCACTGTGGTGGAGGTCAAGCAGCAGAATGTCGTTGACGTTCCTGCAGATCAACCTCCACCACAGTAAGGCAGCTTCCGCTGCTCTAATCGACCACCTGGCGGAAGGTGGCACCGACGCTGTCCTCATACAGGAGCCCTGGATCTGTGGCGACAGAATCCTGGGGCTGAGGGCAGCCGGCTATAGGCTGTACGCGGCCTCTACAACAGGTAAAACGCGAGCCTGCATACTCGCTAAGAAGGACTTAACCCTTTTTATGCTTCCTATTTTCAGCAATGAAGACTTCCTAACAGCATGTCTAGAGGGACCAAATGGATCCCTCCGGATATGCTCTGCATACCTGGGGCACGATCAGGACCCCATCCCCCCAACCCTGAGGCAAGTCACCGAGGACAGCAAAAAGCTGGGCGTGGACTTGATCATCGGGTGCGACGCCAATGCCCATCACCATCAGTGGGGCAGCACTGACACCAACGACAGGGGTGAGTCTCTTTTTGATTTTATCCTTGCATCCAATTTACTGGTGGGAAACTCGGGGAACGAACCCACCTTCATCACCAAAAACCGCAGGGAGGTACTAGATATCACCCTTCTCTCTGAATCTCTTAGGGATACTCTAAAGCCGTGGAGGGTGCTGGAGAAACACTCCTTCTCCGACCACAGGTACATCCAATTCACGCTGGGCTTCGATAGATTCAACCCGGTCACTTTTCGGAACCCCCGAAGGACTGACTGGGTGAAATATAGATCCCAGTTGAATAAGATCCTAAAACCCCCTCCAACCCCAACCAACCTGGACTACAGTCCAGAGGGGTTGGAGCGCCTTGTTAAAACCTTTACCGATGCTTGTAGCACGGCCCTGGATAGGTCCTGCCCCCGTAGTAGGAATGGGGGGAAGACTGGGAAGAAGCCACCGTGGTGGTGCAAAGAATTAGGTAGCCTCAAGAAGACCACGAGGCAGTCCTTCAACCAAGCCAAGAGCGACAATACGGACGCATCGTGGCGCTCATACAAAACAAATTTGGCCCTATATAACAGGGAATTAAGAAAGGCCAAAAGAAGGGCCTGGTCCGACTTTTGCTCAGGAATCCAAGACTACTCAGAGGCGTCTAGGCTGCGGAAGGTCCTATCGACGACGCCCACCAACCCGGGCTTTGTCAAGCGTCCTGATGACAGCTGGACGACCTCCAGTGAGGAAACTCTCGGAGTTCTCCTGGATGCTCACTTTCCTGCTAGCTCGTCTCAGAGCAGTCCGCCTAACCCCCGACACGGCGGGGTCCGTCCGAAATGGACTACCTTCTTAGTGATAGGAACATGAAATGGGCAATAAACAGTTTCAGCCCATATAAGTCCCCAGGGGTGGATGGCATCATTCCTGCACAGCTTAGCTACGCAGCCGATCTATCCACTTCCTGGCTTCGACTGATCTTCTCGATCATTCTCGACACAGGGGTCATTCCAAGTGAATGGCTCCGCTCAAAAGTCGTCTTCATCCCCAAGGCAGGCAAGCCATCGCATTGCACGCCGAAGGACTACAGACCGATTAGTCTCTCCTCGTTTCTACTCAAGACGTTGGAGAGACTCATTGGTCTGCATCTCAGAACTAACATTCCCCAATCATCCCTATCTGGATGCCAACATGCGTATAGGAGAGGCAGATCGACAGAGACAGCACTCCATTCGCTTACCACTTTAATAGAAAAATCGCTCCACGAAAAGGAGTTCACACTTGTCGCCTTCCTAGATATTGAGGGCGCTTTCAACAACATCCTTCCAGGCTCAATCACGACGGCACTGACTAAGCTGGGGATTGACCAACACACAGTGGGTCTCATTGACCGGATACTGCGCAGCAGAACGGTTGAGGCAACACTGGGGGGTCAACCATCTCCAGACAAGTCAACAGAGGCACACCCCAAGGCGGAGTCCTCTCCCTCTCCTATGGAATGTAGCGGTCAACGAGCTGCTACAGGGCATAGAGGAGGGTGGCTGTCGTGTTGTGGCCTATGCGGACGATGTTGCCTTGGCGTTCACGGGAAAATTCCCGCAAACCCTTTGCGATAGGATGAGCAACAGCCTTCGGTTTCTGGCGGAGTGGACTGCCAGATGCGGACTGGGTGTAAACCCAGCGAAGACTGAACTAGTCCTTTTTACCAGGAAATACAAAATCCCCAATATGGTACCCCCAAGCTCTGCGGGGTGCCCCTACCCCTCAAATATCAGGCCAAGTATCTTGGTCTCATCTTAGACAGGAAACTCGATTGGTCCCTCAACACGGACGAAAGGGCCAAAAAGGCCACAATCGCGCTCTATACCTGCCGTAAGGCTATCGGGCTAAAATGGGGAATGACCCCAAAAATAGTCCGCTGGCTGTACACGGCCATTATCCGCCCGATACTCCTATATGGAGTGGCAATCTGGTGGCCAGCTCTAAAGCGGTCCACCTGCCTGGGCAAGCTTAGGAAAATCCAACGCATGGCTGAGATCTGTATGACAGGCGGCCTGCGCACGACTCCTGGAGACGCCTTGGACGTTCTCCTGGACATCCTCCCAATTGAAATAATGGGAGAGATGACCGCGGCACTCTCAGCACTAAGGCTGAATGGCGCGGGTTTGTGGAGAAGGACGAATTTCGGACACACGAATCTCGACTCTGCTTCACACCTTATTGAGGGGAACACTGACTACTGTGTCCCCGCGGAACACCCAATCACACCCTTCCAAGTTTCCATTCCCGATAGAACGGAATGGAATCAAGGACCACCTGGACCACTAGGGTCCCTTCACATTTATACGGATGGCTCTAAATTGGACGGCCGGGTGGGAGGAGGTATATTCTCTGAACACCTGGGACTAAGCGTCTCTTTTAGGCTACCCGACCACTGTAGCGTCTTTCAGGCGGAAGTTTACGCCATCAAAGAGGCCCTTCATCAGCTCCCCTCAATCGGGGCTGGCGCCTCTATTTGCATATTCTCGGACAGTCAGGCTGCCCTGAAGTCACTTGAAGCTATCTCTTCAAACTCGAAGACCATCAACGACTGCCGCAAATCTCTTCACGAGATGGCGGAGCAGTACGACCTCCACCTCATCTGGGTCCCAGGACATAGGGACATCGAGGGTAACTGCGCTGCCGATGAGCTGGCCCGGCAAGGTACAACCTCCCCTCTCCAATCGGAGAGGGAGTTAGTTGACATGCCCTTGGCCACTCGCAGACTATTGTGCAAGGAGCACTTCCACCTCCTCGCGGACAGGAAATGGGAAAACCTAACCTCCTGCCGCCATGCCAGAATGATCTGGCCACGCCGATCAGCAAAACGCTCCAAGGAGCTACTGTCACTAAGCAGAGAAAGCTGCGCCCTTGCCATTAGGGCTCTTACTGGTCACTGGCTGCTTGGAACGCATGCGTCCAGGTTGCGGGTACACCACAACGACTTCTGCAGAAGCTGTAGAGATGAGGAGGAGGAGGAGACCGTTCTCCACCTCCTCTGTCACTGCCCGGCACTAAGCAGACGAAGACTGCAGTACCTGGGCTGTTTCACCCTTTTGGATCTCGCCGATCTAAGCGGAACATCACCGAGGCAGATAACCCGGTTCATCCAAGGATCGGGCTGGTCCTCTCTCACGTAGGTCATTGGCCCATGAGCTCCTGCAGCGGACGGGGGATCTAGCCTATGCGGCAGCACAAGGAGCCTCCTTAGGCTCAAGTGGATGGCCCGGCTCTATGTCGGGCTAATCACCGCCCAAACCTAACCTAACCTAACTCCTAATTCATAAGCTTTATATTTATAGTTAATTACGATATAGAATGTCGGGTTGCATAATATTTTCTTCTTTTTATTTCACATTATTTGTTCTTTCCTTGCCCTTTTATTATCCTATATATTTTATTTTATTTAATCTATTTTGGCACACGCACAAAAATAATATAATTTCAAATCAGGTTCAGAAGTTAAAAGGAAAGAAATTTCTCACTTACTCAAAAAAATCCGGCGGAGCAGGTTCGGTGGGCCCATCGAAGACGCTGTGCTAGGATGCTTAATCAAAATTAATTGTTTTTAACTTCTGATAAAAGAATTAAATTTGTCCAACCATTTTTGATTTAAATTCGATTTAAAATTCACAACAAATGGGCACGCAGGCTCCGGTGAATGGATGAGAATTCCAATATCATTACTGTATTAAATTTAAATCTTGAGTTTACAAGTGTCTCGACAAAGAAAAAATCAGAGAAAAACTGCAGCATACGTCTAACCACTCGATCAGCAACGTCTCTGCAGATGGCGACGACTCCTTATGGCATCCTCCTAATCAGCTCCTCACACACGAAGGGATATGCGTCGCATGACAGACGGCAGGTCTGTCCTCTAGTGTCCAACGCCTACGCCAGGCTAGGTCCCGCACGTGTCACGTGCGTTATAAGCCTTCCGCAATTAGCACTTCAAAAGTCCCCTTTTTTCTATATTTGCTTCCTCGATGCCGCTCGCTGGACGTGGCATCCATCAGGAATAGGGTCTACCCGTGTCGGTGACTCACATCGCCTTGCCGATCGCTGCTCCAAATGTTGCCGAACCCACGCGGTTTTGCTGGCGCCGCGTATGGGAAGGGTTGGCTGCGTAGGGCTAGTGGATCGGTTTGAGGTTAAGTCGGAACCTCCATGTGGCACGCGGCTGTCGCGGCCAAAATGTCGCACTCGCGATCAAAAACGACACGCGGCAGCGGGCAAAAAATGCCTAAATGTAGCGGGTGGCACGCGGCAGCGGCAGAAAATGCAGCCCTAGTTGCGCTGACACTAGCTTCTCTTCTTCTTCTCCTCTGTTCGGCGTCTTGAGCGGCGCTCTGCTCGACGTCGGCAGCGCTGCCTGTGCAGCTCTGGCGTTGCTATGCCGGCTTCGACGGATCTTCCCTCTCACTCTTCCCTATAGGAATAAATTGGCTGTTCCAAAACACTTTTCACTTGCACTTGCACTAAAATATTCACCTCTAACCCCAACGGTTAGAATACCTCGAAAACTCCTCCTGTGCCTGTTGGCTTGTTTTGTTGGCCGCAACAACACTATAACACTTGAAAAATATCGGCCACGCGGTGTGAAAATTTAATGTTCTTATTATGACGATCAGCAGCAATTTGCATGCGAACGATTTGAGATCACAAAAGAAATGAGCGAGAACTCTGCGGCGTTGCCAAACTTCACCTAACGGCATACTTCCAGGCTCTCTTCTCCTTTTTCGTCTTCACACGCATTCGGTGCACACGAGAAAGAGAAAGCGCTATACAAGTAGGCTGTATGCGGGAACGGTGCGGAACTCCTCGTCGCACGCGCTCTCTGCTATACCCTACGCTATCGCGGTGGTCATATGCGGATTTAAACCTAATTTGAATTTCCGCAATGTATTTAATTAAATTATTTATTTAAAATATTTTCGTTTGCGACTATTACATACCCAAGGGTATTCCATTAGGAAGGAGACAATTTGTCTTTCACAAACGCCGAAAAGCATCAAATAAAAACGGGACGATAAAGTGACGATATTCCCATCTATGCTAGACCGTATAGGTATGCATTTAAGGAAAGACAGGAGGTGAGAAGGCAATTAGACAAGTTGCTGGACCAGAAGATAATCAGACATAGCCATTCACCCTGGAGTGCACCGGTATGGCTGGTGCCTAAGAAGAAGGATGCCTCAATGGAAAGGAAATGGTGAATGGTAGTAGACTATAGGAAGTTGAACGAGAAGGTGATAAAAGATAGATACCCGTTACCAATAATAAGTGACGTATTGGATAACTTAGGAAGGGCTAATTACTTTTCGACGCTAGATTTAGCAAGTGGGTATCATCAGATTGAGGTTTAAGAAGAAGACATTCCGGCTTTCTCTGCAGAGGGAGGATATTTTAAATATGCACGGATGCCGTTTTGGTTAAATAATGCTCCCGCGACCTTCCAGAGGTTAATGAATAACATCTTTTGAGAATTGTTGGGCAAGTGTTGCCTCATATACATGGATGACATCATGGTGTCTTCAGCATCCTTGCAAGAACACATTACTGACTTGGAAAAAGTATTTAAAAAGCTCACAGAAGCCAATTTTAAATTACTATTGGATAAGACAGAGTTCCTAAGGACAGAGGTAGAATATTTACGACATGTAGTAACCCAGCAGCGGATAAAACCGAAACCGGGAAAGATCGAATCAATACAAAAATGCACGATCCCGAAAACTAGAAAGCAGATAAAGTCATTCCTAGGGTTGTTAGGTTATTACAGGAAATTTATTAAGGATTTCGCAGCGAAATCAAAACCTCTGACGAAATAGCTGATAGCAAAAAAGGCAGTGCAAATAGACGAAAAAACCCTCCTATGCAATGACCCGATCTTACAATTTCCTGATTTTGAAAAGCCATTCATCCTGACTACGGATGCCAGCAATTATGCTATTGGAGCAGTTTTATCGCAGGGAAACCTTGGAACAGACAGGCCAAAAGCATACGCAAGTAGAACCCTATCAACATCTGAAACAAATTATGCTACAATAGAAAAGGAAATGCTTGCAATAATTTGGTTAATAAAGCATTTCAGGCATTATTTTTTTGGCACCAAGTTCAAAATAGTGACGGATCATAGGCCATTAACCGGTTAATGAGCATTAAAGAACCCGACTCTAAACTTGTGAGATGGAGACTTCAGATGTTATAGTATGACTATGAAATAGTATACAGAAAGGGTCCTTGAATGTAAAAATGGCAACTAATGGTGAGACACTCTGCGGGAGAAGATCTACAGTTAGGTTTTCCAATTTCGGAAAAATCACTGAATGAATACAACATCCAGGTGGTGATAGAAAAGGGGGGGAACGTCTAAAATAAGAAAGCAAGTCCCATTTAGAAACAAAATGCGGATAATTTGGACGAAGAATAACTTTGACGAGGCCGTAAACTCAAGTAAATTCTAAAACCTAAGAGATCGGTGGCATTGCTAATACCGGAGGAGTTGGTCTTAACCATCCAGGAGGTATATTGCAAATATTTTGCGTACAGTAGGTTGTATAGGGCGATAAGGTGTACAATCTTATTACCGGATATAATAGAGAAAAGCCAGCAAGAGGAAGTCGTCAAGGAGTACCACCTGAAAAGTAACCACAGGGGGATAAAGAAGACACTAGCACATATAAAAAGGAAGGTCTTTTTCCCTCACATGCAGCAGTTGATAACACAAACAATTAACAATTGCGATACCAGTCAAACTCAAAAATACGACAGAAGACCCCATAAAATCAAATATAGCGTAACCGAAACTCCAGAAAGACCCATGGAAATAGTGCACAATGATTTATACTTTGTCAATAAGAAAAACGCTTTCACAATTATCGACAAATTCTCAAGATATGCATGGGGAATAACTATACCAGCCAAAGAAAGTATCAACATTGTTAAAGCAATGAATAACTTCATGACTCTATTCGGAATACCCAAAAAGGTAATTTGCAATCAGGAAGTTGAACCTCTTTAAGAATTTTTGTAGGCAGTACGAATTCGAACTGCATACAACGTTCTTTCAGCAGTCGTCGAGCAAGTCCACGGTCGAAAGACCGCACTCCACGATAACGGAAATATACCGTTTAATATTGGAAAGTAAGAAAGAATAGAAGTTAGAGCTTAAACATGAATATATACTGAGTGAAGCGTTTATAACGTACAATAACGCCATTTACTCAGCAACAAAGCTGACGCCTCAGTAACTCTTTACGGGCAGATCGCATGAATTCCTGATTAACGTGTCATTCAATAATGAACACGATTATTTACAGAAAATCAATGCGTTCCAGGCCAAAGTGTTTCCAAAGATAAAACAGCGGGTACACAATCAAAAAATTAAGAGAATTGAGGCACCTAACACAGATAGGCAGGAACCGGATCCAATTCAAGTGGGAAATACAATAATTAGGAAAGAAAACAGGAGAGATAAACTCACTTCTAAGTTCTCAAAACAGCCAAACCACAGAAAATACACAAAGAAAAGATCCGAAGAATTAATAAATCGAATGATTAACATTATTAACATTAACATTAGCATTTACAGGTGGTCAATTGCCGTGGCCGAGGAGAGCAGGTTCGAAATAAGAGTAATCCAAACGCATCAAACCTTTGTCCATATCGTCAAGTTACAGGAATATGAAGAAATATCAGAGGGTATTGACAGGACACTTAGGGAAATCACAAACGAGTCCGAAACTAGGGACTTAGTTAAGGGAGGGGTCTGGTTTTGCGGGTTCAAAAAAAGTGATTTTTTTTTTGCATATTATGAAAGTATAGTATCTCAAGAATGTTGTCTGTAAATATGAAGTCAATCGGAGCAAAACTCACAAAGATATAGCTTTGGAAGTAGGCGGGTTTTACCAGGGTCTTACCGCTCCGAAAAACTTTAAACGCGTTTTTCTCAAATCGATGTTTTTTGAGTCGGTGCACACTGTATCTCAAAAACTATTCAACCGATCAGTTTTTCCTTACATAATTTATGAGGTAACAACGTCGAGATTTTTTCGTTTTTTGTTTTAATTTTTTTATTATTAACAACAATAGTCATGAATTTTGGCCAAAAATGTGGTATTTTCACTTTCAAGTCTTGTAAAAAATTCAAAAAATTACAAAAAATTAAAAACTCGACGTCAATACCTAGAGGGACATTTAAATTGATGGAAAAACTTTGGTTGTTTCATTTCACATGATCCAGTGTTGAGGTATGGTGTGCACCGCAAAAGCTTTTTTTTTTTTGACGCCTGCGAAGAATTGCTGCCATTCGGTCAATTTTCAATATTTTTCAACCAATATTTCACAGAATATAGTTCAATTTCTACTTTTTAATGTACAATAATCAGAAAAAAATTTACCGTACGCCCAAAAAAAAATTTGAAAAAACCTGTTATTTTCTGCCTTCAAAACCAGACCCCTCCCTTAAATCACTGCAAAATAAACTACAGATGGTGAAAACTAAGTTTGAAAGTATATGGCCCAAGGATAAAAGAGCAAGAGGACTGATCAATGGATTAGGTTCAGTGGTTAAAGCAATAACAGGAAATTTAGATGCCAACGACGTAGAAAAGTTAGAAGAAGAAATAAGGAAAATGAGGGAAGGAGAAGAAAGGTTGAGGGAGAACTTAAACTCACAGGAAAAGCAGGCAGCAAGGTCAATTTCATGTTTGAGAATTTGACAAAGTACATTAACGAAGAACAGAATAGGGTAAACTGATTTATTAACAACTATAATAATGCCATATGTAAGTCATTTGTGGAAGAAGACAGGAGAATTTATAGGTTAGAATACATTAATAGAATCTCGCTGACCATAGACATGTTAGGTCTAAATTTGAACCACGTTGCCAAGAGTTTATTGTTGGTAATTTCCAGGTTTTTATTTGACAGACCAAAAACGGACAGATGCGTACACGAATTAGAAAGTCAAGAAATACAATTACTATCCAACGAACACATTTAAGAGTTTTTAAAGTTAAACGCTAGTTATGATAAGAAGGTTCTTGTGGGTTGATAGAGGTTGCGGGGAGTTGCGGGGTGTCTTCGAGTTTGGTATTTAAATTGGATTTTATTTAGAGAAATTAAACGTCTGTTCGATTTGCCTTCGATTTTCCGAATGAACCTTAATTTCTACTCTCTAGTTATTCTCAACTCTGTTTGTTACATATTTGCTTACATACTTAAAGTGCTGATCTGGCCGAAAAGTGGAATTAGAGCGGATGCAGTTCTGTGGTGTCGAGGGGTATCGGGTGAACCCCGATGTTTGTAGCGACTCAGCATTCCAAGTGCCGTTCGGTACCAAATACTTGTGGATGTCATCTAAAACTCCGATTGTCAAGGGGGGTCTCGGCGGGGACCACCGAGGGTAATTGCTGAGGCGACACTTAAGCCTCTGGCTGACGAGGGGGTTTCGGGGGAGGGGCCGCCGAGGTCGTATGGTGAGGTGATATTCCCTGACAACTTCCTCTTGCTGGCTTCTCTCTATTATATCTGGCAATAACACTGTGCATCTTATTGCCCTATATAACCTACTATAAGGAAAATATTTGCAGTACACCTCTTGGATGGTCAAAACCAAGTCTTCCGGTATCAGCAACGCCACCGTTCTCTTGGGTTTTAATATCTCTTTAAGTTTTCGTCCAATTATTTCTTCGTCGAAATTATTTTCTGTCCAAATTATTCTCAACTTATTCCTAAATGGAATCTCCTTCACTACCTTAGACATTCCCCCTTTTTCTATTATCACCTGAATATTGTATTCGTTTAATGGTTTTTCAGAAATTGGGAATCCTAGTTGTAAGTCTTCTACCGCGGAGTGGATCGTCTCTCCGTTCGTTGCTACCTCTGAGATATTTTCTAAGATATTTAACTCTGGTTGGACTCTTCTCAGTGCGTCTGCCACTACGTTCAAGGAACCCTTTTTATAAACTACTAGAGGGCCCGCTATTGCATCCTCGCTTTGATCGGATGCAGATCCACACTTAAAATTCCGTATTAAATTTCGCTTTGAAGTCAGCGCACTGAATGAGAAATAAAGATTCTTTGAAGTCGAATGACAAATTTAAAATGAGGCAAGGCCTACTCTAACCCTTAGAGAAATATCAATATTATCCCATTAATATTATTTTTTTTAATTTATGTTTTTTATTTTTTAAAATAGGTTGCAGATGGAATTAGAAAATTAAAATACCCATACGAATCTGGAAATTTTTTTTCTGATTTTTAAAAAAAAACTTCAAGTCTCTAAGACATGTGGTTGGGCCATGGCTGTGATATATCAGTCAGTCAGTCAGTGGGGACAAAGCATTTTATATATATAGATTTCGTACTCGTGCTCTAACATCTGGAGTCTCCATCTTACAAGCTTAGAATCAGGTTCTTTCACACTCATCAACCAGGTCAATGGTCTATGATCCGTGACTATTTTGAACTTGGTGCCAAACAAATAATGCCTGAAATGTTTTATTGACCAAATGATGGCAAGCATTTCCTTCTCTATAGTAGCATAGTTTATTTCTGATGTTGATAGGGTTCTACTCGCGTATCCTATTGGCCTGTCTGTTCCCAAGTTCCCTTGCGATTGGACCGATCCAATAGCATAATTGCTGGCATCTGTGGTTAAGATGAATGGTTTCCCAAAATCCGGGAATTGTAAAATTGGATCGTTGCACAATAAGGTTTTACATATTTCAAATGCTTCTATATACTGCTCATCTATTTGCACTGCCTTTTTCCCTTTCAACTGTTTCGTCAGTGGTTTCGTTATTGCCGCAAAATCTCTAATAAACTTCCTGTAGTATCCCAATAACCCTAGGAAGGATTTAATCTGTTTCCTAGTCTTTGGGGTAGTGAACTTTTTATTGCTTCAATTTTTCCCGGGTTGAGTTTTATTCCCTGCGGGGTCACTACGTGTCCTAAATATTCTACCTCTGTCCTCAAAAATTCTGTCTTGTCCAGTTGAAATTTAAAATTGGCTTCCGGCAGCGCTGCTTCCTGAATTAGGCTAAGAAACCTTCTGTATGAATAATTTAATATATTAACAAATCTACATTCATTGGAGCGGGACCTTCCCTGCTTCAATAATAAAAACAAAATCTATTAAATTGAAACCAAGAAAAGTGTTTTCTTCTGCATGGCGATCCTGCCAGGAGGTAGTGAAAAAGCTCTGGTATACGATATGGCGACCGTGACATAAGTGGACATAAGTGTGTGACGATCCAAAAATCCAGCAACCAGTGACTATATTAAATATAGCAACTATAGAATCCTATATGGATCTCAATCTTCCAATCTTCCAATTCATTTATAACTACGCGATGATCTACTGCGAATCGTGAGTTGCAAATCCCAGACCACATAATTTAACGTGTCTTCGTCATTCCCTGGAAGTAAAAACAATATTAAATCAGAATGGCTGATGTGGCGGAGCAAAAGATCGAGACCCTCGTTATGGAGAAAGTCGCCGCCTGACCAAAGGATTCGAAGATTTCAGGCTCTACTGAAACTGATACTGAAACTGAAACACACTTGGGACATCCTCATCCCGGCATCACTAGCCGAGAACATCCGTATATGCAGCGGAAGATAAATAGTCTGTGCGAGGACCAGCACCGGCGCCACCTGAGCTCATAGGCCCAGGTCAGCAGAAGCTAAATAGTCTGTGCGAGGACCAGCACCGGCGCCGCCTGAGCCCATAGGCCCAGGTTAGCAGCAGCAGAAACCAAGTGCGGGAGGCAAACCGCCGCCTGCACCTTCGAGGGAACGTCAGCGTGCCAGCCCGGCGACGCCCAGCTGACGTAAGGAAGAGTTGCAGCCAAGCAGCATGCCAGCCCGGCAACAGCAGCACCGGACCAGCCGAAAATAACTATTTTTTTTTTTGTTGCCCTGCGTGGCACACCAAAGAATCGATGCACTGCGCTGCATACTAATTTTAAACGACACATTGTAACATTGAGCGGAATTTTTCTGCCCGATGAGCTGTATGGCCCGTAAAGCTATACGACATAATAGGTAGGACTATTTAAAAATACTTCCAGTAGGAATATCGGACAAAAAAAAAATATTAATATTTTATAAATATTATAAAACAATGGTAAAAACCATATGTTAAGGCTCGAAAATGTAAATAAAAAATGTATATATCACATAAAAACTAAAATTCAATTGCACACATTCTGGGTAAGAAAAATCCCATATTAATAAATGAGAAAACATTTATAACAAAAAAATATTATTCTTAAAAATCAAAAATATACCAAAATACAAATGCACGAACACGAAAAAAAAGCAAATAAAACCGAAAAGTGCAAAAGCGTGCAGCTAAAATTTAAAACATAGACAAAGAAAATATGTATTAGTAATAATAAATAAGTTTCATGCCACTTAATAAAATTCAGTAATACTTTTTGTAATAAATATATAAATATAAAATGCTATAGGTATAGAGTATCGACTTCAATAAGTAGTGCTGAAAAACCATTCATAAATGGTATACTATTAATAAGCAAAAATAAAATCCAACAAGAAAACAGAAACATGTTGGACAATAAGGCAGTGGACTCCACTGCAAATATTGAGAATAAGATCGAATTACAAAATATGGATTCGAATCTTACGAATATATTGTTGTCGATAATCGTTGCAATTTTATGTGCATACATTTTATATTAAGCACAATAAATGTATCACAAAAAGGGCCTTAAGCCATGCAAACGACCTAGAAAAGGTCTAAACGATTATGGCAGAAATATATTATGTTCACGCCAGAAGGGCGTTTATTTTCCGGAGGCAGTGTGATCCAGTGCACTCGCTCTCTCTCTCCCTCTCCCACTGCACTTTTGTGCATCGAGCTCCTAGTCCGCTCTCCCCAAGTTAGTTTTAAGGCTTCTGCTTGTTAGTAAAAAATTCCGATTCCACAAATAAAGACGCACGTCGCGTAACACCCCGAAAAGGTTATCTTCCGTGTTTTATTTATCGAGTGCATTTCAGACTAAAGCCACCCCCCTCCGAACATATTATATTGTTGTAAAAAAAAAAACGAATATATTATATGTACATATATGAAAAATAAAACCAATAAAGATTTAAAAAAAACTTTTTATCATAAATTAATTAAAATATTTATATTATTTAAAAAATAAAATTAATTTAAAAAAAAAAAAATACTACACGAGTGCGTGGTGCGATGGGTAAACGCGGAGGTGTAAGAAATAAAATCAAAAAAAGAGTGGCGCACTTAAAGTGGCTACTATATAAAAATTCTCCACCTCCCGCGTGGACAGTTGCCCAGAAAATGCAAAGCGAGCTTGATTTTCTTACATCAAGTCTCCAAAAGCAAAGCCCAGAAGGCAGTACGCACTCCGTGATAAAATCATTATGTGATAAGAAAATTATTAAGCCACCACCACAAAAACATTTACCACAAGAAAAGAAAAGTTGCCCAGCCGACTGCCCAGAACCTCTGGACAGTGTTCACTGCAATTATACGTGCAGTCAATGCCAGCCTTGAAAATTCCAGCAACACATTTTCTTGCCTTAATAAAGAAATATGAATAAAGGAAAACCCACCTGAAAGAGTCGTTAAAAAAAAAAAAACCCAACATCAGGGATATGGGTATTCTCTAAAATGGGATATTTCCTAAATTCCAGCTTGAATATTAAAAGACTGCAAGGTCTATACAAATTTTAGCATGGAATGGAACGAATTGTGCAAAGTATTAATCGAAATAAAGCACCAGTTCGATAAGTCGTATAAATCTTTGACACAGAATAGGCCAATTCAAAAGGCCACTGTAAACAAACATGCAACTGTTTTGGTAGAGTGTTTCAACCAAGCACGCGCAATAATATACGAAAATAGAGAAAGACTAAGCAAGAAACATTGGTCCGAAGTGTCGGGATTCCTTAACAGGTTTCGAAAACACTTGCTGTCTATAAGAGACAAATTCCAATTGGACATTTTAATCCCAAACTTTTTGAACACCCAATCGACACTTGAAACAGGCGAAGATTCTGAGCCGACTGAGCTAGAAACTCAGGACCCTGAAACTGAGGCATAAAAAGCTCATGTTGAGGAACAAGATCTGCGCGATCTTACCATTCCCGCGGTATTAACAATACCAACAACACAGGAAGAGGTATTGGAGTCGGACGAATCTGTTTCATTAATAGGTTTACTAGATACTATAGAAACCATAATGACCGACTCAGCGGCCCAACGGGCATATATCAAAGATATATCAAGCGCCATACCTGAATTCAACGGTGAAAAATTAAATCTGGCAAGGTTTTAAACAGCCGTTAGATTCGTCAATTTAACAAAAGGACCATTTGAAGAATTAGCGGTAGAGGTCATTAAGTCGAAAATAATCGGATCAACCATGTACAATGTTAAAAATGAGACCACTATCTCTTCGATAATTGCCATATTAGAAGCCAATATTGTCGGCGAATCGTCCGATGTAGTAAAGGCTAAAATGGCTAGAACGATGCAGAAAGGTAAAACTGCAACGACATTAACCACCTTAGGAAACTCCTTGAAGCATCATATATTGATGAAGGTTTATCGGCTGAACATGCTGAAAAGTTCAGCACCAAGGAGGCCATAACCACAATGACTAAAAATTGTGAGCATGGCAGGCTAAAAACCATACTGGAAGCCGGTAATTATAATACAATGAATGAAGCCGTTACGAAGTACATGCAATGCAGTACTGAAATGACAGGCAGTGCAAATTCAGTATTATTCGCACGCGGTGGACAGGCCTATCGTGGTCATAACTATCGAGGTAATTTTCGTGGTAGAGGCCGTGATAACTTTCAGTATAACGCGCACTACCAAGGCAATGGTTACTATAGAAACAACGGATACAACGAAAATTATAATAACCAGACCAATAACTATAATAGAGGTCGTGGAAATTATAGACAAAGGAATAACAGGAATAAAGGTAACCAAAACCGAAACAATGTCCGCATTTCATACATGCGCGACATACGTGAACATAATACCTTCCCCCTACCTCAGCGACCCTTTGCCGTCGCTTACTTATATGTATATGCATATAAGCGTCGCAGCGCTGCAGCCTATGCCGCTGCAGCCTACTACACGAGTGCGTGGTGCGATGGGTAAACGCGGAGGTGTAAGAAATAAAATCAAAAAAGAGTGGCGCACTTAAAGTGGCTACTATATACAAATTCTCCACCTCCCGCGTGGACAGTTGCCCAGAAAATGCAAAGCGAGCTTGATTTTCTTACATCAAGTCTCCAACAGCAAAGCCCAGAAGGCAGTACGCACTCCGTGATAAAATCATTATGTGATAAGAAAATTATTAAGCCACCACCACAAAAACATTTACCACAAGAAAAGAAAAGTTGCCCAGCCGACTGCCCAGGACCTCTGGACAGTGTTCACTGCAATTATACGTGCAGTCAATGCCAGCCTTGAAAATTCCAGCAACACATTTTCTTGCCTTAATAAAGAAATATGAATAAAGGAAAACCCACCTGAAAGAGTCGTTAAAAAAAAAAAAAAACCCAACATCAGGGATATGGGTATTCTCTAAAATGGGATATTTCCTAAATTCCAGCTTGAATATTAAAAGACTGCAAGGTCTATACAAATTTTAGCATGGAATGGAACGAATTGTGCAAAGTATTAATCGAAATAAAGCACCAGTTCGATAAGTCGTATAAATCTTTGACACAGAATAGGCCAATTCAAAAGGCCACTGTAAACAAACATGCAACTGTTTTGGTAGAGTGTTTCAACCAAGCACGCGCAATAATATACGAAAATAGAGAAAGACTAAGCAAGAAACATTGGTCCGAAGTGTCGGGATTCCTTAACAGGTTTCGAAAACACTTGCTGTCTATAAGAGACAAATTCCAATTGGACATTTTAATCCCAAACTTTTTGAACACCCAATCGACACTTGAAACAGGCGAAGATTCTGAGCCGACTGAGCTAGAAACTCAGGACCCTGAAACTGAGGCATAAAAAGCTCATGTTGAGGAACAAGATCTGCGCGTTCTTACCATTCCCGCGGTATTAACAATACCAACAACACAGGAAGAGGTATTGGAGTCGGACGAATCTGTTTCATTAATAGGTTTACTAGATACTATAGAAACCATAATGACCGACTCAGCGGCCCAACGGGCATATATCAAAAATATATATCAAGCGCCATACCTGAATTCAACGGTGAAAAATTAAATCTGGCAAGATTTTAAACAGCCGTTAGATTGGTCAATTTAACAAAAGGACCATTTGAAGAATTAGCGGTAGAGGTCATTAAGTCGAAAATAATCGGATCAACCTTGTACAATGTTAAAAATGAGACCACTATCTCTTCGATAATTGCCATATTAGAAGACAATATTGTCGGCGAATCGTCTGATGTAGTAAATTCTAAAATGGCTAGAACGATGCAGAAAGGTAAAACTGCAACGACATTAACCACCTTAGGAAACTCCTTGAAGCATCATATATTGATGAAGGTTTATCGGCTGAACATGCTGAAAAGTTCAGCACCAAGGAGGCCATAACCACAATGACTAAAAATTGTGAGCATGGCAGGCTAAAAACCATACTGGAAGCCGGTAATTATAATACAATGAATGAAGCCGTTACGAAGTACATGCAATGCAGTACTGAAATGACAGGCAGTGCAAATTCAGTATTATTCGCACGCGGTGGACAGGCCTATCGTGGTCATAACTATCGAGGTAATTTTCGTGGTAGAGGCCGTGATAACTTTCAGTATAACGCGCACTACCAAGGCAATGGTTACTATAGAAACAACGGATTCAACGAAAATTATAATAACCAGACCAATAACAATAATAGAGGTCGTGGAAATTATAGACAAAGGAATAACAGGAATAAAGGTAACCAAAACCGAAACAATGTCCGCATTTCATACATGCGCGACATACGTGAACATAATACCTTCCCCCTACCTCAGCGACCCTTTGCCGTCGCTTACTTATATGTATATGCATATAAGCGTCGCAGCGCTGCAGCCTATGCCGCTGCAGCCTACTACACGAGTGCGTGGTGCGATGGGTAAACGCGGAGGTGTAAGAAATAAAATCAAAAAAAGAGTGGCGCACTTAAAGTGGCTACTATATACAAATTCTCCACCTCCCGCGTGGACAGTTGCCCAGAAAATGCAAAGCGAGCTTGATTTTCTTACATCAAGTCTCCAACAGCAAAGCCCAGAAGGCAGTACGCACTCCGTGATAAAATCATTATGTGATAAGAAAATTATTAAGCCACCACCACAAAAACATTTACCACAAGAAAAGAAAAGTTGCCCAGCCGACTGCCCAGGACCTCTGGACAGTGTTCACTGCAATTATACGTGCAGTCAATGCCAGCCTTGAAAAGTCCAGCAACACATTTTCTTGCCTTAATAAAGAAATATGAATAAAGGAAAACCCACCTGAAAGAGTCGTTAAAAAAAAAAAAAAAACCCCAACATCAGGGATATGGGTATTCTCTAAAATGGAATATTTCCTAAATTCCAGCTTGAATATTAAAAGACTGCAAGGTCTATACAAATTTTAGCATGGAATGGAACGAATTGTGCAAAGTATTAATCGAAATAAAGCACCAGTTCGATAAGTCGTATAAATCTTTGACACAGAATAGGCCAATTCAAAAGGCCACTGTAAACAAACATGCAACTGTTTTGGTAGAGTGTTTCAACCAAGCACGCGCAATAATATACGAAAATAGAGAAAGACTAAGCAAGAAACATTGGTCCGAAGTGTCGGGATTCCTTAACAGGTTTCGAAAACACTTGCTGTCTATAAGAGACAAATTCCAATTGGACATTTTAATCCCAAACTTTTTGAACACCCAATCGACACTTGAAACAGGCGAAGATTCTGAGCCGACTGAGCTAGAAACTCAGGACCCTGAAACTGAGGCATAAAAGCTCATGTTGAGGAACAAGATCTGCGCGATCTTACCATTCCCGCGGTATTAACAATACCAACAACACAGGAAGAGGTATTGGAGTCGGACGAATCTGTTTCATTAATAGGTTTACTAGATACTATAGAAACCATAATGACCGACTCAGCGGCCCAACGGGCATATATCAAAGATATATCAAGCGCCATACCTGAATTCAACGGTGAAAAATTAAATCTGGCAAGGTTTTAAACAGCCGTTAGATTCGTCAATTTAACAAAAGGACCATTTGAAGAATTAGCGGTAGAGGTCATTAAGTCGAAAATAATCGGATCAACCATGTACAATGTTAAAAATGAGACCACTATCTCTTCGATAATTGCCATATTAGAAGCCAATATTGTCGGCGAATCGTCCGATGTAGTAAAGGCTAAAATGGCTAGAACGATGCAGAAAGGTAAAACTGCAACGACATTAACCACCTTAGGAAACTCCTTGAAGCATCATATATTGATGAAGGTTTATCGGCTGAACATGCTGAAAAGTTCAGCACCAAGGAGGCCATAACCACAATGACTAAAAATTGTGAGCATGGCAGGCTAAAAACCATACTGGAAGCCGGTAATTATAATACAATGAATGAAGCCGTTACGAAGTACATGCAATGCAGTACTGAAATGACAGGCAGTGCAAATTCAGTATTATTCGCACGCGGTGGACAGGCCTATCGTGGTCATAACTATCGAGGTAATTTTCGTGGTAGAGGCCGTGATAACTTTCAGTATAACGCGCACTACCAAGGCAATGGTTACTATAGAAACAACGGATACAACGAAAATTATAATAACCAGACCAATAACTATAATAGAGGTCGTGGAAATTATAGACAAAGGAATAACAGGAATAAAGGTAACCAAAACCGAAACAATGTCCGCATTTCATACATGCGCGACATACGTGAACATAATACCTTCCCCCTACCTCAGCGACCCTTTGCCGTCGCTTACTTATATGTATATGCATATAAGCGTCGCAGCGCTGCAGCCTATGCCGCTGCAGCCTACTACACGAGTGCGTGGTGCGATGGGTAAACGCGGAGGTGTAAGAAATAAAATCAAAAAAGAGTGGCGCACTTAAAGTGGCTACTATATACAAATTCTCCACCTCCCGCGTGGACAGTTGCCCAGAAAATGCAAAGCGAGCTTGATTTTCTTACATCAAGTCTCCAACAGCAAAGCCCAGAAGGCAGTACGCACTCCGTGATAAAATCATTATGTGATAAGAAAATTATTAAGCCACCACCACAAAAACATTTACCACAAGAAAAGAAAAGTTGCCCAGCCGACTGCCCAGGACCTCTGGACAGTGTTCACTGCAATTATACGTGCAGTCAATGCCAGCCTTGAAAATTCCAGCAACACATTTTCTTGCCTTAATAAAGAAATATGAATAAAGGAAAACCCACCTGAAAGAGTCGTTTAAAAAAAAAAAAAACCCAACATCAGGGATATGGGTATTCTCTAAAATGGGATATTTCCTAAATTCCAGCTTGAATATTAAAAGACTGCAAGGTCTATACAAATTTTAGCATGGAATGGAACGAATTGTGCAAAGTATTAATCGAAATAAAGCACCAGTTCGATAAGTCGTATAAATCTTTGACACAGAATAGGCCAATTCAAAAGGCCACTGTAAACAAACATGCAACTGTTTTGGTAGAGTGTTTCAACCAAGCACGCGCAATAATATACGAAAATAGAGAAAGACTAAGCAAGAAACATTGGTCCGAAGTGTCGGGATTCCTTAACAGGTTTCGAAAACACTTGCTGTCTATAAGAGACAAATTCCAATTGGACATTTTAATCCCAAACTTTTTGAACACCCAATCGACACTTGAAACAGGCGAAGATTCTGAGCCGACTGAGCTAGAAACTCAGGACCCTGAAACTGAGGCATAAAAAGCTCATGTTGAGGAACAAGATCTGCGCGATCTTACCATTCCCGCGGTATTAACAATACCAACAACACAGGAAGAGGTATTGGAGTCGGACGAATCTGTTTCATTAATAGGTTTACTAGATACTATAGAAACCATAATGACCGACTCAGCGGCCCAACGGGCATATATCAAAGATATATCAAGCGCCATACCTGAATTCAACGGTGAAAAATTAAATCTGGCAAGGTTTTAAACAGCCGTTAGATTCGTCAATTTAACAAAAGGACCATTTGAAGAATTAGCGGTAGAGGTCATTAAGTCGAAAATAATCGGATCAACCATGTACAATGTTAAAAATGAGACCACTATCTCTTCGATAATTGCCATATTAGAAGCCAATATTGTCGGCGAATCGTCCGATGTAGTAAAAGGCTAAAATGGCTAGAACGATGCAGAAAGGTAAAACTGCAACGACATTAACCACCTTAGGAAACTCCTTGAAGCATCATATATTGATGAAGGTTTATCGGCTGAACATGCTGAAAAGTTCAGCACCAAGGAGGCCATAACCACAATGACTAAAAATTGTGAGCATGGCAGGCTAAAAACCATACTGGAAGCCGGTAATTATAATACAATGAATGAAGCCGTTACGAAGTACATGCAATGCAGTACTGAAATGACAGGCAGTGCAAATTCAGTATTATTCGCACGCGGTGGACAGGCCTATCGTGGTCATAACTATCGAGGTAATTTTCGTGGTAGAGGCCGTGATAACTTTCAGTATAACGCGCACTACCAAGGCAATGGTTACTATAGAAACAACGGATACAACGAAAATTATAATAACCAGACCAATAACTATAATAGAGGTCGTGGAAATTATAGACAAAGGAATAACAGGAATAAAGGTAACCAAAACCGAAACAATGTGAGAGTAACTCAAAACTCGGGAAACTCTCAAACCCCTTCAGATGTGTAATACCAAATAAAAAAATCTATATCATCAATCTTAGTAACAACACTTTTGTATCTTTTTATAATACAGAAACAAATAAAAAACTTGTGTTCCTAGTGGACACGGGTGCAGACATATCAATATTAAAGGAAAATTCTGACATATTTCATAATGTTCAGGAAAATACTAAAATCACTATTCAAGGCACAGGCCAAGAATTAATAAAAACCAAAGGGTTAATTTTTATTGAGATACAGACAGATAAATATATAATTCCACATGATTTTCATATAGTAGATTCATATTTTGCAATACCATGTGATGGAATAATAGGCATTGATTTTATAAAGAAATATAATTGTCAACTAGACTTCAAACCCAACGAAGATTGGCTTATAATGAGACCAACAAATTTGAATTTCCCAATTTATGTTCCAATAACATACAGTTCTGGTAATAATTCCATGATTCTACAAGCAATATCTCAAGTGGTCCGAAAGATTCACATATCATCAAATGAAGATAGTGTACTAATTCCCAACCAGGAAATTCAAAATGGTATTTATGTTGCAAACACAGATGCAACTGTCAAAAACGCATTTGTCCGATTGTTGAATACAATCAATGTTGATAAAATAATAAATATTAACGATTTAAAATATGAAACACTTTCGAACTACGAAATAGTTCAAACTAATCCCAAAGCAAGAGAACAAACTGTCTTATCTCAACTAACAAAAAACTTCCCCCCACATTTCAAAACAAAATTAACAGAAATATGCACCAAATATAGTGAAATATTCGGACTCGAAACCGAATCAATAAAAACAAATAATTTCTATAAACAAAAACTAAGATTGACTGATGACGAACCGGTACACATAAAAAATTACAGAAATCCTCATAGTCAAAAAGACGAAATACAGGTACAGGTACAAAAGCTAATCGATAATAAAATAGTCGAACCATCTGTATCACCATACAATAGCCCACTTTTGTTAGTTCCAAAGAAATTCCTTCCCGGTTCTGATAAGAAAAAATGGAGACTAGTAATCGACTATCGTCAAATTAATAAAAAACTGTTGTCGGATAAATTTCCGCTACCCAGAATTGATGATATTTTAGATCAACTAGGAAGAGCGATATACTTCTCATGTCTAGACTTAATGTCTGGATTCCATCAAATCGAACTCGAAGAAAATTCAAGGGACGTAACATCTTTCTCGACGAACAATGGTTCATATCGTTTCACGCGATTACCATTCGGTTTAAAAATAGCGCCAAATTCATTCCAGAGAATGATGACTATAGCATTCTCCGGATTAGAACCCTCTCAAGCTTTCCTTTACATGGATGATCTAATAGTCATAGGTTGTTCCGAAAAACATATGCTTAAAAACTTAACTGATGTTTTTGAGAAATGTAGTTCATACAATCTAAAATTACATCCTGAAAAATGTTAATTTTTCATGCACGAGGTCACATTTTTGGGACACAAATGCACAGATAAAGGAATCTTGCCTGACGACAAAAAATACGACGTCATCAAGAATTATCCAGTCCCACATGATGCGGACAGCGCTAGAAGATTCATAGCTTGTTGTAATTACTATAGACGTTTTATCCAAAATTTCGCCGAATATTCCCGTCACATAACAAGATTATGTAAGAAAGATGTCAAATTCGAATGGTCAACTGATTGCCAGAATGCCTTCGAACATCTTAAATCGGCACTAATGAATCCAAATTTATTACTGTGGGAGCCTGCAACATCAAGCAGGCCAGACGCTCATCTCTGATCCACCCGCTCTCTCTCTGGTGCTCGCCCTATGGAGTTAGTTAAGATTAGCACGCCGAAGTGATCGGTTGAAGTAAAGGAATAAATGTATAAAACGTAAACATATTTTTTTTATTCCGTGGTGACAATCACGGGTTACTACATTGGCGACGAGAATCGGATGTGAAATAAATAACAAATAACAATAAAACAGGTTGGAAGTGGCCGATTGACATAAGGTTTGTTTAAACATAAAATGCAAGCTAATAGAAGAAAGAGTCAACATAACGGCAGATTTACAGTTCACAGGGAAAAATTATTGCTTCTCCTTCTTGTGCGATGTTCGTCACGTAGGCAGCTTCCGAACTCTTGCTAGCTCTGCATGCGGGTGTGATGTATGTATGTGTGCACACGCTGACATACATGTGCACATATGCATGTATGCATGCGCGTGGGGAGGGAGAGTTTGGCAAATTGCGAGCATCGAATTTGATGATAATTCAAACAGGAGGGAGAGACAAGCGTCATCGTGCGTGTGTATGTATTACATTCATTGGAATGTGAATACAGTGACAAAAATCAGAGGCAGTTACATAGCTGACAAAAGTCAGAGACTGTAAGGCCAAATAATTAGCTGAAAAAAAAAAATATCAGAGGCTGGTAGCCGCATATTAAAAGCTGACAAAAGTCAGGGGCTGCTAGCCGAATATTATCTGAAAAATATCAGAGGCTGTTAGCCGCATAGTAAGAGCTGACACAAGTCAGAGACAGTAAAGCCAAAGTAAGGCGAAGAGAGTATCATAATTATCGAAATATGTATCTCAACATATACGCATATGTGTGCCTGACATATGTAAATATAAAAGAAAATAATTAGTTTGAAAGTTAGTCTTGTCAAACACCATGGTCGGGCTGTGAAATATAAAAAAAAAAAGCTCACAGCGACCAGTTCGTAATATTTTAAATATATTTAATATTAATTCATTACAGATCATGGCTGAAATACTAATAAAACCATTCCTGTGTGAAAGCATCGACAAATCACTGCTTCGTAGCGAATGGGAAAAGTGGTTGAGAGCGTTCCAAATTTATGCAGAATCAGAGGATATCACAAACTTCAAGCAGAAGAGGACCAAGCTATTACACCTTGGTGGAACTCAACTACAATCAGTGGCATATTCACTACCTGATGCCTTAGCAGAATTCAACCAAGACGAGCCTAATGATGTGTATCAAATATTAGTGGATAAGTTGACAACATATTTCTCCCCCAAGCAGAACTCATCGTTCGAGAGGCATTTGTTCAGAAATTTAACCCCGTCTGAAGACGAGAGTTTCGCAAAAATTCGTACTACGGCTTCGGCAACAGGTCCAAAAATGTGCGTTTGGATCAACAAAAACGGAAATAGAGGAGATCTGTCTAAAAGACAAGATAATCGACTCATGGGCAACGGTGGATTTAAAAAGGAAGCTTTTAGAAAAGGAGCATTCGCTGGAGGAGATTATCGAAGCTTGCCAAATCGACGAAGAAATAAAAAAGCAATCAGTTTCAATGACTAAGCCGATATCAGAATCAATAAATAAGATTTCAACAAGAAAACCGGGAAATCAAAATAACGAATGCGGAAGATGTGGACGAGTTGGCCATAAAACAGACAGCTCCACCTGTCCAGCCCGACAAGCCAAATGTAATCGGTGTGGCCGCTTTGGTCATTTTGGGTCTAAATGCAGGACAAACTTGAAGAGACAACACTGGCAATCAAGATCTAGATCACAAGGAGAAATGGTACCCACCAGCTCAGTACGGAATGTTCAAGATGAAAGCGGCCGCAATAAAAAGACGAAAACGGAGAATTGTTTTAAAATCGATAGTGAAGGCGAGGAAGAATTGATTAGATGCCGAATCGGTGGAGCATATCTATCTCTTATTATTGACTCTGGGTCTAGGTACAACCTCATCTGTCAAGCAGACTGGCTATCTCTACAAAGGACCAACGCCATAGTTTTCAATGTTCGGCCCAATTCACAGAACCAGTTCAAGGGCTACGCTTCGGACCAAATCCTTAATGTTATTTGCGTATTTGAGGCACCAATATCAGTAAGTGGAAACGCGGAGAAGATTGCCACCTTTTTTGTGATTGAAAAAGGAAAGCAGTCACTTTTGGGCCGAGAAACGGCGATTGGGCTAAACGTCTTGCGGCTCGGACTTGAGGTTCGACACATTCAGGAAATCTCTGCCTTCCCAAAGTGGAAGGGAGCAAGCGTTAAATTGTCAATTGACTATGATGTAAAGCCAGTACAGCAGCCTATGCGGAGGATCCCGATTGCCTTGGAAGACAAAGTGCGTGAAAAAATTCAGGAGTCACTCAAACAAGACATTATTGAACCAGTAAATGGACCCAGCTCCTGGATTTCACCAATGGTAATAGTGTTCAAGGGAAACGGTGATATTAGATTATGTCTGGATATGCGTTTAGCAAATAAAGCAATTCTCAGAGAGAATTATCCACTCCCTACGTTTGAGGCATTCATGACCAAACTCCGGAATGCAAAGTACTTCTCTAGGTTGGACCTAAAAGACGCATACCATCAACTTGAGTTGGATGAACAAAGCCGGGAAATAACAACTTTTATAACACCAATAGGATTATTCCGCTATAAACGGCTTATGTTTGGAGTCAATTCGGCGCCAGAGATATTTCAAAAGAGACTTGAGCAACTTTTGGCATCAGCCACAAATGTCCTGAACTACATAGACGACATCATAGTTTTTGGTAAGACTGAGGAAGAGCACGATGAAGCCGTAAAAAGAGTCTGTCGCATTCTCAAGGAGAACAATGCTGTATTGAACGAAACCAAATGCATTTTTAGGGCTTCTAAGATAAGTTTCCTGGGACACATTCTATCAAGTCAAGGCATTGAGGCTGATCCGGAAAAGATAAAAATCATCACATCATTTCGCGCACCTAAGAACAAAGAAGAGACTCGAAGCTTTCTGGGGCTGGTAACCTACGTGGGCAAATTTATATCGGAGTTGGCTGATAAGACAGATCCCTTAAGACGACTATTGAAAAACGATGTGAAATTCATATGGGGCGTTGATGAACAGAATGCCTTCGAGAAGCTTAAATTATGTCTGACCCAGATCCCTAACTTGCACTACTTCGACCCCAAACAGAAAACTCAACTAGTCGCTGATGCCAGCCCGGTGGCGTTAGGAGCCGTATTATTACAACTTCATGGTGAAAATGATCCGAAAATTATATCTTTCGCTAGTCGCAGCCTTACCGACGTTGAAAAACGTTATTCTCAAACCGAGAAGGAAAGCCTAGCATTAGTATGGGCGGTTGAGAAATTTTATTACTACCTAGCTGGTTTGGAATTCGAGCTTATAACGGATCACAAGCCGTTGGAAACAATTTTTAAACCGACTTCAAAACCACCAGCAAGAATTGAACGATGGCTTCTCCGTCTACAAGCATTTAAATTCACAGTCAAATATAGGACTGGAAAGGAGAATATTGCGGATACCCTATCACGGCTTTGCGAGCTGAGCCCAGGATATTGCTATGACATGAAAGGTGAACACAGCATTCTATATGTGGTCGAAAACGCAACTCCTACATCGATAGCCATCACCGAAATCGCAGATAAGAGCATTTGTGACGAGGAAATCGTAGATGCGATGTCATGCCTACAGGACAAGTCGTGGAACACATCATCTTCAAACAGTTTGTTCCCATTTAGACACGAACTATCACAAATTGGATCTATAATGCTACGAGGGACCCGCATAGTCATCCCAGTGGCAATGAGACAGTCGATCCTGAGACTAGCACATGAAGGTCACCCTGGTAGTTCAGCAATGAAGCGGCGTCTGCGTTCCAAGGTATGGTGGCCACAAATAGACCGGGACGCCGAGAAATTCGTAAAATCCTGCATAGACTGCACAATCGTATCGCAGGCCTCAAATCCCACGCCCATGAAGAGAACGACATTCCCAGAAGGGCCATGGATCTTTGTAGCTACTGACCTTTTGGGACCGTTACCGAACAATGACTACATCCTGGTGTTAATTGACTACTATTCCAGATATATGGAGTTTAAAATACTTAAATCAATTTCATCCTTTTCGGTAATTGAGGCTATGAAAGAAATTTTTAGTAGACTAGGCTACCCAAAGAAACTAAAGACAGATAATGGGAGACAATACATTAGTTCAGAATTTAAGACATATTGTAAACAATGCGGAATCGAACAGGTAACAACTCCACCATATTGGCCTCAAGCCAATGGAGAAGTGGAAAATATGAACAGGTCTCTAGTGAAAAGATTAAAGATAGCATACACGAATAAGAATAATTTTAGAGAAGAAATTCAATCTTTTGTCATGATGTACAACGTAACCCCTCATGGAACCACGGGGTCAGCTCCAACTGAATTAATGTTCAACCGAGTAATTCGAGATAAAATCCCGTGTGTGCAAGATATAATAGGGGAGTACAATGATTCAGTAGAGAATGATCAGGACTTAGTAAACAAACAGAAGGGAAAAGCATATGCTGACAAAAGGAGAGGAGCTAAGGAAATTGGTGTTAAAGCAGGAGATAAAGTATTTCTAAAAAATGTTGTATTCCCACATAAACTCACACCAAACTTTGACACCACCGAATACCTTGTAGAAGAAAGAGTAGGCGATATCATACGAATATCTGGGGGTGGAAAGAGTTTAATGAGAAATGTAAGTCATGTAAAAAAGGTTCCAGAAGCACAAATTACAACCGCTGCAACTGATGACGATGACCTGCCTCGTGCTCACGGAACTTGCGACTCTGAGCATCCCTGTATTATCAGGCCTCCGGAACAACCTATAGCGGACGCAGAAACGACTGAGACGACACCCATTTCCAGAGAGGGATTAAAGCTGAAGCTCGTCAACAAGGAAGGGATGTGGGAGCCTGCAACATCAAGCAGGCCAGACGCTCATCTCTGATCCACCCGCTCTCTCTCTGGTGCTCGCCCTATGGAGTTAGTTAAGATTAGCACGCCGAAGTGATCGGTTGAAGTAAAGGAATAAATGTATAAAACGTAAACATATTCTTTTATTCCGTGGTGACAATCACGGGTTACTACAATTACAATACCCAGATTTTAGCAAAGAATTTTGCATAATAACGGATGCTAGTAAGCAAGCATGTGGAGCAGTTTTAACTCAAAACAAAAACGGACTCCAGCTTCCAGTTGCGAACGCATCAAGATCGTTTACTAAGGGCGAAAGTAATAAAAGCACCACAGAACAAGAATTGGCAGCAATTCATTGGGCAATAACTTACTTCAGACCATACGTTTATGGTAGACATTTCACTGTCAAAACTGATCACAGACCACTCACATACCTGTTCTCCATGATAAATCCAAGCTCAAAGCTGACGCGAATGAGGCTTGAACTTGAGGAATATAACTTTACAGTAGAATATCTGAAGGGCAAGGACAATTACGTAGCCGATGCATTATCCAGAATAACAATATCAGATTTGAAGGAAATGCAAAATAAAAATTCCATTCTGAAAGTCACTACCAGAAACCAAAGTAAACAGAAAAATTCCTGCGCAGGAAAAGAACAAGTAGATTTGCCTAGGCAAACTCGAAACAAAGCTTCTCAGCCCAACGTATACGAAGTCATAGTAAATGACGAGGTACGAAAAGTAGTGACCTTGCGAATAACGAATTCACTATGTTTACTAAAACGTGGAAAAAAAGTTATAGCAAGAATTGATGTTAGCGATATGTACACCAATGAAATTCTCGACTTAGGTCAGTTCTTTCAAAGGCTTGAAAAAGAAGCCGGTATACTTAATATCTAACAACTCAAAGTGGCACCGAGCGAAAAGATCTTTGACACCATCTCAATAGAATCTTTTAAAATTATGGGCAATAAAACATTACAATCTCTAAGAGTAGCGCTACTCAAGCCGGTGACCCTATTATCAAATAATGAAAAAGAGAAGGAAGCAATACTGTTTACATTCCATGATGATCCAATACAAGGAAGTCATACAGGCATAGCTAGAACATTAGCTAAAATAAAAAGGAGTTATTACTGGAAAAATATGACCCGATACATATCAAATTATGTAAAAAAATGCCCTAAATGCCAAAAGTCAAAAACGACAAGGCATACAAAGACCCCATTGACAATAACAGAGACGCCACAAATGGCTTTTGACAGGGTAATTGTGGATACGATCGGTCCACTACCCAAATCTGAAAGAGGAAATGAATACGCAGTAACATTAATCTGAGATTTAACAAAATACCTCGTAACAATACCCATCAAAAACAAAAGTGCAAAAACAGTAGCAAAAGCTATATTTGAAGATTTTATTCTGAAGTACGGTCCAATGAGGCCGTCAGCCGATTGGGTACACAGGGGGATCAACGGATGACTGTGTCATCTGCCGTAACTGTGTGCACCATCGGTAGTGCGACTATACTCTCCAAGTGAGGGCGGCCGGAAGTAGGTCCTCGGTCGAGTTCGATCGGGGATGCTGACCAATTGTAGTCGGGCGGACCTGGTCAGGTCTTTAACAGGCCCCCCCTCAAGTCAGGAGTGTGAAGCGACCCGTGCCCCCTGACTTTCGGTTCGCAGCTGAGGGGCTAATCCAGCTGTGTTTGAATGGAGCCTTCCCAGGGCCGGAAGAGGACGAGGAGGAGCTGCTGAGGCCTAGTTGGGCCTTGGCGACTCACAAACCTACGGAGACCGACGTAGATGAGCTGCCGATGTCTAGTTGTGACATCCCGGCTCCGTCGAGACCCGAGGGGAGAGCTAGTAGCACTCCCCAATCCGACCACAAAGGTGGGGCTCAGCTGGGCACCACCGAAGACAAAACTCAAGAGCAGCTAACACACCAGCAACGACGAGCGAGGGTCAAGAGAGCCCGCTTCATTCTCGGCAAGATTGCCAAGAACGAGGCTGAGGGAAAAAGTGACCCTCGAGATGCTGAGAGTAAGGCCCGATTCCTTGCGGAGATCGCGGAATTCAAGGCGCACAGCAAGGCAAACCCGGCGGCGCTCCAGCCCTCTAAGGCGAAGCGTAACCGCTCGCAAGAGGTGAGCGTGAGCGCGCCTAAAAGGGCGAAGGACCCACAGGGCAAGCCGAGAGCCACAAACTTCGTCAGTAAGGCGAAGAAGTTCAGCGAGGTGGCCAGAGACAGTCTGGCTATGGCTCTGGTGGACGAGCTCCACGACGACGGTCGTCTGCTGTCGGAGAAGTGGGAGGAGATAGAGGCCAAGTTGGCCGACATGGTAACTGACAGGTTGGTTGCCGTGCCGACCGGCCCTATCCCCTCCTTCGACTCCTCAGACGTGGTCAGGGGGCACCGGGTCATCAGGTGCGACGATGGGTTTTCAAGGACCTTCCTGGCGGAGTGTGTGGCTTCGATTAGCGACACCTGGGCTGGCCTTAAGATTAGGCTAGTCAACGCCAGGGAGATTCCGAGGAGACTCAGAGCCCGCATCTGGTTGCCGAAGGGGCAAACTGACCATGCTAGGGTGATCGCCTGTCTGAAGGCCCAGAATCCGGATGTCCACACAGAAGACTGGACCATCCTCAAGGCGGAAAAGGAGATGAAGTCGAGCCAGCCGTTCCTTCTTCTCATAAATCAACGCTGCCTGTCGCAGCTTGAAGCCAATGACCACAAGGTCCTGTACGGTATACGGAAGGCCAAGATTAAGGTCTTCCTTGCCGAACCGGACGAGATATTAGAGGAGGTCGATGACACCAACAGGTTGTTGGACGATATGGTCATCGACGACAAATCCCCGGACACAACCCCAACCAATCCCGATGTCGAAACTCGTGCAGATTAACCTGAAGCGCAGTACCCATGCTTCAGCAAATCTCACGATCCTTCTCAGTGAGAAGGATATCGACATCGGACTGATACAGGAGCCTTGGACCAGGGACGAGCAAGTTGCTGGCCTAAGGATCCCAGGATACACAGTACTGTGCACCAACTCGGTGGGTAGGTCGAGAGCATGCATAGTAATTAAGAATCACTTTAACTCTTTTCTCTGTTCCAATCTCAGCACACCAGATCTAGCAGTAGCTAGATTCGTGGCAGCGGATGGGAGCGGAGTTATCATCGCCTCTGCGTACATGGCCCACGACGATCCGGCCCCGCCTGAACCGGTCGTCAAGCTGCTGCAATGGGCCGAAGACACTAAGACGACCCTGGTGCTGGGATGGGACGCGAACGCGAGGCACTCGCTCTGGGGAAGCTCGGAAACGAATGAAAGAGGTGAGTCTCTTTTTGACAATATTATTAGTCGTAAGGTTACGATTTGTAACACCAACCTTCATATTCCCCAGTACGGAGGGTTTTCAGGGTTGGGAAGAGGTGTTAGATCTCACCCTTCAAATAGAATATGGCAAATATAAAGTCGAGAACTGGAGAGTGTCGACCCAACTCTCCTTTTCGGACCACAGATACATCTTTTTTGACTTATCGGCATTGGTAAATAAGCCGATACCGAGTCGTAGCCCCCGCAGGACAAACTGGGACAAATTCGGCGAAATTGTCCACTCAAAGGTCAGCAACAGGAGGGTAAAGGTACAATCCTCCTCAAAGGCCCTCGACAAGGAAGTAGAGGACCTTACAAACATCCTTAACAACGCATTCAAAGAGACATGTAAAGTTTCATTCTCCAAGAAGCAGTATCCACCATGGTGGACCAAGGAACTGAACGACCTCAGGAAGAGAGCGCGCAAAACCTTTAACACATGCTATGGAACCAAGAAATGGGAACCATATAAGGAAGCACAGAAAGCATACAAAAAAGCAGTATATGAAGCCAAGAACGAATCTTGGAAGAGCTACTGTGAATCATTAGAAGGCATAAAAGATACGGCAAGATTAAGCAAAATCCTTGCCAAGGGGCACACAAGCCCCACTCTTATCAACAGACCAGACGGCTCGGCCACAATGACAATAGAGGAGTCGCTAGAGCTACTAGTCGACACTCACTTCCCGGGGAACCTTCGAGAGAACTCGGCACCCGAGGAAGGCACAAACACACAGACAGACACACAAACGAAAGATATCATCACCACGGAGCGAATCCAGTGGGCAATAGAGCCTTTTGATAAATACAAAAGCCCGGGCCCTGACGGTATAATACCGGCAATGCTACAAACTGCCAAAGGAAGCCTCTGTAGATGGCTTAAAGCCATATACAAGTCTTGTATAAGACTAAGGCACATCCCGCTAAGGTGGAGGGAAGCCAAAGTCATATTTATACCAAAGCCAGGCAGAAGGCGGCACATTCTAGCGAAGGACTATAGGTCGATAAGCCTAACATCCTTCGTCCTGAAGACCCTGGAAAGACTACTAGATGTTCACATCCGAGAAAGAATCGAGAGACACCACCTATCGGACGCGCAGCATGCGTACTGAAAAGGACGGTCAACAGAAACAGCACTACACGAAGTTGTAGGTCACGTCGAGAAGACACTACAATATAAGCAATACACGATGGCCGCCTTCCTAGACATCGAAGGTGCGTTCAATAACGTGAACGCCGACTCCATCCTGAGCTCCCTCACCTCGATGGGCATTGAGAGAGGCATCAGAGAATGGATCGGAGTTATGCTAACGAGTAGGACGATCACTGCCGAACTGAGTGGCACTCACCTCACACGGTCAGTGAAGAGAGGCACACCTCAGGGCGGTGTCCTATCGCCTCTACTTTGTTTCATAAACATGAACAACATATTGGAAGAGCTCAATATGGGTGGCGTCAAAGCAGTAGCCTACGCAGATGACGTGGTGCTGCTAGTATCCGGACCCTACCGTGACGTTATTAGTGAGATAATGACAGGGGCGCTGGGTCGCTTAAACATATGGGCAAAGACCTGCGGACTAGGTGTCAACCCAAATAAAACAGAACTTATGCTCTTCACTAGAAGGACTAAGATACCAGCATATAATATGCCCAGAATAGATGGCATAGAGCTAAAACTATCAGAGCAGGCTAAGTATCTCGGTGTGATACTAGACCCGAAGCTCTCGTGGAAAGGAAACATTACTGAAAGAGTGAGAAAGGCAAGTATTGCTTTCTACTGTTGCAGGAAAATGTTCGGAGATAAATGGGGATTACACCCAAAGGTAATAATATGGCTTTACACAGCGGTTGTTCGGCCAATTTTAACATACGGAGCCCTAGTATGGTGGCCAGCGCTAACTAGGGCTTACAACATCACAAAATTAACGAGGATACAGAGAGCAGCGTGTGCTGGCGTGACGGGAGCTATGCGATCATGCCCCGCAGCAGCACTGAATGCTATCCTGGACATAATGCCGATAGAACTGTTCGTAAAGGACATGGCCGCACAGAGCGCAGTAAGACTGAAAGCAAGTAACTGCTGGAGGGAATACGGCGCAGGCCACGGCAAGATACTGGAGGGAATCAAGCTAGAAGCAAACGCTCTAATGGACTACTTGACTACGGAGATGAACTTCGGAAATGCCTACACGACAACATTCCCAACAAGGGAAGATTGGAGAAGGGAGAGAGTAACCGGGGCAGAGGAGGTATTCCTCTACACCGATGGCTCTAAAATGAGCTGCGGCGTGGGGGCTGGGATCTTCGCTGAGCAATGGGGGATCGAGGAGTCCTTCACTCTCTCAGACTCAGCGACGGTTTTTCAGGCTGAGGTACTCGCCATAACGGAAGCAGCCAAGCTTTCGATACGGCGAGAACTTAGCGACACCAAAGTACGGTTTTACTCTGATAGCCAAGCGGCTATAAAATCCCTAGCGGCCGTGAGAACAAACTCACGAATGGTGGCAGAATGCAAGAACGCCCTTAATAGACTTGCAGAGAGAAACGAGGTACAAGTCACCTGGGTACCGGGTCACTGCGACATCCCAGGGTCTCGTCAGCCCGAGCAGGTTCGCAAGGGCAAGATACCAACGTACGGACACCGATCTCGTTGAACTCGGTCCAGACAAGGATCCATGACCATTTCAAACAGACAGCCAACAAGGAGTGTCAAGTAAGAGCGAACATAAGAGATCAAAGAAATGTTGGCCGACATACGACAAGAATCGAACTAGAGAGCTGCTATCCAACAGCAAGCGGGATATCAGAAGATTCACAGCAGTCGCAACAGGTCATTGGGCGATCGGAACGCACGCAATGAAGATGGGGCTACCTTACAACGCTAGCTGTAGAAGCTGCAGAGAAATTACGGAACCAGAGACACCAGAGCACCTGCTCTGCTTTTGTCCGGCCCTAAATCACATCAGACTACGCCACTTCGGTACCTACCAGCTGGAGTCATTAGAAGGCATAGGAGAGCTGAAGGTCTCAGCGATCCTAGGCTTTCTCAGCGACTCAGGATGGTATTAAAGGGCAACTATGACCACAACATGAAAACAGAGGGAGTGGACCAAAAAGGAGCCCAGCTCTACTTGGAGGCTCCAGAAGGGAGCCTCACCACTACAACCTACCTACCTACGGTCCAATGAAGACGTTCATTACGGACATGGGAACAGAATATAAAAATTCAATAATTGAAGATTTATGTAAAAATTTGAATATAAAAAACATAACATCTACTGCACACCACCATCAGACTTTAGGAACCGTAAAAAGAAGTCTTTGAATCCCATTGGATCCCATATTTTACGTATTGTTTTAACACTACGCCCTCAATGGCACATGACTATTGTCCATATGAGCTAGTATTCGGTAAATCATCGAACTTACCGATACATTTTAATAGCATAGATAGAATAGAACCACTATACAATGTGGATGATTACGCTAAAGAATCTAAGTATAGGTTAGAAGTAGCCTATAAAAGAGCTAGATTAATGATAGAAGATAACAAATTTAAAAATAAGGAATTATATGATAGGAAAGTTAAAGATATCCAACTAAAAATAGGAGACCAGGTTTTGTTAAAAAACGAAACTGGAATAAGTTAGATTTTAAATATACTGGACCATATAAGGTAGAAAGTATAGAGGAAAAGGAAAATATTATAATTTCAAATAATAAAAATAAGAAACAAAAAGTACATAAAGATAGATTAAAAAATTTTATTTCCTAATCAACATATGTATATTTTTATTACTAAATCAATTAATTTTCAATTGAAAAAAAATAAATAAAAATAATAATAATAAAAGTAATAATAATATTAATAAATATACAAAAAAAAAAACAAACAAAATAAATATACTCTAGAACCTGAATTTTAATTAAAAGCACTTTTTAATAATAAGTAAATACAAAAATATATACTCGCTATTATTAATAATACAGATATACTATTCAATTACTATTCAATTAGATTACCTATATTCAAAAAGAAAACTTTTTCCTTACGAAAATTGATTCCACTTCCCATGAACAACACAGAATTTGTGATAACTCCAAATTATGTGGTGATTCATGGGATTGAAACACATTATTATAAAAAGAAAAGTCAGTTTATAAGAAACATTTATATATGTAAGAACGACAAAAGTATAAGCCAAACAAATGAGAAATGTATTACAAGACTGTAAAGTGGAAAGGAGGCAGAATGCGAGACGAAGGACGTTGGATTCGTCACGGAGATCTTCGAACCGGTGGCCTGCTACATCGCGATTTTCAATGGACAAACCGTCAAGCTACAGACAAATATTAAATGGATTTTGATCAAACTCAGCCAATGCAAGACAATGATAAACAATGTGCAGTACCAAGCAGTGATGAGGCTGGGCACAGCTAATCCGAAACTAGACATACCTCAAATAGAAACAATGAAGAGGAATATACCAAGAATTGGGAATTCACAAGCTAAAAATGGAGGACCTGGAAAAAACATATCAGTAAAATACAGTGGGGAACCACGGTCCACACGACGACGATATATACAATGCTCGGAGTATTATTGATGGTGGTACTCGCCGTAGCCTGTTTCCCCAAGAAGACAACAATTTTCACACCAGAGGCCACGTGCTACCTTCACACTCACAACAACGACACCTCCGCTATGGTCGGTGGTTCAGTCTGAGGGGGAGGAGTTACCGCCTCTGCATTCACCCTCGGCGGTCCCCCGCCTAAACCTCTTCGACAGCCGGAGGATTAGTCGATACTTTATATCGGCCACTGGAAACGCTGATCTACCCATGCTGCACAAACAGAATCGCATCCGCTCCAATTTCCACTTACGGTCGCATCAGCAAATTCCAATAAACAATTGTAACAAACAAAGCTGTAAAAGAACTAAGAAAGAAATAAAATATTGTGACGTTCGGTCGTGCCTCGGGTAGTCAGGGCTGGCCAGGGTCATCCAGGACATTTATTTGGTTTAGGATAGTGGTGCTAGAAAGGAATCCCCGACCCGAGTCCCAGTGAGAACGCGCAGAGTTTGACCTTAACTAGGCTTATATACACGGTTTATTGGTTCGTTCTACAGAGAATAATATGGTAGGGTATGAAGGCGGGCGGCTCGAACGGTAGGTCCGCGTAGGGCGTCCCTCGTCTAATGTCCGGGTCCGTGGGCAAAGCTTCTCGCGTTCGGTGTCCGCGTCTGTGGGCGTGGCTTCTCGCGTCTGGCCAGAACGGGCTCCGTTGAATACCTGCGAAATATAGGAGAATACTGATGCGGACCCTGAAATCAGCAGATAGAATTATTGTGGGACCCTGAAGTCAGCTGAGAGAAATATTGTGGGACCCTGAAGTCAGCGGAGAGAAATAGTGTAGGACCCTGAAGTCGGCGGAGAGAATTGTTGTGGGACCCTGAAGTCAGCAGAGAGAAATATTATGGGACCCTGAAGTCAGCGGAGAGAAATATCGTGGGACCCTGAAGTCAGAGGAGAGAAATATTATGGGATCCTGAAGACAGCAGAGAGAAATATTGTGGGACCCTGAAGTTGGCGGAGAGAAATAATATGGGACCCTGAAGTCAGCAGAGAGAAATAATATGGGACCCTGAAGTCGGCGGAGAGAAATATTGTGGGACCCTGAAGTCAGCAAGAAGACGTACGTTGTTGTTGTTAGTGGACCCTGAAGTCGGCAAGAATACGTAAGGTGTTATTGTTGTCGGACCCTGAAGTCGGCAATAAGAAGTAAGATGTTGTTGTTAGTGGACCCTGAAGTCGGCCAGCATACGTAAGGGGTTATTGTTGTTGGACCCTGAAGTCGGCAATGATACGTAAGGTGTTGTTGGTATTGGACCCTGAAGTCGGCAAGAATACGTAAGGTGTTATTGTTGTTCGACCCTGAAGTCGGCAATAAGACGTAAGATGTTGTTGTTAGTGGACCCTGAAGTCGGCAATAAGACGTAAGGTGTTGTTGTTAGTGGACCCTGAAGTCGGCCAGCATACGTAAGGGGTTATTGTTGTTGGACCCTGAAGTCGCCAATGATACGGAAGGTGTTGTTATTATTGGACCCTGAAGTCGGCAAGAATACGTAAGGGGTTATTGTTATTGGACCCTGAAGTCGGCAAGAATACGTAAGGTAGTTAGGGATAAGCACTTACTATCCTGGCTGTCTATATTTACCGCTGAGAGATCCTGATCCTGATCTTGCTGCCTTGTCGCTGCTGGCTGGTGACTTCCACCTCAAACGACTCCGACCACTGAATGAACTCGCTGAGGCCAGCCGCCCGCTTGGGCTTTCGATTTGCCCGACTTAGAGTGGACGGAGCTCTGGTTTAGAGTGACCCTTTGCTCGTTTGGGCGCGCGCGCATATTTTGTTTGAGTTTGAATATTATTATAATTGTGGCGCCATATGGTGGCCGCCACTGTGTCCTTATTCGTTGTTTTCCCGGCTCCCGGCTCCGTCGCTGCTGTCCTCCGCCAGCCCTTGGGAGGTGAGCCATTCTGGTCCGGCCCATTCGGACGTGTTCCGTCTGCGGTTGGGCCTTCCCTTCGCGGCTTTCTCCCCTCGGGCTTGCTCCGTTAGTGACTTTCGTTGTGGGGTGGGCCACCCCGCTCTGGCCCTGTTGGACGTTATCCGTCATCGCCGAGGCCATCGCGTCGTGCCTATCTCCCTCTGGTTCGGTCGTCGACTTTCCATCTTCGGTGGCGCTGTCCTTTTCCGGACCGTCCCCGGTGCCACTAGCTCGATCAGCCTTGCTCGGGATGTTGCTGCCGTTGCCTTGGCGTGGTTCTCCTTGAACTTTTTGGCGCTCGCCGTGAACTGCGGCATCTTGACTCCTCCTGCTTGCTCCTTGTCCTTCTTCATCTTTCCTGTCGTCTTCCGCTCCTCCATCCTGTGCTCCCCTTTATTCGATTCCACGCTCCTCCTCTTCTCCACGTTGCTCTGCGCTCCTCTCCATCTCGTACGCCTGTTCTGCGGCACCCTCTTCTTTCTCCTCCACGTTGACCTCCTCCAAATCCTCTTTCCCTACGGCTTACCTCATGCACACCTCGGTCTCTTTACTTTTTAGTGTGCTCCATGGGTCTGGCACAACCTGGCATGACTGCTCCGGTTGGTTCGCCGCCGTTTCACCGCACCCGACGGTTTTGGTGGCTGTATTCTGCCCCGTACCGCCGGATCCCACGCAGACCTCTGGGTTGAGTCTGTGCTGTGTGTGTGCGAGACTCCCTGATTCAACCATCTCGACCACTTCTGCTATTTTTAAGAACTCCGGCAGTGTTTTAAACCCCGTTCATCGTGTAAATAGCTTTATCTCACTCTTGCAGTTATAGTATATCAGGTCCAGTTTTTCCTTATCCGTATACCCTGCAAACCTCATCAAGTTCATGAGATTCATTGCGTATGCTCTCGTAGATTCCGCCTCTCCTTGTCTACGCTGCACAATTGGCTCCTTGAGTTGCTCCTGGAACTTCCTTTGCCAGAAGTACTCCACCATCTCTTCTGTCAATCTTGCCCAATTGTCAATTAGGTTTGGTGTGCAGGTCCACCAATCAATCGCGGCGTCTACTAACACGAATGGCATCGTTCGTACCAATTCGTCGTGCTGAATGCCAAATCCGGTCGCCCAATTCTCCATATTCTGTATGAACTCCAGAGGATTGGTTCTCCCATTATACTGTATTCCCCAGCTTCGTAACCGATCGAGATCTTTGACGTTCTCGTATCGGTTTTCCTCTAGCAACCACTTAAACCTGTTCGGGCGCCACCTGTGACGTTCGGTCGTGACTCGGGTAGTCAGGGCTGGCCAGGGTCATCCAGGACTTTTATTTGGTTCAGGATAGGGTTCTAGAAAGGAATTCCCGACCCGAGTCCCAGTGAGAACGCGCAGAGTTTGACCTTAACTAGGCTTATATACACGGTTTATTGGTTCGTTCTACAGAGAATAATATGGTAGGGTATGAAGGCGGGCGGCTCGAACGGTAGGTCCGCGTAGGGCGTCCCTCGTCTAATGTCCGGGTCCGTGGGCGAAGCTTCTCGCGTTCGGTGTCCGCGTCTGTGGGCGTGGCTTCTCGCGTCTGGCCAGAACGGGCTCCGTTGAATACCTGAGAAATATAGGAGAATACTGATGCGGACCCTGAAATCAGCAGATAGAATTATTGTGGGACCCTGAAGTCAGCTGAGAGAAATAGTGTGGGACCCTGAAGTCAGCAAGAAGACGTATGTTGTTGTTGTTAGTGGACCCTGAACTCGGCAAGAATACGTAAGGTGTTATTGTTGTTCGACCCTGAAGTCGGCAATAAGACGTAAGATGTTGTTAGTGGACCCTGAAGTCGGCAATAAGACGTAAGGTGTTATTGTTGTTGGACCCTGAAGTCGGCAATAAGACGTAAGATGTTGTTGTTAGTGGACCCTGAAGTCGGCCAGCATACGTAAGGGGTTATTGTTGTTGGACCCTGAAGTCGGCAATGATACGTAAGGGGTTGTTGTTATTGAACCCTGAAGTCGGCAAGAATACGTAAGGTAGTTAGGGATAAGCACTTACTATCCTGGCTGTCTATATTTACCGCTGAGAGATCCTGATCCTGATCTTGCTGCCTTGTCGCTGCTGGCTGGTGACTTCCACCTCGGTCGACTCCGACCACTGAATGAACTCCAGCCGCCCCCTTTATATAGGGACTGGCGAGTTTTAGTGTGCCCGCTTGGGCTTTCGATTTGCCCGACTTAGTGTGGACGGAGCTCTGGTTTAGAGTGACTCTTGGCTAAATTTGAATATTATTATAATTGTGCGCGGCACGCGTCACAATATCATTCTGGAATTAAAACTCAAAGTACAAAGACGTGTTATCATTCCAACCTCCACAACTATAACGGGTTTACACTTAACTCGCTCGCGCAATTTATTTAAATTTGTATTCTTAGGGCTATGTTCATTTTTTGGTTATTATATTATTTCTCTTTATTCTTATTATCCTTCATTGTGCGCGGTACGCGTTGGCCCGTCGCTTTGACCCTGTGTCAGATGTTGCTGCCGCGATGTAGATTGTACGCTCCGTGGCATTCCTGGCTGCCGCTGACGAGGTAGTTGCACGTGGTTGCGGGGCCGCCTCCATCCGCTGCGATAAAACTTTCTTCGGCGCCGTCTCCTTGCGTCCCGTCATGGCTTGCCCCTTCGGCACGTGTGCGACGCGCACTTTGCCTGGCACGACCCGGGCTGTTGTTGCTATTGCCGGTGGGTCGCGCGCCTCCTCGTCGTTAGTCTTCCTGCAGGGCGCTGCTGCCGTGCACATCTTCGCCGGCACCGTGCGCTTTCTTCCCTGCCCCGCATAACGGGACTGCCTCTATCAACATTGCCTTGGTTCGCGTAGCCGCCACTTTCCCGTGGTTCTCGTGGAATTTTTTTGCGGCCTCCTAGAATATGTTCATCGCTGGATCTGCAATGAAACGGTTTGTGTTTATGTTAGTGTTGGTGTTGTGACAGCTGTTTCGTGTTGGTGTGTGCTGTGTTTGTTTAGTATTTTGTGTTGGTGTGTGTTTCGTGTGCAGTGTTGGTTTAGTGTGGTGCGTTGGTTTAGTATTTTGTGGAGATCTAGTATTTTGTGTATTGGGTAGTGCCGATATATTACTAGTATTTTTTGTTCGGTTATGTTTTGAATTTGGCTCAAAACATGTTTGTGCAGTTTGTTGTGTATCTGACCCCAGGTGTGGTTTTATATTCCGTACGTACACGCGCTTTGTTTTCCTCGTGTCCAGCTTTTTGACCGTGATTATTACTGGTTACGTGAATTTCACTACTTTTCAAGGTCCATCGTACTTGGGTGCCAGTTTCGCGTTGAATTTTTCTGCTGCATTTTACAAATGGTGTGTCTTGCACCAGACTAGTTCGCCTATTCCTGGCCTCCATTCCTGTTTCCTCAGATCGTAGTGTCTCTTTTGCTCCCTCGCCGCATCTTCCGTCTGTATTGCCGCTTTTTTCCGGATTCCCTGCAATCGCTTCCATCTGGCCTCTAGCGATTCCTCTCTCATTCCTCTTTTTTTCCGTCATGTCGTTCAGTAAGCAATAGTCTATTCTCATTTTCCATTCATTGGTTTTTTTTACTAGTATTTTTTTTTTTTAATTATTATAATTGTGGCGCCATATGGTGGCCGCCACTGTGTCCTTATTCGTTGTTTTCCCGGCTCCCGGCTCCGTCGCTGCTGTCCTCCGCCAGCCCTTGGGAGGTGAGCCATTCTGGTCCGGCCCATTCGGACGTGTTCCGTCTGCGGTTGGGCCTTCCCGTCGCGGCTTTCTCCCCTCGGGCTTGCTCCGTTAGTGACTTTCGTTGTGGGGTGGGCCACCCCGCTCTGGCCCTGTTGGACGTTATCCGTCATCGTCGAGGCCATCGCGTCGTGCCTATCTCCCTCTGGTTCGGTCGTCGACTTTCCATCTTCGGTGGCGCTGTCCTTTTCCGGACCGTCCCCGGTGCCACTAGCTCGATCAGCCTTGCTCGGGATGTTGCTGCCGTTGCCTTGGCGTGGTTCTCCTTTAACTTTTTGGCGCTCTCCGTGAACTGCGGCATCTTGACTCCTCCTGCTTGCTCCTTGTCCTTCTTCATCTTTCCTGTCGTCTTCCGCTCCTCCATCCTGTGCTCCCCTTTATTCGATTCCACGCTCCTCCTCTTCTCCACGTTGCTCTGCGCTCCTCTCCATCTCGTATGCCTGTTCTGCGGCACCCTCTTCTTTCTCCTCCACGTTGACCTCCTCCAAATCCTCTTTCCCTACGGCTTACCTCATGCACACCTCGGTCTCTTTACTTTTTAGTGTGCTCCATGGGTCTGGCACAACCTGGCATGACTGCTCCGGTTGGTTCGCCGCCGTTTCACCGCACCCGACGGTTTTGGTGGCTGTATTCTGCCCCGTACCGCCGAATCCCACGCAGACCTCTGGGTTGAGTCTGTGCTGTGTGTGTGCGAGACTCCCTGATTCAACCATCTCGACCACTTCTGCTATTTTTAAGAACTCCGGCAGTGTTTTAAACCCCGTTCATCGTGTAAATAGCTTTATCTTACTCTTGCAGTTATAGTATATCAGGTGCAGTTTTTCCTTATCCGTATACCCTGCGTACCTCATCAAGTTCATGAGATTCATTGCGTATGCTCTCGTAGATTCCGCCTCTCCTTGTCTACGCTGCACAATTGGCTCTTTGAGTTGCTCCTGGAACTTCCTTTGCCAGAAGTACTCCACCATCTCTTCTGTCAATCTTGCCCAATTGTCAATTAGGTTTGGTGTGCAGGTCCACCAATCAATCGCGGCGTCTACTAACACGAATGGCATCGTTCGTACCAATTCGTCGTGCTGAATGCCAAATCCGGTCGCCCAATTCTCCATATTCTGTATGAACTCCAGAGGATTGGTTCTCCCATTATACTGTATTCCCCAGCTTCGTAACCGATCGAGATCTTTGACGTTCTCGTATCGGTTTTCCTCTAGCAACCACTTAAACCTGTTCGGGCGCCACCTGTGACGTTCGGTCGTGACTCGGGTAGTCAGGGCTGGCCAGGGTCATCCAGGACTTTTATTTGGTTCAGGATAGGGTTCTAGAAAGGAATTCCCGACCCGAGTCCCAGTGAGAACGCGCAGAGTTTGACCTTAACTAGGCTTATATACACGGTTTATTGGTTCGTTCTACAGAGAATAATATGGTAGGGTATGAAGGCGGGCGGCTCGAACGGTAGGTCCGCGTAGGGCGTCCCTCGTCTAATGTCCGGGTCCGTGGGCGAAGCTTCTCGCGTTCGGTGTCCGCGTCTGTGGGCGTGGCTTCTCGCGTCTGGCCAGAACGGGCTCCGTTGAATACCTGAGAAATATAGGAGAATACTGATGCGGACCCTGAAATCAGCAGATAGAATTATTGTGGGACCCTGAAGTCAGCTGAGAGAAATAGTGTGGGACCCTGAAGTCAGCAAGAAGACGTATGTTGTTGTTGTTAGTGGACCCTGAACTCGGCAAGAATACGTAAGGTGTTATTGTTGTTCGACCCTGAAGTCGGCAATAAGACGTAAGATGTTGTTAGTGGACCCTGAAGTCGGCAATAAGACGTAAGGTGTTATTGTTGTTGGACCCTGAAGTCGGCAATAAGACGTAAGATGTTGTTGTTAGTGGACCCTGAAGTCGGCCAGCATACGTAAGGGGTTATTGTTGTTGGACCCTGAAGTCGGCAATGATACGTAAGGGGTTGTTGTTATTGAACCCTGAAGTCGGCAAGAATACGTAAGGTAGTTAGGGATAAGCACTTACTATCCTGGCTGTCTATATTTACCGCTGAGAGATCCTGATCCTGATCTTGCTGCCTTGTCGCTGCTGGCTGGTGACTTCCACCTCGGTCGACTCCGACCACTGAATGAACTCCAGCCGCCCCCCTTTATATAGGGACTGGCGAGTTTTAGTGTGCCCGCTTGGGCTTTCGATTTGCCCGACTTAGTGTGGACGGAGCTCTGGTTTAGAGTGACTCTTGGCTAAATTTGAATATTATTATAATTGTGCGCGGCACGCGTCACAATATCATTCTGGAATTAAAACTCAAAGTACAAAGACGTGTTATCATTCCAACCTCCACAACTATAACGGGTTTACACTTAACTCGCTCGCGCAATTTATTTAAATTTGTATTCTTAGGGCTATGTTCATTTTTTTGGTTATTATATTATTTCTCTTTATTCTTATTATCCTTCATTGTGCGCGGTACGCGTTGGCCCGTCGCTTTGACCCTGTGTCAGATGTTGCTGCCGCGATGTAGATTGTACGCTCCGTGGCATTCCTGGCTGCCGCTGACGAGGTAGTTGCACGTGGTTGCGGGGCCGCCTCCATCCGCTGCGATAAAACTTTCTTCGGCGCCGTCTCCTTGCGTCCCGTCATGGCTTGCCCCTTCGGCACGTGTGCGACGCGCACTTTGCCTGGCACGACCCGGGCTGTTGTTGCTATTGCCGGTGGGTCGCGCGCCTCCTCGTCGTTAGTCTTCCTGCAGGGCGCTGCTGCCGTGCACATCTTCGCCGGCACCGTGCGCTTTCTTCCTGCCCCGCATAACGGGACTGCCTCTATCAACATTGCCTTGGTTCGCGTAGCCGCCACTTTCCCGTGGTTCTCGTGGAATTTTTTTGCGGCCTCCTAGAATATGTTCATCGCTGGATCTGCAATGAAACGGTTTGTGTTTATGTTAGTGTTGGTGTTGTGACAGCTGTTTCGTGTTGGTGTGTGCTGTGTTTGTTTAGTATTTTGTGTTGGTGTGTGTTTCGTGTGCAGTGTTGGTTTAGTGTGGTGCGTTGGTTTAGTATTTTGTGGAGATCTAGTATTTTGTGTATTGGGTAGTGCCGATATATTACTAGTATTTTTTGTTCGGTTATGTTTTGAATTTGGCTCAAAACATGTTTGTGCAGTTTGTTGTGTATCTGACCCCAGGTGTGGTTTTATATTCCGTACGTACACGCGCTTTGTTTTCCTCGTGTCCAGCTTTTTGACCGTGATTATTACTGGTTACGTGAATTTCACTACTTTTCAAGGTCCATCGTACTTGGGTGCCAGTTTCGCGTTGAATTTTTCTGCTGCATTTTACAAATGGTGTGTCTTGCACCAGACTAGTTCGCCTATTCCTGGCCTCCATTCCTGTTTCCTCAGATCGTAGTGTCTCTTTTGCTCCCTCGCCGCATCTTCCGTCTGTATTGCCGCTTTTTTCCGGATTCCCTGCAATCGCTTCCATCTGGCCTCTAGCGATTCCTCTCTCATTCCTCTTTTTTTTCCGTCATGTCGTTCAGTAAGCAATAGTCTATTCTCATTTTCCATTCATTGGTTTTTTTTACTAGTATTTTTTTTTTTTAATTATTATAATTGTGGCGCCATATGGTGGCCGCCACTGTGTCCTTATTCGTTGTTTTCCCGGCTCCCGGCTCCGTCGCTGCTGTCCTCCGCCAGCCCTTGGGAGGTGAGCCATTCTGGTCCGGCCCATTCGGACGTGTTCCGTCTGCGGTTGGGCCTTCCCGTCGCGGCTTTCTCCCCTCGGGCTTGCTCCGTTAGTGACTTTCGTTGTGGGGTGGGCCACCCCGCTCTGGCCCTGTTGGACGTTATCCGTCATCGTCGAGGCCATCGCGTCGTGCCTATCTCCCTCTGGTTCGGTCGTCGACTTTCCATCTTCGGTGGCGCTGTCCTTTTCCGGACCGTCCCCGGTGCCACTAGCTCGATCAGCCTTGCTCGGGATGTTGCTGCCGTTGCCTTGGCGTGGTTCTCCTTTAACTTTTTGGCGCTCGCCGTGAACTGCGGCATCTTGACTCCTCCTGCTTGCTCCTTGTCCTTCTTCATCTTTCCTGTCGTCTTCCGCTCCTCCATCCTGTGCTCCCCTTTATTCGATTCCACGCTCCTCCTCTTCTCCACGTTGCTCTGCGCTCCTCTCCATCTCGTACGCCTGTTCTGCGGCACCCTCTTCTTTCTCCTCCACGTTGACCTCCTCCAAATCCTCTTTCCCTACGGCTTACCTCATGCACACCTCGGTCTCTTTACTTTTTAGTGTGCTCCATGGGTCTGGCACAACCTGGCATGACTGCTCCGGTTGGTTCGCCGCCGTTTCACCGCACCCGACGGTTTTGGTGGCTGTATTCTGCCCCGTACCGCCGAATCCCACGCAGACCTCTGGGTTGAGTCTGTGCTGTGTGTGTGCGAGACTCCCTGATTCAACCATCTCGACCACTTCTGCTATTTTTAAGAACTCCGGCAGTGTTTTAAACCCCGTTCATCGTGTAAATAGCTTTATCTTACTCTTGCAGTTATAGTATATCAGGTGCAGTTTTTCCTTATCCGTATACCCTGCGTACCTCATCAAGTTCATGAGATTCATTGCGTATGCTCTCGTAGATTCCGCCTCTCCTTGTCTACGCTGCACAATTGGCTCTTTGAGTTGCTCCTGGAACTTCCTTTGCCAGAAGTACTCCACCATCTCTTCTGTCAATCTTGCCCAATTGTCAATTAGGTTTGGTGTGCAGGTCCACCAATCAATCGCGGCGTCTACTAACACGAATGGCATCGTTCGTACCAATTCGTCGTGCTGAATGCCAAATCCGGTCGCCCAATTCTCCATATTCTGTATGAACTCCAGAGGATTGGTTCTCCCATTATACTGTATTCCCCAGCTTCGTAACCGATCGAGATCTTTGACGTTCTCGTATCGGTTTTCCTCTAGCAACCACTTAAATCTGTTCGGGCGCCACCTGTGACGTTCGGTCGTGACTCGGGTAGTCAGGGCTGGCCAGGGTCATCCAGGACTTTTATTTGGTTCAGGATAGGGTTCTAGAAAGGAATTCCCGACCCGAGTCCCAGTGAGAACGCGCAGAGTTTGACCTTAACTAGGCTTATATACACGGTTTATTGGTTCGTTCTACAGAGAATAATATGGTAGGGTATGAAGGCGGGCGGCTCGAACGGTAGGTCCGCGTAGGGCGTCCCTCGTCTAATGTCCGGGTCCGTGGGCGAAGCTTCTCGCGTTCGGTGTCCGCGTCTGTGGGCGTGGCTTCTCGCGTCTGGCCAGAACGGGCTCCGTTGAATACCTGAGAAATATAGGAGAATACTGATGCGGACCCTGAAATCAGCAGATAGAATTATTGTGGGACCCTGAAGTCAGCTGAGAGAAATAGTGTGGGACCCTGAAGTCAGCAAGAAGACGTATGTTGTTGTTGTTAGTGGACCCTGAACTCGGCAAGAATACGTAAGGTGTTATTGTTGTTCGACCCTGAAGTCGGCAATAAGACGTAAGATGTTGTTGTTAGTGGACCCTGAAGTCGGCAATAAGACGTAAGGTGTTATTGTTGTTGGACCCTGAAGTCGGCAATAAGACGTAAGATGTTGTTGTTAGTGGACCCTGAAGTCGGCCAGCATACGTAAGGGGTTATTGTTGTTGGACCCTGAAGTCGGCAATGATACGTAAGGTGTTGTTGTTATTGAACCCTGAAGTCGGCAAGAATACGTAAGGGGTTATTGTTATTGGACCCTGAAGTCGGCAAGAATACGTAAGGTAGTTAGGGATAAGCACTTACTATCCTTGCTGTCGATAAATAGTGTGGGACCCTGAAGTCGGCAATAAGACGTAAGATGTTGTTGTTAGTGGACCCTGAACTCGGCAAGAATACGTAAGGTGTTATTGTTGTTCGACCCTGAAGTCGGCAATAAGACGTAAGATGTTGTTGTTAGTGGACCCTGAAGTCGGCAATAAGACGTAAGGTGTTATTGTTGTTGGACCCTGAAGTCGGCAATAAGACGTAAGATGTTGTTGTTAGTGGACCCTGAAGTCGGCCAGCATACGTAAGGGGTTATTGTTGTTGGACCCTGAAGTCGGCAATGATACGTAAGGTGTTGTTGTTATTGAACCCTGAAGTCGGCAAGAATACGTAAGGGGTTATTGTTATTGGACCCTGAAGTCGGCAAGAATACGTAAGGTAGTTAGGGATAAGCACTTACTATCCTGGCTGTCGATAAATAGTGTGGGACCCTGAAGTCGGCAATAAGACGTAAGATGTTGTTGTTAGTGGACCCTGAAGTCGGCCAGCATACGTAAGGGGTTATTGTTGTTGGACCCTGAAGTCGGCAATGATACGTAAGGGGTTGTTGTTATTGAACCCTGAAGTCGGCAAGAATACGTAAGGTAGTTAGGGATAAGCACTTACTATCCTGGCTGTCTATATTTACCGCTGAGAGATTCTGATCCTGATCTTGCTGCCTTGTCGCTGCTGGCTGGTGACTTCCACCTCGGTCGACTCCGACCACTGAATGAACTCCAGCCGCCCCCTTTATATAGGGACTGGCGAGTTTTAGTGTGCCCGCTTGGGCTTTCGATTTGCCCGACTTAGTGTGGACGGAGCTCTGGTTTAGAGTGACTCTTGGCTAAATTTGAATATTATTATAATTGTGCGCGGCACGCGTCACAATATCATTCTGGAATTAAAACTCAAAGTACAAAGACGTGTTATCATTCCAACCTCCACAACTATAACGGGTTTACACTTAACTCGCTCGCGCAATTTATTTAAATTTGTATTCTTAGGGCTATGTTCATTTTTTGGTTATTATATTATTTCTCTTTATTCTTATTCTCCTTCATTGTGCGCGGTACGCGTTGGCCCGTCGCTTTGACCCTGTGTCAGATGTTGCTGCCGCGATGTAGATTGTACGCTCCGTGGCATTCCTGGCTGCCGCTGACGAGGTAGTTGCACGTGGTTGCGGGGCCGCCTCCATCCGCTGCGATAAAACTTTCTTCGACGCCGTCTCCTTGCGTCCCGTCATGGCTTGCCCCTTCGGCACGTGTGCGACGCGCACTTTGCCTGGCACGACCCGGGCTGTTGTTGCTATTGCCGGTGGGTCGCGCGCCTCCTCGTCGTTAGTCTTCCTGCAGGGCGCTGCTGCCGTGCACATCTTCGCCGGCACCGTGCGCTTTCTTCCTGCCCCGCATAACGGGACTGCCTCTATCAACATTGCCTTGGTTCGCGTAGCCGCCACTTTCCCGTGGTTCTCGTGGAATTTTTTTGCGGCCTCCTAGAATATGTTCATCGCTGGATCTGCAATGAAACGGTTTGTGTTTATGTTAGTGTTGGTGTTGTGACAGCTGTTTCGTGTTGGTGTGTGCTGTGTTTGTTTAGTATTTTGTGTTGGTGTGTGTTTCGTGTGCAGTGTTGGTTTAGTGTGGTGCGTTGGTTTAGTATTTTGTGGAGATCTAGTATTTTGTGTATTGGGTAGTGCCGATATATTACTAGTATTTTTTGTTCGGTTATGTTTTGAATTTGGCTCAAAACATGTTTGTGCAGTTTGTTGTGTATCTGACCCCAGGTGTGGTTTTATATTCCGTACTTACACGCGCTTTGTTTTCCTCGTGTCCAGCTTTTTGACCGTGATTATTACTGGTTACGTGAATTTCACTACTTTTCAAGGTCCATCGTACTTGGGTGCCAGTTTCGCGTTGAATTTTTCTGCTGCATTTTACAAATGGTGTGTCTTGCACCAGACTAGTTCGCCTATTCCTGGCCTCCATTCCTGTTTCCTCAGATCGTAGTGTCTCTTTTGCTCCCTCGCCGCATCTTCCGTCTGTATTGCCGCTTTTTTCCGGATTCCCTGCAATCGCTTCCATCTGGCCTCTAGCGATTCCTCTCTCATTCCTCTTTTTTTCCGTCATGTCGTTCAGTAAGCAATAGTCTATTCTCATTTTCCATTCATTGGTTTTTTTTACTAGTATTTTTTTTTTTTTAATTATTATAATCGTGGCGCCATATGGTGGCCGCCACTGTGTCCTTATTCGTTGTTTTCCCGGCTCCCGGCTCTGTCGCTGCTGTCCTCCGCCAGCCCTTGGGAGGTGAGCCATTCTGGTCCGGCCCATTCGGACGTGTTCCGTCTGCGGTTGGGCCTTCCCGTCGCGGCTTTCTCCCCTCGGGCTTGCTCCGTTAGTGACTTTCGTTGTGGGGTGGGCCACCCCGCTCTGGCCCTGTTGGACGTTATCCGTCATCGCCGAGGCCATCGCGTCGTGCCTATCTCCCTCTGGTTCGGTCGTCGACTTTCCATCTTCGGTGGCGCTGTCCTTTTCCGGACCGTCCCCGGTGCCACTAGCTCGATCAGCCTTGCTCGGGATGTTGCTGCCGCTGCCTTGGCGTGGTTCTCCTTGAACTTTTGGCGCTCGCCGTGAACTGCGGCATCTTGACTCCTCCTGCTTGCTCCTTGTCCTTCTTCATCTTTCCTGTCGTCTTCCGCTCCTCCATCCTGTGCTCCCCTTTATTCGATTCCACGCTCCTCCTCTTCTCCACGTTGCTCTGCGCTCCTCTCCATCTCGTACGCCTGTTCTGCGGCACCCTCTTCTTTCTCCTCCACGTTGACCTCCTCCAAATCCTCTTTCCCTACGGCTTACCTCATGCACACCTCGGTCTCTTTACTTTTTAGTGTGCTCCATGGGTCTGGCACAACCTGGCATGACTGCTCCGGTTGGTTCGCCGCCGTTTCACCGCACCCGACGGTTTTGGTGGCTGTATTCTGCCCCGTACCGCCGAATCCCACGCAGACCTCTGGGTTGAGTCTGTGCTGTGTGTGTGCGAGACTCCCTGATTCAACCATCTCGACCACTTCTGCTATTTTTAAGAACTCCGGCAGTGTTTTAAACCCCGTTCATCGTGTAAATAGCTTTATCTTACTCTTGCAGTTATAGTATATCAGGTGCAGTTTTTCCTTATCCGTATACCCTGCGTACCTCATCAAGTTCATGAGATTCATTGCGTATGCTCTCGTAGATTCCGCCTCTCCTTGTCTACGCTGCACAATTGGCTCTTTGAGTTGCTCCTGGAACTTCCTTTGCCAGAAGTACTCCACCATCTCTTCTGTCAATCTTGCCCAATTGTCAATTAGGTTTGGTGTGCAGGTCCACCAATCAATCGCGGCGTCTACTAACACGAATGGCATCGTTCGTACCAATTCGTCGTGCTGAATGCCAAATCCGGTCGCCCAATTCTCCATATTCTGTATGAACTCCAGAGGATTGGTTCTCCCATTATACTGTATTCCCCAGCTTCGTAACCGATCGAGATCTTTGACGTTCTCGTATCGGTTTTCCTCTAGCAACCACTTAAACCTGTTCGGGCGCCACCTGTGACGTTCGGTCGTGACTCGGGTAGTCAGGGCTGGCCAGGGTCATCCAGGACTTTTATTTGGTTCAGGATAGGGTTCTAGAAAGGAATTCCCGACCCGAGTCCCAGTGAGAACGCGCAGAGTTTGACCTTAACTAGGCTTATATACACGGTTTATTGGTTCGTTCTACAGAGAATAATATGGTAGGGTATGAAGGCGGGCGGCTCGAACGGTAGGTCCGCGTAGGGCGTCCCTCGTCTAATGTCCGGGTCCGTGGGCGAAGCTTCTCGCGTTCGGTGTCCGCGTCTGTGGGCGTGGCTTCTCGCGTCTGGCCAGAACGGGCTCCGTTGAATACCTGAGAAATATAGGAGAATATCAGCAGATAGAATTATTGTGGGACCCTGAAGTCAGCTGAGAGAAATAGTGTGGGACCCTGAAGTCAGCAAGAAGACGTATGTTGTTGTTGTTAGTGGACCCTGAACTCGGCAAGAATACGTAAGGTGTTATTGTTGTTCGACCCTGAAGTCGGCAATAAGACGTAAGATGTTGTTGTTAGTGGACCCTGAAGTCGGCAATAAGACGTAAGGTGTTATTGTTGTTGGACCCTGAAGTCGGCATTAAGACGTAAGATGTTGTTGTTAGTGGACCCTGAAGTCGGCCAGCATACGTAAGGGGTTATTGTTGTTGGACCCTGAAGTCGGCAATGATACGTAAGGTGTTGTTGTTATTGAACCCTGAAGTCGGCAAGAATACGTAAGGGGTTATTGTTATTGGACCCTGAAGTCGGCAAGAATACGTAAGGTAGTTAGGGATAAGCACTTACTATCCTGGCTGTCGATATTTACCGCTGAGAGATTCTGATCCTGATCTTGCTGCCTTGTCGCTGCTGGCTGGTGACTTCCACCTCGGTCGACTCCGACCACTGAATGAACTCCAGCCGCCCCCTTTATATAGGGACTGGCGAGTTTTAGTGTGCCCGCTTGGGCTTTCGATTTGCCCGACTTAGTGTGGACGGAGCTCTAGTTTAGAGTGACTCTTGGCTCGTTTGGGCGCGCGCGCGTACTGTGTTTAAATTTGAATATTATTATAATTGTGCGCGGCACGCGTCACAATATCATTCTGGAATTAAAACTCAAAGTACAAAGACGTGTTATCATTCCAACCTCCACAACTATAACGGGTTTACACTTAACTCGCTCGCGCAATTTATTTAAATTTGTATTCTTAGGGCTATGTTCATTTTTTTGGTTATTATATTATTTCTCTTTATTCTTATTCTCCTTCATTGTGCGCGGTACGCGTTGGCCCGTCGCTTTGACCCTGTGTCAGATGTTGCTGCCGCGATGTAGATTGTACGCTCCGTGGCATTCCTGGCTGCCGCTGACGAGGTAGTTGCACGTGGTTGCGGGGCCGCCTCCATCCGCTGCGATAAAACTTTCTTCGGCGCCGTCTCCTTGCGTCCCGTCATGGCTTGCCCCTTCGGCACGTGTGCGACGCGCACTTTGCCTGGCACGACCCGGGCTGTTGTTGCTATTGCCGGTGGGTCGCGCGCCTCCTCGTCGTTAGTCTTCCTGCAGGGCGCTGCTGCCGTGCACATCTTCGCCGGCACCGTGCGCTTTCTTCCTGCCCCGCATAACGGGACTGCCTCTATCAACATTGCCTTGGTTCGCGTAGCCGCCACTTTCCCGTGGTTCTCGTGGAATTTTTTTGCGGCCTCCTAGAATATGTTCATCGCTGGATCTGCAATGAAACGGTTTGTGTTTATGTTAGTGTTGGTGTTGTGACAGCTGTTTCGTGTTGGTGTGTGCTGTGTTTGTTTAGTATTTTGTGTTGGTGTGTGTTTCGTGTGCAGTGTTGGTTTAGTGTGGTGCGTTGGTTTAGTATTTTGTGGAGATCTAGTATTTTGTGTATTGGGTAGTGCCGATATATTACTAGTATTTTTTGTTCGGTTATGTTTTGAATTTGGCTCAAAACATGTTTGTGCAGTTTGTTGTGTATCTGACCCCAGGTGTGGTTTTATATTCCGTACTTACACGCGCTTTGTTTTCCTCGTGTCCAGCTTTTTGACCGTGATTATTACTGGTTACGTGAATTTCACTACTTTTCAAGGTCCATCGTACTTGGGTGCCAGTTTCGCGTTGAATTTTTCTGCTGCATTTTACAAATGGTGTGTCTTGCACCAGACTAGTTCGCCTATTCCTGGCCTCCATTCCTGTTTCCTCAGATCGTAGTGTCTCTTTTGCTCCCTCGCCGCATCTTCCGTCTGTATTGCCGCTTTTTTCCGGATTCCCTGCAATCGCTTCCATCTGGCCTCTAGCGATTCCTCTCTCATTCCTCTTTTTTCCGTCATGTCGTTCAGTAAGCAATAGTCTATTCTCATTTTCCATTCATTGGTTTTTTTTACTAGTATTTTTTTTTTTTAATTATTATAATTGTGGCGCCATATGGTGGCCGCCACTGTGTCCTTATTCGTTGTTTTCCCGGCTCCCGGCTCTGTCGCTGCTGTCCTCCGCCAGCCCTTGGGAGGTGAGCCATTCTGGTCCGGCCCATTCGGACGTGTTCCGTCTGCGGTTGGGCCTTCCCGTCGCGGCTTTCTCCCCTCGGGCTTGCTCCGTTAGTGACTTTCGTTGTGGGGTGGGCCACCCCGCTCTGGCCCTGTTGGACGTTATCCGTCATCGCCGAGGCCATCGCGTCGTGCCTATCTCCCTCTGGTTCGGTCGTCGACTTTCCATCTTCGGTGGCGCTGTCCTTTTCCGGACCGTCCCCGGTGCCACTAGCTCGATCAGCCTTGCTCGGGATGTTGCTGCCGCTGCCTTGGCGTGGTTCTCCTTGAACTTTTTGGCGCTCGCCGTGAACTGCGGCATCTTGACTCCTCCTGCTTGCTCCTTGTCCTTCTTCATCTTTCCTGTCGTCTTCCGCTCCTCCATCCTGTGCTCCCCTTTATTCGATTCCACGCTCCTCCTCTTCTCCACGTTGCTCTGCGCTCCTCTCCATCTCGTACGCCTGTTCTGCGGCACCCTCTTCTTTCTCCTCCACGTTGACCTCCTCCAAATCCTCTTTCCCTACGGCTTACCTCATGCACACCTCGGTCTCTTTACTTTTTAGTGTGCTCCATGGGTCTGGCACAACCTGGCATGACTGCTCCGGTTGGTTCGCCGCCGTTTCACCGCACCCGACGGTTTTGGTGGCTGTATTCTGCCCCGTACCGCCGAATCCCACGCAGACCTCTGGGTTGAGTCTGTGCTGTGTGTGTGCGAGACTCCCTGATTCAACCATCTCGACCACTTCTGCTATTTTTAAGAACTCCGGCAGTGTTTTAAACCCCGTTCATCGTGTAAATAGCTTTATCTCACTCTTGCAGTTATAGTATATCAGGTGCAGTTTTTCCTTATCCGTATACCCTGCGTACCTCATCAAGTTCATGAGATTCATTGCGTATGCTCTCGTAGATTCCGCCTCTCCTTGTCTACGCTGCACAATTGGCTCTTTGAGTTGCTCCTGGAACTTCCTTTGCCAGAAGTACTCCACCATCTCTTCTGTCAATCTTGCCCAATTGTCAATTAGGTTTGGTGTGCAGGTCCACCAATCAATCGCGGCGTCTACTAACACGAATGGCATCGTTCGTACCAATTCGTCGTGCTGAATGCCAAATCCGGTCGCCCAATTCTCCATATTCTGTATGAACTCCAGAGGATTGGTTCTCCCATTATACTGTATTCCCCAGCTTCGTAACCGATCGAGATCTTTGACGTTCTCGTATCGGTTTTCCTCTAGCAACCACTTAAACCTGTTCGGGCGCCACCTGTGACGTTCGGTCGTGACTCGGGTAGTCAGGGCTGGCCAGGGTCATCCAGGACTTTTATTTGGTTCAGGATAGGGTTCTAGAAAGGAATTCCCGACCCGAGTCCCAGTGAGAACGCGCAGAGTTTGACCTTAACTAGGCTTATATACACGGTTTATTGGTTCGTTCTACAGAGAATAATATGGTAGGGTATGAAGGCGGGCGGCTCGAACGGTAGGTCCGCGTAGGGCGTCCCTCGTCTAATGTCCGGGTCCGTGGGCAAAGCTTCTCGCGTTCGGTGTCCGCGTCTGTGGGCGTGGCTTCTCGCGTCTGGCCAGAACGGGCTCCGTTGAATACCTGAGAAATATAGGAGAATATCAGCAGATAGAATTATTGTGGGACCCTGAAGTCAGCTGAGAGAAATAGTGTGGGACCCTGAAGTCAGCAAGAAGACGTATGTTGTTGTTGTTAGTGGACCCTGAACTCGGCAAGAATACGTAAGGTGTTATTGTTGTTCGACCCTGAAGTCGGCAATAAGACGTAAGATGTTGTTGTTAGTGGACCCTGAAGTCGGCAATAAGACGTAAGGTGTTATTGTTGTTGGACCCTGAAGTCGGCAATAAGACGTAAGATGTTATTGTTATTGGACCCTGAAGTCGGCAATAAGACGTAAGGTGTTATTGTTGTTGGACCCTGAAGTCGGCAATAAGACGTAAGATGTTGTTGTTATTGAACCCTGAAGTCGGCAAGAATACGTAAGGGGTTATTGTTATTGGACCCTGAAGTCGGCAAGAATACGTAAGGTAGTTAGGGATAAGCACTTACTATCCTGGCTGTCTATATTTACCGCTGAGAGATTCTGATCCTGATCTTGCTGCCTTGTCGCTGCTGGCTGGTGACTTCCACCTCGGTCGACTCCGACCACTGAATGAACTCCAGCCGCCCCCTTTATATAGGGACTGGCGAGTTTTAGTGTGCCCGCTTGGGCTTTCGATTTGCCCGACTTAGTGTGGACGGAGCTCTGGTTTAGAGTGACTCTTGGCTCGTTTGGGCGCGCGCGCGTACTTTGTTTAAATTTGAATATTATTATAATTGTGCGCGGCACGCGTCACAATATCATTCTGGAATTAAAACTCAAAGTACAAAGACGTGTTATCATTCCAACCTCCACAACTATAACGGGTTTACACTTAACTCGCTCGCGCAATTTATTTAAATTTGTATTCTTAGGGCTATGTTCATTTTTTGGTTATTATATTATTTCTCTTTATTCTTATTCTCCTTCATTGTGCGCGGTACGCGTTGGCCCGTCGCTTTGACCCTGTGTCAGATGTTGCTGCCGCGATGTAGATTGTACGCTCCGTGGCATTCCTGGCTGCCGCTGACGAGGTAGTTGCACGTGGTTGCGGGGCCGCCTCCATCCGCTGCGATAAAACTTTCTTCGGCGCCGTCTCCTTGCGTCCCGTCATGGCTTGCCCCTTCGGCACGTGTGCGACGCGCACTTTGCCTGGCACGACCCGGGCTGTTGTTGCTATTGCCGGTGGGTCGCGCGCCTCCTCGTCGTTAGTCTTCCTGCAGGGCGCTGCTGCCGTGCACATCTTCGCCGGCACCGTGCGCTTTCTTCCTGCCCCGCATAACGGGACTGCCTCTATCAACATTGCCTTGGTTCGCGTAGCCGCCACTTTCCCGTGGTTCTCGTGGAATTTTTTTGCGGCCTCCTAGAATATGTTCATCGCTGGATCTGCAATGAAACGGTTTGTGTTTATGTTAGTGTTGGTGTTGTGACAGCTGTTTCGTGTTGGTGTGTGCTGTGTTTGTTTAGTATTTTGTGTTGGTGTGTGTTTCGTGTGCAGTGTTGGTTTAGTGTGGTGCGTTGGTTTAGTATTTTGTGGAGATCTAGTATTTTGTGTATTGGGTAGTGCCGATATATTACTAGTATTTTTTGTTCGGTTATGTTTTGAATTTGGCTCAAAACATGTTTGTGCAGTTTGTTGTGTATCTGACCCCAGGTGTGGTTTTATATTCCGTACGTACACGCGCTTTGTTTTCCTCGTGTCCAGCTTTTTGACCGTGATTATTACTGGTTACGTGAATTTCACTACTTTTCAAGGTCCATCGTACTTGGGTGCCAGTTTCGCGTTGAATTTTTCTGCTGCATTTTACAAATGGTGTGTCTTGCACCAGACTAGTTCGCCTATTCCTGGCCTCCATTCCTGTTTCCTCAGATCGTAGTGTCTCTTTTGCTCCCTCGCCGCATCTTCCGTCTGTATTGCCGCTTTTTTCCGGATTCCCTGCAATCGCTTCCATCTGGCCTCTAGCGATTCCTCTCTCATTCCTCTTTTTTTCCGTCATGTCATTTTCCGTCAATAGTCTATTCTCATTTTCCATTCATTGGTTTTTTTTACTAGTACCACCGGTGTGCTGTACGGGCTGCGTGAAGGTTCTATTAGCCCCATGGTCAATAAGTCGTTAACCTGTTCGTTAATGACTGCATGTTGCTTCGGGTTTCGTGAGTTATACCATTGCTTTATCGGCTTGTCATCCTTAAGGTATATCTTGTGCTCCGTGATTTTACTAACCCCGCTCATGTTCTCGAAAACTTTTCTTTGTTCGTCCAGGAAAGTCTGCAGTCTCTCTTCCGACGGTTCCTCTCCTGCGTCCGGTCTGTCCTCTTTCTTCTGTCCGCAGTGATTTCCAGCTCCAGATTTTCGCACCTCAGGACGCTGCGAGCCTTCGCTAGGAAATCCATGCCTAGCAAGATTCCTCCTGCCACCCTTTCCAGTATCATGAATGCTATCGTAAACGATCTCCCTCCAAACTGGACCTTCGCATCGAATCTCCCCACCGTCCTCTGACTTGCTCCATTGGCGAGCGTGATCTCGGTCCTGGATCCGTTCCATTTGCCCTGTCTCTTTAGATTCTGTTACTGCCGCTTGCTTATGGCATTTCGGGATGCTCCTGTGTCTATGACTCCTTTTGCCTTCTGTTCTCCGATTCTTATTGGGCCACTATCTGGAATACGTCGCAGCTTAGTTGTTCCCCTGATGCTGGCTCTATTCCTCTCGCCTGAGCTGCCAGCTTTACCTGCTCAGGCTTCTTGAGAAATGTATTACAAGACTGTTAAGTGGAAAGGAGGCGGAATGCGAGCCGAAGGACGTTGTCACTGAGATCTTGAACCACGGTCCACACGACGACGACATACACGATGCTCGGAGTATTATTGATAAACAACGTGCAGTACGAATCAGTGGAGAGGCTAGACATACCTTAAATAGAAACAGTGAAGAGAAATATCCAAAGAATTGGGAATTCACGAGCTAAAAATGGAGGACCTGGAAATATAAATACATATCAGTAAAATACGGTGGGGAACCACGGTCCACACGACGACGACAGTATTATTGATGGTGGAGTATTATTGATGGTGGTACCCGCCGTAGCCTGTTTCCCCAAGAAGACAACCATTTTCAAACCAGAAGCTACACCACGTGCTACCTTCACACCCACCATCGCTCCACCTGCTACGTTGACAACAACGATACCCGCGTTATGGTCGGTGGTTCAGTCTGAGGGGGGAGGAGTTACCGCCTCAGCATTTACCCTCGGCGGTCCCCCGCCGAAACCCCCTCGACAGCCGGAGGTTTAGACGACACCTAATATTTTATATCGGCCAATGGCCACTGACCTTGCTATACATACAGAATTGCATCCGCTCCAATTTCCACTCTTGGTCGAACCAGCAGAATTGTAATAATCAAATTTTATAAACCAAACTGTAAAAGAACAAAGAAATAAATAAAATATCATTCTGGATTTAACGCTCAAACAAAATAGAATTCTTAATGCTAAAACCACCACAGATATATCCATACATATACAATACCTAAATTGGACCTACTCGTAACTCGCGCATCTAATAGCCAACAGCGAAGTCATTTTTGGGGAACCAGATCGAGTGATCATTAATACATTGTAGTTAGCTCTTTCCCCCAACAACCATTCTCCCTCCGCCGACTTCAGGGTGTGACAATAACATCAACCTTCCCCTCTGCCGACTTCAGTGTCTGATAATAACAACAACCTTCCTCCCCTCTGTCGACTTCAGGGTCCGAGTATAATAACCAATCTTCTTCTCCCCCGACTTCAGGGTCCGACAATAACAACAATCTTCTTATAGCCGAGTTAAGGATCCGAACCAAAACCGTCTTATCGCCGACTTAAGGGTCCGACAACAAAACCAACATTTTCCTATCGCCGACTTGAGGGTCCGAAGCCAAAACCAACCAGTTCCCATTGCCGACTTGAGGGTCCGAACTAACAACAATAATCCATGTCGCCGACTTAAGGGTCCAAACACCCACAATACTTCCATCCCACCGCTTGCCCTCTACTTCACAGGTACACCGGAAGCTGCTAGACGCAAAAAGCCACGCTCACGAGAGAGGGACATCAGACGCGAGAGGCCATATTTTGTTCCTAAACATTTCTTGATCGTTCCTATGGCAGCTATATGATATACTGGGCTGATCCGGCCCATTCCAACTTATATAGTAGTGAGATCATATAGAAGACTATCTGCAGATTTTCATTCAGATACCTCTAAACTGAAAGACTAGTTTGGGTAGAAACGGACGGACAGACGGACGGACAGACAGACGAACGGACAGACGAACAGACGGACAGATGGTGAAAGGGACAGATGGACATATCTAAGTCGACGCGGCTGATCAAGAATATATATTCTTTGTAGGGTCGAAAATGTCTCATTCACTGTGTTGCAAACTTTTGACCAAAATTATGCAAGGGAATAAAAAAGCCAAAAACAGTCATATACAAGTCACTCTGGCTATTTGTTTACCTTGAAAGACAAGGATTTTAAAATTACTTGAAATATCATGAAATACTGAAATGTAAATATTATACAAAATTGTAACAAAGCTAAATTGAGATTTGGTTTAGAGTAAACATTTTTAGAGAATAATTAACAGCCTAAGTATGACAATAAGAGCCAAACGGAATTAATACTATTAATTTAAAATAGAATGACCGGCTGTTCGGACATTGTTACCAAATAGTTGTAGAAGTAGTAGTAGTAATAGTAGTTATAACTGTTAACTATTTTTTTAATTTTTAATATTGAATATTTTATTTTATATTATTGAATAGGAGCTACAAGACTTTGTCGACGAGGCCAATGTAGTCCTGAAAATAGAACTGCAAAAGGATGATTTTGAAGGCTTAGTCAAGATTTTATCCGTTCTGAATCAGATCAATGAGAAGCAGTACTTATATGACTCTATGTTTGAACCACTTAAGGAAATTATTGACTTTCTTAAACTTTATAATTATGAGTTCAAAGACACTGAGTTGGCACAAATAAATGAGTTACCAGATGCCTGGATGAAAGTTAAACGCTTGGCAGCTACGACAAAGCAAGTTATTGCCCCAATACAGAGCTATCAAGTTGATCTTATTGAAAAGCGTATTCTTCTATGCGACACTATGGCAAATACCTACCGAAAAAAGTTTATTGCAAAGAAGTTTTTTTTTGTTCCATGTTTAAACTGCTACGATTACATAGACGAATCAGATTTGGAAATTGTGGCCCTTGAAGAACGTCAAAAGAGTCTAGCTGAGTCAGCCGTGCTCTTTGAATTACAGGGCCCAGATGCTTCAAAAATAGAACTGTGTAGATTTGATTTAAAATTGGTAAAGATTATGTGGGACTTTGTCATCACCATACAGTCAACTATTAACGATTGGAAAAAAACTCCTTGGAAAAAAATTGATATTGAAAATATGGATCAGGAGTGCAAAAAGTTTGGCCGAGAGCTTCGTGGACTTGACAAGGCTATGCGCGATTGGGAGCCATTTATTTTTATAGAAGCATCACTTAAAAATCTTATGACATCCCTTCGAGCGGTGACTGAGTTGCAAAATCCCGCCATCCGTGATCGCCATTGGGTCGAGTTGATGCAAACCACCCAAGTTAAATTTAGCATGGATGATTCCACTACACTAAAGGACTTGATTGATCTTAACCTTCATGAGTATGAAGAAGAGGTAAAGAATATTGTCGACAAATCAGTTAAAGAAATGGCAATGGAGAAGCAGCTTCGAGATATAGCCGCTGCTTGGGCCACAATGGAGTTCGGCTCAGAAATACACGAAAGAACCGGCATTAAGTTGCTAAAAGCTTCTGAAGAAATGATCGAAACATTGGAAGACCACCAAGGGCAACTTCAGAATATGGCCTCATCAAAATATATTGCATTTTTTGAACACGAGGTACGCCTTTGGCAAAACAGATTATCCAATGCAGATCAGATAATCGGATCTTGGTTTGAAGTGCAACGAAAATGGCAATACTTGGAAAGCATTTTTATAGGATCTGAGGATATTCGGTCGCAGCTTCCTGAGGACTCAAAACGTTTTGATTATATCGATAAAGAGTTTAAGGCGCTCTTAGCTCAAATGAACGCCGACAGAAATGTTGTAAGATCTACGAACCGATCCGGAAGCAAATTGTATGAACATCTTGAGATGCTGCTTAAGATGCTGCTGCTCTGCGAGAAAGCATTAAATGATTATTTAGAAACAAAGCGCTTAGCCTATCCTCGATTCTATTTTGTATCCTCCGCAGATCTTCTTGACATCTTGTCCAATGGTAACAACCCTGCCCTTGTAGCTCGTCATTTAACAAAGCTCTATGACTCGATGGGAAAACTCAATCTTATCTCTGGGTCAAAGCTTGCTGCTGGAATGGTAGCAAAAGAACTAGAAGAATATGTTCCATTTCTAGAAAACTGCGACTGCAGCGGTAAAGTTGAGGTCTGGCTAAACAGAATAACGGATAAAATGCGGGATACTTTAAGAGACCAACTAAAGCGTTCCTTAGCATTTTATGATAGCAAGCCTCGCCACGTGTGGATATTTGAGTGGCCTGCCCAACCAGCGCTTGTCGGAACGCAAATAATGTGGACTACGGAGACTAATGATGCATTTGCCAAGGTACAACAGCGTTATGAGAACGCTCTCAAAGATTATAATAAAAAACAGGTCAATCAACTTAACAATCTTATAATGCTACTTTTGGGGGATCTAACCGCAGCCGAAAGACAGAAGATTATGACAGTCTGTACCATTGACGTCCATAGTCGCGATGTTGTAGCCACTATTATAGCCAAAAAGGTGGAAATACAAACCGCCTTCCAGTGGCAAAGCCAGCTGCGACACCGTTGGGACCCTAAGATTGACGATTGCTTCGCTAACATCTGTGATGCCCAGTTCCGTTACGACTACGAATACTTGGGCAATACACCGCGTCTGGTGATTACACCTTTAACAGATCGTTGCTATATTACCCTAACTCAGTCACTGCATTTAGTGATGGGCGGGGCTCCAGCGGGACCGGCTGGGACAGGTAAAACTGAAACTACTAAAGACCTAGGACGAGCTTTGGGTATGATGGTTTATGTGTTTAATTGTTCAGAGCAAATGGACTATAAGTCTATAGGCAATATTCACAAGGGTCTGGCGCAGACTGGTGCTTGGGGATGCTTTGACGAGTTCAATCGAATTTCAGTTGAAGTTTTATCCGTTGTGGCCGTGCAAGTAAAATGCATACAAGATGCTATTAAAAGTAAAAAACAGATTTTCAACTTTTTGGGCGAGCCTATAGTTTTACGTACCACCGTTGGTGTCTTTATAACGATGAATCCCGGGTATGCTGGGCGAGCAGAATTGCCAGAAAACTTAAAGGCCTTATATAGGCCTTGCGCCATGGTTGTTCCCGATTTCGCTTTAATAAGCGAGATAATGCTGGTTGCCGAAGGATTTCAGGAAGCTCGTTTGCTCGCCCGAAAATTTATTACTCTTTATACTCTATGTAAGGAACTGCTCTCTAAGCAAGATCATTACGACTGGGGTCTACGGGCAATCAAGTCGGTTCTTGTAGTGGCCGGTGCACTCAGGGTAAGTTTTCATTTGTCTTCAATATCCTCTTTTAAATTTGTTATGCATAACCTAAGACCATGTCAAAAACTTTTAGGCGGCGACATGACAGAATTTTTTGGAAAGCCTAAGTTTTTATACTAATGCTGTTTGAAATTAAAGGTTTATTGACCATGATGATCTGCAGTTAGTACAGTTAGTTAGAGAAATCTTGCTTATTTCTTTAGTTATGTAAGCTTTTTTCGTTTTCTATTTGGGACTGCCTCAGCTTGTAGCTGAGTTTAACATTTTTCCATTTTTCGTTGACCATACTGCAACTATGTATGGGCAATTCGCGTGAGTGTCAATTAACGCTTCCTGGTGTCCGAGGTTTTGGTCGGTGGTCAGTCGTCGTCCGACTTATCTATATATATAAAATGCTTTGTCCTGACTGACTGTCAGACTGACTGATATATCACAGCCATGGCCAAACCACATGTCTTAGAGACTTAAAGTTTTTTTTTTTAAATCAGAAAAAAAATTTCCAGATTCGTATGGGTATTTTAATTTTCTAATTCCATCTGCAACCTATTTTAAAAAATAAAAAACATAAATTAAAAAAAATAATATTAATGGGATAATATTGATATTTCTCTAGGGGTTAGAGTAGGCCTTGCCTCATTTTAAATTTGTCATTCGACTTCAAAGAATCTTTATTTCTCATTCAGTGCGCTGACTTCAAAGCGAAATTTAATACAAAATTTTAAGTGTGGATATGCATCCGATCAAAGCGAGGATGCAATAGCGGGTCCTCTAGTATACATATATAGGTTTTTTTTTTTTAATTTCAGGAAAACTTTGTAGGTAAAGCCTATTTAACCTATTATTAAAAAAAACAGCGGTAGAACCCGCAGATTGACCGTGGATTCTCCTTCGAATACGGTCGCGTGCTTGCTGTTTGGATTAGTGGTTAAGGCATCGGACTGCAAATTTAAGCTGCATGGTCGAATCCCGCTTAGCTTTAGGTTTCCCTTTTGTTCTATGTAATATGTATGATTTTAATGATTTTTTAAGGTTTGTCTGATTTTAAGTAGTTCTTTGTGATTTTGTTTAATTTTGGTTTTAAATTTTTGTTGTTGTGGTTTTTTATATGTACAGGGTCCGCCACGTAACTTTTTTTTTTTTTAAATGCAATAAAAAAAAAACGGTTCATCCGATCATCAAATTTATTTTTTCATATTAAAGTACAATCATTCCGGTTACTTATAGAATATAAGTTCGTTCAAATAGCTGCCTCGGCTGGCCTTGCAGTACGCCATACGGCCGACCCAATTTTTTAGGACATTTCCGATTGTTTGCGGCCGTATTTCGGCAACGGCGACCCGAATGTTAACGGATTGGTTCTTCCCGGAAATCGAAGAGGAGGACTTCCACAACGGCGCTCCGTGCCACACAGCCAAGGCTACGATCGATCTTGTGCGCACTGTTTTCGGAGACCGAATTATCAGCCGAAATTCTGATGTCAGTTGGCCACCTCGGAGCTGTGACTTGACACCGTTTGATTATTATTATTATTCATATTTAAAACTGATTTTATTCTCTTTAAGTCCTGGCTTAGGTACCTAACATGAGATTTACAAATTCTAATCTTATCTCCAACTAGACCAACGCAGTGGCCATATGTTCCCCAGATGTGGGAAAGGGTCTTATTCCTTATCTGTAGGAATATGCTACATGACCGCTTGCATCTTTATTTAAGGGATGAAAAACTCACGCAGGAGTTAGTGATATATTCCCAGATATCTATGCCTAACGCTCAAGCGTTGTTTATATTTAGATAAGGCGGACACATGTTTGATAATACATTGCTGCAGCGGTTCACTAGCTGTACATAAATGTTGAGGTGTATATATAACCTTATTTGAAACTTCTCCGGTTGATTCTTAAAAATGTTATAGAAAATATATATTTGCTTTGAAGAAGGTTCCATTAAAATACGTGATTGAGCTGAAAGATTTTAAAATCTATATCAAAGTGGTAGTTTTTTGTAAAATATTAATATTTTACTTGGAGCTGAAATAACTTAAGGGGGCATATACACCTAGAGACAAAAAAAAAAGGGAATTTTATAAAAAATTTTAAGGGATATTATTTAAGTTATTGGATCGAATTTTTTAATGCCTTATTTTCCCAATAAAAAAAACAAAAATCTTTAAAAAATCCTATGACAAAGACTAAATATGTATGTTTAGAATAACAGCAGAATATTTCAAGTCAATCAGTTCAATGAATTTCGAGATATTTCTGGTACCGACGTTAAAAACATAGTTTCGAGAAAAACGCGTTTGAAAATTTTTTAATGGGTTAGCGCTCGTGTAACGAAGGTATGCACATTTGGCCGCAGCTCCGTTACTTTTTCGAATTTTGACTTGAAACTTCGACCAGATATCAAACTTTAATGAATGAAAGTACAAATGAGAGTTGATATATGATTAAGTCTGTTGATGCGAGGGGTCACTGTGCCGCCTCTGCGGACAGAGCTTTCGCTCTCGTCCGCTCTCGCCCTCGTGTGCGCTTACGCTCTCGCGCTCCGGAGTTCGGGCTCGGGTTTTTTCGTCGCTCTCCCGTAAGCTAGGTTTAGTTCCATGTATGAATGCAAGAAATAAACAGTGAAGTCCCAATACGCCCCCGCCTCTTGATTTTCGGTTTGGTGCCTTCGCTACCCTTTCTTCTGGAATTATTTCGCTCTGCGCCGTGGGAGTTTCCTGCCATTTCCACTTCTACTGATCGCTTATTTTGGAGGATCGGCCCCCTACAAACATTGGTCCTACAGAGCCGGATAAGGATTCCGTTTCTTCTGCCAGCAGTTCCCGGCCTTTGGTTCCCCAAGATACGTACGAATTTTCGTATTTTTTTCTCACTGCCGGTCTTCAGCAGAGCTCCGAACATTCCATTTCGGTCGCACTGCTGTAAGACTATTTTTCCGTGTCAATTCCACCTCCGCGAATTTTCCTGACACAACAGTTGAGAATTTCATTCCTCCTCGTCAATATTCGTTCCATTTGTCTCCGCTTCGCTTCTTTTTCGCGCCGCCATATTCCTCGCCGTTTTCGGTCCGTACATCAAAGTGCAAACGGTCGCGGCATATGTACATATATATGTGTGTGCATTCATCCCATACATGCTGGCACATATATATGTACATATATTATTATATGTCGGCGCAATTCCAACTCCGCAAGTGAAAAGTGAAATTGTGTGGTGAAAAAAAAAATAAAGACAAACAATATCGGCCAACGAGTGTATACTGAGCGGTAGTTTCCCTGTTCGCCGAACAGTCTGCCGTTGGTTCGATATTCTTTCTGTTCCTGTTCCGGTGTGTGTCATTTTTTTTTCGCCACATAATTTTACTGTCCGTTTCCAGACATTCAAACCTACATAATACAGTCCACATCATCGATGCTCTACTGTGCCCTTACATACATATGCATGCATGCCCTTATATGAATATTTTCTGTACCGATTTCAGGAAATTTTAAATTAAATCAAATACAAATGTTCACGCCGGAAGGGCGTTTATTTTCCGGAGGCAGTGTGATCCCGTACACTCGCTCTCTCTCTCCCTCTCCCACTGCACTTTTGTGCATCGAGCTCCTAGTCCGCTCTCCCCAAGATAGTTTTAAGGCTTCTTCTTGCATTTAGTACTAATTTACCATTACACAAATAAAGACGCACGTCGCGTAATACCCCGAAAGTTATCTTCCGTGTTTTACCTAGCGAGTGTGCAGGTTTAAGCCCTCCCCCTCCGAACATTTGGTCCTTCGAGCCGGATAATTCCAGTCCAGCAGCTACGGTGGCTTTAACACCGCACAAGATAAGTAACCATTACATTATTGCTGCCGGTCATGCAGTTAGGTTTTTCGAAACTCAGTTCGTCTAACTTCTCTGCATGATTATTGCCTAAATCCAAGTCCGATTAATCCGGCACTACGGCAGCTAATAATTTCCGATTCCGAGTACCGAATTATGGTTCCTTAATTCCTTAATTTCTATAAAACTCCGTGTTTCTAAAGTGTTTAAATATATGCCAAGCCACAGTGAAACTTCCCATTTCGAATTTCTCTTCGTTCACTGTGTTCCGCTTTCATTTATTTACACTCTCCTATATACATACATACAATACAGTCCACTCCACTGATCTACGAGCGCCACGGCAATTTACACAAAATTTAATATATATACTTAAAAAATATTTCGGCACGGGTATTTTAATAATTTACCCCACAAAAAATATATTTCAAAAGCGTCCAAAACATAAAACACTACAAATACAGTCCACTGCTCCAACAAATAAATATAATATATCAAAAAACCACGGCGCAGAAACGCCGAATTAATTTTATTGTATTTATTTACTCTTCCCTGCTCTATCCTGAGCGGTGCTACATTTAAATAAACAATATTTATTGTCATTCCTTTGCTCTATCCTGAGCTCAGCTGCATGCAAACATAGGCAAACATTGCAATTACATATGTACATACGTAATCGTCGGCAAGTCGACGCTCCGACTTTTGGCAATTTTCTTCCGCCTCCGTTGTCTCCGCTATTTTGCATTCGCAACGGCTAATGCACAAACAGATTCACACGCACGCCTTATCTCCAAGAACAGTACCGCGGCAAATACAGCAGCGGTCAACTGAATAAATCCAGGCACACAAAATAATTTTAAAATTATTTTTTATAAAACCCCAACTAACTGAATCAGTTAGAAATTCAAGTGCGCTTCCATATTCGCATTAGTGTGACCGTACATCTCCGCCACTACACAATAAAATTACACTATACAAATAAATTAAATTCCTAATACATTCCGATTGGTTCCTAAATTCCAATTCCAGCGTCGACACGTAACTAAATCGTCAAAAAAAAAAAAAAGTTGATTTTCGATTTCTTAACTGGTTGTACGCTTTATCCAGCGTCCCGAATATATACGTTTTTGATCCAATTGGTTGCACGCTTCACGAATAGAAGTCCAGCGTCACGAATAGAAGTTGTTTTCGATCATTCAACTGGTTGAACGCTTTATCCAGCGTCCCAAATATAAGTTGTCTTTCGATCTTTCAACTGGTTGTACGCTTTATCCAGCGTCCCGAAAATATAAGTTAATTCGATCCGAAATATAACCATAAAGAAACAATCCAGTTTGTTCTTTAAATATCCAAAATGACTGCTTCCAGTTTAAATAAATTTATTTCGATCTGTGACCGTCTAAGTCACTTCGATTCCAAAATCTGCAATCCAGCAGCAACTAGTCCATCCAAATATACGTGTCAAATTCATCTCGACCAAGTAAGAGCGCTATGGGATAAGGTCGAGAAAAAATATGAAACTTGTTCAGAGCAAATTTCAGTTGGCTAAGAGGGCACGGCGGACACCTTACCTACTCTCAAGGCAAAATACGAGTATGCCTATTTTATATACGAAAGGTGTGCCGCAAAGCTCATGGAACAGATCGAAACGATCGCTTCTACAACAGCTCAAGTCCAACCCGTTCCGCCCCAAAATTCCTATCCGTCTGGCTGTCAGCTTCCTCCGTGCGAAACAGAAGTTTTCTCGGGCGATTACATTCGCTGGCCGACTTTCCGAGACCTTTTCACAGCGGTCTATATAGACAATCCTGCGCTGACCCCTGTTGAAAAGTTGTTCTATCTAAATGCCAAGACTAGTGGTGAAGCTCATTCCGTAGAAACTATCGATTCTATTCAACCTCCTAAGTTGCGCCTCCATCCGTCAGAAACGACACCCTCCGACGTGTCGCCACGAATACTGAAATCCTTCAGTACGAGGATCGTTCCGATATCCAAAAGATGCGATGTATGTTCCAAAGAGAACCATCCAGTGCGTTTATGTCCACGCTTCCTTCAGATGACGACAGAGGATCGTACATATTATATCCAGAAAAAGCGGTTGTGCTTAAATTGCTTTGCAGGCGGTCATCAACTCCGTAATTGCACAAGCGCCCATAAGTGTTTCAAGTGTCACGGTCGGCATCACACTTTGTTGCATCCAAGCAACTGCTCCTCCAGTGAACCGACTGCTCCTGATACTGCTTCTGATCCGATCCAAAGAATTTCCTCGTTCTCCACACGGGTGACAACTGCTCCAGATTCGTCCAATTACTGGGTTCCATACGCCGATATGAAATGCAGACGTTCCCGAGGTATTCTATCCTACCCATGCCGAGTCTGCCAAGGGAACCATCCTCTTCGGAAATGCCACCGTTTCCTTCGGCTTAGCGCTGAGAAACGGCTCCAGGCAGTCATACAAAAGAAGTACTGCGTCAATTGCCTGGCCCACCATCATTCCACGGGATCTTGCCGCAGTGACGACCGATGCCAGTCGTGCGGCCAGGATCACCACACACTTCTTCATGTCCATGAGCGCTCAGCGTATCCAACGCTTTCCCGAGCAAAGGCCTTCAATATTCCTACAGCGTATCCTCGCTAGGGGGGCCTCGAAGGCTTCTTATATTTTGCTGCGTATCCTCGCAAGGGGGGGGAGAATGTTCATGCCGGAAGGGCGTTTATTTTCCGGAGGCAGTGTGATCCCGTACACTCGCTCTCTCTCTCCCTCTCCCACTGCACTTTTGTGCATCGAGCTCCTAGTCCGCTCTCCCCCAGTTAGTTTTAAGGCTTCTTCTTGCATTTAGTACTAATTTACCATTACACAAATAAAGACGCACGTCGCGTAATACCCCGAAAGTTATCTTCCGTGTTTTACTTATCGAGTGTGCAGGTTTAAGCCATCCCCCTCCGAACAACAAATTTAAATCGAAATTAAAAGAGAGAGACAAACCAACAATTAGTAAGAACTATTATTATCGCAAATCCACACGGGCGGGACCGCGATTGCCTTTTTCAAAGTTTTGGATTTTCCGCAGCAGCCGAGTTCTTGCTGTTGCTGTTTTTTTTTCGTTGTTGTTCCGTCTTGTGCGCGCACTGCTTTGCCGACGGCAAGCAGTGAGGCTTCGCCGAACCAAGCCAAGGTTTTTTTAGTCCTCCTCTCCGGCTTCTCGATTGTTATTACGTTGAAGAATAATTAATTATTAATTATTAAAAAAACCATTATTATTACAAATCCACACGGGCGGGACCGCGATTGCTTTTTCACATTTTTTGGATATTCCGCCGCAGCCGTGTTATTGCTGTTGCTGGGTTTTTTTGCTCGTTGTTGTACCTTCTTTTGCGCACGTACTGCCTTGCCGACGGCAAGCAGTGAGGCTTTGCCGAACCAAGCCAAGGTTTTTTTTGTCCACCTTTCCGGCTTCGCAGTATTATTGAAGAGTTAATAATTTTTCCGGTCACTAATTACACAGTGTAACAAATTTAAAAAAAGTAAAAGCACTTTTGAAGTGACCTAGTAGAGATCGTTAAGCAGGTCGAATATAACACAAATCCATGTTTGAAATTCTTCTAACACCCACAAAATCTTGAGTTATGGTCAAAAAACCGTTTTTCGGCTCTTTTTCACTTTGAAAAATTCCTGCTCAAAAAGTTGTTGACCAATTTGAAAAACTCTTGGTGTTTTTTATAGCTTAATAGTGTAGCTTACAGGAAAAAAAATAACTTATTGTTTGTTTCGAATGAGAAAGACAACATTTTTGCTTTGAAATATGCAACTCGCACTTTTTTTTCGTGTTTTTTCGACTTTGATGCCAATTTTTTAAATAAATCACCAATATTTCGCAATGATGCGCACCTTATGTTGTTGCCTAGTCAATTACGAATAAAACAAGACCAATTTCATGAAAAAATAACGAAAATTGATGAAGTTATGACGATTTTTTCCCCTAAAAAAAAAGTATTTTTTAGAGCGCTCTATAGTAACAATGTGTAAAAGGGAACGAATGAGGACAATGAAAGGGTAATTCAGAGTTTAAACAGCAAATTGACATTATGGAATATATTTTTATTAATATCATTGTTCTATAAACGGTATTTTTTCTCATTTTCTAATTTTTTTTATTCAAAATTTGCACCCAAAGTATAAAAGTGCGAAAAAATACGTTTACAGAACAATGATATTAATAAAAATATATTCCATAATGTCAATTTGCTGTTTAAACTCTGAATTACCCTTTCATTGTCCTCATTCGTTCCCTTTTACACATTGTTACTATAGAGCGCTCTAAAAAATACTTTTTTTTGAGGGGGGAAAATCGTCATAACTTCATCAATTTTCGTTATTTTTTCATGAAATTGGTCTTGTTTTATTCGTAATTGACTAGGGAACAATATAAGGTGCGCATCATTGCCAAATATTGGTGATTCGATTAAAAAAAATGCCATCAAAGTCGAAAAAACACGGAAAAAAAGTGCAAGATGCATAATAATAATAATTTTGCTAGAGGTTAGTGCACTACGACCACTAGGGTCTATTGTGCCCTCGTCCTAGTGTATGAGCTATAGCTCCTCGAACAGTTCAATCGATCGCAAGAATGCGATGATGTCGCCTGGTCGAGGATCCCTCATTTCCTTTGTGGTGAGTGTAAGGCTCCCAAAGTGGGCCAACCTCAACCGACTGATAGCCGGGCACTCCTCAAGTAGGTGCTCCGGAGACTCTTCTCCTTCCAGACAAAGTCTGCAAAGGCTGGCCTCCCCTATTTTGAGATTGTGCAGATGCTTGCGCAGTCTGCAGTGCCCGGTCAGGAAACCCGTGACTATTCGGAGAGATCCTTTGCTCAGCTCCAAACAGTCCTTGGTCCTCTTACTGTTGTAACTACCTAGCAGACGTTTACTCTGCCTTGCCCCTTTCGACGACTTCCAGAAGTCATCGCAGGCAGTCATGAGATCCACACGACTGCTCTGGCTAATGACTCCTGGCCCTAGTCCATAGAAGGGCTCCGGACCGTAGAAGGGCGTACTCGCCCCCTTTCTAGCCATTATGTCGGCCACTTCATTGCCGGGGATCCCCGCATGCCCTGGTACCCAGTATAAGGTTACTTTATTGTTCACACCCAACGCATTGAGTGTTTCTATACATTGCCATACTAGTCTGGAAACAATCTTATGGGCACTGAGTGCTCTGATTGCTGCCTGACTATCTGAGAAAAATGGCTATGTCTCTCCGATTGTAACCCCACTCAATATTGAACGAGGCACATCTCTCAATCGCGTGTACCTCCGCTTGAAAGATACTGGCGAATTTCCCTAGAGGTTCGTGATATTTGAGTCGGGGTCCAGAGACACCCGCACCCGCACCATCCTCTGTTAGTGAGCCGTCAGTGTACCACCTAATAGCATGTGGTTTCACATCATAGGTGGTAGACATGCTGGTCCACTCCGACTTGTTGCTAAGCTCAGTTTTAAAGAGCTTATCAAAGCTAAACTTGGCTAATTGAACATCCTGCGGATATTCCAGTAACAGGTCAGTTGCAGTCGCGGCCGAGTCAGCTGGTCCTGCCCCTGTTATCCTCATGGTAGATCTGCGCGCACTGTGCTTGATATGCAAGTGCAGTGGTGGAAGCCCGAGCAGCACATCTAGAGCAGTGGACGGGCAGGTGCGCATAGCGCCCGAGATGCACGTGCAGGCAAGTCTCTGGAGTTTGCCCAGTTGCCTTCTTGTGACATCAAGGTCAGCGCGATTCGCCCAAACCGCAGCCCCGTAGCTGACTATGGGCCTCACCATAGCAACATACAACCACAGTAGGATCTTTGGAGACACTTCCCAATTTTTCCCTGCAAGAGATCTACAGCTCATTAAGGCCATAGTGGCCTTGCGAACGGCATGTTCCACATGTTGTCTCCACATTAGTCTCTTGTCTAGGATGACTCCCAGATATTTGACTTCTGTGGAGATCGGAATCTCTGCGCTCCCAATGGCTATGGGCCGAATGGATTTCAGCTTGTAGCGTTTGGTGAAGGCGACCACTGTGGTTTTCGCTGGATTGATATTCAGCCCCACGTCTCTGCACCAGTCTAAGCTAAGTCTTAGGCCCAGTGTGATCCTGTCGCACAATGTGCTCTCAAAATTTCCTTTACATACTAGAGTGATATCATCGGCATAGCCTTGACATTCAAACCCATTTGCTGTAAGTTTAACTAGCATCTCGTCCACCACGAGACTCCAGAGTAGTGGTGATAGGACACCCCCCTGCGGACAGCCTCTGGTGGTTTGAGCTCTAACAGTCACACTGTTGACAGTGACTTCTGCTATTCTGCTATCAAGGAGTTTGCCCAGCCAGGTCGTGAGACCCGTCCCAACTCCCCGTCTACATAGTGCTCTTACCACAACGTCATGAGCTGTGTTATCAAAAGCACCCTCTATGTCCATAAAGGCACAAAGTGCTACCCCTTTGGGTTTTACAGAGCGCTGTAGACTGTCCACCAGGCTCAAGAGAGCCGATTCAGTAGACTTACCTTCTCTATAGGCATGCTGATTCGCATGCAGAGGCCTTCGCACCAAGTGCGAGTTTCTAATGTGGTTGTCCACAATCTTCTCAAGGGTTTTCAGCAGGAAGGAGGTTAGGCTGATCGGCCTGAAGGATTTGGGATGAAAGGGGTCTTTCTTCCCAACCTTCGGGATAAAGATCACCCTAGCCGTTCTCCATGCCCTAGGAATGTAACCTATTGCTAGGCTCCCCCGGAAAATACTTATGAGGAACAGCATTAGCTGTTCGACACCCTTCTGAAGATGGATGGGTATGATTCCATCCACCCCCGGAGCCTTGTAGGGGCTGAGTGTACTCAAGCCCACCTGATCTTTTGTTCAGTTACGATCGCTGCAGCCAGGCTCCAGTTGGGTCTCCCGATGGGGACCCTTTCGTAACTGTTATCTATATCGGAGATGGTTCTACACATGGGGAAGTGAGTTTGCAGGAGAAGTTCTGCTTTCTCCTCCTCGTCCTCGGTGAAAGACCCATCCGTCCTCTTCAGGCAAAGTTCAAAAAGTACTTTGCCTTTTGAGATTGCCTTAAACACTCTAGCCGCAGGTGCGGCTTGCTCTATGGTAGAACAGAATTTCCGAAAGTGAGCACGCTTACTAAACCGGATTTCTTTGTTATATTCTGTCAGCTTTTTGGTGTAAAGTTCCCAAGTAGCGCTGTTCTTTTTAGCTGTGTTGAACAGCTTCCTGACTTCTGTACGAAGTAGTCCTAGTTTTCTATTCCACCAGGGATTGTCCCTACTGGATTTTTCGGGACAGCTTGCATGATATGCATCCAAGATTGTGTCTCCTACTTCTCTTGAGAGTTGCTCAAGATCTTCTGGAGACGATACTCTCCTGCTTTGATTCAGTCTGCTCAGATTTAATCCCAAACAGGACTGATAGGCTGGCCAGTCAGTCGTGGATTCCTGATAACCCTGCTGAATCTAAGGTTACTATCAATGTCGAACAGGATGATCCTGTGATCCGACATAGACGGTTCTGAGGAGACCTTCCAGTTGCGAATCAACCGTGAGCCCCCCTCATTCCCGAAAGTGATATCCAGTACTTCAGCCCTGGTTTTAGTAATGAAAGTGGGTTCAGCCCCCACATTGAACACAGTGAGATCCCTAGATAACAGATAATCTAGTAAGCACTCACCTCTACCGTTGTTGTCCGTGCTGCCCCATGCAACATTGTGCGCATTGGCATCACACCCTAGCAGTAGGGGTAGCCTTTTGCTGCTGCAATGCTGCACCAGATCCTGAACCTCTGGTGGGGGGGCATCCGTCACGTCTCCTGGGAAGTATGCCGACGCCACCACAATACTCCCGTGCTCGCTAGTGATCATCACCGCTACTAGATCTCTGTTTTGAGAGAGACAAAGAAAGTTAATATCCTTTCGCACCAAGATACACGCTCTCGGTGATGCCTCCCTTCCGTCTGCAATAGTTTGCATACTCACTTTACTTAGGCCGCAGATCCTGCCTCTGACGACCCAAGGCTCCTGGATGAGCACCAGCCCCAGGTCAGACCTGGAGACCAACCTGCCGATGACAGCCGAGGCTGCCCTGGCGTGATGCAGGTTGATCTGTGCCACGCTGGTGACCCCCATCCTTAGAGCTCTTCTTCACCCTCCGAGAGCGTCAGATAGGCCTCTGATTGCAACTCGGTGGGTGTCCGCTCATCATCGGATGGCTCCTTTTCGCTGGTTGGCTCCTCTGCGCCGCTCATATGCAGACGCGCCAGATCCAGCCCCTCTAGAGAGACCGAGTCCAACTCGGCCTCCACTGCAGCGAGTTCCATGGCCTCAGCCGCCTCGTCCGATGGGACGGAGGGAGCCTCCTTGGCTGCAGCCGTTGAAGTGCCAGGCACATCGTCGGTGTTTGCCTCGGTACACACCTCCGCCGCCGCAGACTCCTGCTTTTTATGCAGGCGGCATTTCAGCTGGCCGAACCGATAGCTCACCAGCATGTCTCGCTTTTTGAGGAGTGTAAGTGCCTCCTCATCCAGGCCGAGCAACAGCACCTTGCCGCCCTTCGACTCTAGGTGCCGGATGACACGCCAGGTCCCGGTGAGCAGGCCTTTGTTCTGCTCATTGAGCAGTCCAAGAGACCTCTCCAACGTCTCCCCTGCGGTGCGTGGCAGGTATAAGGTGACTACGTTGGTCACCGGTAGGTCCGCTTGCAGGCAGGTGCGGAGCTGCACACCCACCTTGGTGCTGATGCTGGGGACCGTCAGCTCCAACCACTTCTTGGCATCGCTGTCCATGCAGTCCACTAGTAGCAGACCGTCACGGAACTGGATGCCGTTGAAGTTTAGGGCTGCGGTCCAGCCCTTCCTCATCTCCTCGACGAGGGCCTGCTCGTAGATGCATATTTCGAAGCAAAAATTTTGTCTTTCTCATTCGAAACAAACAATAATTTATTTTTTTCCTGTAAGCTACACTATTAAGCTATAAAAAACTCAAAGAGTTTTTTAAATTGGTCAACAACTTTTCGAGCAGGAATTCTTCAAAGTGAAAAAGAGCCGAAAAACGGTTTTTTGACCATAACTCAAGATTTTGAGGGTGTTAGAAGAATTTCAAACATGGGTTTGTGTTATTTTCGACCTGCTTAACAATCTCTACTAGGTCACTTCAAAAGTGCAAAATCACTGTTGCACCGTGTTATTAAAGAAATTATTAATTAATTGATTTTGGGATTACGGCACCCGATCGACCCTGTCGCGATCCTAATTTTTCTCCTGTGTCAACGGCAAAAATATTTGAGATCCACGTCTGAGCCACGCAGTATATATATTCATACCGAAATATTTATATTTACATTTTTCCGTCCCCGACCACAATTTTCCTGTCAATTTTGGCTATTTTCCTGCCAATCCGCATAGGGCAATATCCGCCCGCAGCAGCAGTCGGCCGTCAAAAGTTGGTTTTTTTTGACTGAATTTCGTTCTGTGCCTCCTCGAGCTCCGCGCCACTTTTGCCAGTTAGTCCGTTTGTGTTTGGATGCAAATTATTCCCTGGCATTCCCTTTGATTTTTGCGTATTTTGCCTTTTTTTCGGCGACGCCCGCTGATCAGCTGAAATAAATTCTGAGAATGCCCACGGGAGGCGACAAAAAGCCGCGTCTGATCCCATCCATCCGCCTAGACAGGTCCCAATCCGCATCTCCGCGGTCGTCCCAAGTAAAGCCAAAGGCTGCCCCTGCCATTCCAAAGGCAAAGAGCGGCGAGTCAGTCGATACTATCCACGAGCCCTTACCAAGACTTACTCGATCAATCGCAAAAATGGCGCAAAGTACAGTAGACGATGCCTTAAGAAAGTTCGCTGCCACAACAGACCGAGTTAGCAAATTCGAAGCTGACTTACACACTCCGGGCGCCCCAGAAACTGACAGATTTTCTCCACATGTGCCGAGTCCATCTGGACGAAATCCGGGCCTTATGGGAAAGTGTGAAGAAGGGCTATGAGAGCTGCTCCGATCTTCTGTCCGGGTCCGCCGAGGACCCAAGCACCTCAACAGTGCTGGAATCCAAATACAGCTACTGTTAATCCGTATATTCGAGGTGAGTAGCAAAGCTTCAGGAAATAATAGAAAGTGCCGCCGTCCAGTACGTCCAGGCTTCCGCTCCCAGCCAACTGCCCACTTCTACTAGTTGCCGGTTACCGCCAGTGGACACCGAAGTTTTTGCTGGGTATTACCTTCGGTGGCCCACATTCAGAGATTTGTTCACCGCCATTTATATTCGCAACTCGGGGCTCACACCGGTGGAAAAGTTGTTCCACCTGTTGTCGAAGACAAGTGGCGACGCGCACGCCATTGTCTGTAAGGCCCCGAAAACCAATGAAGGATTCGTCTCAGCGTGGCAAGGCCTGACCGATCGTTTCGAAAATCGGCGGTCTTTGGTCAACAGTCAGTTGAAGATCCTCTTCAACATCCAGACTGTTCCCCAAAAGTCCGGAGCCGCTCTAAAAGAGCTACAAGGCATCATTCAGAGTTGCCTTACTGCCTTACGCATATCCTCCATTAATGTCGAGGCTCCTGGTATATATGGTTTCGTTGAAGCTTCTCAAGATCACGCTTTCCATGTGGGAGCAATCAGTCCACAACAAGGCCGAAATTCCAACCTGGGGTGAGATGGAAGCATTCCTGACAGAGCGCTATCGGACTCTGGAGGCAATCGACGACATCAGACCTAGCGTTTCGGGGCAAGTTCCGCCAAGACCGTCAACTGCGAGCGCTCCACCGCGCAGGCCCAACTCGTTTGAGGCCAGGGTGGCTCCAGCGCCCAGGGGATGTGATCTCTGTTCTAGGGAGAACCATTCTCTTCGCATATGTCCACGGTTCCTCGAAATGGACGTGAATGGTCGCTCCGACTATATCAAGAGAAGGCAACTTTGCCTTAACTGTTTTGCCCGAGGGCACCAGCAACGGGACTGCACCAGTGCCCACAGCTGTTTCACATGCCACAGCCGGCATCACACCTTCCTGCACCGCGGTAATCCTTTCGCAACCGCTCCAAGTCCGTCGACGACAGCCAGGCCTCGGCCCGCGCCTACTCCAAGAGGCACGGGTGCCTCAGACGATTCCGCAGATGTGCAAGTATGCTTCGCCACCGGTTCAAGAGCCGTCCAACTGGGCACTGCCCTTATTAACGTGTGCCATCTGGGATGCAACTTCCAAGCGCGAGCGTTGATTGATTCTGGGTCGGAAGCGACCTTCATTACGGAACGGCTGTTCAACCTAGTCAGACTTTCTTTCAAGACTATCCAGGCCCAAGTGTCCGGCCTGAACCAGACCGTTGCCGCCCAGTCGACTAAACTGTGTAATTTTTCAATTCAGTCGCCTTCCAGACCTGGGATCCAAATAGACACTACAGCTTATGTTCTTCCGCAGCTGGCCGGTAATCTGCCGTCGTATCCGATCCTACGGGATCTTCTTAAGGACCTCTCTTACGTCCCCCTTGCGGACCCCAAGTTCTTCGAGAGCTCCCAGATCGATGTCTTAATAGGAGCAGATATTCTTCCCTCGATCCTCCTCGGCAACTCCAAAACGAACATTTGCGGTTCGCTTCTCGGCCAGGAAACCATTTTCGGGTGGGTGTTGACAGGCCCAATCCACTCGACAGGGCTCCGCAGTGTGTCTGCCTTCTCCACGCGGGCTACATGTCGCCTCGAACACTCCCTAGATCAGCTCCTTACTAAAATTCTGGGAGGTGGAGGAAGTGCCCACTCAGATCGTCCCCGAGGCTGATTCTTTCCGAGGGTTCCGAGCTAGCAGCTTCACGGTCCTTCGCTCTAGCTCAGTTCCTCCGCAACGAGAAAAGAAAAGGGATCCTCTTCTCAAAGCCCGGTATGACGCTGTGATCCGAGAGTACTTCGACTTAGGACACATGACCGAGGTTCCTACGAAGTGCAGTTCCGCCACGTATTACGTTATGGAGCACAAGCTCCATAACTTAAAAAGTAACATTCTTTTTACATAATCTAGTTATGTGCCGTGAATAGTCGGCGAAGTTTTCAATGAAACGTCTATTAAAATTGCAAAATGCAACAAATCTTCTAGCGCTGTCCGCGTCATGCGGTATTGGATAATCTTTAATGACATCATTTTTTGGCAGAATTCATCTAGCTGTACGTCTATGACCGAGAAAGGTTACTTCGTGCATGAAAAGTTAGCACTTTTGTGGATGTAGCTTTAGATTATGGATTCTGCATAGATTAAAATATTAATCAAATTCTTGAACATATGATTTTTCAAACAACTATTTGCTATTAGGTTATCCGTCTACAAGATTACCTTCCGCATCACGCCGTTCTAAAGCCCGAAAGCACTACTACTAAGGTGCGGGTAGTCTTTAATGCCTCTAGCCCTTCCGCAAACGGGACCAGTCTAAATGACATTCTATTCGCGGGCCCAGTCTTACAGTCCGACCTGACTATTCAGATCCTGAAGTGGCGATACTTCAGGTTCGTTTTCAACGCCGACATCGAGAAGATGTATCGGCAAATTTGGGTAGACCGCCATCACACTCTGCTCCAACTCATACTGTTTCGCAACCCCGACGGGGAAATCCGCGACTACGAGTTAAAGACGGTGACCTTCGGGATCAATTGTGCCCCATTCCTGGCAATACGTGTCCTGCAACAGCTCGCCAAGGACGAAGAGTTGAAGTATCCGCAGGCTAGTCAAATTATCCGACATTTCATGTACGTCGACGACGTGCTCGCTGGGGCAGACTCAAAGTCGGAGGCGCAGGCAGCTATCCAAGAGCTCGAGGGGGCTCTGGGATCGGCAGGGTTCCCTCTTAGGAAATGGATGTCCAATAGCAAGGCGATTTTGGCAAATATCCAGCCTGACCATCTCTTCGGACTGATTTCCTTGAAATCGACGCAGAAAGCACGGCCAAGACTCTCGGCGTGCGTTGGATGGCTACGTCTGATGAGTTCTTCTTCATTCCGCCAGAATTGACCCTGGGATCATCGTTCTCGAAGCGTCAGGTCCTTTCCCAAATTGCCAAGTTGTTCGATCCAGCCGGCTGGCTAGCCCCCTTCATTGTCCGGGCGAAAATGTTTATGCAGGACATTTGGCTCCAGGATCTGGGCTGGGACGATGTCCTCCTTCAAGACTTCTGCGAAAGATGGGTTGATTTCCTGAAAAATTACTCAGCGCTCGATCAGATCCGCATTCCCCGCTGGGTCGCGTTCTGACCACACTTAAGGGTGGAGCATCACGGCTTCTGCGACGTCTCGCAAAAGGCTTATGGCGCCGCCATTTACGTTCGAGTTGAGGTGGGGTCCACGGTAGCGGTGAACTTGCTAACGGCAAAAACGCGGGTGGCCCCAGTCAAGACGGTTTCACTCCCGAGGCTGGAGTTGTGCGGAGCCGTCCTGTTATCCGAGATGGCCAACGCCATTCTTCCGAAGATGCCCGGGCCTGCGTCCGCCCTCCATTGTTGGACGGACTCGACCATTGTTCTCGCCTGGTTGCACAGGCCGGCATGCCATTGGACAACATTCGTGGCAAATAGGGTGACAAAGATCACTCAGTGCACGGAAGTGGAGAAATGGGCACATGTCCGGTCCGAGCATAATCCGGCAGATCTCGCTAGCCAGGAGTAGGGCTGCAAGAACTTGCGGACAGCCAGTTGTGGTGGCATGGTCCTGCATGGCTGCAAGGGCCGCGTTCTGAGTGGCCCAGTCAAGGAAATGACTCCCCCGAGACTGAACTCGAGAAGCGAGCGGTTAAGGTGCACGTTGCGAAGGCCCCGCCGGAAGATATTCTTGAGCGTTTTTCCACCTTCGACAAGGCGTTGCGAGTCCTCGCTTATGTTCGGCGCTTCATCCAGCGCTCGCGAGAGGCCAAGACTTCGTTTGAAGACCACTTGACTTTTACTGAGATTGCGTCGGCCGAACGTATCCTAATTTCCATCACGCAACGCAGGCATTTCATCCATGAGATTGGCTGTTTAAGCCAAAAGCGTCCAGTGCCAGCAGGCAGTCCGATCCAGAACTTGAACCCGTTTCTGGATTCTCAAGGGCTCATAAGAGCTTCCGGCCGGGTTACAGCCTCCGAAATCCTCCAATATGACGAACGGCATCCGGTAATCCTTCCATACAACTGTCATCTGTCTCGTCTCCTCGTCCATTTTACTCATCGCATAACGCTGCACGGCGGCAATCAGTTGATGATCCGTCTGATCCGTTCCAAATTTTTGATTCCGAAGGTGAGGAATTTGGTCAAGTCCGTGATCTATTCGTGTAAGGTATGCGTCATCCTCAAAAAGAAGTTGCAAACGTAACTCATGGGAGAGCTACCCAAGGAACGGGCGTCTTTCTCGCGTCCCTTCACACACACCGGCATGGACTATGCTGGACCCTTTGACATCAAAAACTATACGGGACGCGCCTGCCTCATTACGAAAGGATATGTGTTGGTATTCGTGTGCTTCTCCACCAAGGCCATCCATTTAGAGCCGACCTCCGACCTCACGACTGAAAAATTTCTCGCCGCTTTCGCCCGTTTCGTGTCCCGAAGAGGATGCTCCCGTCAAGTTCAGTCGGACAATGGAAAGACCTTCGTGGGTGCGGCTAGCCTACTCTCCCGCGATTTCCTCTAGGCTCTCAAGGGGGCTGTGAGTGCCTATAGTCACCAGCAGCTGCTTTGGGATTTCATCCCTCCGGGAGCCCCCCATATGTGAGGCGTGTGGGAGGCAGGTGTCAAAAGCTGCAAGACCTTGTTCTACAAGTCTACTGCCACGCGGAAGTACTCTTTCGAAGAGCTAACTACGCTAGGCTAGGATCGAAGCGTGTTTGAATTCGCGTCCGCTCGCGCCAATGTCCGAAGACCCCGCTGACTTGTTAGCCCTTACTCCTGGGCACTTCCTTGTTGGAGGCCCCCTCCTGGCAATAGTGGAACCTGAGATAAAGGGGGATACCACGACCATTATAAACCGCTGGCAACATCTGAAAGCTCTCCATCAGCAATTTCGTCTGCGATGGAAGGAAGAGTACCTTAAGGAACTCCATAAGCGGTATAAGTGGCGAGCCCCCACACGAAATCTCAAGGTCGGAGATATGGTGGTTGTCAAGGAGGACAACCTTCCGTCCAATGAGTGGCGACTAGGCCGAGTTGACGCAGTGTTTCCAGGATCCGATGGCCATGTCCGAGTGGTCGATATCCGCACTGCGCGGGGGCTCATCAAACGTCCCATCGCCAAGGTCGTGCTTCTTCCGATGGAAGCACCGGCTTGCGCGCAATAACCAGTCGTCCGTCCAGTCCAATGTTCCACGTCACCGTGCTATTTTGTAGTTGTCCAATTCGTAGTCTTTTACCAGAACTGATTGCCACGTTTTTTTCATCCTATTCCGCTAGACATATCAAGCCCGATGGCTCCACGTCCACGCAGCGCCGTCGCACTGGAGAGCAGATGTACTCGAGGTACTAACTCCTACCGATGCCGAGTCTGCAGCGGGATCCATCCGTTACGGAAGTGCCGCCGATTTCTTCGCTTGAGTGCCGAGAAGCGGCTACGGGCAGTCCTCGCCAATCGCTACTGCCCCAGTTGTTTGGCTCACGAGCATTCCGACGGAGCGTGTCGGCGAGGGGACTGTTGCAAAACGTGCGGCCAGGATCATCACACGTTGCTGCACCTTTTCGAGCAGCCGTTGGCTGCTCGCCAACCGCATCAGGAGGCTCGACGGTCGCTGGACCACTCCCCACGGAACTCTTCGGCTGCTCTTCGTCCGTCGTCTGCCACTCCACGGCGTTCCCCAGCCGTGCGTCGGCCCTCATCCGCCACTCCCCGGCGTTCCCCAGCTGCTCGTCGGGCCTCGTCCGCCGCACCGCGGCGTGCTTCGGCCGCTCCTCGGCGCTCCTCCGCCGCTCTGCGGCGTACTTATGCCGCTCGTCCGCATTGGTCCGCCGCTCCTCGGTCCTCTACCGTCACACCACAGCGTGCTTCGAGGATTCATCAGCAGCCGTCCGCCTCGCATGGGAATTTTTCCGCCACCCGTCCGAGGAGCCCGCAGAGCGAGGTCACCGCTCCATCACTGTCGTCGCTGTTGCAGCGGCACAGCGTGAACCTGCTACCGACTGCGCTGGTACGGATCCATACAGGGACGCAGGTCTTCGACACGGCGGTGCTCATCGACCCGTGCACGCCCACGAGCTGCATCGACGCGTCGCTGACAACCGCTTTCCGACTGCCAACGACTAGAGTTGGGGATGAGCAGGTATGTGCGGCCACCGTGGGCTCCAGACTAGACAGTAGTGTCCGGTTCGGTTCCGGCATCATACCTGCACAGTAGAGATGTTCTTATTTTTCAAAGTCGACAAATCAAGAAGTGCCGGCCGGTTTTTTGTTCCTTTTAGTCTAAAAGTATTGCATGCCAAATTTGGTGACGATCGGATAACGTTCAGTGGACCCGGAAAAAATTTGAAAATTTTGAAAAAAAAAATTTGAAGAATTTTGTCATTTTTCCGGATTTTTCACTGAAAACTTCATATTCCATCATTATTGCTCAAACAAAACGTCATTATTTTATTTAAATTTGACGTAGAATTGAAAAATACACAGTAAAAAACACTTCGGTCTATCATTTAATAATTTAAGAAAAAAAGTCATTTTTGTCGATTTTTTTATCAATTTTAACGTGGGATTTTGGTTCCGCTCTTGTATTTTCACGTGTTGATCGTTCTTATTGTCCAAACCAAAGTGACCGTCTTCTCTTTTTATTATAATCTTCTTAATTCTATACCTACAATATATCGGCACATTATTCGGCAAAATATTCCGGCACATTAATTCGAGAAAATTGCGCGTTCAAAGTGAAACCAAGAATAAATCTGTAAGAAAAACACTTTTCATAATGTCGGTGCCATTAATAATAGCTGTAGCGTCCGTTTCTAATGTTCTAACAACACGGAAATCTGTCGAAAATTTGAATAATATAGATTTGATCGGCAAAACATCGCATATCATTATTGGCGCGAAGTTACCATCCAACAAACAAGTGTTACAAGTTTTATTCTACAACATGCGATTCGCGCGTCTCAATGCTAGGGAAAGTGCTAAATTGTCAAAAACTGCAGCAAAAATATTTTGGCTACAAGACCGGATTCCAGTTCGGGAAGATCACAAATCTGTGGACAAACTGCTCAAAATATATGAAAATTGGAAAGCCATACAAAAAACTGTTCCCAATAAGAGATCTGATGCTCAAAATAATGTGGCAAAGGCATATGTTGAACAGTTGGATAACATTTTTGACATCGCCACAGCAGATGCTTTGCAAATAATACAAATTGAAGAAGACAAGTTATTTCTAGAAATGCAAAGACAGAAAGGTCGCATGGTTGGTGTTGACATGACTCTATATGGGCGAGAAAAAAGATTGGAGGAACGGCATGCGAAAGAAGAAGATCGCAAACGGAAATACCAAGAGCAAACGACACAGCAAAAGGGTAACTTTTCATTTGGTTTCTTGGCATTTGAATTTGGATTTATGAGTGTTTCAAATTCATATAGTTGATGCTGATAATGTGAAACAATGGATTAATTCAAATTATGATGATGACATACCATTTGCCGAGTCTATGTCTATAGTCAACAATGGTAATGAAACTATCGATTATGGCGAAGCAGACTTCGATTCAACACCCTTTGCTGCAAATGAAAGTCCTGAAGCAGATAACAGTCCAATTACTTCTTCCGCCAAGAGAGGACGAAAACAATTTATAACAGCGCGTTTGGTGGGGGCTTTGGACAATGCCAAAGTTTCGGATGGAATGGCCGTACACATTCTAATAGCTGCTGCTGAAGCATTGGAACATCGAGTAGAGGAATATGCAATTAATCGCTCTACAATCCATCGTTTACGTCAAGAGAATCGTTTGAGAGAGTTCAAAGAAATTTCAGCTGGCTTCTCTGATAATGTAATTTAAGCTTAAATTTAGTTACTCTAAATTCGAATTAAGTAGAATTTTGTGATTATTTTTACTTCATTTTCAGATAAGTAAAAATGGATCATTAATCGTTCATTTCGACGGAAAGCTAATGTCAGATTTGACCGGAAAACCAAAAGTTGATCGAATCGCAGTTCTTGTTAGCTACAATCAAAGAGTATAAAGTTATATAGAGAGGACATCTCATACAAAAAAATGTGTTCTATGGCGGGTTCCAGCGGTAGAACCCGCATTTTACTCGTGGAACCCGCAGTGCTCGATTCTACTATGAATCTGGCCGCCCAGTCGCCAACTTGCCGTTTGGCCTAGTGCTTAGGGTATCGGACTACCAATCCAAGGTTCATGGGTTCGAATCCCAGTAAAATATAAAGTTTTTTGTTTTATTTTTTCTAATACTTAGTTTTTTAAACAGTTTATTTTCTATATTTTTACTTCTAATAAATTAAATTAAGAAAAATATGTTCACATCATAAGAAACAAAAACATAAAAATGTTAAAGGGATAACTTCTTTTAATTGTTAATTATTTTTTTAATAGTTATATAGTTTTTTTTTTTGTAATTTTCAATGGTGTTTTTGTTTTTTTTTTTAAATATTACAAATTAGCTGTATGATAAACTTTTCGGTTTATTTTTTTATTACTGTGTTAGATTATGTTTTAATTAAAAAAACTTATAAAAAAGCTTTTTTATTTATTTTATAAATAAGATATTAATGCGGTTAAAATGTTTGGTTTTATAAACCAGTCACTCGTTCTATTTTTATTCATTACGGTTTTTAAGTTTTAAGACCATTTAACTAAAATAATGATTTAAAAAAATTAAAAAAAAGTTTCAATACATAAGAAAAGAAAAAAGAAAAAAGAATATTAAAAAAGCTTTTGATAGGGATCGATCCCTTGTTCACATTGACGATGACCAACGATTTATCCATCACGACCACAGACTGTATTGTGTCGTGTTCAGCAAAACCTATACGAGTTTCGAAATATTTCGGCTCTCGATTTGATTTTGATTCAAATATGAAATTTCGTCCAAAATGTGCTGTCGAGTTCGTGCACACATACAATCAAAACGGACTTACACTTATGCATTGTGTACCCTATAAGCGAAATCTAAAAATAGAACAAGTAATTCCGTCTCCCTCTCTCCCTTTTTCCCCTTGCCTACAAGCGCAGTGCTGTCAAAGCATTGAAGACGCCCTCTCTATATAACTTTATACTCTTTGCTACAATGGAACAAGCAAATTCCTTGGAGCACCGAAAATAAATTCTGCCTCCGGTGAAAATATTTCAGACGTGGTTCATCAACGATTACTTCAATGGGATATTGATTTAAAACAAGTCAAAGGTTCATCATATGACACAACATCTTCGAATACCGGAATCCATTCAGGTGCAGCGGTTCTATTACAAAAGAAGATAGGTCACAAAATGTTTGACCTGCCATGTCGACACCACACTTATGAAATATATTTACGAGCGGTATTTGAAACAAAATTGTCTGTAAGTTCTGGAGCAGAGGTGCCGATCTTTGAACGATTTTGCAAATCCTGGGGCATTTTAAACCATGAAACATTTTTCATCGGAATTGAAGACGAAATGGTCCGCTCAAACATAAAAGAAGATGAACGCATGGCAATGATAACATTTTGCACAAACGAACTATCAAAAGTCCATGCTCGAGGTGATTATAAAGAATTGCTACAGCTCACTTTGACTTTTCTCGGTGCAGGTAATTTCAAGTTTAAGGCCCCCGGTGCTACCAGCCATGCGCGATGGATATCGAAAGCGATTTATTGTTTAAAAATTTTCCTCTTTCGAACACAATTGAAACTCACAAAAAAAGAAACGGATGGTTTAAGTGATATTTGTATTTTTTTGGTCACACTTTACGTGAAAGCATGGTTTGGATGTACAAAAGCAATTTCGGCTCCATCCCAGGACTTGAATTTCCTTAAAGCCATTATTAAGTATGCGGAAACAGATCCAGCAATCTCAGCTGCCATCCTCAAGAAAATGAGTAATCACTTATGGTACAATACCGACGAAAAAGTGGCTTTGGCATTCTTTGACTCCAAGGTACCTTTCGAAGAGAAGCGCAAAATGATTCAAAATTTTGACAAGAAAGAACCAATTGTTCAATTGAAAAATGGTCGAAGCCATTCAAATTTGCTTGAATTTGAAAAGTACACTTTAAGTGATTTTGTTACAGAAAGAAAAAATCAGTTTTTCAGTCATTTTGGATTGTCTTCAGAGTTTTTAAAGTCTGATCCCTCGACTTGGGAAGCGTCTTTCGAATTCGAAGAAGGTTGGAGCTTCTGCCGTGATTTGTTTGTCGTGAATGATACAGCTGAGCGCGGAATTAAATTTATTCAAGACTACAATAGATTATTGACGAATGATGAAGATGAAATTCAAATTGTACTTCAAATGGTGGAAGCTTATCGCAAGAAATATCCATCATACAAAAAATGTGACTTAATGCATTAAACACGTTTAGTCTTAAGAAATACAAATGTACAGATTGATTGAACTTTGAAGCCTGATAATTTATTTAGTCCTATATTTTTGTATTGATGCAAATAAATAATAAAAAAAAAACAGATCGAAAAGTCCAAAGATGAAAAAATAACTAAAATTGATGAAAAATAAAAAAAAATGACTTTTTTTTTTTTAATTATTAAATGATAGACCTAAGTGTTTTTTACTGTGTATTTTTCAACTCTACGTTAAATTTAAATAAATAAGCAATAATGATGGAATATGAAGTTTTCAGTGAAAAATCCGGAAAAATGACAAAATTCTTCAAATTTTTTTTTCATCCTTTTTTTTACATCCTTCCAGGTTCAATCACATCAGCACTGACTAAGCTGGGAATTGATCAACACTCAGTGTTGAGTGGGGGGGTCAACCATCTCCAGACAAGTCAACAGAGGCACAACTCAGGGCGGAGTCCTCTCCCCTCTCCTATGGAATGTGGCGGTCAACGAACTGCTCCAGGGCATAGCAGAGGGCGGCTGTCGTGTCGTGGCCTACGCGGATGATGTCGCCTTGGCGTTCACGGGAAAATTCCCGCAGACACTCTGTGACAGGATGAGCGAAAGCCTTCGGTTTCTGACGGACAGGACTGCAAAGTCTGGTCTGGGAGTAAACCCAGCGAAGACTAGTCCTTTTTACCAGGAAATACAAAATCTCCAAAATGATACCCTAAACTCTGCGGGGTACCCCTCACCCTCAAAAATGAGGCCAAATATCTAGGTCTTATCCTGGACAAGAAGCTCAATTGGTCCCTTAAAACGGATGAAAGGGCCAAAAAGGCTACAATCGCGCTATACACCTGCCGCAAGGCTATCGGGTTAAAATGGGGTATGACCCCAAAAATTGTCCGTTGACTGTACACGGCTATTATTCGCCCAATACTCCTCTACGGGGTGGCTATTTGGTGGCCAGCTCTAAAGCGGTCCACCTGCCTGGGCACGTTTAGAAAAATTCAACGCATGGCCGAGATCTGCATGACAGGCGGCCTGCGCACGAACCCGGGAGACGCTCTGGACGTTCTCCTGGATATCCTCCCAAGAGAAATATTGGGAGAGATGACCGCGTCACTCTCGGCACTAAGGCTGAAGGGCGCGGGTCTGTGGAGGCGTTCGAGTTTCGGGCACACGAATCTCGACACTGCCCCACACCTTACTGAGGGAAACACAGACTACTGTGTCCCCGCTGAACACCCTACCACACCCTTCCAGGTTTACATCCTCGACAGAGAGGAATGGAACCTTGGACCTCCTGGACCTCTACGGTCCCTTCACATTTACCCGGATGGCTCAAAATTGGACGGCCGGGTGGGAGGAGGTATATACTGCGAGCACCTGGGAGTTAGCGTCTCTTTTAGGCTACCCGACCACTGTAGCGTCTTTCAGGCGGAGGTTTACGCCATCAAAGAAGCTATTGATCGAACCCCCCCCCCATATGCATATTCTCTAACAGTCAGGCCGCCCTGAAGTCACTTGAAGCCATCTCTTCAAACTCGAAGACCATTAACGCCTGCCGCAGATCTCTTCACGAGATGGCGGAGCAGTGCGACCTCCACCTCATATGGGTCCCAGGACATAGGGACATCGAGGGCAACTGCGCTGCCGATGAGCTGGCCCGGCAGGGTACAACCTCCCCTCTTCACCCGGAGAGGGAGTCATTTGACATGCCCTTGGCCACTCGCAGACTTCTCTGTAAGGAGTACTTCCCCCTCCTCGCGGACTGGAAATGGGAAAACCTAATCACCTGCCGCCACGCTAGAATGATCTGGCCACTCGATCAGCGAAACGCTCATTGAAGATATTTTCACTAAGCAGGGAAAGCTGCGCCCTTGCCGTCAGGGCTCTTACTGGTCACTGGCTACTTGGAACACATGCGTCCAGGCTGTCAGTGCACCATAACGACTTCTGTAGAAGCTGTAGGGATGAGGAGGAGAAGGAGACCGCCCTTCACCTCCTCTGCCACTGTCCGGCCCTAAGAAGACGAAGACTGCAGTATCTGGGCTTCCCCACCCTTGTGGATCTCGCAGAGCTAAGCGAGACATCACCGAGGCAGTTAACCCGATTCATCCAAGGATCGGGTTGGTCGTCTCTCACGTAAGGATTCGTTATCGGCCCATGAGAACCTGCACTGGACGGGGGATCTAAGCCTACGCGGCATCACAAAGAGCCACCTCAGGCTCAAGTGGATGGACCGGCTCTCTTGAGTCGGCCATCACCGCCTTAACCTAACCTAACCTAAGGACACTTAATGATTTTAAATGAATGTATAATGATTAACTATTCTTCAAAAATAATAAATGATGTAAAATTGAATGCTTATTTTGAACAAAAAGTGCAAAAATAATAGAAATTGGTCAAAAAGAAACATTTTCAAATTTTATTTATTTTATTTATTTTGTTTATTTTGTTTTTAAAAAATTAAATATGCACCATATTAGTTTTTTCAGAGAAAACAAATGAAAAGTATTTTTCGAAATTGGATAAAAATTGAGAAAACTGCCTAAAAAATTATTCATTTTCGAGTTTAAAATTTACTATTTATCACACCATATAGAATGACCACTCATTCGAAAGGTAATAAAAGTACCTTTCATTTAAAAAAAAAACATTATAAAAATATCTCAACTGGTTCAAGAGTTATGATTTTTGCAACCCAAAAATATCTTTCCGTCCATTGTGCGACGGTCCTGTCGAGGTCCTGTGTGACGGTGGTGGCACAACACTCGCGGCGACGAACACGTGTTCACTATCAAGCGCGAGGTGGCGGGATCGCGGGACTTAGAATTTCGGGATTCAGTATTTCGCGGACGTCAGGTCGTTTCAGGAGCTCAAAACTCATTGCCCAAGCTCTTGGGAGATTGCCGGGAGATTTTGTCGGCATTGTCGCCGAGCGTAGGTGGCGTCTCTTTGCCTCCATTTTACTCCTGTAGGCGATCGCGCCGGCAACACCGTTCTCCCGCTCTCGGTCTTTCAGCGCATGCGTCGTTGCTCTTGTCTCGGCCTTTCGCACTTTTGGCGCGTGCCGATCTGGCCAATAGGGAAAGCGGCTTGGCTCGCGCGGCTCTCCGACGCATGCGCTGTTGCTCAGCTATGCTTTGGTGGTGGCGGCGTTGTCGCTGCTCTCCCGGCGTTCGTCAGTGGCGTGGTAATTTTCCCGAGGGTGCAGCGTTCGCCTGCTTGGTTCCCTTCTGGCGCGTGCCGACGCCTTTGTTGACGATTGGCGGTTCCTCTCTCTTTCCTTCTTCCTTTCTGCGGCTCGTCGATGCTTGAGTGTGTTTTTTACTTGTGAGTGGGTTGTTGCGGGCGCATTTAAGTGAGTACCGGTGTGTGCTTGCGTAATATGTGTGCATCAGTGCGTGAGTGCGTGCTTTAGTGAGTGCGTGTTGTGAGTGGCTTGTGTGCGCGGGGAGAATAAGTGAATGTGCAGGTGCTTGGGTATACTTACGCTTAGCTTATATTTAGGTATAAATATCTATATATGTATATTTACATATGTAAGGTTGTGACTTCGTCACAAATGTGAGTTTTTCCAAACGGAAGTCAAAAATTTTAGTTTTCGGGAATTAGAGGTTTGAAGTTGTAACGGAAAAGTTAATAGACTCCCCAATACTTGCTTTGTATAACCCAACATATAAAACCGAATTACACTGCGACGCGAGTTTGATTGGACTCGGATCAATTTTAATGCAAAAGAAAAGGGATAGGCGATTTCACCCCGTATTTTATTTCTGCAAGCGTACGACGGATGCAGAGTCGAGGCATCACAGTTTCGACTTGGAAACGTAAGCGATTATTCATTCACTCAAACGATTTAGGATATATCTGTACGGTAGAAGTATTACAATTGTTTTTGATTGCAATTCTCTTACACTTACGTTAACTTAAAAAGAAATAAACCCTAGAAAAGCGCGATGGGCTCTAGAGCTAGAGAACTATGATTATAACTTGAACATAGTTCAGGTGTTAGAATGCAATACGTGGATGCCCTGAGCAGATGTACAAAACTTTATGGTAGTAGATTCAGACATATTTTCATATGTCAAAATAAGGATGAGAAAATAGTGAACTTAAAAAATCTATTAGAAAAGAACGAACACAAACTCTATGAGATGCGCAATGGAATTATTTATAATAAATATCATGATTCTTTAATTTTTTACGTTCCAAAAGGTATGGAAACGAATATACTTTTCAAGTACCACAATGGCCTGGGACACGTTGGTGTCGACGAAGTTCTTGAGGTGGTTCTGTTTTACTTCCTCCGAAGTTTCAAACTTTCTAAAGACTCGGACAAAAAAAAGAAAGAACTATTGAAAGTATCAGAGAAGATGCTCGAGAAAGGGAAGTTCAATTACAAAATTATAATGAATCGACAAAGAATAGCAAACGACTGAAAGCGACTCTTTCGATTGTCACACGGGAGCTTCAAAAAAACTTGTCCCAAAGTTCAAAGGACCTTTTAAAGTTGTTAAATGTATATGAAAGGATCGTTACGTAGTTAAAGATGCTGAGGGATTTCAGCAATCTGGAATCCCATACTCTGGAGTTTGGGCAGCAGCTAAGATGAAACCTTGGTTTGGTTGGTCGAAAAGCAAAAATAATAAAACAAATGATATTGAAAAAAAGAGAAGAGATTATTGAAAATGAAGAAGAAGAAAATGAGGGGATAAAGGAAAACTGAAGAACACGAAGACACAAATGAATATTTAAGTGAAAAAGTTATCGAAAGAAATATAAATGATATGTTTAACGAGTCGAATTAAATAGTCAATGACGACACAGTAAATATTTCAAATGAAAATACAAGTATACAAAATAAGCACAAGAAGGATCGTCACTGTAATTATAGAATAGTCAAAATGTATAATACTATAAGCAAAAGCGAAAGAAAAGAATTTAACATTAAATAAGCCAGGATCAGGAGATCCTTGTTGGTCAGATTGGCCGAATTGTGGTAGCCCTAAGCATATATGTATATTGTATATATACACACACTTGTATAGTAGCCCTAAGAATATCTGATTTGTATGTATACATACTTTTTTTAGTAGCCCTAAGCAACCCTGTGATATACAAACTATCGAAGAAACGAGAGAGTAACGAGAGCACAAAATAAATCAGTGTCAGTCATGCGAGTGATCTCAAACTAAACGGACGTATTTTACCCTGCTACAGAAGGTATTCCATTTCAGACGGACCCCGCCGTATCGAGCAAGCAGGGAAGTGAGCATCCAGGAGGACCCCGAGAGTTTTCTTACTGGAGGACGTCCAGCTGTTGTCAGGACGCTTGACGAAGCCCGGGTTGGAGGGCGTCGTTGAGAGTACCTTCCTAGACGCCTCTGAGTAGTAGTGAGCAAAAGTCGGACCAGGCCTTTCTTTTGGCCTTTCGTAATTCCCTATTGTATTGGGACAAGTTATTCTTATAGAGGCGCCACGGTGCGTCCGTACTGGCGCTCTTGGTTGGTTGAAGGATTGCCTCGTGGTCTTCTTAAGGCATCCTAATTCTTTACACCACCACGGTGGCTTCTTCCCTGTGTTCCCCTCTTTTCCTACTTCGGGGACAGGACCTATCCATAGCCGTGCTACAAGCATCGGTAAAAGTCTTAACGAGGCACTGTACTAACAGTCTGCATTATTTCAGTCGTGGCTGAAGAACTTATCTCCTGACTGTTCATTGTACTGACATGTATCTCTCAAGTATGTGTGTTGTTGTTGCTGTGTGTGTTCTTTGCTAAATCGCTGTGTACGTAATCTAAACTTTTCGATTTATAAGATTTAACTTATAATAAAAAATTGAGGTTTCATTACCTATAAATTGTCGCTTGCTCTTTTCCTTCTTTTATTTATTTACTTATTAATTTTATTTTTTTTATTTATTTTTTTTTCAAATACCCAGCATGCTGAAGCTAGCTGCTTAGATGTGCGATACAGCTTCACAACATGCAGTGCAACTCGGTATCCCCTATTCATTACTCCTAACACCTTGCATGCTGAAGCTAGCTCCTTGGCTATGCTACAAAGCCTGGGAACCGAATGAGAACAGTAATTGCACCCCGGTGTTATCCCTTTAAGCTTGTGGTACTGTGTAAGGCTTAACTCCTAACCATTGCAACGCTAGGAAGCCGCCCTTAACATTGCACTGCGTCGCCCAATACATATGAATGGCTGGATCGCTATATTTGAACTTTTTATTTGATTTTCACTTCACTTCACTAGGCAGCCGCCCTGTCCGGTAAAGTGCGCCGACCAATACATATGTATGACTATAATATTAACTATTATTATTATTAACTGTAATCAATTGGTCTCGTCCTCGTGCTAAGCAGACGCCCTGCCTAATACATGCGAACGAGCACAAATTGTATTAAGCTTTAGGCCCCCAGTGCTTTGAATCCGCCCCTGTACTTGTATGCTACGTTCGTTGCCATCAAGCCGTTCCATTCGATCATTTCCACCTACTGTGTCATACGATCGAACCTGTTGGCACATTTCCAAGCTGTGCACCGAACTTCCAACTCCGACCGAATCATCCGGCGGCACGACATCGACCGACGATTGTTCGCTCACATCGAACTACCGACAACCGCTATTGTTTGCCAACGCGTTGGCAACGGTCTTTCGTTTTGTCGATCCGTTCGTTGCGAGATCAAGCCACAACCGCCTTCCGACATCCGCCAGCGAGCATCCCTGTTGACCTTACGATGCTTGTGGCGTCATTAAGAGACCGTTGCGATTATTATTTTCCAAATACATCCGAAAGCTTATACGCATATTCATTTCTTATTCCCAACTGGTCTCTAAATCATTCTCTCTTCAATATTCAGATATGAACAATATCCCCAAGCCGTTAATGCATCTGAGGTAAAAATTTAAATTGTCAGTGTGTCTGTCGACATATCAAACCATCTCAGGTAGTCCATCAGATCGCCGAAACTCAAAAAGAACGAGTATTTATCAAACCGTTTTTAATGAGTGGATACCCCAACGACTCTGTAATCTATTGTAGAACCATCTGAGAAGATATTTGCTTGTGGCATTCCCATTCCTTCCTGCTCAGTATCATAGTTGTAGAGGCGGTAAATGTAGCTTTTTAATCGATTGTGGAATATTCATTTTCTGAAGAAGCCAAATAATGTGGATACTAACCTCCCTACTCCTTGGGAAGTATTCTCGCTGTTAAATTAAATTTATTAAAATTAAAATGCATACTGATTTTTATTGTTTGTATATTATTCTAAAGCAGCAAAATAAACAAGTAAAACAGACAATGGTATATAAAGTTCAACAGCTTTGTAAATACATATTACATTTATTATTTGGTTCAAACTTCATTAATAATCAAAAAATTATTAATCTTTCTTTTTTTTTATTTTACATAGCGGGACGATCGACTACGGCCAGAGGATCAGGTGCTGATGCGTGCATTGCGTGACTTTAATATTCCCAAAATTGTAACTGATGATGTGCCCGTATTCATGGGTTTAATTGGAGATTTGTTTCCCGCTCTAGATGTGCCACGAAAACGTAATCCAGATTTTGAATCAGTTATCAAACGATCCGCAATAGATCTTAAGCTTCAACCTGAAGATGGATTTATCCTAAAAATTGTCCAGTTAGAGGAGCTTTTTGCCGTTCGTCACTCTGTTTTCATTATCGGATTTGCTGGCACTGGAAAATCAGAAGTATGGAGAACCCTTAACAAGACATATCAAAACCAGAAAAGAAAAGCCCACTATAATGACCTCAATCCTAAAGCGGTAACAAATGATGAACTATTTGGCATTGTCAATCCGTCAACGCGTGAGTGGAAGGATGGATTATTTTCTATTCTAATGCGTGACCAAGCCAATCTGGGTGGCACAGGCCCAAAATGGATAGTTCTCGATGGGGACATTGACCCCATGTGGATAGAAAGCCTTAATACTGTAATGGATGATAACAAAGTGTTAACTTTAGCCAGTAATGAGCGCATCGCACTGACAAAAGAAATGCGCCTTCTTTTTGAAATCGCATCGCTGCGCACTGCAACTCCAGCGACAGTTTCAAGGGCAGGCATTTTATATATTAATCCGCAAGATTTGGGTTGGACACCATTTATTCAGTCTTGGCTTGGAACTCGCACAAACTCGAGCGAAGTATCCATGCTAAACGTTCTATTCGATAAGTATGTACCCCCCCTCCTTGAGATCTTTCGGAATCGACTGAAGTCGATAACGCCTATTTCAGATATTGCACGTTTGCAAATGACCTGTTTTCTTTTGGACAGCATGCTAACTCCACAAAATGTACCTAACGATTGCCCAAAGGACTGGTACGAAATTTATTTTGTCTTTTGCATTGTATGGGGCTTTGGCTCTTCACTCTTCCAGGACCAGATTATTGATTGGCGTAATGAATTCAGTAAATGGTTTCTTAACGAATATAAAGCGGTCAAGTTTCCATCCTCGGGAACAATATTTTCATTCTATATTGACAATGACACGAAAAAATTTTTGCCGTGGACAAATTTAGTTCCAGATTTCGAGTTAGACATGGACCTTCCTTTGCAGTCAAACTTAGTGAATACAGCAGAGACAACACGTCTACGATTTTTTATGGATACTCTTATTGAGGCAGATCATCCCTTGATGTTGATTGGTCCTTCTGGGTCTGGAAAAACAATCTTAATGAATGCAAAGCTCAATGCCCTACCAACAGAGAAATATGCTTTAACAAATGTTCCTTTTAACTTCTACACAACATCAGAGATGCTTCAGCGCATCTTAGAAAAACCATTAGAGAAGAAAGCTGGTCGAAACTATGGCCCAATTGGTAACAAGCGAATGATATACTTTGTTGATGATATGAACATGCCAGAGGTTGATAAATACTTTACTGTACAGCCACATACATTAATTAGACAGTTTATGGACTACCACCATTGGTACGACAGACAGAAAATGACTTTACGGGATATACATCAATGCAATTTTGTGGCTTGCATGAATCCTTCCGCAGGTTCATTCACAATAGACCCGCGGCTCCAGCGACACTTCTGCTCCTTTGCTGTTAAGTAAGTTAATAATAGTTTTACTTCTCTTATTCTTTAGTTTTTTTCTTAAAGGGTTACACCACTGTAAAACACAAAAAAAAGGCATATTTTCGAAATTTCTGTAGGTAAACACAATGGAGTTATTGAAATTCTTTAAAAAGTATTTTATAATATCAATATTAAACTACAAAAATACATACATTTCAAGTAATTAAAAAAAAATGGTGACCCCGCAGCAGTTCTGCGGTGGCATGTCTTTTCTCAGATTGGTCCACGGCCGGAAACGTATCTTCTACAATTTTTGATCTAGAACAAAAAACCAAACATTTTCTAAATCCATATTGATGTCCCCAGGGAACTACGTATGGGTTTTTTTTTAATTAATTTTTCGTAAAATGGCGACAGTTTAAAAAAAAAACTATTCACTTTTTCAAAAAACCCTGCGGACAACAATTTCAAACATACTGTAAAATTTGGAATCGATCGGTAAAGATTTGTTCGAGTTTCCGGCCAGCTCAAAAAAAGGGGTTTTGAGATAAACGCGTTTTAAATTTTCAGTGGCTGTAAAATCGTATGTAAAATCGTGAGAGGTCCTGCGGCAGAACTTGAAATTCAGGCATATAAAAATTTTTCACGGACTTCGTCTTTTAGTATATCATTCTTAAGACCCTAGGTTAGGTTAGGTTAAGGCGGTGATGGCCGATTCAAGAGAGCCGGTCCATCCACTTGAGCCTGAGGAGGCTCCTTGTGATGCCACGTGGACTTAGATCCCCCGTCCAATGCAGGTTCTCATGGGCCGATAACGAATCCTTACGTGAGAGACGACCAACCCGATCCTTGGATGAATCGGGTTAACTGCCTCGGTGATGTCTGGCTTAGCTCTGCGAGATCCACAAGGTGGGGAAGCCCAGATACTGCAGTCTTCGTCTGCTTAGGGCCGGACAGTGGCAGAGGAGGTGAAGGGCGGTCTCCTCCTCCTCCTCATCCCTACAGCTTCTACAGAAGTCGTTATGGTGTTCCAAGTAGCCAGTGACCAGTAAGAGCCCTGACGGCAAGGGCGCAGCTTTCCCTGCTTAATGACAATAGCTCTACTGAGCATTTCGCTGATCGGCGTGGCCAGATCATTCTAGCGTGCCGGCAGGTGATTAGGTTTTCCCATTTCCAGTCCGCGAGGAGGGGGAAGTACTCCTTACAGAGAAGTCTGCGAGTGGCCAAGGGCATGTCAACTGACTCCCTCTCCGGGTGAAGAGGGGAGGTTGTACCCTGCCGGGCCAGCTCATCGGCAGCGCAGTTGCCCTCGATGTCCCTATGTCCTGGGACCCATATGAGGTGGAGGTCGTACTGCTCCGCCATCTCATGAAGAGATCTGCGGCAGGCGTACTCCGTAGAGGAGTATCGGGCGAATGATAGCCGTGTACAGCCAAAGGACTATTTTTGGGGTCATTCCCCATTTTAGCCCGATAGTCTTGCTGCTGGTGTAGAGCGCGATTGTGGCCTTTTTGGCCCTCTCGTCCGTGTTGAGGCTCAAGTCTAGTTTTCTGTCCAGGATTAGACCTAGATATTTGGCCTGGTTTTTAAGGGGTAGAGGTATCCCACAAAGCTTAGGGGGTATCACTTTGGGGATCTTGTATTTCCTAGTAAAGAGGACCAGCTCGGTCTTTGCTAGGTTTACTCCCAGTCCGCACCTGGCAGTCCAATCCGCCAGGAACCGAAGACTGTCGCTCATCCTGTAATAGAGGGTTTGCGGGAATTTTCCAGTAAATACCAAGGCAACATCATCCGCGTAGGCCACAACACGACAGCCGCCCTCTTCTATGCCCTGGAGCAGTTCGTTGACCGCCACATTCCATAGGAGAGGGGAGAGGACTCCGCCCTGAGGTGTGCCTCTGTTGACTTGTCTGGAGATGGTTAATAAGACCCACCGAGTGTTGAGCAATCCCCAGCTTAGTCAGTGCCGTCGTAATTGAGTCTGGGAGAATGTTGTTGAAAGCGCCCTCTATATCCAGGAAGGCGACGAGTGTGAATTCCTTTTCGTGGAGCGACTTTTCTATGATAGTTGTAAGCGAATGAAGTGCTGTATCTGTAGACCTGCCCCTCCTATACACATGTTGAGATCCTGATAAGGATGATTGGGGAATATTAGTTCTAAGATGCAGACTGATGAGTCTCTCCAGCGTCTTGAGTAGAAACGAGGAGAGGCTTATCGGCCTGTAATCCTTAGGCGTGCAATGGCTTGCCTGCCTTGGGGATGAAAATAACTTTTGAGCGGAACCATCCATTCGGAATGACCCCCGTATCGAGGATGATCGAGAAGATCAGTCGAAGCCACGGAGTGGATAGCTCGGCTGCGTAGCTGAGCTGTGCAGGTATGATGCCGTCAACCCCAGGGGATTTATATGGGCTGAAGCTATTAACTGCCCATTTGATGTTCCTATCAGTAAGAAGATATGCCTTTTCAGACGGACCTCGCCGTGTCGGGAGGTGAGGTGAGCTGCTCTGAGAGGAGCTAGCGGGGAAGTGGGCATCCAGGAGAACCCCGAGGGTTTCCTCACTGGAGGTCGTGCAGCTGTCGTTAGGACGCTTGACGAAGCCCGGGGAAGAGGGCGTCGTCGAGAGGACCTTCCGCAGCCTAGACGCCTCGGAGTGGTCCTGGATACCTGAGCAAAAGTCGGACCAGCCCTTCTTTTGGCCTTTCTTAGTTCCCTGTTTTATAGGGACAGGTTAGTTTTATAGAGGCGCCACGATGCGTCAGTGTTGTCGCTCTTGGCTAGATTGAAGGACTGCCTCGTGGTCTTCTTGAGGCAGCCCAGTTCTTTGCACCACCAAGGTGGCTTCTTCCCAGTCTTCCCCCCGTTCCTACTACGCTGGCAGGACCTATCTAGAGCCGTGCTACAAGCATCGGTGAAAGTCCTAACAAGTCGCTCCAGCCCCTCTGAACAGTAGTCCGAATGGGTTGGGGCTGGATGGGGTTTGAGGATCCTATTTAGTTGGGACCTGTATTTCTCCCAGTCGGTTCTCTGGGGGTTCCGAAAGGTAACTGGGTTGAACCTGTCGAAGCCAAGCGTGAACCAAATGTATCTGTGATCAGAGAAAGAGTGCTTCTCCAGCACCCTCCATGACTTTAGGTTATCCCTAAGGGATTCAGATAGAAGGGTGATATCCAATACCTCCCTACGATTTATAATTATAAAGGTGGGTTCATTACCTGAGTTTCCCACCAGCAAGTTGGATGCAAGGATAAAATCAAAAAGAGACTCACCCCTGTCAGTGGTGTTGGTGCTGCCCCACTGATGGTGGTGGGCGTTCGCGTCGCACCCGATGATGAGACCCAGACCCAGTCTTCTACTGTCCTCGGTTACATGCTTCAGGGTTGGGGGGATGGGGTCCTGATCGTGCCCCAGGTATGCAGAGCATATCCGGAGGGAACCGTTTGGTCCCTCTAGACATGCGGTTTTAATGTCTTCATTGCTGAAATTGGGAAGCAAGAAAAGAGTTAAGTCTTTCCTAGCGAGTATGCAGGATCGCGATTTACCTGTTGTTACGGCTGCGTATAGCCTATAGCCGGCTGCACTCAGCCCAAGGATTCTGTCGCCACAGATCCAGGGCTCCTGGATGAGGACAGCGTCGGTACCACCTTCCGCCAGGTGGACAAGTAGGGACGGAAGCTGCTTTACTGTGGTGGAGGTTTATTTGCAGGAAAGTCAGAGACATTCTGCGTCTTAACCTCCACCACTGTGATGTCGGTGTCCGAGGTCGGCTCGTCCAACCCGTCCACCTCCTCGGACATCGCGACGCCGCGCAAGCCCCTCGCGAGCTCGCTCTCCTCGGAGACGTACCCCTCTAGGATGTCCTCCTCGTCGGACAAACTTTCGGGCGCCTCCCCTATGTGAGGTCCCTCTATGTCGGGGTCTTTCTCTTTAAGGCCCGGCTTAGCGTCTGCCTTATATATGCGGATGGCTACGCTCTCGAAGCCGTACCTGAGACCTGGAGCCCCCTGCGAGGGACTTGCCCCCGATCACGCCGCTCGGTGGGCCCATTGGCTCGCCCTTCCCAGTGACACCGGCCCCCGGATTAAGGCGCTCCGAGGAGCTCTTCTCTTCCTCTTTCAGCACTCGACCGCTTAGCGTCTTCGAGTTATTATTGAGGGGGGGTTCCCATGCCGCCTTTGAGGTTTGACGGTCACCTATGTTTTTGTTGTTGTTATTATTGGATTTGTTCATTTTGTTCCCACGAGTATGCTGGGATGGGGATGGTCCGCCATGGTAGAGCCTGCATACCGTGGTAAGCCTAGTTAAAACTGATGGGTCGGCCGGTCCACCAGAGTCCGCATACTAATGTCCAAGCACCCCCCGGACAAGCATCCCTCGGCATATGCTGTTCTACCTTGGATTGGGGTAATTTTTTGGGCAGGAGTTTTCTTCTCCCCGCCCGACTACCATTCGTCAGCATCCTCAGCAGAGACATGACCGTACTGGGATCTGCTTCCAGCCGCCCTCACGGGGAGAGTATGGTCGCACTTCCAGTGGTGCAGACAGTTACGGCAGGTGATTTCTCACCCGTTGTTCCCCCTGTCCGCCTATTGCCTGACGGCCTCTTAAGACCCTAAATGATAAAAAAATAATAAAATAATAATAATAATAATAATAAAAAAAAATTGATTAATTTTTAACAAATTCTGCAGTGGTGTAACCCCTTAATGGAATTATGAAAGCTTTGCCTTTCCATATTATATATTATTTTATATCAAACAAAGTCCATTTTTAGTGATCTGTTTGCATAAACTAAAGCTATTTATGGCTTTTGTTTACTTGTGGTAATTTATATTAAACAAAACCACTTCTTATTGAGCCATAAAAGAGATAAAAGCATTTTAACCTAAAGAACTTCTAATTATACCGAAGCCGATTTAAACCAGCGGTCAGTGCATTTAGCTTAAATAATGGGTTTTACTGATACCTTCTAAACTGCGATTATAAAATGACCGCTCTCAAAGACAGCCGGGAAGAAAATAATATAGGTCGGGAGATAACAGATAGAAAGGTAAGAGTTCCGATGAAAGTGCGAAAGTGCAAATTATGGAATCCAAAACCTCCACAGACTCGATGCAACCGTCAATGGCATCACAACAGTACGAGTATGGCAAAATCTTTAAACAATCGACTAGTGGCTATACTACGGCTGGAAGATATCAGTATATATAAAGGAGGGGCGACGATGGCAAACTATTGGTCCCATGTTCAAGACTACAAATACGAAAGAAAAATAATTAAACAATCCAAACACATCAAGATCTTCGTCAACACGATTTTTATATATCCTTGTATTATTAATCACACGGCTAAACTAGCAGATATTTCAGTATAACATTTGTCTATGGTTTTTTTTTAATTCAGAACTATAACAAATTATTGTTCTATAATTTTCCGATATTTTATATGACAGCCATTAGATATTGTCATACGATCAGTCCGTTCGTGATATCAAAAGCTCTGCGAGCACAAAGTCAAAACAAAAAGTTAATTAAAATGTGCGTGAAAGAGTTAGAAGATATGCCAACCATTATGTTGTGAATCGATTTGTAGATATTAATTTTTGATTTTATTGAATATATTTTAATTTTTTTTTCTTTAATTTCAACAAGTACCTAACAAAATAACTTAATCCCAAATAACTATTATTATTATTATACAAGGGCCTTGTTACACTGCGACTGTAAGATAAGGGTAGAGCTTCTATACCGAGGCTTCTAATAAAAGAAAGAAGTTTGGTAGGATCTAATTGTTCCCAAATCCTGTAGGGGGGAATAGATGTTGAAGTCGACGTCTGATTAGCGATGGGCACTCACATAGAATATGTTCTGATGTCGCTTGCTCTATCTCGCAGAATCTGCAGGTTTCGATTTCTGAAAGTTTTAATTTCTTGAGGTGATACCTAGGGTTGCAGTGACCCGTTAGGTAGCCTGTTAGAGTGCGAATTTCGCTCTTTGGTAGGTTGATGATTCGTTTTGATCGCGTCATCTGGGGGACGAGAAATTGTTTGGCTTGTCTCAGCCCTGCACTGTCGGTCCAGTGACGATTTATCTCCGCTTCCTCCCATTTCCTGAGCAGTTCTCTATTGTGTCCTTTCGATAGTCCACAGAACGGCTCAGGGCCGATAAATGGTGTCATCGCCCCGCGTTTAGCTAGGGAGTCTGCCACCTCGTTTCCTATATGGCCTTCATGCCCTGGCACCCAGCCCACCGTTAGGGTGTTTTTGGAGGCAAGGGCGTTCAGCTGCTGGAAACAGTTCTCTACAAGTCCGAATGGGTTCGTAAAGGAACTCAGCGCTGTGAGCGCTGCCTGACTGTCAGAGAAGATGTAAATCTGTGCGCCTTGCATTTTCCTGCGAAGGCATAATAATAATAATAATAATTAGCTAGAGGTTAGTGCACTGCGACCACTAGGGTCTATTGTGCCCTCGTCCTAGTGTATGAGCTATAGCTCCTCGAACAGTCCAATCGATCGCAAGAATGCTATGATGTCGCCTGGTCGAAGAGCCCTCATTTCCTTTGTGGTGAGTATAAGGCCCCCAAAGTGGGCCAACCTCAACCGACTGATAGCCGGACACTCCTCAAGTAGGTGCTCCGGAGTCTCTTCCGGCTCCTGCTTCTTATGCAGGCGGCACTTCAGCTGGCCGAACCGGTAGCTCACCAGCATGTCTCGCTTCTTGAGGAGTGTAAGCGCCTCCTCATCCAGGCCGAGCAACAGCACCTTGCCGCCCTTCGACTCTAGGTGCCGGATGACCCGCCAGGTCCCGGTGAGCAGGCCCTTGTTCTGCTCATTGAGCAGTCCAAGGGACCTCTCCAACGCACAGTGGGCCAGCTGATTTTTCTAGCGGAACAAAAGTCGATTTTTAATATATTTAAATTCAACATTTTTTTGTTTGTTTTTAACTGTAAATACTCGGCTGAGCTTATAAAAGCTTGTATATGAGCTTTAACATTTTTTCTTGATCAGCTGTGATCTTTCAAAGTGGAAATATGTTTCACCGCGTTGCCTGCAAAAATTCGCTGCTATTTATTGGCTCTTGTTGGTAAACCCAAAACTACAACGAATTAAAACTAACTGACCCAACAACTTTTGTTTTCTTTAAGAAAAGGTATGTACTGAATAAAAAATATATGTTTGTGTCCCGTCTTTTCATGTGTAGCAAATAAAATGTGTTAGAAATATGTAGTTTTATAAGGTATGTTTTTAAGTCAGATACAACAATCTCTGGAGTATAACTAACGTGATTCACTCGGATTCAATCTAAAATTTGTATTTATGTAACGTGATAGCCAACTACGGCCAACTCTTAAGTCTGTTACACTTTTTAGGTGAAATGTCGGTCCCAAAGCGCGTGATGTAATCCACTTGGCTTAGCGAAAATATCGCCGCAAAAAAATTTGTTTTCTTAAAAGAACTTATTTTTGGTACAGTTTTTAAGAACAACAACCCGTCTACAAAGGAAATTGAGGAAATTGCAAGGAAAATTACTAATTTTTGAACTATTAATTTTTTATTTTTTTTTTAATTTTACTTAAAAAATTATTTTTTTTTAAATATGTTAAAAATTGGTTAAATATACTACATTTAAATTTTCATCAAAATATTCCATCATTTACTCGAGTTATTAATTAAGTTCCGCTAGAAAGGCCGCTGGGCCCACTGTGCAACGTCTCCCCTGCGGTGCGTGGCAGGTATAATCTGACTACGTTGGTCCTCTTGCAGGCAGGTGCGGAGCTGCACACCCACCTTGGTGCTGATGCTGGGGACCGTCAGCTCCAACCACTTCTTGGTATCGCTGTCAATGCAGTCCACTAATAGCAGACCGTCACGGAACTGGATGCCGTTGAAGTTGAGGGCTGCGGTTCAGCCCTTCCTCAACTCCTCGACGAGGGCCTGCTCCACCGCTGACAACTCCTTCTTTGTCATTGGCCTCTTCGGGTAGTCCCGCGCCAGTATGGCAAAGTTCGTGCCCTTGGCGACACTGGCATACGAGGCTGCCCTCGGGCGCTTAGCGCTTTGCGAGGTTCTTGAGCCCTCCAGCGCTGCGGTGTTCTTTGTCTTTTTGGACATGATCTTGGGGAGTTCGAACGGCGACGTATGGTGAAGCTGCCTCTTCCTCCCCGCAACGGCCTGGCCGCCGGCTCTCTCAATCGGGGACACGCTCGTCCCCGCAGATCTCTGCGGATCTTCGGGTGAGGGGCCAAGCCCCTGCGCGGCGACAGCTTACCACCGTCGTCCAGAGCCGCCTCCTCTATCCGCTCTGCCACCTGGGTTGCGGTTAAGTCCCGCGTGTTGAAATTTTTAATCTTTTTTGAATCCATACGTTGGTCCCACGAGTGTAGGGGAAGGTAGTACCAGCGTGTCATAGCCCCCATTAACACGCTGGGGCCAGGTTTACTCACCGGCCAGGTATCGGTGAGGCTCCGTCCGAATACAGTCGGTTACCCCTGACTGCAAACCAGCCAATGGGCACGGAAACGCATGACACCCTGGCTTAGGGGAGTGAAGTGGCGCCATTGCCTCAGGACGTCACCACTGCCCTTGTGCGATGTTGGGGATAGGATGAGGGTAGGAACACGTGTAGAAAGTATGGAGTATGTAAGACTATGTATTAAAGACGGTCAGACAAACGCCTTGTCGGTACTACAACGGTGTGGTACCCGCTGTTGTCCGGGACTGCTTATTCACGACAAGTCGCTATTCGCAGCTAACCTCCACAGGAGGCCTTGCGCTTTCCGCAACCTGCGACCCGTCCGGTGGCTTCAGCTAGCCCACCTCAGAACCATCTCACTAGTTCTTCAGTACCAGAAATTCATGCGAAGGCATTCACGAGCACAGATTTTTATGGCATATATCTCTGCATGGAAAATGGTTGGCATTTTTCCCACGACTACGGATTTGTTGAACTTTGGTCCGAAAATACCATCCCCGGTGTCACCGTTTTCCAGTTTCGACCCGTCAGTGTACCACTTTTGTAATCCACTGGGCACAGATATCGATTTTGTTTTCCAATCATTCCTAGTATATAAGACTACTGAGAAGTTTCTGTGAAAAACGAGTTGGTTACGCGCTGAATGGGCTCATTTATTAAAGGTTCGAGAACCCTAAGATGCCCGGTAAGATCAGCACTTTTAATGTTGGTGATGTTTTGAAGGCGATGTGCCCCCAGGCATGCCTCCTTTTTCTGGGTAATTTGTAAAGGGGGTATGCCAGTTATGACTCTCAGTGCTGCAGTGGGACATGTCCGGATGGCTCAAGTAATGTCTATGTAGACCAGTCATTGTAATTTGGTAATTGCAGTCGCAGCTTTCTTCTGGGTAGATTTCGTTCATCAAGCAAGCGATGTATAGGTTAAGATCGGGTTTACCACAGTGTTAATGTTCTACCGAAAAGCCTGTTGCAAGCACAATGTGCTCAAATGGCTTTATTTATGGTCCTTTCAAGGTGTGCGTTCCAGTTAATCCTAGAGTCGAGTGTGACTCCTAAGTAGTTAGCTTCAACGGAAAAGTCAATTTCGGACCAATTAAGAAATGGTCTAGTTAGAAAAAGAGACCTTTTTCTGGTAAATGTGGCTGAGGCAGTTTTTGACGGGTTTTGTCCTGACATCATCTAATGACATTATTAAGGGCTTGCTGCATGCGGTCCGTGATGGTTTACTCATGCCAGCCCACTATATAGATGACGAGGTAATCAGCGTAGCTCACAACAAGAGAGAAGAGAGTACTCCCCCTTGAGGGGGAGCCCCCTTGTGGCTGCGATTTAGGTCATGGTTCCTCCACGGTCTACAGTTATGATTCTGGATTAAACATTTCCATAATAATCCTACTAATGGGTGTGGAGATATTTTTATATACGAGAGAGGCACAAATAGCCTCTTATGACGTTTTGTCAAAAGCTCCTGAGATGTCTAAAAAGGTACCTAGTGCTATCTGTTGAGGGCCAATGGCCTTTTCAATGGTTGTTGTAAGGGAATGAATGGCAGTCTCAGTTAATTTACATGCTTGATACGCATATTGGTATTTGTTAAGGGGAAAATGCTTGAGATTTACCTCAATAATCTTCTTTATAGTTTTAGGGAATAAGGAGCTAAGACAAATCGGTCTATATGACTTAGGCAATTGGGATTGTTTCTTCCCTGCCTTAGAAATAAACTGTAGCATGTAGACACACCACCGTATACATAAACAAGTGGGCAAAAGTATTTAGACAAGAAAAATATTCAATATATTTGTTTGTAACTTATTGTTTACTTAAAGGAAAATTGTTTAACAATTTTAGTAAATAGGTAGATTATCGTAGTTAAAGTAAGAGTATATAATCACATGGATAACTTCATTGTTGATTTAAGAAAAAATACTTTTTTACAAATTATCAGTGGCATAAGTATTTAGTTGTGTTATCATTTTAGCCTTATGACAGGTGGCATTATCCTGCTGGAGTATGAAGGACTCTCCAATCAATTTATCACCAGAGGGGAATGCATGATTATTAAGTACATCCAAATATTTACTTTGATTCATCGTTCCATCAACGGGAACTAAATCTCCCAAGCCAGTGAAGGCTACGCATCCCCAAAACATAACAGACCCTCCTGAATGACTTATTCTCGGACATACGGATGCCACTTTTTTCCGATAATGTTTCGGTAATCGGACATACATTTTTTTTTTTGACCAGTGAAACTCAAAAGAGCTTTCATCGCTCCACAAAACATTGATCCAGAAGGATGCAGGCTGACCAACATATTTTTTGGCAAATTCGAGGCGCTTTAACTTGTTTCGTGGAGTTATTAGTGGTATAAATCTGCTAACATATGTTCCAAAATCGGCTTCCTTAAGACGCCTGCGAACCGTTCTTTCACTGATATCAATTTCTTCTCCTTCTTTTAGTTCTTTGACAACCGATCGGGGAGTTTGAAGAACATTCTGCTTAAACTTCCGTAAAATATAACTATCGTCTTTTGCAGTTGTTTTACGTGGTCGGCCACTACGGGGAACGTTTTTGGTTGTGTGTGTTTTTTATATTTATTTATTTGGTAATACACAGTTGCTCGAGGAATTTTGTATAAATCAATGATATTTTGTACCGAAATACCAGAGTTATACTTAATTATTATTAATTATTATTTCATTTATTATAACTTCGCTAAGTACCTTTGTTTTCACCATGTTTAACAAAATGTTGAATGAAATACAAAAAGATAGTAACACTTTATTAAGAAGAAATGTTTAATTGATCTAAAAAAAGTAAAAAATTTGATGTTCTTCAAACAACAGACCAATGCGAACTAATTAAATGTGATGTCTAAGTACTTTTGACATCGCCCAAATCGTTGTTTGTCTAGCTTTCTTATCAGCAGAAGGATAATTGAAAAGGTGAACGGCAAAACATACCTTCCGCGTGTAACTGTAATTTCACTCTTTGTTTTAACATCAATAGTTTACTATTTAGTTGACTGTGCTATGAAAAGCATTGCTCGACAGTTGCAAGCTAACGGTGTCTAAATATTTATGCCGACTTGTGTATACACAATTATTACAGTCCTAGATATACATACTCTTAGTTTTAAGTACAATATGCGCATATCGCTTACTCGAATGTGCTAATCGTGCTTACGGACAATACTTCGTGTGTCCCGGTCGCACGATCAGCAACCGACACACCAATACAAACAAGTAATAGGCTATCCGATCTGTTCGCGGAGGTGTTCAGCAGCTGCCTGGCCGAGGGCACCTTCCCGCCTAGATGGAAGTCGCAGAGGCTTGTACTGCTGCCGAAACCCGGAAAACCGCCGGACGACCCGTCATCTTTTAGGCCTATCTGCCTTATTGATGGCGCGGGTAAGGTACTGGAGCACCTAATCGGCACCCGCCTTGAAGAGGCGATCAGAGCGGCTGGCGACCTCTCGGAGGCCCAGTTCGGCTTCCGGAAGGCGAAATCGACAGTGGATGCCATCGCTAAGGTGGTAGACATTGCCAGCTCCGCGATAGCCGGCAAGAGGTGGAAAGGCGGCTCAAAAGAGTACTGCCTAGTCGTCACGCTGGATGTTCGCAACGCCTTCAACACGGCGAGATGGAGCTGCATCATGGAGGCTCTATCCAGTTTTGGAGTCCCCCCATACCTCCTGAAAGTTATGGGCAGCTACTTCACGGACCGCACTTTGGAATTCACCACTCCCGACGGCGCGGAAACGGTGGAGCTCTCCTGCGGGGTTCCACAAGGATCCGTACTAGCACCGCTCTTGTGGAATGCGATGTACGACGGAGTCCTGCGCCTCCCCTTGCCCGGCCGGTCCGAGCTCGTGGGCTTCGCAGACGACATCGCGGTGGTGGTGGTTGGCTACCTGCAACTCGTGTGTCGAGGCCATCAGCTCGTGGCTGTCCAGAGTCGGTCTGCAACTAGCGCCCCAAAAAACCGAAGCCGTCCTAATCAGCAGCCGGAAAAAGGTCGAGACCGCATCCATCAGGGTCGGGGGTGCTACGATCACTTCCACGAGAGCCATAAAATACCTGGGTGTAATGCTGGACACGAGACCCTCGTTTCGCGAGCACCTAGTGTATGCCAGCTCTAAGGCGGCAACATCACTCCAGGCCCTTTCCCGGATCATGATGAACCGCCGAGGTCCCAAGCAATGCAGCAGACTGCTCCTGACCAGTGTGACGAGAGCAACCCTGCTTTACGCGGCCCTGTCTGGGCGCACGCAATGGCGACGCCCTCGTACTGCCGGGGCATGAACTCCACGCACCGGCTTGCCGCTCTGCGAATTTGCAGCGCGTTCCGCACGGTGTCTGAGCAGGCGGCGCTGGTCTTAGCCGGGACCCCCCCCATTGGATCTCCTGGCCAAGGAACAGGCCACCATTTTTGGACGGCTCCACGGAAGAGCCCTCCCCGCTGCTGAGAAGAGGTTAGTCCGCGCCGAAGCAAAGGCCAGCACTCTACAGGAGTGGCAATCCCGTTGGGAGTCATCGACAAAAGGGCGGTGGACCCATCGACTCATCCCCAGGATAGAGACGTGGGTCGGAAGGAAGCATGGGCAGGTAAATCTCCACCTGACCCAAGTCTTGAGCGGACACTTCGGTTGCTTCAGAGGATACCTCCACAAGCGAGGACATGAGGACAGTGCTGCCTGCGTTTGGTGCACCGACGGCTCTGAGGAGACCGCGGAGCACGTACTGTTCTCCTGTGGACGTTTTGGGAACGAGAGGAGCCAACTGGAGGAGAACCTAGGCGCCCAGATAGAGGCCGACAATCTGATCGGCTTGATGCTTGCCAGCGATGCTAATTGGCAGGCGGTAAGCAATTATGCAGCGTCGGTGATGTCCAGGCTTCGGGCAGAGGAACGCCGTAGGAGAAGCGCCGCAGGCTAATGGGGGCCATGCCTTCGCGAAGCATTGCTTTGCGGCCGTACCGCGAAGGTTACGTCCCTATTTCTAGCCATACGCTACCCCTCCCATTTGTAATATACCCCCCCACCACATATACATAAAGAACGAATTAAAAAAAAAAACAAAAAAAGTAATAGGCTAAGAAGGAACAGAACGAGAGAATAAAGAACACTTCGTTTGTGACAAGAAAAGAGAACTGACGCCTTTTTATCATCTCCTAGAAAACACAACTTTAATTTGAATACATTTCCTTGGTATGTGTCTAAACAAGAGACTCGCTCAAAATAGACGGACCAGAGGGTGAGCAAGTTGGTGCAGTCTCCGCTGAAAAAGCATTGTTAAATTCCATCTGGTTCAGGTGATTTGTATGGGCTGAAACTATGTAGAGCCGCTATTTTGATGAAGCAGTCTATAGAGCATGTTTCCAACATGGTCTGATCTATATGTGGGTTCTCTTCCCTCAGCGCCTTTGGAGTGGAGCAGTCTCTGGATTGCTCAAGTTTGAAACAGAAAAGATCCCATTTGGTGTTGTTGGGATTTCTAGTAACTAGGCTACATTGGATGGCGCATACTATATCAAATTTAATTTATTGGTGATCTGACATAGTGATCAATTTGAGACAACGGACAACATGTTTTTACTGCAGAGACTAATGTCAAGAACTTCCTCTCTAATCGCATTGATAAAAGAAGGCTCGCTGACCTGATTTATTAAACTACTTTATTACTAATAATGTACTCAAGAAGGCACTCACCTCTTTTGTTGATGTCACTGCTCACCCAGACCGTGTGATGCGCATTGGCATCTCAGGCGATTATCAACCTGGCAGTGCTCTACAGAACATTAGTCCGCCCTCTTGCGGCCCCTGGCCGGCATCTTCCAGCCATGATTTGTGCCTATCCACCTGTTCTTTAGGGTGCGTGTCGGCGTTTGGCTATAATGTAGCGGTGCCCCACGCAAAGTTAAGTCGGTGCCCCAACGACTTTAACCGGTTTGCCGAGACTGGGTCCAGCGCGATTTTCAACACGGCCATGCTTTTGTCTCATCTCACGGTGAAATACACTCCAGTATCACACGAACAGCCTCTGCTTTGGGGACTTGATGTGGGCGTCCTTCCACAGCCGGATCTTTGGCACCTCTGTGCTTAGCCACTCGGCTGTCTCCGCATTGCCACAGGTAACAGCCTTCCACCCTGCTCGGAAGGTGCAGCCTGACAACAACGGCTTCACAGAGCCGTGTATCAAAGCCATCATCCTCGACAGGATCGCGGATTGGATGTTGCTGAGCTGCTCCGTTGTCAGGAGACTGTTGGGGTAATCGGGAGCGAGTATTGCCATCTTCGCCGAGCTGTCAACGTCCCTATAGGAGGACAAGACACCGACTTGTGGTGATTGCTCCCGTATTTCTTGCCCAGCCACAGTTGCTGCTGTGGAGGCTACTGGCGCCTCCGTGGCAGGCAATACGCTTGCATGACCACTTTTCGTCAGGGCACTAGGTGCCGAGGTTTTTATCATGACCCTCTTTGTCGATACTTTTCTAGGGTCGTATTGGCCGATCTTTCAAGTCCTGCCACTGAGCGAGCCTTTTGGCCTCCTCCAAGGGAATGCCGTTCGCAAGGTGTATGCGCAACCTCTTCCTTGCTACGCCCGATAGAGCATTCCGCTTAGGTTTATTAACCTTGGGAGAGGCGAGAGGGCTTCTTCCTCTTCCTTGGTGATGGTGTCAGTGCCAGAGACTTCTGTGTGATGTCCATGGCTTCTTCGGGCTCCCGAATAGGTTCGATTTTACTTGATTTGGGGCTGCTTGACCGCCATATTTCAATATTATGTATTATGGTTTTTATGTACGACTATGTACGATGTACGATGGGGAAGGGAGTATCCCCCGGGGCAGAGCCTCATACCCCGGATCATGATAGAATAAGAAAGGTAGTCCAGTTAGATTTTGACAGGTACTGAAATGAACTGAGAGGCACTGAACTGAATTGACAAATAGAGTGTGTTTATTAACCCTTAACTGGCCCTTGTAGTTCAAAATAGCCTACTGATATCAAAGAAGTGATTTACTCTGTTTGCATGGAAGAATTGGCGCTCGCAGTCAGGGTACAGCCTAGATACTGCTCCCACAACTTTCCTTTTTCTTCACATTGCGGTGCTGTCAATAATGTAACTCCAAGTACATGCTTGCGACAATTAGAGCAATATGCCATGTTGACACAAGGGTTAAAGATTTAAAATTTAACAAAATCGTCCAAGCACAACCTTCCCTGTCAACAATCAAACATGTACTGATTTCAGTGCCTGCCGAGAGAGCGACGAGGGCTGACTGGACTACCTTTCTAATTGTATCATTCCCCGGATCAAGCGCTTATACGACCGAAGACACACTAACGAAAAGCCATTCATCACGGGGGCACGGTAATACCTATGAATACGTTCTTTTTACTTAGAAGCACTTAGTCTAGAGCAGGGGCACCTCGAACAGGATGTGGTTCTTCACCACGTATGATCGGTCTTTGGTAGTCGGCATGTGACTGCCAGCTCCCACTGGTTGAGTCAGATCGTCGCGACGACAGGCATTCACGATTCATTAACAAAGCCTTAGCACCCATCCCAATTAACTAATTAAGAGTTACATTCCTTAAAGGAAAAATTTAAGAGCTATGAGTTTATTAGCAGAAAATCAAGAATTGAACGGAAAATGTAAATTACCAAGAACAAATTCAAAACCTTCAATTCAGCAGAGGAGTCGTGCATGGTTCCCCAAGAGACCGTCCTTTCGCAACTCTTTTTTAACGCAATGTCCGACGGAGTCTGGCAGCGTCCACTCCCCGAAGATATTTGGGTTGTCGACAAAGAGATTGTAAGAACAAACATCCAGAGCATCAGCTTCATCACTTCGTGGCTGTTGAGCGTCGGGCTACAGCTGGCGCCAAAAAAGACCGCAGCCGTCCTGGTATGTGCTGCGATAGTCAAATCGTCCAGAGGGATTAAGTGCCTAGGGGTTAGGATCGATACAACGCTCTCCTTCAGGAAACTCTTAGCGTATGTGAGCTTCAAGGCCGCAATATCAGTAGGCGCTTTGGCCACGATAATGATCGACTTCCGCGGCCCAAAACAGTGAAGCAGAATCATACTGTCGTATACTGCTAAATCCACCATGCTACCATTCCAGTGTGAAGTCACGCCACGGTTGGCGTTCCCTACCCAGGGTCCTAGCAGGAATTCTATAATGGCGAAGGAGAAAACCGAAATATTCAATAGGATCCACGGAATGGAACTGTCGGCATTGGAGAAAGAGGAGGCATGATCTACTGCGAAGGGGGCCACGATAAGCGCATCAATCCCTATGGGCCCTATGGGCCACAGGGGTTCTGCACCGAGCACGTGATTGTCTCGTGAGGAAAATTCACGACCGAGCGCCGAACGTTGCGATCCTTTTAGGAACAACCATCGGTGTGGATAATGCTGTGCGGGCAATGCTGTGCAACGGGTATTTACCCGTGATTTGCAAGTGATTTTCACTTTCGCAGCTGTGATTGGGGCCAAGCTTAGCATCAATCAGCAGCGAAGGAACCAGAAGGCTCCGTCTGGATGCAGCCCCAGCGGGATGCCTTGCTTTATGGCCGTACCAGGCCAGTGATATGTCCGCAACTAATGTAAATGTTCTCTCCTCTTCCCATGTATGTATTTTAGCTTCATTTTTATTTTAATAAACAAATTAATTCTATCTATTCTCTTCAATGAGAACGGGCGTATTTTTTTTCTTGCGCTCTTGTTTAGTGTATATTTTTTTCTTAAAAATCAAAGGGGTTTTATTTAAATCTTCTGCTTTGTGTTTTATAATGTTCCCGCTCAATTCGCGTGAAAGCAGCTATTCTGTTTTGTGTATTTATTTTTTATTATTTTTATATTATTTAGTTAAGCTGTTTTTGCTTTTGCATTTTTTGCATTCATTTTTGTGCCTTCTCTGTTTAACAAATATATGCGCCTGCGCGACAGTTAAGCTTACTCCCACGATCTCCTGCTTTCTTGATGCAGCTGCACTTTTCTTATTTCTACCTAGGAAAAAGTACACTGATAAGTCCTTATAATGTGCGCTATTGTCTGCGTTGTTAAAACATGTAAAAAGGTTTTTGCCGGTAATGATCTTGCCTTCAGCTGCTGGCTGTGCGACAACATGGTGCATGGCAATTGCATTAGTGTTGTATCTCGGACGGCGGACGATGTAAGAAAAAACATCATTTTGCGTTACTGCTGTGAGCCCTTTCGCTAAGTGAAAAGAGAAATAATGTCGACGACGCGTCGTGGCAAGGTTATGGAGGGGTAAGAGTATCGTTTCCAATCAGCAAACTCTCAGAGAAATACTCTACAAAATGGAGTTTGCTGACAACGCCGTCCTAGGCGGGGTCTCGGCTGACCTGCTGGCCGCAGCTTCAATTTATTCGAGTGGAAAAACCCATTGTGAGCGGACGTGAGTCGAGTAGGTAGGTAGGTTAAAGTGGTGAGGCTCTCCACGAGCTTCCAATTAGAGCAGAGCTCCGTTTTGATCCGCACCCTCTGTTTTCTGATTGTAGCTGGTCATGCTCAGCACCAACCCGAATCGTTAAGAAAAGCAAGGATAGCTGCAATCTTACGCTTCCCTACTTCTCTCGGCGATTCTAGCTGGAAGGCACCGAAATGACGCATTCTCCTGTTGTTCAAAGCTGGACAGTGACAGAGCAGGTGCTCTGGTGTCTCCTGTTCTGCTTGTTCCTTGCAGCTTCTGCAGCTTGTGTTATAGGGCAGCCCCATCTTCATTGCATGCGAGCCCATCGCCCAATGACCGGTGGAGACAGCTGTGATCCTACTGATATCCTTTTTACTATGGGATATCAGTTCTATAGTGCGTTTGCTGTCGAAGTTCGGCCAACATAGCTTCGATCTTCGAACTGACCTTTGAAATAGTCAAGGATCTTAGACTGTACCGCTTTCAGCGATATTAGTGTATTTTTAATGTTGCTACGCTGGGCTGAGCCCTTGCGGGTTAGCTCATCTGCCTTTTCATTTCCTGGTATGTCGTTGTGTCCTGGCACCCAGGTTATTCTAACGTCGTTGTGTTCAGCAAGCTCGTTTAAAGCTGCCTTACACTCCGACACTAACTGCGATAGCCGCTTGGCTATCCGAGTAAATCCTCACTTTGGTATTGCTAAGGCCTCGCTGATTGGATAGTCTGGCTGCCTCCAATACAGCGAGTACCTCAGCCTGAAAGACCGTCGCTGATGCTGGGAGACTGAAAGTCGATTCAATCCCCCAGCTCTCAGCGAAGATCCCAGCCCCCACACCACAGCTCATCTTGGAGCCATCGGTGTAGAGCGATACCTCATCTTGTTCGGTTACTCTGCCTCTAGTCCATTCCTCCCTTGTCGGGTAGGAGGTCGTATAGCCGTTGCCGAATCTAATTTCGGTTGTCATGTAGTCCGTGTTTTTGTCTATTAACGACGTGACCCCGTCAAGAATAGTGCGGTGTCCTATGCCGCGATCCCTCCAGCAATTGCTTGCTTTTAGTCTCACCGCACTCTGCGCCGCCGCATCCTTGATAAATAGGTCAATCGGCATGATGTCCAGGATTACGTTCAGGGCGGCCGCCGGGCACGAGCGCATAGCCCCCGTTGCTCCTGCGCAAGCCGAACGTTGTATCCTCGTTAGTTTGGTGATGTTATAGGCTCTAGTGAGTGCCGGCCACCATACTAGAGCCCCGTATGTTAATATAGGTCTAACTACTGCTGTGTAGAGCCATATTATGGTCTTTGGGTGTAGTCCCCAGTTTTTCCCAAACATCTTCCTACAGGAGTAGAAGGCAATGCTTGCCTTCCTGACTCTCTCTTCGATGTTTTGTTTCCATGATAGCTTAGGGTCCAGTATAACTCCCAAATACTTCGCCTGCTGAGAAAGTTTTAGCTCTATGCCATCTATCTTGGGCATGTTATAACTTGGGATCTTTGATCTCCTTGTAAATAACATTAGTTCTGTCTTATTAGGGTTAATCCCCAGCCCGCAGGATTTTGCCCAATTATTTAGCCTGTCCAGAGCACCCGACATAGTGTCGCTTATGACGTCGGGGAATGGACCTGATACTAGTAGCACTACGTCATCGGCGTATGCTACTGCCCTTACTCCCCCACAATTGAGTTCTTTCAATATGTGGTTCATGTTGGTTAGCCAGAGAAGCGGCGATAATACTCCGCCCTGGGGTGTGCCTCTCTTCACTACTCGCGTGAGGTGAGTGCCACCCAGTTCGGCCACTATCGTCCTACTCTTGAGCATAGCACCTATCCATTCTCTGGTGCATCTCTCAACACCTATCGAGCTGAGGGAGCCCAGGATGGGTTCGGCGTTCACGTTATTGAACGCACCTTCTATATCTAAGAAGGCGGCCATCGTGTATTCTTTGTAGTTCAGAGCTTTCTCGACGTGACTCACCACTTCATGCAGTGCTGTCTCGGTCGATCGACCCTTTCGGTATGCGTGTTGAGCATCCGATAGGTGATCTCCCTCCGCCTTGTCTCTTATGTGTATGTCCATTAGCCTTTCCATCGTCTTCAGGATGAAGGATGTTAGGCTGATTGGTCTATAATCCTTAGCTAGGATGTGACCCCTCCTGCCCGGCTTTGGTATAAATATCACTTTAGCTTTCCTCCATAGGAGCGGTATGTGACTCAAGTTCATGCTTGCTTCATAGATGGCTTTAAGCCACCTACTGATGCTTTCTATTGCTGCCTGTAGCATCGCCGGAATAATACCGGGCTTTTATATTTGTCGAAGGAGTTTATCGCCCATTGTATCTTTTCAATGGTGATAATGTCTCCAGTTGACGTGAAATTCTGTTCGGTTCTAGGTCTCCCCGGGTCAGAGTTTACCCGCACATTCCCTGGGAAATGCGTGTCTACCAGTACCTCTAGGGATTCTTCGACTGACGATGTTGACGTACCGTCAGGTTTGTTAATTAGGGATGGGCTTGTGTGCCCTTTAGCAAGGATCTTACTTAGCCTTGCCGTATCCTTTATGTCTTCTAAAGCTTCAGAGTAACTTTTCCAAGATTCTTTCTTGGCTTCGTATACTGCTTTTTTGTATTGTTTTTGTACTACTTTGTAAGGTGCCCATTCTTTGGACACAAAACATATATTAAAGGACTTTCGTGCTCTCTTTCTGAGGTCACTCAGTTCCTTGGTCCACCATGGTGGATACTGTTTCTTTGAATATGACACCTTGCGTGTCTCATTGTAGGCGTTGTTTAATATGTTCGTAAGGACCTTCTTTATCAAGGGCCTTTGCTGAGGATTGTACTTTAATCCTCCTGTTGCTAACCTTTGCGTGGACAATATCACTGAACTTGCCCCAGTTTGTCTTTCGTGGATTGCGTCTAGGTGTCGCTTTGCTGGTCGGCACCGATAACTCAAAGAATATGTACCTGTGATCGGAAAAAGGAATGTTGAAGCGACACATTCCAGTTCTCTACTGTGTACCGGCTGTGTTCTACGAGTAAGGTGAGATCTAGCACCTCCTCCCACCCCTGAAAGACCTCCGTGCTCGGAAATATAAAGGTCGGTGTATTCCCTTTGTTACATATTGTAACGTTACGGCATATAATATGATCAAAAAGTGACTCACCTCTATCATTTGTTTCGGAACTTCCCCCAGAGCGTGTGTCTCGCGTTCGCGTCGCACCCGATCACCAGGGTTGTCTTCGTGTCTTCAGCCCGTTGCAACAGCTTGACCACCGGTTCTGGCGGAGCCGGATCGTCATGGGCCATGTATGCCGAGGAGATTAGCACTCCTGTCCCATCCGTTGTCACGAATCTGGCAACTGCTAGATCCGATATACTGAGATTAGAACAGAGAAAAGCGTTAAAATGATTCTTTATTACTATACAAGCTCTCGGTCTACCTGTCGAGTTAGTGTACAGTAGTGTATATCCAGGTAGTGTCAGACCAGAAACTTGCTCGTTCCTGGTCCATGGTTCTTGTAGTAGCGCAATGTCGACATCCTTCTCCCTTAGAAGGATGGACAAATTAGCTGAAGCGTGCGAGGTGCGCTTGAAGTTAATTTGCACTACTTTCGGCATTGGTGTTCGTCGGTGTGGAGTTGGGCGACTTATCGTCGATGATCAGGTCATCCAACAACTTGTTCGTGTCGTCCACCTCCTCCAGAAGATCATCTGGTTCGGCCTGGAAGACCTTGATCTTGGCCTTCCTGATGCCGTACCGGATTTTGTAGTCGTCCTTTTCCAGCTGCGGCAGGCAACGCTGGTTTATCAGTAGCAGAAATGGCTGGCTCGTCTTCATTTCTTTTTCAGCTTTCAAGATGGCCCAGTCCTCCGTATGGACGTCTGGGTTTTGTGCTCTCAGACATTTGAGCACCCTGGCATGGTCAGTCTGCCCCAGTGGTAACCAGATGCGAGCTCTGGGTCTTCTCGGAATCTCCCTGGCGTGGACCAACCTAATCCTTAGGCCGTTCCACGTGTTGCCGATCTTGGCCACACATTCTTCCAGGAAGCTCCTCGAGAACCCGTCGTCGCACCTGATTACTCGGTGCCCTCTCACCACGTCCGAAGAGTCGAAGGAGGAAATAGGACCGCCCGGCGTGGCGACCAACATGTCAGTCACCAAGTCAGACAACTTGGCCTCTATCTCCCCCCACTTCTCTGCCAGCAGGCGCCAGTCGTCGTTGAGCTCATCAACCAGCGCCATAGCCAGACCGTCTCTGGCCACCTCGCTGAACTTCTTCGTCTGCTTGACGAAGGATGTAGCTCTGGCTTACCCCTGAGCGTCCTTGGCCCTCTTAGGTGCGCTAGCGCTCACGTCCTGTGATCGCTCACGCTTCGCCTTCGGGGGTTGGAACGCCTCGGGGTTAGCCTTTTGGTATGCTTCGAATTCCGCAATCTCTGCAAGGAACTTGGGGCATTGAAGGAGATCGACCGCGGCTTCGCCCCAAAGCCGCGGCAAGGTATCTTACGACCCAGGGTTGCCCGGCCCTGAGAAGGCTCCGTTCAGACACATCTGGATTAACCCCTCAGCTGCGAACCTGTAAGCCAGCGGGCACGGGTCGCGTAACACGCCTGGCTTGAGGGGAGGCCATTTTAAGACTTACCCAGGTCTCGGTAAGGAGGTGGATTCAAAGGAGTTATAGGATGGAGGATTCACAGGGAATTGCCGCTCGCATTAGCCGTACCGTAGTACGTTTCCAGGAGGTACTACGCGGAGGACCCTCTCCGAGGAGAAGGTGGTGTCTATCAAATTGATATTCACCTGCGAGTCGACAGCAAATACTATGCTGATCTTGCCTTGGTCTGATGCACCCTTACCACCCCGTGAGTCGAGTACTTCAACATTCTTTTAAATTGTGCCTAAATTTTTTGTACACTTTAAATAAAGGCCAAGACCTGGATCAGCGTATTTTTTAAATTGCGCGATCCGTAGTTTTTATTGCTACTTTTGTGTTCCCATTTAAATTGGGGTGAGTATTAAAAGGCGCTAGTTCGAGTAAGTGTCCAAATGTTAAAAAAGTGATTTTGGTTGCAGGTGAGCCCCCAAAATTATTGGAGCTGCTGAAATACTTAAAGCCAGCAGCTTTGGCGAGCGGCTTATCAGCACCAGAAGCATTCGGCAGAGCATCGACCGCTGAAACTTTTTTGCCGCCTACCTCAGTTCCGTCTTCGGCAACTTGCAGCCACTTGCAGTTCCGCCAGTTTCGCCTCCGCTTATCCGCCTCTCCCGGCAGCGCTAAATAATTTGCACAGCTCAGCCGCGCGCCCTCGCTTCGATTGGGAGACGCGCGGGACGGAGTGAAGGGACTCGGAAACTCCGAGAAACTTCGGACTCGTCACACATTAATTTTTGGTTCCTGTTCACCCCAAATTGGCCGCTAGAGGACCGTCCAGCAGAAACCCAGTCAAAATCTCGAAGATCGGCCACCGGAAACCCGTGGAAACCCGTGGCCGTGGAAACCCGTCAAAATATAAACATCTGTGTGCTCATCTTTAAACTACGTCAGCATAGCGCTCTTAAGATTTCCCCAAGTCATCACCCTGGTGCTTCTATGGTAACGCCAAAACCAATCATTGGCACTTCCCTCAAATAAATTGTTTATGTATCGCGTAAGCAACTCAAAATCACCACCCAAAGTTTGATTGGTCAGTGCTTCGAACCTGTACAAAAAGTCGTCGTAGGACATCGTGGATCTTCCTGAAAATCGCACTTTCCAATTTATTAAGATTTGGCTAACGCGCTCTAAGATCTACCTCCCTCGGAACATTATTTGTTGCGGAGCTCATTCTGCCACTAGGATGGTCAAGCGGAGTCGCCACTTGCTGTGGTTCTCTATTTGTCACCAATTCTGACCGAACGCTAGCGAACATGTCTTGCCGTCCATTAGATATTTCTTGGACTAGCCTATTAGTCTGCTCCTGAGAAGTTTGTGCTAAAATCTCAGCCTGCCTTATCGAAGCTGCTGCCATTTCCCGCGCAATCATTTTCTGCAACTCACTCGGCGATGGGGATAAGATCTCGCCTACACAGGCAGAATTTTCCGCTTCCTGCCTTGACCCGGAAGGAACATTTTCTAACAATTGGGACGCTGCTGCTGCTGCGGCAGCATTCGCATTTTTCTTTCTCGTTTCCATACTCTGTGCACTTCCTACTATCTCGAGAGTTGACTCTTCTAGTAAACTCGATTTAGAGGAATGCAAAGATCTTGCACAGACCGGACAAATTTTTCTCTGCCCCACTTTTGTGTTAAAACACACCCTACACACACACACACACAGAGACATACATTGACATAAATATACCCTGCAGTACCAAAATTCCACGTCCCCGACTTTTCCACGCGGCATGCTCGAAAAACAAAAACAAATTACATGGGCTCCGTTTAGCGAAGTTCGAAACGAAGTAGGCGCAACAAAAATCGACCTGCGTTCGGCTATTGCCGATCTCTCACGAAGTTCGAACTGTATATTTGTTTTTGTTTTCGAACTGACTCGGAACAGCGGTTTTCGACAATTCGGATATTAGAGAGAGGGAAATGATCGAAAGGGAAATAAGAAAACCTCTGTCGAAAACAAATTGTGTTGGGTCGACGTCAGAATACCCTTTTTAAAAAAGGTTGTAATATTTATAAATCTAAGTTCTCATTTATTTAATTATTATCTGTTTAGTCGAATGGTATTTTAGCATATTTATTAAACATTTCCTTTGGGCAAAGGCAAAATGTTTATATTTGTTATTGCGCCTTATGTAGGGGAAATTAAAAGGCATTGATTTGGTCGTGCATACCCTGACACGAGTCAGGATTTTCGATCTTCGGTTTTCTCTCGCTTCTCCTAATTCTCTTTGCATTTAGAGTTGACTGTTGCTGCATTCAGAAGTGTTTTGCGTATTATTTAAAGTTGCGTAAAAGTGAAATATTACAAGGAGGTAAGTAAAGTTATTTGTGTTTCATTAATAAATTAATTTGCAGATTTGATCTTGAACATGGTCACGCCTATATGAACGGTACGTATGTATATTTGTGCAAAATATTTCAGTGTTCAATTTGATTTTAACATTTATATAATTTATATAGTTTATTTACAGATAGCATTAGTCTGGTAAAGGGACACCCGCCGGCAGAGAAGACCCGTCACACGCATTTAGGAATAAAGAAGTTAAGCTAATCAAAAATGTGTAACCATAACATATATAACATTTTATAAATAAATACTAAATACAAAAATAAATTACTCCGGATTTTTACTAGGAGGATATTTTTCGGGTATTTTCTATAGGTTTTCCACGGGGTTTCCACGGAGATTCCCGCAGGTTTTCCACGGTGTTTCAACGGGTTTTCCACGGAGATTCCCCGCACGTTTTCCCCGGTGTTTCCACGCGAAATCCACGGAGAATCGAGTTCGAAATTTCGAAATTGCCTGGGAAATGGCGCGGGGATTCCACGCGATTTCCACGAATAATCCCCGCCGAATTTCAAATTCCACGCCACATTGGAACGATGTATGGGAAATCCTTACTAGATTTGTATGGAAATTCCACGCCAGTCCCCGGGACTGGCGTGGAATTGGGGCGTGGAATATCCGGTGAAAAGCCGTGGACTGGTACTGAAGGGTAAGAACATATTGGCTAATAAAACAATACTTAATCAATCATCCCAAGCCGGTATATGACATTGTTTTGTCATACAAAATCTAGGCTGTGGGATTAAGAGATATTAGCTAATAAACAATGCATTAATAATCGAACATTTGCAGCTTTAACTCAATCGGTAACTGACACCGTTAGCTCCATCCAGACCATGAAATGAACGCAGCTGTTTATAAAAAATGTTACGATTTTCTTAATTTTTATGAGTAATGTGCATTAGATAACCGGGTTAAAAGAATTGCCCTAAGTTAAAATATACACACCTATTGTTTTTTTTTTTTCTTTTCACAAGTTCAGCAATTTCTTTTAACACAGCAAAATTATTAATTCTTTTCTCATTTTTTTTTCTCACCCATTGCCTGAGTAAGTTTTTAGGCTCCAATACTTTGCATATGTCCACACGCTTCTCTTTGTACTTGTCGTTTCCATAGGTACGACCCTTGGTAGAGGTGCAGAAAACATCGATGGAAACATCGATACATCGATGTTTTGAAGAATTGTAAAAACCTCGATGTTTTTTTTCACTATCGGTGTTTTGGTGCCATCACTTTTCGAAGAAGAAGAATCACTTAAAGAGGAAGGTTTTGTAATTTGTCACATTGTGGGAAAATGAAAAGACCTACAAAGTCGTGTTTTGGAACATAAATGTATTGTTTATTAATGAATACAAAATTAATTTTTTTTTCAATATTCAAAATGGCGGATTTTTCGCAAAACTATGTCTTGAGAACTCTTGTCAATCGTAACTCTAGTTCTATTAATGCGATTCGCCCACTTAAAAATTAAAAAAAAAATATTAAAGGAGATACTTTTTTTCAAAGTAAATCAAAGTAAAAAAAAGCGAAAAAAATTTTTTTTTTTTTTTGTCCATGAAATTATTTATTTTTTTCATTAAGTTTCATTAAAATTAGGTTCATGACATGGGAAATTTCCTGTACTTTAATAATTTAAAACAGTTTCTCACTTCAGTTAACCACGAAAAGCCCTAGCCTTGACAAGAGGCTTATTAAAAAAAAAACATTTTTGTTGTATTCACTAATAAACAATACATTTATGCTCCAAAGTACGACTTTGTAGGTCTTTTAATTTTCCCACGAAAAGTTCTCAAAGTTTGCTCTTATTTCGGCCAAATTCAAAAGAACCTCCCCTTAAGATTGATGATCTTATAAATTTGTGTTCTCAATAAATTTTTGTTTTTTACTTTTAATACTCATTTATGGTGAGTTTTAATTTATATTAAACATTTGTCAATTTTTTTAAAAACATCGTCGATGGTTCGACGATACATCGAAAAAACATCGATGTTTTTTTTAAAACATCGAAAAACATATATGTGTCCATACATCGCTGTTTCTGCACCTCTAACCCTTGGGGCATACCGAAGCAACATGTCCAACTTTATCACATTTAAAAAATCTTATGTTAGGACGATCCTTCACACCAGCCGTGCTGCCTTCACTGCGATTGTTTTCTTTTCTGTAGGATGAGCTCTCCTTTCGATCTCGGCATTGGTCGAATTTGTGACCAATTTTTCCATAAAAATGGCATTCCAGCTGCGACTGCATTCGTAATTTCTTCTTCTCTGTGCACGGTAAATTTTCATCCTCTTCGTCCTCACGCTGTGTGAAGGCGTAAGCCTGTAACTGTCGCTGTAGTTCATTACGCGTCGTCACGTTGGTAGTAAAAACAATTTTCATTATATGGGCTAACGCTATTGACACCGCAATCTCCTCCATATCCTTAGCTTTCCATTTGGATAATAACAAGGTCACTATGCGTCTTCCATACTCAGCATAGCTCTCTCCAGATTTGGGGCGGCCGTTCAAAACGTTTATTAGTACGGCGGGCGTAGTCCCTATGCTCACGAATCTCTGAATAAATAGCTCCTTGAATTGTGTCCAAGTAATGCCAGGAAAGCAAATTTGGAACAGCTACTCCGATGCACTGCCTTCTTGAGCTTTGCTAAGTGCTATTTAGAGTGCACTTCCTTTTAGCGCGTTGTCTGCCCAGATTAAGTCAATCGTAGTGCACCATGCTGATGCGTCTGCTCCATGACCATCGGGATTAAACTTGGGCAGCGTTACATGAGTAGTCTTCACATCTGACACCGGTACTTTTGTCCCTGCATGTTTTTTATTAATTCCATGAGGTTCTTATTTTGTTCCCTCAGAGCAGCCACATATTCAGTAGATGTGTGCTCTTGTGGCGGAGCCGATCCCACTTTTGATATCGAGTGCGAAGAAATTTAATCCATTGTTGTTGTTTTTTTTTGTCACCAAGGCATAAATGCCACTCCGCAACTCCACTCCACATGACCCTTCCCTTGTCAATCTCACTCAAGATTGACCAATCTAGTGTTCTCTTTCTACCACACGGTTTCTTGGTAATGAAGACGGACCTTACTCAGCAGCAGGGACCGCGGCAGAGACGGTGGCAGAGACTGTCGCAGTCTCTGCAGCTATGATTTGCGCAGAAAACAGAAAAGGGTTCTTCCCCGGAATTCTTTCTAACAACTGTAGCAATCTCTGCCGCTATGCTTTGCACCCAATACAGAAAAGTGTACTTTCCCCGAAATTCTCTCCGACATATTCATATTCGTTCATGAGAACTATCATGCAAGATATGATGCGAAACCAAAACCTCCTGATACAAATGCTAGTTTCTCAACAGACTAAATAAAAAAATGGCTTCCCTACGCATAGCTATATGGAACGCTAATGGTGTTTCCCAACGCAAACTTGAGGTAACTCAATTCCTATACGAAGAAAATATCGACGTAATGCTTATCTCGGAAACTCACCTAACAAACAAATACAACTTCCAAATAAATGGCTACCTTTTTTATGGTACCAATCATCCTGATGGTAAAGCCCATGGAGGGACAGGGATCCTTGTAAGGAGTAGCACGAGGCATCACTATCACAATGGATTTTCTGAAATCTATCTACAGGCCACATCCATAAACATACAGACGGATAACAACAACCACCTTACCCTAGCCGCCGTATATTGCCCCCCCCGCTTTAAAATAAGTGAAGACCAATTCCTTACTTTTTTCAAAACACTTGGAGACCACTTCCTTGCCGCAGGAGACTATAACGCTAAGCACACACACTGGGGATCGCGCCTCGTGAACCCAAAAGGAAAGCAGCTATATAACACTATAATAAAAGCCGCCAATAAACTTGACCATGTTTCTCCTGGAAGTCCAACATACTGGCCAACAGACCTCAACAAGCTGCCTGACCTGATCGATTTTGCAATCACCAAAAACATTCCTCGTAGCGTGTTGAGAGCCGAATGCCTACCGGAGCTATCCTCTGATCACTCCCCAGTTCTCATCCATGTATCGCGACTCGCCAAAACGGTCGAAAAAACTGTTAGACTGACGTCACACAAAACAAACTGGCTCAAGTATGGAAAATATATCAGTTCACACATTGATCTAAGCCCACAACTCAATAGCGAATCCGACATTGACAAATCAACCACAACTCTGGAGTCCATTCTTGTGGCAGCAGCACAATCTTCTACCCCTCAAACTTACACAACAGATCCCTACCCAAAAAAGACAAATAAACAAATCGAGCAACTGGTCCATGTAAAGCGACGGTTAGTCCGCTAATGGCAAACTTACAGATCCCCATCAGCTAAACAGAGACTGAAAGATGCCACTAACAATCTAACCAAAGCCCTGAAACAAGAAGAGGAGCAATCCAAACGTCGATACATAGAGAAACTATCCACAACAAGCACAAAGCATTCACTATGGAGAGCTCACCCAACTCTTTGTCCACCGACCGTCACTGTGTCTCCAATAAGAAATTCCAGGGGCGGCTGGGCTCGCAGCGATGCAGACAGGGCCAGTACATTTGCCGCTCACCTACAAAAAGTCTTCCAACCAAACCAGGCTACTAACGCATTTACACTAACATCACCAACAAATGACACCAATCCCCATCATGAGCCAAATGTGTTTCACCCAAGAGAAATTTTAAAACTCATAAAGGAGCACATTAACCCAAAGAAATCTCCCGGCTGCGACCTCATAACCCCAAAAATGATCATTGAACTGCCTTACTGCGCCATTTGCTTCATAACCCATCTATTCAACGCCATAACTAGAGTTGGTCACTTCCCAGACAGATGGAAAAAATCGATCATCATAATGATTCCTAAACCCGGTAAGGATCCCACATCTGCTTCGTCGTACAGACCTATAAGCTTACTTTCATGCCTCTCAAAGCTCTTCGAAAAATGCCTGCTGATCCGACTAAACCCGTACCTTAGAGCTCACAACATAATACCAGCACACCAATTTGGTTTTCGCGAAAGCCATGGAACAATAGAACAGGTTAACCGAATAACTACAGAAATAAGAACCGCATTCGAAAACCGACAATACTGCACAGCGGTCTTTGTGGATGTATCCCAAGCATTCGACAGAGTTTGGCTAGACGGTCTTATGCACAAGATCAAGCTAAAACTACCCAAATATACGCACAAACTACTTAAATCATACCTCTACGAAAGGAAGTTTGCTGTGAGAAGCAATACTGCAACTTCCATTGACCATCAAATTGGAGCAGGGGTCCCCCAAGGCAGCGTTCTTGGGCCAACCCTGTACCTCTTATACACAGCCGATCTACCAACAAGCAGAAGTCTGACAACATCCACCTTTGCCGACGACACCGCCTTCCTTAGCCGTTCCAGATGCCCGATACAAGCATCAGCTCAACTAGCTCGTCACCTGGTGGACGTCGAGAAGTGGCTCTCAAACTGGAGAATAAAAGTAAATGAGCAAAAAAGCAAGCACGTCACCTTTACCTTAAACAAGCAGGATTGCCCATCTCTCTCGCTAAACAACACCGTGTTACCTAAAGCACAAGAGGTAACATACCTGGGAGTACATCTCGACAGACGCCTCACTTGGCGCAAGCACATTGAAACCAAAAAACCCACTTAAAACTCAAAGCCAACTCCCTGCACTGGCTGATCAACGCACACTCTCCGCTATGTCTGGACTACAAGGTACTACTGTACAACTCTGTTCTGAAACCAATCTGGACCTATGGCTCTCAGCTGTGGGGAAATACCTGCAATAGCAATATGGACATCGTCCAACGAGCACAATCAAAGATCCTCAGAACTATCACCGGGGCACCGTGGTATGTTCGGAACGAAAACATTCAGCGAGACCTGAACATCCCTCCAGTCAAGAATGCAATAGCCGAAATCAAGAGGAAATACCACGCCAAGCTCACATCGCACCCCAATCACCTAGCAAGAAGTCTGACGCATCTCAGCAGTCAATCCCGTCTCCGCCGCAATGACCTACCTGCCCAGCAAACTAACTCTTAGGGACGTATCACCAAAGGATAGTTTTAAATAAACTGTCAACAAAATAAACTAGTATTAAGATTTTAAAACTTATAAATAGTTCTCGAATTATGAGAGAATATAAAATAAATAACCGCACAGTATAAATAAAAAAAAAAAAAAAAATATTCATAAAACATTAATATGTAATGCTACGTTAAGAAATTTTAACAGAGCGCGCCACTTTTAAGTTAAAAGCTGTTAATGCAACGAGAAGCTTGGGCTGTTAAATCGCTGTTTTTTTTTTTGAAAGTTTTAAATGTCGAAAAAATGTAAAAATCCAAAACGAAGTGCAACTTTTTGGATTCAATCTTATTCATTGTTCATGCCAGAAGGGCGTTTATTTTCAGGAGGCAGTGTGATCCCGTACACTCGCTCTCTCTCTCCCTCTTCCACTGCACTTTCGTGCATAGAGCTGCTAATCCGCTCTCACCTTTCTTGTACTAGTACCAATTTTCTATTACACAAATAAAGACGCAAATTAAAATTGTTGTTGTTAATTATTTAAAAAAAAATTAATTTTTTAATTTTATATTTTTTAATATTTCTTTATTGATGTAAAACTTTTCACTTAATACTTAATTACAAGACACTACTTCGAACTCGTCACGAATCAGACTCGTATCAAACTCAAATTTGAACTGATCTTAAAATTATTAATCCTAATCCAAGCAACCTCGGTCAGAAGCTTTCTTAGGAAACTTCTTGAACTTTCAATTATGTTTAGAATAAAAGCTTTATGCTGAAATTATTCCACTGCATTGTGAAATTCAATTATGCTGACCGATGCAGTTTATGTGAAGCGCAATACGTTGACCATGGTTTGGTCTCTAAGCGGATGCTGTGTTTACTTTACGATTGGGTTGTTTACTTTAGCGGGTAGCTAGGCGTTGGCAAAAGCAATGACAAAAACAAAGACAAAGGAATTGTCGCCGAGATTGGAATGTGAAATTTGTTTATAAATTGGGGTGCAAGTCTGTGTTTACGGGTTGGATAACTCTCCCCCTTCTAAAACGACGCGTCCCGCTTCATTATGAATTTCGTTTAAACGATCTCTTAATTCTGTTAAAAATTCATCTTCTTTAATTGGATTTTCTAGTTCTGACCGTTTTTGTTTGGCTACAAATATAAAATGTCTAAATCTTATTATTAATGTAATAATCAAATACAAAATGATTAAAATTAATAATATAAATGAAATTAATATTTTCGAATTGAAAATTTCAATGAATGGGTTTAAAATATTAATATTGTCAAGAGTAAGTTCTGAATTGTTGGATATTAAATATTACGATATTTCCAGGTTTTTAAAGTGATTAGTGGTTACGTATTCGAGAATTTTGTTATCTAAATTGGTGTATGAAATATTATATATTGTAGTTGTACTGTTAAATTTTATTAAATATGAGCCATCTAAATGTGAATTGTTTACAATATTATTTCCGTTTATTAGAATGGCACCTTCTTATTTTTTTCTCGAATTTTAGTGCAAATTGATTTTTCTCCATTTAGTAAGCGGGTAAAACAAATTTTATCTTGACTTATAATACAATAGTTATTAAAAAGTTCGTTCTTAAAATTAGATATCTCGTAAAAGGTATTTTCGCATTTTACTTATAAGTAATTTTCCATCATTCTGTGAAATGGATCTGGCATAGTAGATTTCGCATCTGTTAGTTTTTACCGGGTATTTTATATAAATAATAAGGAGTTCTGTTCGGAGCAGACCGCCAGCACCTAGGCATGTGCGCATGGGGGTTCCGCTGCACCTGCAGCGCTCTCCTCTTATCTCTTTTCGCCTTCCTCTTCTTTCGTCAAATCTGTCGCGCTTTGTTTTCCTAAGCTACACATTGTCCACTGCTGATATATATTTGGAAGCCGAGCTTCACTCCGCTATTCTCTATTCTTCACAACTCCGCATCGGTCGATCATAACTGCGCATCGATCGGTCAAATAAACAGAGCACTTATATATTAATAGAACCTATCGTGCGTTTTTATTAATTATATTGCTAAGGGTGGCATATTCGTTGTCTTCCCCATAAACATTTTTGTGACCCCGACGTGATTGTTTAATATCGTTTAAACAAAGCCAACTATTGCCGCTGTCGTTTGCTGGCATTCGGTCACAAACACACGAACATACATACATAAATAAGTGCGCAGCCGCAGCCGCTTCATTTTTCGTACATTTCGCGCTGTGAAAGTCAAAAGCTGTGTTGTGCACAAAAATATTTACAAAAGTGAACCGCATTTAATTTTTGTTAATTAGCGCATATTACATAAATATGTATATGTACATATAGCCACTGCCTTACATACATATATACATACATTTCGGTTACGCTGTTGCTAGGCAGAGAATTTGCCGGCAAGAACAACAAATCAAAAGGTTCCGTTGCACTTCGGCGACGCTTGTTACCTTACATTTCGCAGTAAAAGTACAGGGTGTGTCGTACCTCTGACTCGGTCGGGCATTGTATAATATTTAATTAATTTTCTCTCGCTATCGGAAAATGTCTGACACTGAAAACTCGGTTCGGGCTCAAAATGAGACCCCAAGTGAAGTTGATTTCTATAGAGCCAAAGCCCAATCGACCTTGCGGCAGCTGAGCTCTATGAAATTTTATTTAAACGCTGATGCTATAAATCAGTTTGACGAAGAGGATTTGCTTTCGCGAGTGGATTGGATCAATTCCTTGAATCTGGCATTTGATTCTGCGCAGACATCGCTGGAAAAATTGGAGATCTCCAGTGACACTCGAATGGAATTTTCCGCAATTTTCGCGGATTTGAAGGCGAAGCTCAGCCGTGGATTAACTGCTCTTCGTAAGTCGCAATTGCCGGCATCAGCCGCAGCCAATTCAACTTCTATTGACACCAGTAACCATGCGGATCTTTCTTTTCGATCTAGGAAGCCTAGGTTGCCGAATTTGGAAATTGCTCGTTTTCATGGATCCTACTCTGACTGGCCGGATTTTATCGCTACTTTCAACACGGTCATCGGAAATGATGATGAGCTAAGTGATATTGAGAAATTACAATATCTACGGTCGAGTTTGGGCGGCGTTGCTCTGGATACCATACGCTCGCTCGAACCCTCGAATGCCAATTATAAAAAGGCTATAAATTTATTGATAAATCGATTCGATAATAAAGTTTTACACTTTGAGGCACACGTTCAGGCACACGTTCAGGCAATATTTGGGTTAAAAGGTGTCGAGAAGGGATCATCAAAGGGTCTGCGGGAGCTTAGTGATTGCATGAATTCGCATCTACGGGCAATTAGAACCCTAGCCACTTCGCAGCAAATTCTTGACGGACTTCTGGTTCACATCGTCGCTCGAAAGCTGGATCAGAGGACTCGGGAGAAATGGGAAGAGGATTTGTCAATCCATGAGCTGTCCACCTGGGATAGCATGGAGTCGTTTTTGGAGAAGAGGTGCAGAATGATGGAGGACATGGATCAAGCCTTGGTAACTCAATCGCCAGGCCAGCAGGTGGGAAATAACTTGCACAAATATAGCCAGAATACACTTATTGCTTCTTGTTCCTACTCAAATCAACCGATTTGTTTATTTTGCGATGCGAGGGACCATTATTTGCCAAAGTGTTCTCGATTTTTAAATCTGAGTCCTAGCCTTCGATACAGAGAAACAAAGAAGTTGCACCTTTGCCTTAACTGTTTGCGCTAGGGCATAGGTTGCAGCAATGTAAGTCGTCGTTCTGCAGACATTGTCACATGAAGCATCATACGTTACTGCACATGAACCAAGACCCATCCGCGCCATCCGCCTCACTTGAAACTTCATCAACTCAGTCATCGCCATCAACATCAACATCATCAGCATTAGTATCATGCTCTCATTCCTCCCCGCAACCTAATCATTCATCAAGCCCTCCACTTAAACCCTCAAATACTACGCCGATCGACACGTGTTGCTTCCAACTGCGATTATTTACATAAGAAATCGAGCTGGAGAATTTATGCCTTGTAGAGCAGTTTTAGACTCGGGCTCTCAGCTAAACTTCATAACTTCTCGCTTAGCTAGTCAACTAAATTTGAATCATAGAAGATCGGAAAGCTCTATCTCTGGGATCGGAAAATCTTCCATGATCTCTGATAATGCAGTCGACATTATTGCGCAATCACGAGATGCAAGCTATCGTGCTTCGTTCGCAGCTGTTGTGACTAACAACATTACGGATTATCAGCCTCACTTCAATATAAATACAACATCTTGGAGGATACCACAAAACATTTCGCTCGCTGATCCTTATTTTAATCAATCACAACAAATTGACCTATTAATTGGCGCTGGTTTATTCTTTGAAATGATTTCTACAGGACAAATTCATTTGGGCAGGACGTTGCCAACTCTTCAGAACACCAAACTTGGTTGGATAGTATCTGGAGGGATGTCGAGTATGCCAAACGCAGCAACACTTTTGGAAGACAGGGAGCACCGACCGTCATCGCCCCAGCGTCATCAGAGTAGCTATGGTCCGTACAGCTACGGGTATACGCAAGAGAGCCGTCGCTAAATTAGCCGTTCTGCCCGTCGATTTTGAAATAGTTGGAACCGTACCTCTTCCAACGGGGGGAGTATGTTCGGAGCAGACCGCCAGCACCTAGGCATGTGCGCATGGGGGTTCCGCTGCACCTGCAGCGCTCTCCTCTTATCTCTTTTCGCCTTCCTCTTCTTTCGTCAAATCTGTCGCGCTTTGTTTTCCTAAGCTACACATTGTCCACTGCTGATATATATTTGGAAGCCGAGCTTCACTCCGCTATTCTCTATTCTTCACAACTCCGCATCGGTCGATCATAACTGCGCATCGATCGGTCAAATAAACAGAGCACTTATATATTAATAGAACCTATCGTGCGTTTTTATTAATTATATTGCTAAGGGTGGCATATTCGTTGTCTTCCCCATAAACAAGTTCTTTGTGTAGTACAATTTTGAATATGGAAATATCCATTAAATCTGCAATAATTACGGGCTTTTGTTCGTGATTAAATATTTCCTTAATATCTTCATTATTTAAAATTTTGGTGTTAAATACATCAATTTTTGCCAGTGTAATAGTGTCAATTATGTTTTGCAAGTCGAATGTTATGAATCGTAAACGGTGTTTTCGTAACGGCAATTCTTGATCAATAAAAATGTTTTTAAAATGATCGGAAAGTGATTTTATCTCGTTAAACAATTTGGAATTGATAATAAATTGTTGGTTATTATTTTCAATTAAGTAATTTATTTTATTCTGAATTTTAATGAAATCATCATGATCCGGAGTTCCTGCTAACCATTTCCAAACGGTGCCTAACTCATTTATTCTCCCTTTTGATCTAGTTGATATCAGCTGTGACAAAATTAATTCGATTATTTGTAATTCATATGTAATTTCCCATTGTGACCTTTGATTTGTATCCTTTTTATATAACCTGATACTAGATTGATTATTTCCTTGTAATAACTGGGTAACGGCTTCACCCGGTGGGTCGGGCGTGTCATCGTCGTGGCTCGTCCCACTGTAGCCGTTCCTTGCCGCAAGCGTGAAGGTGCTGGTGGCATGGCGGGCGCTGATCCTGCGGCGGCACGTGGTCCTGGCTGGTGTGGGCTGTCGCTGGTGTCTCCGGCGGTCGGCAGGGCAGGCTCGGTCGGTGCCATAGCCAGCAGTTTTTCCACTGCGGCCCTTGCGGCTTGAAGCCTTTGGGCGTCTGCCGAGGTGGTGGGCCCTTCTGGGAAGGCCGTCAGCTGCGCCAGGAGGCGGCGTAGGTTGCTGAGGCTCCGTCGCCTTGGCGGGGTGACGTCCTGGTCCCGGTGGCGGTTGGTGGCACGGCGGGGGTCCCGGTGGCGGTTGGTGGCACGGCGGGGGTCCCTGGAGCGACTGGTGGCGCGCCTGGGGTTGTGGTCGCCATTGGTCACACGGCTCGTTGCGTCGGCCATGTCGGTGATTGTGCTGGTTGTTGCGCGGACCGCGTCGGCGTCCGGGTCCGTATTCCCCGGATGCAGAGGTGTTAGCACTGGCGGCGTGGATGCCCTGGCAGCGGCGGCGCAGGGCGTAGAGGTTGCGAGCGCAGCGGCGCAGAGCGACGGCTGCGCAGGTGTGTGGGTCCGGGCGATGTTTGCCTCGGCGTCCGGTTCCGTATTCCCCGGATGCAGAGGTGCTGGCACTGGCGGCGTTGATGCCCTGGTAGCGGCGGCGCAGGGCGTAGATGTTGCGAGCGCAGCGGCGCAGAGCGACGAGCTAAGCTATACCACCTCCGGATCGGACACGTCGTCGTAGGGGGCTCCGAGCGGTCCGGCGGCGACTTATGGTGGTGGTCCGGGAGAGGGTTCTCGCGCACTGGGAGGCGCGGACTCTGGCCGGAAATCCTCGGTGGCCTCCGGCGGGAACTCGTCGAGCTGGGTCGGGATCTGCAGTCCCGGGTCTTCCGCGAGGATCACCTCCACCATCTCCTCCAGGCTGAGCTCTTCGCACCACGACCGGCTGATGGGCGACAGCGGGCGCGCGTCCTGGCTGATGGTCACTAACAGCGGCGGCGGGGCCAGCACGACGGCGGGCAAGGAGCCGTTTAGGTCTCCGGGCCGCGGGAGCGCCAGCCGCGGGTTCCTTGATGGTGTGCCGAGGTTTAGTGCCTCCAGCGCAACCGTGACGCCTGTCGGGGCCGTATCCTGTGGCCTGGCGGACGGTGAATCGGAGCGCAATTGTGCGAGTTTCGGATCGGTCGCGCCGATGTGAGTGTCGCGAATGGTGACGCCCATGGCGTAGGTGCCGATGTTCGCGTTCACGTCTTGCCATGGTTGGGTTTTTAAATCGTTGTTCTGCTATTGCGCGTTATTTTCTTATAGCGTCGCAATAAGGAAACGGTTCGATCTTGATGTTGGCGCCGCATTTATCGATGGTTCGATAGTTCGCCGAGGCGGCCTATCGGGGCCGATCTTGCCGATCTGGCAACCTTCTTGCGTTGATGCTGCCGGATAGCATCGATCGCCCCGCTGGTTGATCCTCGTTTTGGTCGATCTGGTAACCTGGCTCGCTGTTTTCGCTTTTGAATTTGAACGAATCTGTGGAAAATAGGAAAATGTGAATGAGTTTTCCTTCACCTTTGGGCATGGCTGGCGGCGTTGGTGCGGCGGTGTTCGTCCTAAACTCCTGTGCTGTTCCCTAAGGCTAGTGTCAGCGTTGTCTTGGTTATGTCTTTGTCTGGTGCAGAGAGAGGTTAGGCAGGCGTGGTTTGGAGTCTTCCCTAGGATGAGGCGAGTGTTGCCTTATCCGGACCAGCGTCGCCAGCATGAATGGAGATAGGTTCAAGATGCTGCGAGGGAGGAAACGGCGATGCCCTGTTCAGGATCGTTTCCGCGAGCGTGTACGTGTGCGCGAGCACGAGATGTTTGCATGGCTTTGTCAGGCGTAGCGAAGACCAGTCCGGTGTGGTTTGTTCCCCCCAAGGGGGATAGGGACGTTGGACGGGCGCACCCCTTAGCAAGTGGCCCCTATGACACCCTGGTTCTCTTTGGTCGCGGCCTGAGCGCTGTGGTCCTCGTGATCATGGATGACTCGGGTATCCTCGGCTTGGTCGTGACCGTCGTCTTCTTCGTCCTCTTCTTTTTGATGATACGGCTTGAGGTGATTTATGCTTGCGGCGGCCGCTCCCGGCCTTGTACCAGAAAGGCGGGGCTGAACCCTGTGGTATCGGACAGGCTGCTGTTCACGGCTAATGAGATTTCAGGTAGCAGTTGGTTCCAAGTATTTTGCGGGGCATCTCCGAGGTACTGTGCGATCATGGCCTTCACAGTCCTGTTCGCCCTCTCCGTGGGGTTTTGGCGAGGGGTGTATGGAGCCGTATGTTGAAGCTCCATCCCGAGTGACTTGCAGAATGTTTGAAACGCCCGGCTGGTGAACTGTGTTCCGTTGTCGCAGACGAGGGTTCTCGGGACTCCGAAACGGCTGAGTATACGTTCCCGGAATGCCCGCTCGAGGTACGGCACTGTGGCTCGTTGTAGAGGAATGAGTTCCACCCATTTGCTGAACGAGTCTAGGAACACTAGTAGGACTGTGTTCCCTTGTTTGGATCGCGGAAGAGGTCCCACAAAATCCGCGCACAGGACGTGAAAAGGTTCGTCGACCTGGCGTGTGAACATTCTTCCTGCCGGTTTCTCTTGGCTCACCTTGAATGTTTGGCAGCTATGACATCTTCGCACGTATCTGGCCACTTCCCGGAATAATCCTGGCCAGTAATATTTTTGGGCCACCCGCGTGCTCGTCTTGCGGATGCCCAGGTGTCCGGCTGTTGGGTGGTCGTGGCACTCGGCCAGTACCCTTCCACGGTAATTGGCTCCCACGCACAGTTTCCAGGGAGTATATTCTTCGGCCTCTGGCCGCAGGCCGATGCGTCGGTAGAGTTGTCCGTTCTCCTCCCGAAAGTCTGGAAACTTGGCTGGTTCCTATCGAATCCTCTGCAGTATTTTCATAACCCATTTGCAGCTGGGATCTTGGACTTGTGCCTGTTGTAGAGTTGCCAGAGGCTATCGCGACAGGGAGTCTGCGACCAGGTTCTGGGTCCCACGTCGGTAATTGATGTCATACTGGAACTGTTGGAGTTCCAGCGCCCACCGGGCGATCCTGCCCGTGGGATTGTCAATGGAATTCAGCCATTTTAGCGAGTGGTGATCCGTAATGACTTCGAAGCGGTATCCCTCGATGTAACAGCGCATCTTGCGTATGGCCCATACTATGGCGAGGCACTCCTTCTCCGTTACGGAGTAATTTCGCTCAGCCGTGTTTAGCCGGCGGCTAGCGTAAGCGATTACTTGTTCCTGCCCGTCGATGGTCACGGTGAGTACTGCTCCGATCCCATACTCACTCGCGTCGGTCTGGAGTACAAATTTCTCCGCGAAGTCCGGGCATGCGAGGACCGGTGCCTGCGTCAGGAGGTCCTTTAATCCTTGAAAGGCTTGTTCTTGTTTCTCTGTCCACTCCCATTTCCGATCCTTTTTGAGCAGTGCGGTCATCGGCTCGACTACATCGGCAAAGTTGGGTACGAATCGGCGGTACCAGGACGCTATGCCGAGGCATCGGCGGAGCTCCCTCAGGTTAGTCGGGGCTGTCAGCTCTCGAATTGCCGCAACTTTGTCGGGATCGATCTGGATTCCGGCTTCACTAATCACGTGGCCCAGATACTTGATACTTCGCTGGAAGAACTGGCATTTCTCTCGGTTTAGCCGGAGGTTTGCTTGTCTGAGGTGTCTGAATATCTCGCGTAGGTTTCTCACATGCTCTTGGAGGGTGGATCCAATGATGATGAAGTCATCCAAGTAGGCGAAGGCATGCGGCTCCATGTCGGGGCAGATAACGGTGTCTGAAGCGCGTTGTAATATTGCTGGGGCCGAATGCAGGCCAAACGGCATCACTTTCCAGTGAAATAATCCGCGGATCGGCACTGTGAATGCCGTGCATTCGGGGCTGCTGGCGGCTACTGGGATTTGCCAGTACCCATTTTTCAAGTCCAATGTGGAGACGTAGCGGGCGTTGCGTAGCCGTTCCAAGATATGGTGAATCGGGGGCAAAGGATAGGCGTCGGGAATTGAATTTTCATTCATCTGCCGGTAGTCGACGCACATTCTGGCTTCTCCGTTTTTCTTTGCTGCGATGACTATCGGCGCACTGTGAGGGCTATTGGATGGTTCTATGCGTCCGTCGCGGAGCAGCTCGTCGACCTGGCGGTCAATGAAGGCTCTCATCGCGGGATTCCTCGGATGGTACCGCTGCTTGATCGGGCGGTCGTTGCGCATCACGATGGCGTGCTCGGCGATATGTGAGACGCCGGCGAGGGTGTCGAACTTGGCCAGCTCTCGTTCGAGGAAGTCCACTATCCAGGGCTCTGGGTAGGCTCCCCGTTCTGGTTCGCCCTCGTCCGTGTATTCTGCGGTGGCGATCCCACAGTACGGTGTGTTTTTGGTCTTCGTGGGTGCCGAGTCCAGGAATCAGACTCGCCGGGGCCCTCGGCAAAAAGGGTTTCGCTGAATCGCTGAGTCGACAGTGGCGTGCAGCACTTCAGCCCAACTCGGGGCCGTGTCTGCTTCTCTGGTGGCGGGCTGTAGCCCTCTCTCTCATGCGGGTGCTATCTTGCGGTGTCTCTGCCAGGGTTGTGTCCGCGTGGCAGCTTCGGTTGGAGTCTCGTGGTGCGCCGGGGTGGCGGCTTTCGCTGGTTCCTCGTGATGCGCCGAGGTGGCGGCTTCTGCTGGTTTCTCGTGGTGCGCCGGGATGGCGGCTTCTGCTGGTTTCTAGTGTTGCGCCGGGATGGCGGCTTTCGCTGGCTTCTCGTGATGCGCCGAGGTGGCGGCTTCTGCTGGTTTCTTGTGATGCGCCGAGGTGGCGGCTTCTGTTGGTTTTTTGTGTTGCGCCGGGATGGCGGCTTTCGCTGGCTTCGTCCGGACGGGTGGTTGAAGCTTCAGGGCTTGACCCCCACACTGGAGCGTGGCTCCGCTGTAGCATAGGAAGTCCATGCCGAGTAGGAGGTCGTCCAGCACCTCCGCCATGACTAGGGCGGAGACACTGACTCGGGCTTCTCCCAATTGGATCGTTGCTCGTAAGGCGTGTGTAAGCTCCTTGTCGGTTCCATCTGCTAGTGTTACCTGCGTCCGTACGGCGCCGTGATTCTTCCCGTCGTCTAGCTCCTGCGCAAGGAGCTCGCTTATAAAGCTATGCGAGGCCCCCGTATCCAAAGTGGCGGTGAGAGGACGCTCCTCTACCGTGACCTTGGCGCGTATACGGTTGATGTCTTGCTGGATGGCGTAAGTTACTGCGTTCGGGAGGCCGGATGGTTCCTCGGGTGACTCCCTGATACTCGAGGCCCTTGCCCGTTTCCCTGTGTCGAATTCCGGCAGCAGTCGATGGTGCGTATTCCCTGTCGACCGCAGTCCCAGCAGAATAGAAGTCTGGGGTTCTGGCATCCTGAGGAATAGTGGCCGGTCTGGCCGCAGTTCCGACAGGCGGTGCTGGCGTCGAATCCCCGGCGGGGTGCGGAGTCCTGGCCAGTGCTTCCTTGGCGAATAACTTCGGCGCTGACTGGGTTCCTTGGGTTTGCTCTGGCGCGAGGCTGAGGGTGGATCGGCGAGACTTTTGTCTCGGCCCAGCCGGAGGAGTATCCTCGGACGGCTCGGCCTCCGCGGCCACGGACGACTTCGAAGCTGACCACTAGTTGGGTGAGCTCCGCAAGCGTTGTGAAATCCTGGCGTCTGGTGAACATTTGATACTCGGGCAGCATGTTCTCGTACACCCGGTCCAGCTCCTGTTCAGCTGTAAATCCGGCGCGGCGCATCTGGAGCCGAAGGTCTACCAGATATTGGCTCGTTCGCCTTCTGGAAGTTCGTACGTATCTCATCCTCCAGGCGCTGGTAGTACCGTGGGGGTAAAAAGAAATCCAGAAATTCCCGGCGGGTCTCTTCCCAGGTTCGTCCCTGCAGACCGGTGGTTCGGAACCAGCTTTCTGCCCGGCCCGTCAAAAGGATGGCGATAGCTTGCGACAGATACCTCTTGTCGACCTGGTAGGTATCCGCCCGTTCCTCCATGTGTTCCACGAAGCTAAGTGGATCCGTGCTGCCGTTGAAGGACAGTCCCCACTTGGTTACCTTGTCGAGGAGGGTAGAGCAAATGTTTGCATCCCTCTGTTGAGTGCCGGTGCGTGCGGCGATCGGGGGCTCAGGAGGTCCCTCAGATCTTCCTCGTACTCCAGAAGAAGTGCTGCGTGGAATAGCCAACATGTGGCGGGCGCTAGGTGCGTCCACGTGGCCAGCCGGTAGCGGTGACAACGGCTTGGTATCCCCGGAAGGGGTGTTCCCGTACTTCAGTTCCAGCCTCCCTAGCGTAGTCAGGGTGTCGGCGGGAAGGTCCGGTTGCCTAGCGAAGGCGTACAATCGAGCTCGCTGCTCTTCGACTGTTCCACTTGATTCTAATCCAAGCTCGAGCAGAGCGGCCTCTAGCTCGTGCTTCTTCCTGTAGGTTATCCATGAAATTCACATCTTGGGGTATGGTTTGTGCCGGCGGCGATCGGCTTCGTGTATTCTTTACATTCTTTACATTTTACAGTCATTTCAAAAAAATGTTTGCTAAAATACATGCGTGATTTCATCATGGCAACCCTGCCAGCCATTTCAATTGGTTTGTGAAAAAACTAAAAAAAAAAACACAAAACTTATTCCATGTTGTATTGCACCGAGAAATTGGTTTAGCGGAAATGCCTTTTTGTGGAAATCAAAATCACTGTGTGTTTTCGGCACCCCTGTATATTTGTTGTTTCTCTCCACAAAAAATAGCAAATCGGATGCCATCAATTATAGAGGAATCTCTTACTTGTCGGCTATCCCAAAACTTATCGAAAAAATCAATTCTCCTCATTTGCAGCACCTGCGTAGATCAATAATTTCTCCTTGTCAGCATACACTATGGGGCCAACGACCAGTTTTCGTGGCATCAATTAATAACTTTTAAACGAAGTAAAATGTTTAAGTTCTGTTTTTTGAACACTGTTTATCATTACAGAAGGAAAATATTTTAAGAAAAATGGGAGTGGTCTCATCCTTTTTAGTAGATTTAACTTTTGTTTTCAGGGTAAACTTTCTTTTTTTTTTTAATTATGATAAGGCGCCATCCGCTTCGCTTCGGGACAGATTGTTTGGAATTATTACAATTTATCTTTTTTAATTTTCTTGACCGCTTGAGAAAAGCTTACTGATTTTTATTCAACTTTTTGTACTTTTAATGTTGTATTTTGTTTGTTGCATGTTGCAGCTTTCACTTTGCATGTTTCATCTTGCATGTTGCATGTTGCAGCTTGAATGTTGCATCTTGCATGTTGCATATTGCATGTTGCATCTTGCACTTTGCATGTTTCACCTTGCATGTTTCATCTTGCATTTTGCATGTTGCATATTGCATGTTGCATCTTGCATGTTGCATCTTGCGTCTTGAACGTTGCTTGTTCCCGCCCAGCCAATAAGAAGTATACAAAATATAATTTTTTTTATTTATTTTTTTTTTTCTGCACGTTGATGCAATACGATCAGTACATTCAAGTGGCCCATCTGACACCAAGCACGTGCCAGTTCGTGTTAGGTGTTAGTAGGTGCGACAAATGAAAGTACAGAAATGGAATACGAGGAAGTGACTACTGGCGTGCTGCCAGATTGTTTGCCTGCATGAGTACTATTGGAAATACAATTGGCAGCACATTAATCGGCACGTCACATATCGTATACCTTAAACCCTACCTCGCTTAAATGTAATCTCTAAGTATAATTCGTTTGTCATCTCTATCGCCAACAAAGTGTAAAACTCAAATCATTTACTTATACCTTAAATAAAACTATTACTCAGCCCAAAATTACAACAGGTTATGGGCACAGCACGCTTCCACTGCGCCAGAGAATAGTTAGAACAAGGAAAGTGATCAACTAGAAAATTAAAATGGCAAATTTCGATTTGAGGTGAAATTGCCGACACACACATGCATACGTAGACTTCTGGAGACCAAGAAAAGGCGTCTGATTGGCGACAAAGAAAATAAGCGTGTTTGTTGCTTGTGTAGCTTCGAAAAATTGATGCTTGTGTAGCATAACTAAACGCAAAGTTAAAAAACAAAATGAGTATTGCTAGTATACGAATAGAGCCTTTAGGCAAAGACAATTTCGACACCTGGAAAATACAAATGCAAGCGTTATTGATAAAAAATGATTCGTGGAAATATGTCAGCGGGACTTAAAACCAGAAGAAAATTTCGCACTGTGGTTAAGCGAAGATGCAAAGGCTAAGTCCGATCTAATTTTGGCCATGTCGACATCGGAACTAAGGCATACCAAAAACTGCGAAACTGCAAACGATGTATGGAGAAAGCTGCATAGCACATACCAGTCTACAGGGCCAGCCCGTAAAGCCGCACTGTTGAAATCCCTGATTCTACTAAAAATGAGTGCAGGCGGAGACATGAGAAGTCACATAGACAAGTTTTCCGATTTAGTATACAAAATAAACGAAGTTGATCTCATGAATATTGACGATCTGTTAACCATCTTGCTATTATACAGTATCCCAGAGGAATACGAACAGTTTTGAATTGCGATTGAAACTCAGGAAAACTTGATCTCAACGGAGGCGCTTAAAATAAAGTTAGTCGACGAGTACGAGGCAGGAAAAAGGAATCCAAATGAGCCAACGCCTGGCGCATTAATGGTGCATAAGAAGTATAATCCCAGCAAACCAAAACAACTAAGCAATAATCAAAAGTTTAAGTTTAAATGTTACAGCTGCGGAAAAGTCGGTCACCGTGCAGCTGAGTGCAGGTCAAAGCCAATGAAAAACCAGAGTGACAGCATGTACATCAACATAGCTAATTATACAAACAGTGATTGCAGTAACTGGTGTCTAGATTCCGGAGCAACGTCACACATGTGTTCACAGCAGAATATGTTCGGGATCATGGAGCCTGCAGAAGGTGCAAAGCTCAGACTGGCAAATGATGAGGCCACAGAAATAAAAGGATATGGATCCGTGTGCAGTTCTCCCCAAACAACAAGTTCACCGCCAGCCTGAAAAATGCGCTCTTTGTGTCGGATTTAAGGACCAATCTATTATCGGTCTCAAAAATATGTGATCACGGCTTCAACGTAATCTTCAAGAAGGAGAAAGCTGAGGTAGTTAGAGCTAGGGGAGGAGAAATAGTTTTTACTGCTCCCCGTAATTCGGACTTGTACCAGATCGAGGGAACACACCAAAGTAGCCAGCTCGCTGTAAGTAAACAAAACAGCATCAAAGAATGGCATGAACGTTATTGCCATTTAAATGAGCCTGATCTGAAAGAACTTATTGGAAAAGGCAAAGTTCAAGGAGCTAAAGTAAACCTAAAAGAAAGTCTTCCCATTTGGGAAATATGCATCAAGGGGAAGCAGTCCCAGAAGCCGTTTCCAGTATCAAATTCAAGGGCAAGGGATGTGCTCGAATTAATCCACAGCGACGTATGTGGGCCTATGCGTGTCAACAGCCACGGAGGCAGCCGTTACTTCTTGACGTTCATAGATGACTACTCGAAATGGTGCGAGCTCTATACCATTAAAAGTAAATCCGAAGTATTCCAGAAGTTTAAAGAATTCAAGAACTACGTCGAACGGCGAACTGGAAAGAAGCTAAAAACAATCAGGTCAGATAACGGCACAGAATATACTAATAACGAGTTCAAACATTACCTTGCAGTTCAAGGAATAAAGCACGAGTATTCCGTAGAATATACTCCTCAACAAAACGGTACAGCCGAACGTAAAAACCGGACACTTGTAGAAATGGCTCGCTGCCTGATGTTACAGGCTGTACTTCCTGCGAGCTACTGGGCGGAAGCAGTAAACACCGCAAACTACATAAGAAACAGATGTCCTTCAAGAAGCCTATGCGGAGAAACGCCCTTCAAACTATGGAACAATCGCATCCCAATCGTAAGGCATATGCAGAAGTTTGGTCAAATTGCATACTCGCTGGACAAACGATCGAAGAGTAAGTTCAGCTCGAAATCCAGGAAATGTGTTTTCGTTGGATACTGCAGCGATGCCAAAGCTTACAGGCTGTATGATGTGGAAACCCAAACATTAATTAAAAGCCGAGACGTCGTTTTCACAAATCTATTTGGGCACGATTATAAGTATGAAGATTTCATGGAATTTTCAATCGATATCGACTTTGAACCAGTATCAGGCGATCAAACAGAAAATGACGACCCAGATGAGAACGAAGGCAATCGACCAAATGCTTCCGATCTAGAGGACTCTGAGGCAGATGATACATAGGCAGAACCTTAAGTACAGATGAAACGTGGTCGCGGAAGGCCAAAGAAGTTATACACAGATAAACCAGGAAGGCCCAAACTAATTTACAATCAAATAATTGCAGACCAAATCGACACATCCGACCAGCAGCTCGAGTCGGAAGAAGAAGAGATATTTTATGAAGCCACCTCACTCGCAATGGAGCTAACTGTAAGCGAGGTTCTTAAGGGTGCGAACGCTGTCGAATGGAAAGAGGCCTTGATAAACGAGTACAAATCATTGAAAAATAACAATACTTGGGAGGTTGTCGATCGTCAGAAAAACTATAGAGTTATCGAAACGAAGTGGGTACTACGAACAAAATATTTACCCAACGGAAAGATAAATTGCCGAAAAGCTCGGCTGGTCGCAAATGGATTTACGCAACGCGAAGGCATTGATTACGAAGAGACCTTCGCTCCAGTGTCCCGAATGAGCTCAATAAGAATTTTAATAGCCTTAGCTGCGGAACTCGGATTGGATGTGCATCAATTTGATTTCAACAGCGCTTACTTAAATGGAGATATCGAGGAAGAGCTCTACATCACCGTCCCACCTGAATTCCAATAAATATTGACAGCAAAAGTGAAGAAGATATATAGCTTCGAAAAATTGATGCTTGTGTAGCATAACTAAACGCAAAGTTAAAAAACAAAATGAGTATTGCTAGTATACGAATAGAGCCTTTAGGCAAAGACAATTTCGACACCTGGAAAATACAAATGCAAGCGTTATTGATAAAAAATGATTCGTGGAAATATGTCAGCGGGACTTAAAACCAGAAGAAAATTTCGCACTGTGGTTAAGCGAAGATGCAAAGGCTAAGTCCGATCTAATTTTGGCCATGTCGACATCGGAACTAAGGCATACCAAAAACTGCGAAACTGCAAACGATGTATGGAGAAAGCTGCATAGCACATACCAGTCTACAGGGCCAGCCCGTAAAGCCGCACTGTTGAAATCCCTGTTTCTACTAAAAATGAGTGCAGGCGGAGACATGAGAAGTCACATAGACAAGTTTTCCGATTTAGTATACAAAATAAACGAAGTTGATATCATGAATATTGACGATCTGTTAACCATCTTGCTATTATACAGTATCCCAGAGGAATACGAACAGTTTCGAATTGCGATTGAAACTCAGGAAAACTTGATCTCAATGGAGGCGCTTAAAATAAAGTTAGTCGACGAGTACGAGGCAGGAAAAAGGAATCCAAATGAGCCAACGCCTGGCGCATTAATGGTGCATAAGAAGTATAATCCCAGCAAACCAAAACAACTAAGCAATAATCAAAAGTTTAAGTTTAAATGTTACAGCTGTGTGCAGGTCGAAGCCAATGAAAAACCAGAGTGACAGCATGTAAATCAACATAGCTAATTATACAAACAGTGATTGCAGTAACTGGTGTCTAGATTCCGGAGCAACGTCACACATGTGTTCACAGCAGAATATGTTCGGGATCATGGAGCCTGCAGAAGGTGCAAAGCTCAGACTGGCAAATGATGAGGCCACAGAAATAAAAGGATATGGATCCGTGTGCAGTTCTCCCCAAACAACAAGTTCACCGCCAGCCTGAAAAATGCGCTCTTCGTGTCGGATTTAAGGACCAATCTATTATCGGTCTCAAAAATATGTGATCACGGCTTCAACGTAATCTTCAAGAAGGAGAAAGCTGAGGTAGTTAGAGCTAGGGGAGGAGAAATAGTTTTTACTGCTCCCCGTAATTCGGACTTGTACCAGATCGAGGGAACACACCAAAGTAGCCAGCTCGCTAATGAACTCTTTGAAACAATATGCTCTACCAAATTCTGGCCAGAATATGATGTCGTCAAAGAGTTTGAAGCTAAGAAAAATAAAAGGCGGCCCGTAGGAATAAGTCTTCCCAGGCTTGACCAGACTGTTTATGTGAGGGGCCACTGTGCCGCCTCTGCGCACAGAGCTTTCGCTCTCGTCCGCGCTCGCCTCTCTTTTGCGCTCGCTTCCGAGCTCGAGCTCGGGTTGCGGACTTCGCGATCGGCCGCCGTCGATCTCCCGCGCTCACGTCAGCGGCTTTAGGTTTAAGTCAGTTTCATGTATGCATGAAAGAATAAAACACTGAAGTCCCACGACGCCCCCGCCTTTCGATATTCTTTCTGGTGCCTTCGCTACTCTTTCGTTTGGAATTATTTCGCTTAGCGCCGTGGGAAATTCTGCAGTTTTCCTAAGAATACTTGATCGCTTATCTTTGGAGGATCGGCCCCCCTACAAACATTGGTCCATCAGAGCCGGATTTTTTCGTTCATCTTCTCCACTTCTGCCAGCAGTTCCCGGTTTGTTCCGCCCAAAGATAAGTACGATTTACCTCTGCTTCTACTGTCTGCCGGTTAATAGTGCTCCTAGTCCGCATATGTAAATACAAAGTGCTCCTAGTCCGCATAAATTAATAGTGCTCCTAGTCTGCATAAATAAATAGTGCTCCCAGTCCGCCGAAATTTTCAATTCGTCTCCACTTCGCTTCTTTTTCGCGCCGCCATATTCCTCGCCGTTCTCTTTGCGTACATCAAAGTGCAAACGGTCGCGGCATATGTACATATATGTATGCAGCCATCCAATTACATACTGGCATATATATATGTACATATATTATTATAATTATATGTCGGCGCAATTCTAACTCCGTGAATTCGCCCAAGTGAAAAAGTGAAATTGTGTGGTGAGAAAAGAAAGGCATAAACAATATCGGCCACCGAGTGTGCACTGTGCGGGAGTTCCCTGTTCGCCGGACAATCTGCCGTTGGTTTCGATTTTCTTTCTGTTCTAATTCCGGTGTGTGCCATTTTTTTCGCCACATAATTTTACTGTCCTTTTCCAGACATTTTAATATACAGTCCACTCCGCGACGCTCCACTGTGCCTCCATAAATGCATGCCCATACTTAACCCATACATACATACATACATACATACATATATGCACATATTATCTGCACCCCGATTACAGCAACTAAACCTCCGCTACGAAATTAATATTCATATATACGTCCGTAAACACAATTAGAAGCGAGACAAAAACAACAAACATTCAAATCAAAAATAATTACAAATGCACTCGGGCGGGACCGCGATTGTTTTTTGTTCAATTTTCTTTGATTTTGTTTGAGTTTCTGCAGCGGCCGCTGTGTTGTTATTGCTGTGGTCTTTTTTCGCTCTCCTGCGTACCGTACACGAACACTGCTTTGCCGACGGCAACAGTGAGTTTTTCGGCCGAACCAAAGCCGCGGTGTTGTTATTACTGTGTGTTTTTTTCGCTCTCCTGCGTACCGTACACGAACACTGCTTTGCCGACGGCAACAGTGAGTTTTTCGGCCGAACCAAAGCCAAGGTTTTTAATTCCACCCTTCCGGCTGCGCAAGTGTTTCATGGGCAAACAATAAATAATTTTTTGTAATAATTATTTATTTATTGATGGTTTCTTGGATTCTTGGACAGAGTTTATAAATTTTCTGGGCCTCATTTTTTTGCCAACTAAAATATAAAGCAAGCTCCACGTCCGAGCCACACAATATATATTCTTTATATATTTTTTATATATATTTTTCCTGCCTACCTACTGGTTACCGATTTTGCGGTCCACCTCGCATAAGGCACCATCCGCCCTTATTACCGAATTTCTGCTGCCGGCTTCATTGGGCCGAGTCGCCGCTTCTGATCGCGCCAAGAGCATTAGTGTGACCGCCCTGCTCCGTACGAGACGCTTGTGGCTCACGCGCGTCGACACACGCTAATCAGCAGAATTCGATTCGGAGAATGCCCACGGGAGACGACAAGAAGCCGCGTCCGATCCCATCAATCCGTTTGGACAGGTCCCAATCCGCATCTCCGCGGCCCTTTCATCCGAAATCTAGGTCCCCCGTTATCAATCCACGGGCTAGTAGCGCCATTTCTTCAAATACCGCCCCAGGTTTATCGTCAAAACAAACTCGGTCGACCACAAAAATGGCTCAATCCGCTATCGATACCGCCGTAAGGAAATTCACTGCCACTACGGACCGTGTGAGCCAATTTGAGGCCAATATCCACACTCCGGGTACTCCAGAAACGACCGGCCTCTCCCCCCACATGTGTCAAGTGCGTTGCGATCAGATCCGGGCATTTTGGGAAAAAGTGGAGAGAGATTACGACAGCTGTTCTGAGCTTCTTGCGGCATCTGCTGAAAGTTCAACGGTAGGACTAACACTCCAGTCAAAATATGAATATTGTTTTTCGGTCTACGAAAGGTGTGTAGCCAATCTCCAAGAGCTCATAGAGTCCGCTCAGGCTTCCGCTTCCAGGCAACTGCCCACTTCTACTGGCTGCCGGCTACCGCCAGTAGACACCGAAGTTTTCGCTGGTGATTACCTTCGGTGGCCCACATTCAGAGATTTGTTCACCGCCATATATAAGAACAATAACCAATCAGGGAAAAATAAAGCCTCCTGCCCCAAAGGCGCTCCCACAACGGGAAAAAAGGTGCCCAGCTGACTGCCCTGGACCAATGGACAGTGTTTACTGCAACTATACGTGCAGTCACTGCCTACCAAAAAAAATAAATAGTGTCCCTCTTCCTCAGAACTTTCTGGCAAAAGCCATTCCTTCGAGCATTGGAGGACACTAACAAATGGAATGGTCCAGACTCTCCTCAGAAATCAAAGAGGTACGAGTAGAATTTGATAAATCATTTAAGTGCTTAAATAAAAGCGCTGTAATATCAAATCAGACCAAGATAAAACACGTTGAGATTCTTATTGAAAAATACAATAAAATACGCGAATTGATCTCAGCTAATAAAAAGAGGCTCAGCGGCCTAAACTGGGTGCAAGTTTCAGACATCTTAAAACGCTTGCGGGAACAATTGATTTGTGTATCAGATAGGCATAAATTATTTATATTTTGCCCGTCTATATTAAGTACACCTACATCATTTGATCCATCAGTGTTGCTGTCACCGGACGTTAAGGAGTCAGAAGAGACTATTAACGTGTCCGTACAACCTGCATCACTTGACCCATCTGTGTTGCTGTCAAGGGACGTTAAAGAGTCGGAAGAGACTATTAACGTGTCCACACAACCTTCATCATTTGATCCATCTGTGTTGCTATCAACACGTAACGTGCCCGAACAACCAGAAGGCATCCAGCCAAGTATAAATTTAACAATGGCTTAGACCAATATTGAGTTTATAAACACAGCATCTAAGCTTATACCAGTTTTTGATGGTAAAGCGGAAAACTTGAGAAGTTTTTTGGATGCTCTCAATATAGTCGACACCATAAAAAGTGAACATGAGCAACTGGCTGTGTCGATAATCAAGACAAAACTAAAAGGGTCAGCCAGAAACCTGATTAACAGTGAGACAACAATAATTGAGGTCATAAACAAGCTTCAGTCCGCTGTTAAAGGTGAATCAGTTGAGGTGTTATCAGCAAAATTGTTGAACCTACAACAAAAGAGCAAAACAGCGAACGTTTACACCCAAGAGGTGGAGCTATTAACTTAAGCTTTAGAGGGAGCCTATATTAATAATGGGCTACCCCAAGAACTGGCAGCCAAATACAGTGTAACACACGCTGTAGAGGCAATGACTAAAAATTGCTCAATAGATAAGGTATCATGCAGGCAGGCACGTTCAACAACATGAACGATGCCATCTCGAAATTCGTAAACAGTTGCACTGACGCAACTGGGCATTCAAATGCCGTACTCTATTATAATAATGTAGCGAACCGCGGAGGTTATCGTAACCGAGGTGGACAACACCGAGGTGGATATAACCGAGGCGGCCAAAACCGCGGAGGTTATAACAACTATAACCGGCGCTACAATAACAGAGGTAATTATCGAGGAGGCCAAAGGAGCAACTCCAACAATAATGCCAATAATGGACAAGTCCGAGTTGTTCAAAGCAACCCGGAAAACCAGCAGTGACCTTTAGGTGCAAAAACCTAATATATGCCAAGGTTCATACAGTAAACCTCAGTCTCAATATATTTATAACACTAACAAATGTAGCAACTAGTAAAAAACTAACATTTTTAATTGACACTGGTGCAGATATATCCCTATTAAAAACTGATTCCGATGTCTTTCATTACATCAACAGGGATAAAATAATTAGTATTCAAGGCATAGGCAAAGGAGTAATATACTCGAAAGGCCAAGCCTCCGTAGAGCTACAGACAGGAAATTATATAATCCCGCACAATTTTCACTTGGTAGATTTTAATTTACCACTACCAAGCGATGGGATTATAGGTTTAGATTTTATAAAACGATTTAATTGCGTTTTAGATTTTCAAGAGTTAGAATATTGGTTTACATTGAGACCATCTTACTTACAGTTTCCAATCAATGTTCCTATACAGTTTAACTCTGGTAATAATGCAAATATATTGAATTAACGCAAGAACGCAAGTCGTCCGAAAAATAGAGCTAACCTCGAATGAGAATAGCATATTGATCCCAAATCAGGAAATTCAAACAGGCATTTATGTTGCAAACACAATTGCCACAGCATCAAATGCATTTGTCCGTTTACTAAATACAACCAGTACCGACCAGTTAGTTAACATCAACAACTTGGAATACGAATCACTTTCGAACTATGAAATAGTTCAAACTCCTCCAAGCAATAGGGAAAAAACTGTCCTAGCTGATCTAACTAAGAATTTTCCACCCCAGTTCAAAACAAAACTGGTGGAATTATGCACCATATATAGTGATGTGTTTGGTCTTGAAACAGAGGCGATCACAACCAACAAATTTTATAAACAAAAATTGAGACTGAAAGATACAGAACCGGTTTATATTAAAAACTATAGAAGTCCACATAGCCATCTGGAAGAGATCCAGAAGCAAGTAGGGAAACTGATTACGGATCGTATAGTCGAACCATCCGTATCAGAATATAATAGTCCACTCTTGTTAGTTCCGAAAAAAGCCCTTCCGGGCTCAATAGATAAAAAATGGCGATTAGTAATTGACTATCGTCAAATTAATAAAAAACTTTTGGCTGATAAGTTTCCTCTGCCAAGAATCGAAGATATTCTAGATCAACTTGGCCGAGCAAAATATTTTTCGTGCCTTGATTTAATGTCAGGATTTCATCAAATTGAACTTGATGAAAATTCAAGAGATTTAACGTCGTTTTCAACGAGCAATGGCTCATATCGCTTTACGCGATTACCTTTCGGCTTAAAAATAGCGCCAAATTCATTCCAGAGGATGATGACTGTAGCATTCTCAGGACTTGAACCTTCCCAAGCCTTCCTTTATATGGATGACTTAATAGTTATTGGATGCTCAGAGCGACACATGATCAAAAACTTGACCAACGTGTTTGAACTGTGCAAAAAAAATAACTTGAAATTACATCCAGAGAAATGCTCATTTTTCATGCGTGAAGTGACTTTTCTAGGTCACAAATGCACAGATAAAGGAATCTTGCCAGATGACAAGAAATATGACGTCATCAAAAATTATCCAGTCCCACATGATGCGGACAGCGCTAGAAGATTCATTGCATTTTGCAATTATTACCGACGTTTTATAAAGAATTTCGCCGACTATTCACGGCACATAACAAGATTATGTAAAAAGAATGTTAATTTTGAATGGTCAATTGAATGCCAAACTGCATTCGAGCACCTAAAACATCACCTTATGCAACCAACTCTGTTACAATATCCAGATTTAAGTAAAGAATTATGCATAATCACAGATGCAAGAAAACAAGCGTGTGGAGCGGTGTTAACTCAAAACCACAATGAACTCCAACTTCCAGTTGCATACGCTTCAAGAGCCTTTACAAAAGGAGAAAGTAACAAGAGTACAACAGAAAAAGAGTTAGCAGCAATTCATTGGGCAATACTGCACTTCAGACCATATATTTATGGCAAGCACTTCACAGTCAAAACAGATCACAGACCACTCACGTATCTGTTTTCGATGGTAAATCCCAGCTCTAAACTAACCCGAATGAGGCTAGAATTAGAGGAATATGACTTCACTGTAGAGTACCTAAAGGGCAAGGACAATCATGTAGCGGATGCGTTATCAAGAATAATCATCGACGAACTAAAACACATGAATGCAACCATATTAAAAGTCACTACGCGAAATCAAATTAAACAGAAGAAATCCTGCGCAGGAAATTAACAATTAGAATTGCCAAAGCAATCTATTGTCAACGCTTCTAAGCCCAACGTATATGAAGTCATAACAAATGACGAAGTACGTAAAGTAGTGACCTTGCAAATAACCGAATCCAAATGCTCATTGAAGCATGGAAATAAAGTTGTTGCGAGAATTGATGTTAGCGATCTGTACACCAATGGAATTTTAGGTCTTAGGTCAGTTCTTCCAAAGGCTTGAAACGCAAGCCGGTATACTTAAGATCAGCCAACTCAAAGTGGCACCGAGCGAAAAGATCTTTGAATTAACTTCAATAGAATCTGTTATCAGAAAGGGCAATAAAAAACTAAAAATATTACGAATAGCGCTACTCAAGCCGGTGACCCTAATAAAAAATACAAAAGATCAAGAAGCGATTCTGTTTACAAACCATGACGATCCCATACAAGGTGGTCATACAGGCATTACAAAAACATTGGCCAAAATAAAAAGACACTACTATTGGAAAAACATGAGACGTGATGTCAAGGAGTACGTACGTAGATGTCAAAAATGCCTGACGTCGAAAACAATGACGCACACAAAAACAACTATGACCCTATCCGACACACCAACTAAAGCTTTCGACAGAGTGATAGTGGACACAATTGGTCTGCTACCCAAATCTGAGTCTGGCAATGAATACGCAGTCACTTTAATCTGCGACCTAACAAAATATTTAGTTGCCATTCCATTTGCAAATAAAAGTGCAAACACTGTCGCTAAAGCAATCTTTGAAAATTTTATTCTGAAGTACGGTCCAATGAAGACGTTCATTACGGACATGGGAACAGAATATAAAAATTCAATTATAAATGATTTGTGCAGTTATATGAAAATAGACAACATAACGTCTACTGCATATCACCACCAGACTTTGGGTACCGTTGAAAGAAGTCACAGAACCTTCAACGAGTACATTCGTTCATATATATCAGTTGACAAAACTGATTGGGACATATGGTTACAATATTTTGTGTATTGTTTTAACACTACACCATCAGTAACCCATAATTAATGTCCATATGAACTAGTATTTGGTAAGCCAAGCAACTTACCAATACATTTCAATAGAATAGATAGAATAGACCCGCTATATACTATAGATGACTATGCTAAAGAGGTTAAATTTCGATTAGAAAACGCGTATAAGAGGGCCCGTATAATGTTAGAAAATAATAAAATAAGGCAAAAACTAGCATATGACAATAAGGTATCAGACTTTAAAATAGACGTGGGCGATAAAGTTTTATTGAAAAATGAAACAGCACATAAGTTAGAACCAGTCTATATAGGACCATATGAGGTCATTAGAATAGAAGAAAGGAATAATATAGTAATAAAAAATAAGAAAAATAAGGAACAAAAAGTTCATAAGGATAGGTTAAAACCAATATGAAAAGTATAATAATATAAATAGAAAAAAAAAGGAGTGAAGAAAGTAATTTTATACATTTAAAAAAAAAAAGGAATTAAAAAAAAAATATATATATACATATGGGCTATTCTCTGGAAAGTACAACCGCGGCAAAAACAACAAAAAATGCTCTAAAATTAATATTTGTAACATAATAACTTTAAGAAATGTTTCAATGGATCAGATTTGAAAGCCTTTATCATATTCTAAAACAAATTTCGAAATATTGGAACGAAAACTCGCGCAATCAGCATTTTTTCATTATTTTGATGGAAAACACCATAAAAAGATCATGTTGTGTTTTGATAAAAATCTCCAAAGCAGAGGAACTATGCTTGGACTTTTGCTTTTTATCATCACTAGGAGATTGCAAAGAGTCAAAAGAGATCACATTTATACTTCTCTGATATGCTTAAATAGTAAAAAACATCACGAAAAGAACGATGGAAAAAATGTCACGTGCGACCTGTCGCGTGCGACACCGATAAAAATATACATACAAAAAAAACTACTTTATATTTTTAAGTGTACACAAATAAATTATTAAGTTCAATTAATATATAATACATTAAAATTAATTGGATTAAAATCTTTCATCAAGTTTCGCTGAAATTAGTGCTTGAACTGGTTTGCGAAAAATTCACTTCCGTCTGTGTCACGTGCGAACTCGATGCATTTTTTTTAAATATCTTGAAAACGAACAATTGTTCGAGATTGACCTTAATACCAATTATAGTGCTACCCAAGAGCTATAAGTTCCAAATTTTGTAAAATTAAAAAAAAGTCTTGGTACATGTTTTTTTTTTGTTTGAATGCGTACGAATGTCACGTGCGACACCAGAGAATTGCCCATATATAGATATAAATATAAATATAAATAAATAAATAAATCGCTTAAGAAAAATCGTATAAAATAACTTCATAAAATTACGTTACACCTTCATTGGAGCGGGACCTTGCCTGCTCCAATTAAATAACACCAATTTTAAAACCAAAACCTAAAGTGACTTATTACTTCTTATAATCTTAAAAACAAAAAATCTAGGCTGTATACTAAATATAAATGTACCGGTTCTAACTCTGCCCTATCCCTTTATCTATCGGCTCGGTCAAGATTTACCGTGTTGAACGCGCAGTGTTGCAAGACTTATTTGACTCGTTGTAGGGTCCAGATCTCTCAGGACCCAAAACAGTTTTATAATTTTGTTAACACTAAACGTAAGCCAATTACGCATCCTTCCTCGCTTTCGTTTGAAAACACAACCGTAAAAAACGATCGGGCTATTGCCGATCTGTTTGCGCAGTTTCTTCAAACCACTTACTCAACTTCCACTGACTGTAATCAGACTTATTCCTACATCATGCCCAAATCGAACTTTATTTTCAGTCCTACTTTAGACGAAAGCACTATTCTTTCAGATCTTCATCGCGTTAAGCCCATTTATTCGCCAGGTCCCGACGGTATACCTGGCTGTGTGCTTAGGTATTGTGCCGACGCCCTGTGCAATCCCCTTCTAAAATTGTTTACCTTGTCCCTAGAAACCTCCCACTTTCCCCTTATTTGGAAGGAATTATTTGTTATTCCTCTCCACATAGAAATAGCAAATCAGATGCCAGCAACTATAGAGGAATCCCAAAGTTGTCGGCCATTCCAAAACTTTTCGAGAAAATCATTACTCCACATTTGCAGCACCTGTGCAGATCAATTATTTCTCCATGTCAGCATGGATTTTTAAAGCGTAGATCAACGACAACCAATGTTTTAGAGTTCAGTTCCTTCTTAGTTAACGGCTTCCATAAGGGCTTTCAGACAGACGTAATCTATACTGATTTCAGTAAAGCATTTGATTCTGTCAACCATTCTCTTCTTGTTCGGAAACTCGTTCTAATGGGATTTCCGTTTGATCTTCTTAGTTGGATCTCAAGTTATCTGAATGGCAGAACGCAAAAGGTCCTCTTTAAAAATTCTTTATCTAATGTTCTCAGGGTTACTTCTGGCGTTCCGCAAGGGAGCCATTTGGGTCCCCTGTTGTTTACATTATTTATCAACGACCTGCCCAAAGTTCTGACTTACTCCAGAGTACTTATGTACGCGGACGACGTCAAACTTTGCGTGCAATATAAGGACGTTTCCTGCCAGTCTGATTTACAAACAGATCTCAATAACTTCCAAACATGGTGCCGCATAAACTTATTGAACCTAAACGGCTCTAAATGCAAGCTAATGATTTTCTCTCGTGTCGCTCCCAAGCTCGCGACTTACACGCTTAACTGCTGCTCTTCGGAAAGAATTAATATAGTCGATGATTTGGGTGTCCGACTGGACCCTAAACTTGACTTTATCGATCATATTTCGTGCATGGTGAATAAAGCCAGAGGTGTGCTTGGTTTCATTAAACGGTGGTCGAAAGAATTCAATGACCCCTATGTTACAAAATCCTTATACATTTCATTAGTTCGTCCTATCTTAGAATATGGATCTTGCGTCTGGAGCCCTCAGTATGGGGTTCACAGTAAACGCATTGAGTCAGTTTAGAAGAACTTTTTGCTTTTCGCTTTACGCGGTTTGAACTGGGATCCAAACCAGAGGTTACCCTCGTACTCTGGTAGACTTCTCCTAATTAACTTACCTTCTTTAGCTAACCGTAGAACCATGCTTGGCATTACGTTCATTTTAAACCTTATCCACGGTGACGTGGAAAGTGCTGACTTGCTGGGTCAGCTTAACTTTCACGTACCGAGTAGAAATACCAGATCCTATATTCCTTTAGTTTTGAGCCAATGTATAACGTCTTTTGAATTGCATGAGCCCTTTAGAGTTTTATGTGTGTTTATGCTAGGGGCCACTGTGCCGCCTCTGCGGACAGAGCTTTCGCTCTCGTCCGCTCTCGCCCTCTTGTGAGCTTACGCTCTCGCGCTCCGGAGTTCGGGATCGGTTTTCGTCGTTCTCCCGTGCTCGCTTAAGCGGCTCTTTTTCTGTAAGCTAGGTTTTAGTCTCATGTATGAATGCGAGAAATACACACTGAATTACCACGACGCCCCCGCCTCTTTATATTTCGCTATTCTGGTGCCTTCGCTTTTTTCTACTCGGAATTGTTTCGCTCTGCGCCGTGGGAATTGGGGTTTTTTCATCCTCTACGTGATCGCTACTTATCGTTGGAAACCGCGATCGGCCCCCCTACAAACATTGGTCCTTCGAGTCGGATAAGGATTCTTCTTCTGCCAGCAGTTCCCGGCCTTTGGTTCCCCAAGATAACTACGAATTTTCGTCATTTTTCTCACTGCCAGTCTTCAGCAGAGCTCCGAACATTCCATTTCGGTCGCACTGCTGCAAGACTATTTTTCCGTGTCAATTCCACCTCCGCGAATTTTCCTGACATAACGGCAGTTGAGAATTTCATTCCTCCTCGTCAATATTCGTTCCATTTGTCTCCGCTTCGCATTTTTTTCGCGCCGCCATATTCCGCGCCGTTTTGGTCCGTACATCAAAGTGCAAACGGTCGCGGCATATGTACATATATATGTGTGTGCATTCATCCCATACATGCTGGCACATATATATGTACACATATTATTATATGTCGGCGCAATTAAAACTCTGCAAGTGAAAAGTGAAATTGTGTGGTGAAAAAAGAAAGACAAACAATATCGGCCAACGAGTGTGCACTGTGCGGTAATTTTCCCTGTTCGCCGAACAGTCTGCCGTTGTTTCGATATTCTTTCTGTTTTCATTCCGGTGCGTGTCTTTTTTTCGCCACATAATTTTACTGTCCTTTTCAAGACAGTCAATTAATACAGTCCACTTCATCGATGCTCTACTGTGCCCTTACATACATATGCATGCATGCCCTTGAATATTTTCTTGAATATTTTCTGCACCGATTCCAGGAAATTTTAAATTAAATCAAATACGAATTTAAATACAAATTAAAAAGAAGAGACATTCCAACAATTATTAAGAATAATTATTACTGCAAATCCACACGGGCGGGACCGCGATTGCTTTTTTAAATTTTTTGGACATACCGCAGCAGCCGAGTTATTGCTGTTGCTGTTTTTTTTCCGTTGTTGTTCCGTCTCTTTGCACACGCACTGCTTTGCCGACGGCAAGCAGGGAGGCCGTTGCCGAACCAAGCCAAGGGTTTGTTAAGTCCACCTTTCCGGCTTCTCGATTCTTATTACGTTGAAGAATAATTAATTATTAATTATTAAAAAGGAAAAGAAACAATTATTGCAAATCCACACGGGCGGGACCGCGATTGCTTTTGTCCAAATCTTTGGGTTTTCCGCCGCAGCCGAGTTATTGCTGTTGCTGGGTTTTTTTTTTGTGTTCCTTCTTTTGCACACGCACTGCGTTGCCGACGGCAAGCAGTGAGGCTTTGTCAAACCAAGCCAAGGTTTTTTAAGTCCACCTTTCCGGCTTCGCAGTATTATTGAAGAGTAAATAATTTTTCCTGTTACTAATTATTAAGGAAATTTTTAATTAATTGTTTTTGGGATTACGGCAACCGATCGACCCTGTCGCGAGCCTAATTTTTCTCCTGTGTCAACGGCAAAAATATTTGAGATCCACGTCTGAGCCACGCAGTACATATATTTCTACCGAAATATTTATATTTACATTTTTTCGTTCCCGACCGCAATTTTCCTGCCAATTTTGGCTATTTTTTTCTGCTGATCCGCATAGTGCAATATCCGCCCGCAGCAGCAGTCGCCCTCAAGAGTGTTTTCTGACCGAATTTTCGTCTGTGCCTCCTCGAGCCCCGCGCCACTGTTGCCTGACTCCGTTGATTTTTTGGGATTCAAATTATTCCCTGGCAAGGGATTTCTGGACTGTTTTGGGGTTTTTGTCCGCTGTACTAAAAATACTGCAATATTTCAACCAGCGTGAGCGGCCGTATGCAACCTTGATTCTTATCAGATTCTTATTCTTCTGATCAGCTGAGGATTCTGAGAATGCCCACGGGAGGCGACAAAAAGCCCCGTCTGATCCCATCCATCCGCTTAGACAGGTCGCAATCCGCATCTCCGCGGTCGTCCCAAAAGGCAAAAAGCGACGAGTCAGTCGACACTGTCCACGATCCCGAGCCAAGGCTTACTCGGTCAGTCGCAATCATGACACAGAGTGCGTTAGAAGTCGCCCTGAAGAAGTTCACGGCCACGACGGACGGAGTTAGCCAGTTCGAAGCTGACATCCATACTCCGGGCGCCCCTGGCACTGACAGTTTCTCCCCCTACATGTGCCGAGTCCATCTGGACGAAGTCCGGGGCTTATGGGAAGATGTAAAAAAGGACTACAGGAGCTGCTTAGACCTTCTATCCGTGTCCGCTGATGACCCTGCCACTCCAACAGTGATGAGATCCAAAATAGCTACTGTTACGCCGTTTTTTCGAGGTGTGTTGCCCATCTTCAGGAAGTGGCAGAAAAGCCGCCGTCCAGCCCGCTCAGGCTCCCGCACCCAGCCAACTGCCCGCTTCTACGGGGTGCCGGGTACCGCCAGTGGACACCGAAGTTTTCGCTGGGTATTACCTTCGGTGGCCCACATTCAGAGATTTGTTCACCGCCATTTATATTCGCAACTCGGGGCTCACACCGGTGGAAAAGTTGTTCCACCTGTTGTCGAAGACAAGTGGCGACGCGCACGCCATTGTCTGTAAGGCCCCGAAAACCAATGAAGGATTCGTCTCAGCGTGGCAAGGCCTGACCGATCGTTTCGAAAATCGGCGGTCTTTGGTCAACAGTCAGTTGAAGATCCTCTTCAATATCCAGACTGTTCCCCAAGAGTCCGGAGCCGCTCTAAAAGAGCTACAAGGCACCATTCAGAGTTGCCTCACTGCCTTACGCATGTCTTCCATTAATGTGGATGCTTGGGATTGTCTCCTGATATATATGGTTTCGTTGAAGCTTCCCAAGATCACGCTTTCCCTGTGGGAGCAATCAGTCCACAACAAGACCGAAATTCCAACCTGGGGTGAGATGGTCGCATTCCTGACAGAGCGCTATCGGACTCTGGAGGCAATCGACGACATCAGACCTAGCGTTTCGGGGCAAGTTCCGCCAAGACCGTCAACTGCGAGCGCTCCGCCGCGCAGGCTCAACTCGTATGAGGCCAGGGTTTCTCCAGCGCCCAGTGGATGTGATCTCTGTTCCAGGGAGAACCATCCTATTCGCATATGTCCACGGTTCCTCGAAATGGACGTAGATGGTCGCTCCGATTACATCAAGAGAAGGCAACTTTGCCTTAACTGTTTTGCCCGAGGGCACCAGCAACGGGACTGCACCAGTGCCCACAGCTGTTTCACATGCCACAGCCGGCATCACACCCTCCTGCACCGCGGTAATCCTTTCGCAACCGCTCCAAGACCGTCGACGACAGCCAGGCCTCGGCCCGCGCCTACTCCAAGAGGCACGGGTGCTTCAGACGATTCCGCAGATGTGCAAGTATGCTTCGCTTCCGGGTCAAGAGCCGTCCTACTGGGCACTGCCCTCATTAACGTGTGCCATCTGGGGTGCAACTTTCAAGCACGTGCCTTGATTGACTCTGGGTTCGAAGCTACTTTTATTACAGAACAACTATTCAACTTAGTCAAACTTCCGTTCAAGACTGTCCAAGCCCAAGTGTCCGGCCTGAACCAGACCGTTGCCGCCCAGTTGACTAAACTGTGCAATTTCTCCATTCAGTCGTCTTCCAGACCTGGAATCCAAGTAGACACTACAGCTTATGTTCTTCCGCAGCTGGCCGGTAATCTGCCGTCGTATCCGATCCCACGGGATCTTCTTAAGGACCTCCCTGACGTCCCCCTTGCGGACCCCAAGCTCTTCGAGAGCTCCCAGATCGATGTCTTAATAGGAGCAGATATTCTTCCTTTGATCCTCCTCGGCAACTCCAAAACGAACATTTGCGGTTCGCTTCTCGGCCAGGAAACAATTTTCGGGTGGGTGTTGTCAGGCCCAATCCACTCGACTGGCCCCCGCAGTGTGGCTGCCTTCTCCACGCGAGTTACATGTCGCCTCGAAGACTCCCTGGATCAGCTCCTCACTAAATTCTGGGAGGTGGAGGAAGTGCCCACTCAGATCGTCCCCGAGGCTGATTCTTTTTGCGAATTAAATTTCGTGAAAACCACCAAAAGGGACCATCGTGGCAAATATGTTGTGACGCTCCCCTTGCGCGACCCCGAGCACGAGGGTTCCGAGCTAGCAGTTTCATGATCCTTCGCTCTAGCTCAGTTCCTCCGGAACGAGCAGCGCCTGAAAAGAGATCCTCTCCTCAAAGCCCGGTATGACGCTGTGATCCAGGAGTACCTCGACTTGGGACACATGACCGAGGTTCCTACGACGTGGCAGTTCCGCCACATATTACCTTCCGCATCACGCCGTTCTAAAGCCCGAAAGCACTACTACTAAGGTGCGGGTAGTCTTTAATGCCTCTAGCCCTTCCGCAAACGGGACCAGTCTAAATGACATTCTATTCGCGGGCCCAGTCTTACAGTCCGACCTGACTATTCAGATCCTGAAGTGGCGATACTTCAGGTTCGTTTTCAACGCCGACATCGAGAAGATGTATCGGCAAATTTGGGTAGACCCCCGGCACACCCCGCTCCAACGCATACTGTTTCGCAACCCCGACGGGGAAATCCGCGACTACGAGTTAAAGACGGTGACCTTTGGGATCAATTGTGCCCCATTCCTGGCAATACGCGTCCTGCAACAGCTCGCCAAGGACGAAGAGTTGAGGTATCCGCAGGCTAGTCAAATTATCCGACATTTCATGTACGTCGACGACGTGCTCGCTGGGTCAGACTCGAAGTCGGAGGCGCAGGCAGCTATCCAAGAGCTCGAGGGGGCCCTGGGTTCAGCAGGGTTCCCACTTAGGAAATGGATGTCCAATAGCAAGGCGATTTTGGCAAATATCCAGCCTGACCATCTCTTCGGACTGATTTCCTTGAAATCGACGCAGAAAGCACGGCCAAGACTCGTTGGATGGCTACGTCTGATGAGTTCTTCTTCATTCCGCCAGAAATAACCCTGGGATCATCGTTCTCGAAGCGTCAGGTCCTTTCCCAAATTGCCAAGTTGTTCGATTCAGCCGGCTGGCTAGCCCCCTTCATTGTCCGGGCGAAAATGTTTATGCAGGACATTTGGCTCCAGGATCTGGGCTGGGACGATGTCCTCCCTCAAGACTTCTGCGAAAGATGGGTTGACTTCCTGAAAAATTACTCAGCGCTCGATCAGATCCGCATTCCCCGCTGGGTCGCGTTCCGACCACACTTAAAGGTGGAGCATCACGGCTTCTGCGACGTCTCGCAAAAGGCTTATGGCGCCGCCATTTACGTTCAAGTTGAGGTGGGGTCCACGGTAGCGGTGAACTTGCTAACGGCAAAAACGCGGGTGGCCCCAGTCAAGACGGTTTCACTCCCGAGGCTGGAGTTGTGCGGAGCCGTCCTGTTATCCGAGATGGCCAACGCCATTCTTCCGAAGATGCCCGGGCCTGCGTCCGCCCTCCATTGTTGGACGGACTCGACTATTGTTCTCGCCTGGTTGCACAGGCCGGCATGCCACTGGACAACATTCGTGGCAAATAGGGTGACAAAGATCACTCAATGCACGGAAGTGGAGAAATGGGCACATGTCCGGTCCGAGAATAATCCGGCAGATCTCGCTAGCCGGGGAGTAGGGCTGCAAGACCTCGCGGACAGTCAGTTGTGGTGGCATGGTCCTGCATGGCTGCAAGGGCCACGTTCTGAGTGGCCCAGTCAAGGCAATGACTCCCCCGAGACTGAACTCGAGAAGCGAGCGGTTAAGGTCCACGTTGCGAAGGCCCCGCCGGAAGATATTCTTGAGCGTTTTTCCACCTTCGACAAGGCGTTGCGAGTCCTCGCTTATGTTCGGCGCTTCATCCAGCGCTCGCGAGAGGCCAAGACCTCGTTTGAAGACCACTTGACTTTTACTGAGATTGCGTCGGCCGAACGTCTCCTAATTTCCGTCACGCAACGCCAGCATTTCATCCAGGAGATTGGCTGTTTAAGCCAAAAGCGTCCACTGCCAGCAGGCAGTCCAATTCAGAACTTGAACCCGTTTCTGGATTCTCAAGGGCTCATAAGAGCTTCCGGCCGGGTTACAGCCTCCGAAATCCTCCAATATGACGAACGGCATCCGGTAATCCTTCCATACAACTGTCATCTGTCTCGTCTCCTCGTCCATTTTACTCATCGCATAACGCTGCACGGCGGCAATCAGTTGATGATCCGTCTGATCCGTTCCAAATTTTGGATTCCGAAGGTGAGGAATTTGGTCAAGTCCGTGATCTATTCGTGCAAGGTATGCGTCATCCACAAAAAGAAGTTGCAAACGCAACTCATGGGGGAGCTACCCAAGGAACGGGCGTCTTTCTCGCGTCCCTTCACACACACCGGCATGGACTATGCTGGACCCTTTGACATCAAGAACTATACGGGACGAGCCTGCCTCATTACCAAAGGGTATGTGTTGGTATTCGTGTGCTTCTCCACCAAGGCTATCCATTTAGAGCCGACCTCCGACCTCACGACTGAAAAATTTCTCGGCGCTTTCGCCCGTTTCGTGTCCCGAAGAGGATGCCCCCGTCAAGTGCAGTCGGACAATGGAAAGACCTTCGTGGGTGCGGCTAGCCTACTCTCCAGCGATTTCCTCCAGGCTCTCAAGGGGGCTGTGACGAGTGCCTATAGTCACCAGCAGCTGCTTTGGGATTTCATCCCTCCGGGGCCCCCCCCATGGGAGGCTTGTGGGAGGCAGGTGTCAAAAGCTTCAAGACGTTGTTCTACAAGTCTACTACCACGCGGAAGTACACTTTCGAAGAGCTAACTACGCTCCTGGCTAGGATCGAAGCGTGCTTGAATTCGCGTCCGCTCGCGCCAATGTCCGAAGACCCCGCTGACTTATTAGCCCTTACTCCTGGGCACTTCTTGGTGGGAGGCCCCCTCCTGGCGATAGTGGAACCTGAGATAAAGGGGGATACCACGACCATTATAAACCGCTGGCAACATCTGAAAGCTCTCCATCAGCAATTTCGTCTGCGATGGAAGGAAGAGTACCTGAAGGAACTCCATAAGCGAAATAAGTGGCGAGCCCCCACACGAGATCTCCAGGTCGGAGATATGGTGGTTGTCAAGGAGGACAACCTTCCGTCCAATGAGTGGCGATTCGGCCGAGTTGACGCAGTGTTTCCAGGATCCGATGGCCATGTCCGAGTGGTCGATATCCGCACTGCGCGAGGGCTCATCAAGCGTCCCATCGCCAAGGTCGTGCTTCTGCCGATGGAAGCGCCGGCTTGCGCGCAATAACCAGTCGTCCGTCCAGTCCAATGTTCCACGTCACCGTGCTGTTTTGTAGTTGTCCAATTCGTAGTATTTTACCAGTACTGATTGCCACGTTTTTTCTCCTATTCCGCTAGACATATCAAGCACGATGTCTCCACGTCCACGCAGCGCCATCGCATTGGAAAGCAGATGTACTCGAGGTACTAGTTCCTACCGATGCCGAGTCTGCACTGGGATCCATCCGTTACGGAAGTGCCGCCGATTTCTGCGCTTTAGTGCCGAGAAGCGGCTACGGGCAGTCCTCGCCAATCGATACTGCCCCAGTTGTTTGGCGCACGAGCATTCCGACGGAGCGTGCCGGCGAGGGGACTGTTGCAAAACGTGCGGCCAGGATCATCACACGTTGTTGCACCTTTTCGAGCAACCGGTGACTGCGCGCCAGCCGCGTCAGGAGGCTCGCCGATCGCCGAACCACTCCCCACGGAACTCTTCAGCTGCTCGTCGCCAGTCGTCTGCTGCTCCACGGCGTTCCCCAGCCGTGCGTCGGCCCTCATCTGCCACTCCACGGCGTCCTCCATCCGTTCGTCGGCCCTCATCCGCCACTCCACGGCGTTCCCCAGCTATCCCTCGGCCCTCCTCCGCCGCTCGTCCGCATTCGTCCGCCGCTCCTCGGTCCTCGACCATCACACCACAGCGTGCTTCGAGGACTCATCAGCAGCCGTCCGCCGCGCATTTTTCCGCCACCCGTCCGAGGAGCCCGCAGAGCGAGGCCACTGTTCCTTCACTGTCGTCGCTGTTGCAGCGGCACAGCGTGAACCTCCTACCGACTGCGCTGGTACGGATCCATACCGGGACGCAGGTCTTCGATACGGCGGTACTCATCGACCCGTGCACACCCACGAGCTGCATCGACGCGTCGCTGACGACCGCTTTCCGGCTGCCAACGACTAGAGTTGGGGATGAGCAGGTGTGTGCGGCCACCGTGGGCTCCAGACAAGACAGTAGTGTCCGGTTCGAGGTCGTATTTAAAGTCGAACCCCATGTGCGCATTCGCACTCCAGTCCGGGAGCTGAGCGAGACGGTGCGGGCCCACTTCCGGGACGTTACCCTGGCTGATGAGCGGTTTTACCTACCCGCGACCATCTCCGTGGTCCTAGGCGCGGATATGTATCCGCGTGTGATGCAATCCGGCTTCATGAAGATCCAGGAAGGACTACCAGTGGCCCAGAGCACGGTTTTCGGATGGGTCGTGTCCGGAGCCTGCCACCAGCCGTAACAAGACCTATGTTGCAACCCGGGTGCTTGCAAGGGGGGGCGGAATGCTTATGCGAGGGGCCACTGTGCCGCCTCTCTCGCCCTCTTGTGAGCTTACGCTCTCGCGCTCCGGAGTTCGGGATCGGTTTTCGTCGTTCTCCCGTGCTCGCTTAAGCGGCTCTTTTTCTGTAAGCTAGGTTTTAGTCTCATGTATGAATGCGAGAAATACACACTGAATTACCACGACGCCCCCGCCTCTTTATATTTCGCTATTCTGGTGCCTTCGCTTTTTTCTACTCGGAATTGTTTCGCTCTGCGCCGTGGGAATTGGGGTTTTTTCATCCTCTACGTGATCGCTACTTATCGTTGGAAACCGCGATCGGCCCCCCTACAAACAATGTGCAAATTATAACGATTTGTACATGATAACATTAAACGTAGATACCCTTACCTAACTAAAAACCTTAATACTAACCCACTTAGTACGCAAGTTAACACCAAAAGAATTCGTAGCAACAAGTTGCGAAAGCTTGCACGCGCATCCGGCCATGCACCTGCCAAGAAATGCAAAGCTCAGCGTCTGGAGCGCTTCCCGTTTGAACGCTGACGGGAGCCAACGGCACCGACGTCGAGGCAGCAACGGAGTTAGCACCGACGCAGGCAGTGGCAGCGACGGAGTTGGGGGGTATAAATATCACCAAACTTGTAAATTAATTTTAGTTCCAATTTTTGTACCAATTAATACGGACCTCTGGTCCTAATAAAAAACACATTTTATAACTGAACAAAGTCTCTTTACTTAACTGGCTCCCAACGTTAAAAGGATCCTGCCGCAAAAAAATCCTTCGTCGTAACAAAAAACCGTTAAGTGCACCCCATAGGCTGCCCCGGCTACGCTACACGAAATCGCCGCGAAAAAAATCCTTCGTCGTAACAAAAAACCTTTAAGTGCACCCCATAGGCTTCCCCGGCTACGCTACACGAAATCGCGAAAGAATAAAAACCTATAAGAGCACCCCATAGGCTGCCCCGGTTCAAATAAAAACAACAAATCTGTAAGAGCACCCAATTGGCTGCCAAGATCACCGCGAACGGATCCTGCAAAAAAAAGGACTCACTTACATCGGTCTGGAGGCTATCGCCGCAGACGACTGAACGGGAGTGTTACGAAGGTACCCCAGTATCCCAAGGAGCAATAAGGAAGAATACCAAATAAACGGTCCAGGATGTATTTTATACTGTAAGTTAATTAAGTGTTGAAATTAAAAGAAAAAACCTATACGAAAAACACTGTGAATATACAAAATTTCTAACAAAAATTACTGAGGAAAAAATAATTGAGAAACATACAAAACCTATACGGAAAATATTGTGAAAATATAAAAGAATTCTTATCCCGAAAACATACGAAATCTATACGAGGAACACTTTAAAATTATAAAATATTTTGAACAAGATTACACAGAAAAAATATTTGAAAAACATACCTCGAAAATATAAAATATTTTTTTACAAAATTACATAGAAAAAATATTTGAAAAAAAATAGCGTTCAATAGCGTTTAACTCCCGCATAGAGCGGACGTGGTCTCGCGCGAGCTCCGGGAAAACAATTTAAAATAGTGGATGAAATAGTGGAAACTTAAAGAATATTATACTGGATCAGTCCAAACAGTGCGAAAAGACGCTAACAATTAAAAAACAAAGAAGAATATAATCATAACTAGTGTTATGATTAATACAAGTGCTTATTTAATTTAAACAAATAAGTGCCACGCATAACAAGCTCGAAAAATGAGCAGCGATCAAAAGAATGAGCGTAGAAGCTCCGTCAACCCAAGATATGCTTGCTACTCTTATTTCTCAACTCGCGATATAGATCAAAATCAGAAGTCGACAAAGAGAAACTCGACTCTACTGACCGTCGACAGCAAGAGAGCCAGCTCTTGCTCACCCTCTCTGCTCACCCCAACTCCCGCATCATTGAGTTACCAATGTCAAACCCCACCACCGCCGGCATCGATGGAAGAAGCTCCAACAACAAGCAGTGCTACAATTTCTGCAGTCGCAGCAAAATCACCACCAATAACTGAACCAACTACCAATACTGCGAGTTCAGTCCCAACGGCTGCACAACAAAATAAAATGCCAACAAAAACAGTTAGCTCCGATAAGCAACAAGCGGTCCCGGCTATACAGACCGGTATGGACCGCTACATCCAGATTAAGCGCAAGCTTAGTCCACTCAACACGGTTGGTAACAAACCAAAGATCAACCGAACCAACAAAAGCACCGACCAAACGAGGAGCTCCAATGAAAACCGTTTCTCCATCTTAGCAGAGGCGGACAACAACCAACCAGAGTTGGGGCAGGAGACCCAAAGGAAACCTAAGCCCCCACCTATTTACATAAGAGAAAAAAGTTCAAGCGCCCTGGTCAACAAAATTGTTGCGCTGGTCGGGGACGAGAATTTCCATGTTGTTCCGCTTATTAAAGGGAACATACACGAAACAAAGGTTCAAACGAAGTCCGAAGAACACTTCCGAGCTGTGTCTAAGTACCTGGAAGACACAAAAAATAACATTTACACCTATCAACTAAAAAGCAGCAAGGGACTGCAAGTTGTGCTAAAAGGTATAAAACCTGACGTCACCCCTCTGAAATTCAAGAAGCCCTTAAGGCCAGGGGCTTCTGTGCCAAAAATGTTAGCAATATTGTTAACAGAAACAAAAAACCACAACCACTTTTCAAGGTCGAGCTTGAACCAGATAGCTAAGCCTTAAAGAAAAACGAAGTGCACCCGATCTACAAGCTGCAGCTCTTACTGCATCGAAGAATCACCATGGAAGAACCCCACAAACGCAACGGCCCTGTTCAATGCACAAACTGCCAAGAGTATGGACACACCAAGACATACTGCACATTTCGGACGGTCTGCGTAGTCTGCGGAGACTTCCACAACTCCGTAAACTGCCCCGCAAACAAAGAAGACCCCCAAATGAAAAAATGCGGCAACTGTGGAGGAAACCATACGGCAAACTACAGAGGCTGCGCGGTCTACAAGGAGCTGAAGAGTCGCATGCGACGAGCGACAGCTACGCACCAACAACATACACAAAATGTGTATTACAACTCAAAAAGTACGCCAGACGTATTTTTCGCCAAGGCAGGCAGATCATCATATGGGCAGCTAAATACAACCAAAGGAATCTCCACGCCGAAGCACTAAGAACAGGCATGGAAAATCCACCCCAGCCTCACTCAGAAGGTTCCAGGGCAAGCCGCAAAGCAAATTGGAATCTATGATGTTCACCATGCAACAAAGTATTATGGAACTTATGTCATTCATGAAAACAACCATGCAAACCCTTGCTCAGAACCAGAACATGGTGATTCAGTTGCTTGTAGCACAACTGTCCAAATAATAAATGACTAACCTACGTATATCCATGTGGAATGCCAACGGCATTTCACGGCATAAACTTGAAATAACTCAATTCCTAAATGTAAATCACATAGACGCCATGGTGTTGGGACCTCACAGGGAGATATACCTTCCATATAAGAGGTTATATCTTTTACCGCACAGATCATCCGGATGGCAAGGCCCACGGCGGAACGGGCATCTTAATCAAAGAACGCATCAAACACCACTTTTATCAAAGGTTTGCAACAAATTACCTGCAAGCCACGTCCATAAAAGTGCATTCAGGAAACGGCAACCTTTGCATTGCCGCTGTCTACTGCCCACCTCGATTTACTATCTATGAAGGTCAATTCATGGACTTCTACAACATGGACTTCTACAACATCTACAACAGCGATCCCCCATCGCTTCATAGCCGCAGGAGACTACAACGCCAAACACACGCACTGGGGATCACACCTCGTGACTCCCAAGGAAGGCAACTGTATAATGCACTTATAAAGGTGATCAATAAACTGGACTATGTTTTCCCTGGTAGCCCCACATATTGGCCTGCAGACCCAAGAAAGATCCCAGATCTAATTGATTTCGCGGTGACGAAAACCTCCCACGCAATCTAATAAGCGCCATAGCACTACCGGATCTCTCATCTGACCACTCGCCTTTGTTGATAAGCCTTCTTCAAAGCCCAGAAATTACGGACCACCCCTACAGGCTGACGTCGCACAACACTAACTGGATGAAATACTAACTGGATCAACAACATCATCAGCTGGAGCTTTCGCCATCCCTCTTGTGCGACATTCGCCTTAGGCTTGGAGTGGATGCCTTTGCTGTTGCGCTCACGATTTCTCATCAACAACTTTGGCTGGAGTTGTTGTTTTCATCGTCCGTTTTGCGTGTTGATGCTGCTCGTTGCTTGGTTTCGCCGTTGGATCTTCTCCGTCTTCTTTGGATGCTGTGTGCTGGCTGGATTGACGCTCTTAATTCTTGTACGACTCTTGCATGCTCTCTTGACGGTCTCTCTGGATTTGCCCATCAACAACAACAGCTGGCGCGGTCTGATGTTATTGATTCTGGGCTGCAGCTCACTGTATGCCCGGCTCTCTTAAATGATTATTTTGGCTCTTCTCTATACACATCGAGTCATTTGGATGTTACCACTGAATCAATCAAAATTCGATCTAAATCGCTACTTAAAGCTGCCTCTGGATTTTTTTCTTATAAGCCGCTCCTTGGATCTGCTAACTCTGCAATAAATAATTCGGCTGTGCCATCCGCCCATCCAGAAACCGCGCAGCCTTCTTCATCTCCCATAAATTGTGACAACCCAAGCCTGAAAATTTATTTTCAAAATATATCTGGCATGCGAACGAAGACCGGCGCTGTTTATTTGGCAACATCATCCTGTGATTATGATGTCATTATATTAGTTGAAACCTGGCTCAACATGGACTTCTTCGACAATGAATTTTTTATGCCAATCTCTACCAAGTATTCCGTAAAGATCGGGACGCCGTTAAAACGCAATGCTCTAGAGGTGGAGGCGTTCTAATTGCTGTGCGCCGTACTCTGAGGTGCACATCCATAAGGCTTCGGAATGACGACTCCCTGCTGGATCAACTTTGTGTGTCTCTCGCCGGCCCCGTGGAAACTACTTTTCTGGTTGTATCATATATACCCCCATGCAGCAGTATTGAGTTATATAAGGCTCATGTGGATAATATTGTCTGCATTAATGAAGATCTGGATGAGTCGCAGTTTATCTGCGTTTTTGGTGACTTTAATCTTTCCTCGCTGGTGTGGGTACATGGAGTGGACTCCCCAGCAATGATTCCCAGTAACCTGCATCTTCCCCAGGAAATCTTAGTCTTGGACCGATCTCTTCAGTCTGGGTTTGGTGCAAATTAATCATGTATTCAATAGATTAAATAAGCTTCTAGACTTAATTTTTGTAAGCCAGGACCTTCACTTAAATCTAGTTTGCTGTAACGATCCTCTCTCTGAGTGCGATGCTCACCACCAGCCCTTACTACTTTCAATTACTACTTACATATTCTCTCCACATAAACCACTCACATTTTCATCTTATATTCCTGCGAGTAATTTTAATTTAATTTGAAATGACATCAATCATGTTAATTGGGTAGAGGTCCTTTCGCATGTTAACTTAGACACTTGCTATGAACACTTTTTAAAAACCCTTTCAGCAATCATAAAAAAACATGCTAAAAAAAGGTTCTATGGTTGGTTTAAATTACCCTGGTATACGCGAGGACTTAAAAAGTACAAAAATCTGAGAAATAAATTTTATAAGCGTTTCGTTGAAAATGGTAATTCTGCAGACCTCGATAGATATAGGCAACATAAACGTGAATTCGAATTCCTGAATAAATTCCTATATAATCAATACATAGCAGATGTGGAACAGAAATTAATTAGGAATCCTAAATCTTTTTGGCATTTTGTCAACTCCAAGAAGACAACTTCAACTATCCCTTCCCTTATGTATTTAAATACTTCATCTGCATCTTCTGATCTCGAAGTGGCTAATCTGTTTGCTAAATATTTTTCGTCGAACTTCGAGCCACTATTTTCTTGGAATGACGACTTTACGCTTCGTTCCATCACTCCAAGCTCCAATATTGGGAACTTATTTGTCAATGAATCCGACTGTCATCTTGCTGCGGAGAGCTTTAATGACTCTGAAAAGTTCGATTGCGACGGGCTCTCGCCTCTTTTGCTAAAAAGTTGTATTGGCGTTCTTTCAGAGCCACTTAAAATTATCTTCAATAGATCCCCTCCAGTGGGGTCTTTATTCAGAGATGGAAACTGGCCACAGTTACTCCTATTTATAAGTCTGGTGGCAAAAATATAATTTCTAACTATAGACCAATTGCAAAGCTGAGTAATATCGCAAAGATGTTTGAGCGAATTGTACCTAAGCAGCTTGCCTTTCTCACTGGTAGCACCATCAGCCCTAGCCAACATGGGTTTATGCCAGGACGATCGACCACCACAAACTTAGCAGTGTTTAACCATTTTTGCATTAATGCCTTCTCGAGCCATAAGCAGGTGGATGTGGTGTACACAGATTTCGCCAAAGCATTTGACAAGGTTTGCCACAGCGCACTCTTGGCTAAACTTGTAGCAATAGGCTTCCATTCATCAATGATAAATTGGATAAAATCATACTTAGATGGCCGGCAGTATAGAGTGGTGTGCAATGACCAGTTTTCGAGTCCGTATTTAGCGACGTCAGGGCTTCCTCAGGGAAGTGCTTTGGGACCTTTTCTTTTTATTATATTTATAAATGACATTGGTCTCTGTGTCAAGAACTCAGAATTTTTATTGTTTGCCGACGATTTAAAAATCTTCAGGTCGGTGAGTTCCGTTTTAGATAGCAATATGCTCCAAGATGTTTTGGCGAGAGTTGGAGATTGGTGCCTTCGAAATAAGCTTCCCTTGAACCTAGCCAAATGTTTCACAGTGACTTACAGCAAAAAGCCAAACAACTTGCCTTTTCCCTAATCGATTGATTCCAGCCTCCTTACCAGTAAAACCGAAGCTTTAGATTTGGGAGTTATTTTTGATGCCAAATTTCTCTTCATCGATCACATAAACTACATTGTTCCTAAGGCATATGCTATGTATAGATTTGTGAAGCGGAATGCTGCTCAATTCACTGACCCATATACCAAGCTGGCCTTATTTTTTTTTTTTGTGAGGTCTAAGCTTGAGTACGCTTCATTTATTTGGAACCCAAGCGGGGATATACATTCTCACCGCCTCGAACGGATTCAGAAAAAGTTTCTATGTTTTGCCCTTAATTCCCTGAATTTCCATGATCCCGTTCCCTCTTACTCCGCTAAATGTCGTCTTGTGCATTTGTCATCTTTACATGACAGGCGAATCGTGGCTAGCCTAATTATCATTTTCGACCTCATCTCAGGCAAACTCGATTGTCCTGTCTTGTTAAATTTTGTCAATTTCTCTGTTCCGGGTAGGCACTTACGAACCTGTGAGCCATTTTTCGTGCCAATATGTAGGACAAATTACGCTTTAAATGAGCCTATTACTAGAGCCTTAATTTATTTCAACAAGCTGCCACCAAACATGCTATTGGACCCATGCTCACCAAGAAACTTAATTAAGAATGCGCTTTTCCAATATTTAGCCTCAATTAATGTTAGTTAAGATATAGTTAAGTAGCCAGTTAAGGTTTACCGTTGGCGAAATAAATAAATAAATAAATACAGAAAGTATGTGAGTTCCCACATTGAGCTAACTCCCCAACTAAATATCGAAGCGGACATCGACTGCTCCACCGCCGCCCTGGAAGAGGTACTCGTCACAGCAGCCAGGATCTCAATCCCTAAACGGAAGGATGGGGAATTTAAGAAGTTCAAAACCAACCGGCAAATTGAACAGCTGGTTCAGGAAAAGAGGCGTCTGCGACGAGCGTGGCAAACCAGCAGATCGCCATGCTCAAAGCAACGTCTTACTGAAGCCACCCGCAATCTAAACCGGGCCCTGAAGCAAGAAGCTGAAAATGAACAACTTAAATATATTGGAAAACTCTCGCCAACTAGTACAAAGCATCCCTTGTGGAGGGCTCACCCAAATCTAAGCTCTCCAATTCAAACCGTCACCCCTATAAGGAATTTCTCAGGGTGCTGGGCCCGCAGCGACAAAGATAGAGCCGAATCATTTGCCTTACATCTCAGAGGCGTCTTTCAGCCGAACCCCGCTGCTAATGATTATGTTCCTCCGCAAATCCACCTCGAAACTGAATCCACGCCAACTACATTTCAGCCGAACGAGATCACAAAAGTCATCAGGGAGCTAAAACCAAAAAAGGCTCCAGGCGGTGACCTAATAACTACAAAAATGATAATGGAACTTCCGTACTGTGCTATTGAGGTCATCTGTAAACTCTTCAATGGAATCATAAGTCTCGGCTACTATCCAAGGAAATGGAAAAAATCAATTATTATAATGATACCGAAGCCCGGAAAAGATCACACGATTCCGTCATCTTACAGACCAATAAGTTTATTATCATGCTTGTCCAAATTATTCGAAAAATGCCTTCTAACGCGCATAATACCATATATGGGAGCCCACAACATTATCCCAGCCCATCAATTTGGCTTCAGAGAAAAACACGGAACTATAGAGCAAGTAAACAGAATAACATCAGAAATTCGCACAGCCTTCGAACATAGGGAATATTGCAACCCGATATTCCTCGACGTATCTCAAGCATTCGACCGCGTCTGGCTCAAAGGTCTCATGCATAAAATTAAAACACATTTGCCCGGGTACACTCATAAACTCCTTGAATCCTACCTCTACAATGGAGCCTTCGCAGTAAGATGTAACACAACAATTTCCGACAGCTACACTATCGAAGCTGGGGTCCCACAAGGTAGCGCACTTGGGCCAACTTTATTCGTCCTCTACACAGCAGATATTCCCAAGAGCGACCGACTAACAACATCCACCTTCGCCGACGACACTGCGATCCTTAGCCGCTCCAGATGCCCAGTCCGTGCAACAACCCAACTCGCCAACCACCTCGTGGTAGTCGAGAAGTGGCTATCTGACTGGCGTATCAAAATAAACGAACAAAAGTGTAAACACATAACGTTTACCCTTAACAGACAAACTTGCCCTCCGCTCTGTATGAATAGCACGCAGATCCCCCAAGTTAATGAAGTAACGTATGGATGGAATACCACGCCTCTATCTTAATGGCGGACATCTGTAAGGCTGTTAGACAACTTTGGAGAGTGCTTTGCATTTCCTTTAGGGCTCTTCCGGACTCTTGAGGGATCGCCGGAAAATTAAGCAGGATTTTCAATTGGCTATTCACTAACAGCCTCTTGTTCTCAAAGCGCTCCGTTAGGCTTCGCCACGCTGCGCATCGCCACTAGTCTTGGAGATTAGATGAAACAATCTCTCCACAGGCGCGAATTTTGGATATAAATCGCCGTAAACAAATCCCTAAACGTGGGCCAGCGAAGATGGTCGCTTGCGAAGACCTCAGTATCGACGGGTGGTAGCCGACAATCAGTAGACGGCGGTGCGGACTCACTGACGGAAACCTGAGTGGATTGTGACTCAGCCTGCTTTATTATGTCCTGAAGTTGGACAACACTCCATTCAAGGAGTAGCAGTACCTGTACGTGGATTCTAGTTCAGTTGCGGCGGTCGTACTGTCAGCGGACTCAGAAATAAGGTCGGAGCAGCTTTCGTAGCTTTTCTCCACCTTTTCCCAAAAAACACGGATTTGGTCCAAATGGAGTTGGCACATGGACGGGGACAGATTCGTAGCTTCTGAGGTGCTTGGAGTATGGATATGTGCCTCAAAACGGCTCACACGGTCCGTTGTGGCAATAAATTTTCTCAAGGCTATATCGACGGCGGATTGATCCATTTTTGTAGTCGACCGAGTGACCCTTGACGAAAGACCTGTGCTGATAGCTAAGGATTTCTCGCTACTCGACCTGTGTTGGCCAACTGTGGACGTTGATTTCGGCTGAGAGGACCGGGGAGATGCTGACTGGGATCTGTCTAAACGAATTAATGGAATCGAATGTGGTTTCTTATCCTCGCCTATTGGCTCCATCAGCTCATGGCTGTCGAGCGTAGGCCTGCAGCTAGCGCCGCAGAAGACGGAAGCCGTGCTGATAAGCAGCCGAAAAAAGGTCGAAACCGCAACCATCGAGGTGGGTGGCGCATCGATCAGATCGTCCAGAGCGATCAAATACCTGGGAGTCATGCTGGATACGAGGCTCTCGTTCCGCGAGCACCTCGCTTATGCCAGCACTAAGGCGGCTACTTCCTTCCGGGCGCTGTCTCGGATCATGCTGAACCGTAGAGGCCCTAAACAAGGGAGTAGACTACTCCTAACGAGCGTGACGAGAGCAACCCTGCTGTACGCCGCCCCGGTCTGGGCGCACGCCATGGCGACGCCCTCGTATAGCCGAGGAATGAATGCGACGCACCGGCTCGCCGCTCTGCGTATTTGCAGCGCATTCAGATCAGTGTCGGACCAGGCGGCTCTGGTCCTAGCCGGGACACCCCCCTTGGATCTCCTGGCCAAGGAACAGGCCACCCTCTTCGGGCGGCTGCACGGTAGAGCACTCCCACCGGCGGAGAAGAAGCTGGCACGCTCTGCATTGAAGGCTGACACCCTCCAATCCTGGCAAACCCGATGGGAGTCCTCTACAAAGGGACGGTGGACCCACCGGCTTATTCCCAGGCTCGAGCAGTGGACCGGCAGGAAGCACGGCCAGGTTAACTTCTTCCTGACCCAAATCCTGAGCGGCCATGGGTGCTTCAGAGGGTACCTCTACACGCGCGCAGACGGCTCAGAGGAGACCGCGGAGCACGTAGTGTTCATCTGCGGGCAATTCGAGAGCGAGAGGAGGCGACTGGAGGAGTCCCTAGGCGACCAGATCAGCGTGGACAACCTGGTCGATATGATGCTCGCAAGCAATGCCAACTGGCAGGCGGTGAGCAATTATGCTGCGACGGTCATGACCAGACTCCGGGAGGAGGAACGGCGCAGGAGAGGCGTACCGGGCTAATGGGGGCTATGCTTTCGCGAAGCAATGCTTTGCGGCCGTACCGCGAGGGCTTCGTCTCCATTTTCTAGCCATACGCAAACCCCCCCCCCCCCACCCACTTTGTACATTACCCTCACCCCCCCACCCCACTAAATAAAGCATGAATTAAAAAAAAAAAAATCCTCGCCTATTGGCATACTCGGACTCTGACTGCGCGGATGAACAGAGAGCGTTGACAATGTTGGAAAAACCGAATATTAATGAAGGCGGTCACACTGGACCTCGTGAACCCACGACTCAAAAAACACTTGACTGTTGAGGAATATATGTATGAAGAAATCACTCAATTGATTATTCCAAATTTAAACGATGACTTTGGATAAGCAACACCGAGTGGAACAAAAGGAAACGGTTTGAACACCGGGAAGATATTGGCGAAATCCTGGAAAGACCGACCAACCACGTGAGAGTACGGTCACTCTGCAAGTTGCGTAGCGTTAGAATGAAGAAGAAAATAAACCCAAACGAACTAGAAGCAAACGACAAGGTGAAGATTTGAAGCAGGTGAGAGACAGACCGGAATGTGCTTTGACACGTGTTGAACAAAATAATGAGTTGTGTGCATTTATATGAAGGTATATAATGCGTAGTTCGGAGATTTTGGTTCTTTATTTGTTGAATTAGGAATTTAATCAAATTAGAATATTTAAATAAAAAATAATTGGACGCGTTTTTCCTAGCTCCAAAAGTGAACCGTCTATTATATAGTGAAACAGCGCCACAGGCCCTGGAAAAAAAAACATATTTACTGCAGTGAGACACCTTGAGGCAAGGTACGTACCAAAATCGGCCCCGGCAGGCTATCCGGGCTCCCCGAATATTGGCACCCGCGACGAATTCTGGAACTTGAGGGCAAGGGGGGAACCTCTCTCTCGTCCAACGAGAACCTCTTTTTTCCGTGAACGGTGCCCACTCTCACGAAAAAAAAAGTTTGTTTCCACAAGCCTTTTTCCCTCGCGTTTTTCTCTATCGCACGCAGCACAACAAGATCAGCTGATCGCAGTGTTGTGCAACGCACACGCAGAGAGCTTTCGCACTCGCGTAGTGTTGGAAAACGCGAGCAGCCCGCGCAATTTCGAAAGCTAAAAAGCGAAGCCAAATCACCGGCTGCAACTTAAACTTTCCTTAAATTGCTGAAGCCAAACTCCACGGGACCACTTACAGCAGCTCCCGCAGCTGGCTCCAGTGGGGAAAAGGCAAAAGGCCGAGGATCGGGCTATCCTCCAACCCCTCCGCTGCGGCGGCGCCAGTCAAAAGGGGCTCTGGGGACCGAGTAGGAGCGGTATAACTCCCATCAATTATCCGCTGGGGGAAATCCCCGTGCACCGAGGGACCCCAACTAGGAGCAGGTGCCATGAGTAAGGCCGCACCGACAGCCCGGGACGACGAGACCCAGGCATCAGCAGTAGCGAGAGCGGAGGAAGAGCTGCTTCAAAACTTCCAGCGCATGAATCAGAGGGTCCAACGCTCGCCTCAGGCGACCAGCACCGAGACGCATCCTGTTTCAGCGCCGCCGAAAATCAATGGGCCGATATTTGTTTTCGGCGAAGGTGAGGAGGAGATGGCCACTCCGAAGAGATGCCGGGATGCAACGAGCCCCGAAGGAACAAAAACTAGCATAAACAAAAAGCAGAGGGTGGACGCAGACGCACATACTCTAACTGAAAAATTGGGGACAATGCTGGGTGAAATGATTGCTACTTTCACCAACACGAAGAGCAACAACAAAAAGGTGGTCCGACACGTCACCCAGGGGACGATCGACGCACTTATAGCCATGAAGGAGCTGCAGCTAGAAATCAGTGCAGCGTTGGCTGGTGGCCACACCAGCGGCTACACCAATGGCACCACAGCGTGCGCGAGCCAGCAGACCTCGCCCTCACTGGTTGGTATGATTCCTAGAGGCTCTCCCGAAAGCAGGCCTGTAAACACGGCCTGGCAGCAAGGCTAGGTCAAGGCTAGGCCGAAACCCAAGCCTTCCCAACCCAGAGCTGAGAGCAGTGTACCCAAAGAGTATTGTGCGCCTCGCAATACGATGCCCAGGAAGCAGCGATCGGACGCAATCCTGATCAAGTGCAGCGAAGGATCCTACGCAGACATGCTGAGGATCGTCAGAACGGAGCCCCCACTCCAGGGACTCAAAGACAGCGTCCAAGGCCTGCGAAGGACAGTTAATGGGGGCCTCCTTCTGAGGATGCAGAAACCCCTCGACCTATCCACGCAGCAACTGCAAGTGGCACTAAAGACAGCCATCTCTCGCAAGGCGGAGGTGTCAGTCATGCAGGAGACGGTCCAGATCGAGATCCGCGACCTGGACGACCTGACCAGTGTGGATGAGGTAACAATGGCCCTATATGCGGGAGAGGAGAGCGACATCCCAAGCGACGCTACACCCAGGATGCGGAAAGCGTTTGGAGGAACGCAAATCGCGACGGTCAACTTGAGACCTGAGCATGCGCGGAGGCTGCTCGACAAGGGCAAAATCGGTATAGGATGGGTCGTCTGCCGCATCAGGGAGAAGACGGAGCCAAGGCGCTGCTACAAGTGCATTGGCTTCGGGCGAACCTCGGCAAGATGCCGTGCCTCCTACGCAACGGCCAAAACTACACAATAGTCATGCTTCAAGGGCGGAGGCACCGGTCACAAGCACAACACGTGCAAAGGCAAGCCCAGGTGCATCCTATGCACTAGAGGCGGCAAGACCGCGAGGGAGGCAGAACACGCCACCCTGAGCAGGACCTGCCCGGAGTACCGGAAGGCCATCCAAAACCTGCATAATGGTTAAGGTCCTCCAGCTGAACTTAAACCATTGCAGAGCTGCACAAGACTTGCTGGAACAGACGGTCTTTGAGGAGAGAGTTGACGTGGCTGTACTGAGCGAACCGTACAAGCCAAAAGCAGAAGGAGTATGGCAACAGAGCGCGGACGGTGGTGCCGCCATCTGGAGCTGCGGGCAGTCCCCCGGTCACCTATCTCAAAAGGCCTCGAGACCTGGATACGCCAGGGTCAAGGTCCATGAAACCACCGTCTACAGCTGCTACCTAGCACCGAGCCTGCATATTGATACCTACAGGAACATAGTGCAGGAAATCGCCCGAGATGCCCGCGGACGATCCCCGGTACTAATAGCTGGGGACTTTAACGCATGGGCCACCGCCTGGGGAAGCTCGAGGACGGCTCAGCGGGGAACAATCCTCCTGGATGCACTGGCCACCCAGGATATCAGCCTCCTTAATGATGGCATCAAATGCACATACAGCAAGGCAGGCAATTTGTCATTTATTGACTTGACTTTCACCAGCCCTGAGCTCTCCCGAAGCAGCCACTGGGAAGTTACGGACTTGCTCACATACAGTGACCATGCTGCTATAACTGTCCAGATGATGCGCAGCCAGCACGGCCCAGCTAATCGACAACCCGCGTATAAGGTACACACCCTTAACACAGAGGTTCTAAACATGCATTCGAGCGATGAGATCCTCATCAGCGAGGAGGAAATCAACCGTGCGCTGTCCAGCAGTAAGACAGGCAAAGCCCCGGGACCTGATGGCATTCCCAACGCTGCACTGCGCGCCATAATGGAGGCCTACCCGAGCCTATTCGCGCAGGTCTACAACAGGTGCATTCCCAAAAGTCTGGAAGCAACAAAGACTGGTGCTCATCCAGAAACCAGGCAAGACCAATGATGACCCGTGTTCATATCGCCCCCTTTGTATGCTAAACACAGCGGGGAAGATATTCGAGCGCATAATCTGCAGCAAGCTGGAGGCAGAAGTCGAAGAGCTTGGACCCCTATCGAACCAGCAGCACAGCTTTCGAAAGAAGCGGAGCACGATCGACGCGATTCGCGAGGTAACGGAGATGGCAGCTAACGCAATCGAAGGCGACAGATGGCAGGGTGGCACCAAGCAATATTGCTTTGTTTGCACCCTAGACGTCAGAAACGCGTTCAATTCAGCGAATTGGAGTCTAGTTCTGCAGGCACTACAGCGCTGCGGCATATCCGGAATACCTCACCCTCCTGATAGCAGACTACTTCAGGGATCGCGTCCGACGACGGCAACCAGGTCCACCACGTGACTGGAGGAGTGCCCCAGGGCTCGGTTCTTGGGCCAATCCTGTGGAACGTCATGTATGACGGGATCCTGAGGCTGCCACTACCTGATGGCTGCGCCGTAGTAGGGTTCGCCGATGATATAGCGCTAGTCTCGCTGGAGAAGCATCTGGCCGATGTCACTGCTAAATGCAGCCTCGCAATTGACAGGATGATGTCCTGGCTGGCCGACAATGGGCTCTCGCTCGCCGAGCACAAAACGGAAGCGGTGCTCTTCAGCAGCAGGAAGATTGTGGAGAAGGTAAACTTCCGGGTCGGCTCGACAACCATCGAGTCGAGTCCATCAATAAAGTATCTGGGAGTCATGATCGACCACAGATTGAACTTTAAGACCCACCTTGAGTACGCGGCGGCCGAGGCATCCAAGGCTACCGCAGCCATATCGAGGATGATGGCCAACACGCGTGGTCCCAAGCAGTTTAGCAGGAGACTGCTAGCAACAGTGGTGACCTCGACAATCCTGTATGCCGCGCCGATATGGGCTGAAGCCATGAGGACCACCAGTTACAGCCGGCAGTGAAAATCTGTGTACAGACGCTGCGCATTGCGCATTTCCAGCTGCTTCTGCATGGTGTCCGAGGAAGCTGCATTGGTGTTATCGGGAGCAATCCCAATAGATCTTCTGGCAGACGAGCGCAGAACAGGGAATTCTGGCAGCAGAACCCAGCGGAGCAGCACCATTGCTCGATGGCAAGAGCGTTGGAACAATGCGAGCACTGGGCGGTGGACGCACAAGCTCATCCCCGATCTGGTCCCCTGACTGCAGAGAAGCCATGGGCAGCTGGACTACCACACATCGCAGATCATCTCAGGACACGGATGCTTCAAGGCTTACCTAAACAGGTTCAAGCATGAGGACAACCCATACTGCGAATATTGCGGCAGCGAAGTCATCGAGGACGCGGAGCATGCCTTCTTCGTGTGCCCCCTCTTTTCGGCAGAACAAGCTGCCTTGGAAGCAGCCTTAAACCGTCGCCCTACACCCGACAACCTAATCAGCAGTATGCTGGAAGCCCCTTCCAAGTGGGAGGCCGTCGCCGGAATGGCAGCAACCGTGACGAGAGAACTGAGGCGCCGGGAGCAGACCCGACGCACTAAAGGCGACAGATGAGCGGCAACTTGACCGCCAGCCACTCCGTGAAGTATAGCTTTGCGGCAGTCCCACGGAAGCGAACTCTTCACTTATACCTCCTATCCTACTTCTAATGTTATATACTTCATACTCTGTCTTAAAAAAAAATAAATAAAAAAAAAAAAAAAAAAAAGCTGGACAAATTGAAAGAAAATAAGACACAGGCGGACACAGGTGGAGCGGACTATAATGAAATGTCGGCAAATGTGTTTTATTGTTTTCTCTTGATTGCTATTGCCCGTCCGCCACACGGCCCACTGTCTGCTTCGGGTGGTAACTGGCGGCCGCGCCAAGCTTAGATAAGCCTTTGGTCGCCCGGCACCGCGTTATTTATGTATGTATGGCTGGGCAAAAACCAAGCCGGCGAACCAAGAGAGCACAGCAACAGTCTTCCGTCTCGTGACCGAAGCGCTTCAGGTAGCTGCGGAAGCAGCCGTGTCCGCTAAGTGCCTGGGTGAGGAAGAAGTCCACCTGCCCGTGCGGCCTCTCCATCCATTGCACCAAGTCTGGGATGAGGGTGTGCGTCCATCGGCCCTTAGATGAGGAGTCCCACCTGGACTGCCAGCTCTCCATGCTTCTGCTCCTGGCTGCAGCCTTGAGCTCGGATGTGGTCGGTTGCACCGCCTCCCTGGATCTCGAGGCTGTGAACAGCTGAACAGCTCCTCCCGTTCCCTGGCTAGCTCGTTGAGCGGAACCAGCCCGGCGATGACCAGCGCCGCGTCCTCAGAGATGGTCCGGAACGCGCACGCTGTCCTGATAGCGCCTCCACACCACGCATATAGGATTTAACCTTAGGGGCTTTGGTCCACACCGGCGCTGCATAGAGGATTTGCGAAGTCACCACCGAGGTTAGCAGCCTCCTTGTTACCTGCTTTGGCCCTCTCGTGTTCGGCAACATCCTTGACAGCGCTGCTGCCGTCCCACTGGCTTTCTTGTGGACATACTCCAGGTGCTCCTTGAACGCCAGGCGTGTGTCGATGAGGACGCCTAGGTACTTGATAGCCCGCTGCGACTGGATTGTAGTCCCTCCGACCGACACACTGGCAGACTCTACTACCTTACGGCTCGAGATCTGTAGGGGCCAGATCGAAAGACTAGCGAATGTATATAAGAGTAAATTTCAATATAGAAACGTAAATATAAAATTTTAATATTAATATAAATAATCTACTATCGATAAGACCACCTTATCTAGCGAACCATGATTATCGGTTGCTGATTTTCTTTTGCCTGCAATGGCAACGCTCGCAAATTACATATTACTATTTTCTACCTCCTCTTCCTCTACTTCTTCGCCCACCACTAGCGAGAGCGCTAAGAGAGGATTTGGAAAAGGTCCCGTTGCTTTGGCTCGCGAGCTTTTCAAGAACCACGCTGCTGTACCGAAACTCGGTAAAGCGCATCACTTGATCTTGAAAACTGAAAAAGAGCGCACGCATCGAGGAGTTTTATTCTTGGGTTTTTTCCACACGTGGATTTGTGTGTTTAACCATTATCGACCAATAAAGGCTGAGTGCCTACAACTTGGCCGAGCTAAGAAAGTAATCTGTTTTGTGCATTTGTGTGATCGGGTAAATATAAGTGATAAACGGCGTTGTACATAAGCCGAATTAATGCATTTAATTAATGCAGCGGCAGCAGCTCGACGCAGCGCGGCAGAGGATTCCCAGGTGTCTGGTCGGCGGCCACGACGTCAGCGTGTGTTCGCGACCTAGCGTGTGCCCCAGCAGCCCTGCGAGGGAACATAACCTCACTTTCTGGAAGCCCCGAGCAAACGGCGACCACGGCTGCGGCCTGGTCGGCGCAGCATGTGCACATAACCTCACTTGTTGGATGCCCAGCACATAGCCTGATTCTTTAAGAAACAGTATACGGCAGAGGCTGCGGCGCTGACCGAGTGGTACCGCAAGATCGTACCTAACCTCACTTTTGGGAACTCCTAATTAGTGCGACAGAGGCAGCAGCCGCGTGTTAACTAGGCTAGAGGCGGCCTGCGCCTAAGCTATGGCGGCGGTATAACCGGCCACGTGCAGCACTAGGTTAGTGCGCAAGGCGTGCAGCGGCACGAACGGCGGCGAGGCGCCCCACGATTTAGCTAGAGGAAAGGAATAGCGGAAAGGAGCAGTGGCCTTGGTGAAGCCATAACCAGGCCGAGGATCAGTGTGGCGGGCACATAGAACCCGGTCGCACTTCAGCATGTGAGCAGGCGGAGACGGCACCATATTTCATATTCGATAATTTGCAGATGCGTGTCGAGTATCTAGTTGTCGGAATTGCGACTACGATTCGAGGTATTACGGATCGAGGCGACCGCAGCGATCCTACTCGCATGCGCAATAGTCAAATGTGGAATTAATTAGGTAGATCAAACTCTCGCTTAGGAGACAGAGAGAAGCGAACGCGGAATTAGTTTCTCGGAATTGCGATATTTATCAAGTTTTATGGTTTTATCGACCTGCACTAACCGAGCGCTGAAGACTGTTCACAGGCGGAAGCGTAATCTGCAGGCATGAGGCACAGTACGCGTGCTTAGGAATATCGATTGATGACCAACACTGCGAATACGAGCCAATAAAGCCGCAACAATATTGCCAATATTAGAATAGAGTTTTTTTTTTGAGAGCACATCTGGCGAGAAGGAATTTGACAGAAGCTAGCTGGAAAACACAGACCATATTTTGAGAAAATATAACCAAACAAAACTATACAAAAATTAGCGGAAAATGCCACTTCATCATAGCTTAGAGAATTTGGCATCCGCGCCCAATAATGACGATAGGGTTTGCAGCCGATCTTTGAACGTGGATGATCTGACAGCAGCATCTCCATGTCAACATCGATTTCATCATCAATGCATTACTGCGCACTTGTTGACGAATAACACATGTCCTAAGTGTAACTATCCATGCACGGTACAGCAGTTATCCGTATCGAATAACAATTTGTTAGAAGAGTTAGCAGATGCAGAACAAAGAACTGATTTAGGAAGAGCACCCACCGATTATGACGCTGGCGAAGGTAGCAGCAGTCTTATCGCCAACCGTGGCCGTGGTAATAACGAACCAAGGAGAGGTCGAACTTCTGGTCAACGCAGAGGCATGGTTACTAGGTCTCAGAATCGGAGACAGCGCGATAGAAGTGCCAATACACCTTCAATTCTAGATTCTTCTAGAGCAGAGAGCGTCGAAGAGATAGGTAGAGTAGTACAAGCCGCGATGCAGTCGCAGTAACAGAAGCTTATGCAAGACCTGACTCTTTTCATTCAATCACAGATATCGAATTTACAACTAAATCAGAATGCTCCATCCCCGAATGGGAGAAGCATGAACAATGGAGCTGAAAGATTAGGCTTTCAGCCAGAATCAGGGTCGAACATACCAAGATTAGACCAAAACGATAGGCTAGCAAATCAGCAGCTTAGTCAACACTCAGAGAGATCGCACACTTCAATACAGCCAGAGAAGGTGCCCAGTGTTATTCAGAGTTGGCACATCAGATTTGATGGAGCCAAAGATGGCTTGCAGACGGAGGACTTTCTGTACAGAGTTCAAGCCTTAGCCCAACAGAACCTGAATGGAGACCATCAACTTTTATCCGATCACTTGCATTTGTTCTTTAATGGCAAAGCGAACGAGTGGTATTGGAAATTCCACCAAGCTCGTGCACCATTTACTTGGGCAGAGTTTTGCAGGGAATTTAGGCAGAAATTCAAAGACGTCGATACAGACATGGACATATGGGAATCCATCAATAACAGGCGTCAGTCAGAGAGAGAACCATTCGAGGAATACCAATTCCAGATAGAAAAGTTAGTTTCGCGTTTGAGTACTCGAATTTCAGAGCAAACTTTAGTCGAACTTCTGATTCGACATTCAAAACCGTCACTTAGATACGAGCTTATGCATTTGCGCATAACGTCCTTAGTTACTTTAAGGGAAGAAATAAGGACACACGAGCAGTTTTGCAAACAAAACAGACCGCTGCATGCCAAGAACCAAATTGCAACGCGGCCGTATATTGCTCAACTAGAACAAGAATCTGAGGATGTAGCCCTGGATGATATTTCAGCCATACAGCCTAGTCAGATTAAATGTTGGAACTGCGACAAAATTGGCCATCGGTTCAATGAGTGTCTTGAAGCCCGCAGAATTTTCTGTTACGGATGTGGGGCTAAAAACACGTTCAAGCCAAAATGTCAACATTGCAGACAGTGGTGACCTCGACAATCCTGTATGCCGCGCCGATATGGGCTGAAGCCATGAGGACCACCAGTTACAGCCGGCAGTGCAAATCTGTGTACAGACGCTGCGCATTGCGCATTTCCAGCTGCTTCTGCATGGTGTCCGAGGAAGCTGCATTGGTGTTATCGGGAGCAATCCCAATAGATCTTCTGGCAGACGAGCGCAGAACAGGGAATTCTGGCAGCAGAACCCAGCGGAGCAGCACCATTGCTCGATTGCAAGAGCGTTGGAACAATGCGAGCACTGGGCGGTGGACGCACAAGCTCATCCCCGATCTGGTCCCCTGACTGCAGAGAAGCCATGGGCAGCTGGACTACCACACATCGCAGATCATCTCAGGACACGGATGCTTCAAGGCTTACCTAAACAGGTTCAAGCATGAGGACAACCCATACTGCGAATATTGCGGCAGCGAAGTCATCGAGGACGCGGAGCATGCCTTCTTCGTGTGCCCCCTCTTTCGGCAGAACAAGCTGCCTTGGAAGCAGCCTTAAACCGTCGCCCTACACCCGACAACCTAATCAGCAGTATGCTGGAAGCCCCTTCAAGTGGGAGGCCGTCGCCGGAATGGCAGCAACCGTGACGAGAGAACTGAGGCGCCGGGAGCAGACCCGACGCACTAAAGGCGACAGATGAGCGGCAACTTGACCGCCAGCCACTCCGTGAAGTATAGCTTTGCGGCAGTCCCACGGAAGCGAACTCTTCACTTATACCTCCTATCCTACTTCTAATGTTATATACTTCATACTCTGTCTTAAAAAAAAAAATAAATAAAAAAAAAAAAAAAAAAGCTGGACAAATTGAAAGAAAATAAGACACAGGCGGTCACAGGTGGAGCGGACTATAATGAAATGTCGGCAAATGTGTTTTATTGTTTTCTCTTGATTGCTATTGCCCGTCCGCCACACGGCCCACTGTCTGCTTCGGGTGGTAACTGGCGGCCGCGCCAAGCTTAGATAAGCCTTTGGTCGCCCGGCACCGCGTTATTTATGTATGTATGGCTGGGCAAAAACCAAGCCGGCGAACCAAGAGAGCACAGCAACAGTCTTCCGTCTCGTGACCGAAGCGCTTCAGGTAGCTGCGGAAGCAGCCGTGTCCGCTAAGTGCCTGGGTGAGGAAGAAGTCCACCTGCCCGTGCGGCCTCTCCATCCATTGCACCAAGTCTGGGATGAGGGTGTGCGTCCATCGGCCCTTAGATGAGGAGTCCCACCTGGACTGCCAGCTCTCCATGCTTCTGCTCCTGGCTGCAGCCTTGAGCTCGGATGTGGTCGGTTGCACCGCCTCCCTGGATCTCGAGGCTGTGAACAGCTGAACAGCTCCTCCCGTTCCCTGGCTAGCTCGTTGAGCGGAACCAGCCCGGCGATGACCAGCGCCGCGTCCTCAGAGATGGTCCGGAACGCGCACGCTGTCCTGATAGCGCCTCCACACCACGCATATAGGATTTAACCTTAGGGGCTTTGGTCCACACCGGCGCTGCATAGAGGATTTGCGAAGTCACCACCGAGGTTAGCAGCCTCCTTGTTACCTGCTTTGGCCCTCTCGTGTTCGGCAACATCCTTGACAGCGCTGCTGCCGTCCCACTGGCTTTCTTGTGGACATACTCCAGGTGCTCCTTGAACGCCAGGCGTGTGTCGATGAGGACGCCTAGGTACTTGATAGCCCGCTGCGACTGGATTGTAGTCCCTCCGACCGACACACTGGCAGACTCTACTACCTTACGGCTCGAGATCTGTAGGGGCCAGATCGAAAGACTAGCGAATGTATATAAGAGTAAATTTCAATATAGAAACGTAAATATAAAATTTTAATATTAATATAAATAATCTACTATCGATAAGACCACCTTATCTAGCGAACCATGATTATCGGTTGCTGATTTTCTTTTGCCTGCAATGGCAACGCTCGCAAATTACATATTACTATTTTCTACCTCCTCTTCCTCTACTTCTTCGCCCACCACTAGCGAGAGCGCTAAGAGAGGATTTGGAAAAGGTCCCGTTGCTTTGGCTCGCGAGCTTTTCAAGAACCACGCTGCTGTACCGAAACTCGGTAAAGCGCATCACTTGATCTTGAAAACTGAAAAAGAGCGCACGCATCGAGGAGTTTTATTCTTGGGTTTTTTCCACACGTGGATTTGTGTGTTTAACCATTATCGACCAATAAAGGCTGAGTGCCTACATATACCTCACTTGTTGGATGCCAGCTAGCCTGATTCTTTAAGAAACAGTATACGGCAGAGGCTGCGGCGCTGACCGAGTGGTACCGCAAGATCGTACCTAACCTCACTTTTGGGAACTCCTAATTAGTGCGACAGAGGCAGCAGCCGCGTGTTAACTAGGCTAGAGGCGGCCTGCGCCTAAGCTATGGCGGCGGTATAACCGGCCACGTGCAGCACTAGGTTAGTGCGCAAGGCGTGCAGCGGCACGAACGGCGGCGAGGCGCCCCACGATTTAGCTAGAGGAAAGGAATAGCGGAAAGGAGCAGTGGCCTTGGTGAAGCCATAACCAGGCCGAGGATCAGTGTGGCGGGCACATAGAACCCGGTCGCACTTCAGCATGTGAGCAGGCGGAGACGACACCGGTGCGAGCAGCCAGGAAGGCGCCCACCCCTGGAGGAATCCAGCATCGATGAAAGGAGTTTAGAAGTCGTAAAAATGAAGTTTAATTAGATTTAGTTTTTGTTGCCTTAGATATATTCTAATTCTGGTTTCGATATTTCTGTCATATAGCGTATAAAGTTACGAGAGCGGCGTGTGCCATCCATGTTAAATAACATTTCTACAATTTTCAACTAATAGCACAGCACCTGCATCTTCGATGGGGCCAGCGAATCAGCAGTGGAGGATCTGTTCGTAAGTTTTTGCATTAAAGCAATCATGGCCTGAGGGCATATTTATATCCTATCGAAAGTATTTAATAGGGATAGCAATCCGTGAATACTCGCTCTTTTTTTTGATGAAGATATCGAACGATAGAAAATTAGTAATAGTAAAAGTATAATCTTAGTTTAAAAAGAATGTATGCAAACCTCATTGAAGGCGAAATGACTTGGAATTATAATGAAATGAAAATGAAGAACTAACTTGTTGTTATCGGTCTTGTGTAAGTACGGTGGAAGCGAATGTCGAATGACTTCGGATTAACGTAACTTAGCGAAGAAGGCTTTGTTAAGGGGGAACCATAAAATCTCATAAGTTACCACGGTAGGGAGGGGTAAAGACGTGGGGGCAAATGACATCATCGCCACCCACAACCTTGTGTGTCTCTCTTATAAATATCTCTTTAGGGTCCGTCTGTATGTCTGAACCTTTCAACCTTTTGACCAATCATTTAATATACAGGAAGTGCACTTAAAACCTTATTTTGTAGTAGAGAAGTGTGTCATATAGGCGGTGAGGAAGACCCACGCCATATCCGACGAGCTTTGTACCGAGCATAGCAAGAAGTGCACGAACACCTACCCGACTATACGCTAGAGAACCTTCAGTGCTAGTGAACACTTTCCTCTTGGCTACTACATAATAATTATGGCGCCCAACGTGGGGCTAGAAACCGTTACTGCAATTGAGAAAGGAGAGTAGAAAGAACCTCAAAGTAGCACGCGACTGTAGGAGCCGAAACCACCATCTGTTTCAGGTGCAGGACCCTCAGAAGTTACTAGTCCCTGGCTACTGCTCGATAATCCATCCAAAGTATTTGGAGTTAATTTAATCAGCTAACATTATCCATATTTCATATTCGATAATTTGCAGATGCGTGTCAGTATCTAGTTGTCGGAATTGCGACTACGATTCGAGGTCTTACGGATCGAGGCGACCGCAGCGATCTTACTCGCATGCGCAATAGTCAAATGTGGAATTAATTAGGTAGATCAAACTCTCGCTTAGGAGACAGAGAGAAGCGAACGCGGAATTAGTTTCTCGGAATTGCGATATTTATCAAGTTTTATGGTTTTATCGACCAGCACTAACCGAGCGCTGAAGACTGTTCACAGGCGGAAGCGTAATCTGCAGGCATGAGGCACAGTACGCGTGCTTAGGAATATCGATTGATGACCAACACTGCGAATACGAGCCAATAAAGCCGCAACAATATTGCCAATATTAGAATAGAGTTTTTTTGAGAGCACATCTAGCGAGAAGGAATTTGACAGAAGCTAGCTGGAAAACACAGACCATATTTTGAGAAAATATAACCAAACAAAACTATACAAAAATTAGCGGAAAATGCCACTTCATCATAGCTTAGAGAATTTGGCATCCGCGCCCAATAATGACGATAGGGTTTGCAGCCGATCTTTGAACGTGGATGATCTGACAGCAGCATCTCCATGTCAACATCGATTTCATCATCAATGCATTACTGCGCACTTGTTGACGAATAACACATGTCCTAAGTGTAACTATCCATGCACGGTACAGCAGTTATCCGTATCGAATAACAATTTGTTAGAAGAGTTAGCAGATGCAGAACAAAGAACCTCACTTGTTGGATGCCCAGCACATAGCCTGATTCTTTAAGAAACAGTATACGGCAGAGGCTGCGGCGCTGACCGAGTGGTACCGCAAGATCGTACCTAACCTCACTTTTGGGAACTCCTAATTAGTGCGACAGAGGCAGCAGCCACGTGTTAACTAGGCTAGAGGCGAGGCGGCCTGCGCCTAAGCTATGGCGGCGGTATAACCGGCCACGTGCAGCACTAGGTTAGTGCGCAAGGCGTGCAGCGGCACGAACGGCGGCGAGGCGCCCCACGATTTAGCTAGAGGAAAGGAATAGCGGAAAGGAGCAGTGGCCTTGGTGAAGCCATAACCAGGCCGAGGATCAGTGTGGCGGGCACATAGAACCCGGTCGCACTTCAGCATGTGAGCAGGCGGAGACGACACCGGTGCGAGCAGCCGAAGGCGGCGCCCACCCCCTGGAGGAATCCAGCATCGATGAAAGGAGTTTAGAGAAGTCGTAAAAATGAAGTTTAATTAGATTTAGTTTTTGTTGCCTTAGATATATTCTAATTCTGGTTTCGATATTTCTGTCATATAGCGTATAAAGTTACGAGAGCGGCGTGTGCCATCCATGTTAAATAACATTTCTACAATTTTCAACTAATAGCACAGCACCTGCATCTTCGATGGGCCCAGCGAATCAGCAGTGGAGGATCTGTTCGTAAGTTTTTGCATTAAAGCAATCATGGCCTGAGGGCATATTTATATCCTATCGAAAGTATTTAATAGGGATAGCAATCCGCGAATACTCGCTCTTTTTTTGATGAAGATATCGAACGATAGAAAATTAGTAATAGTAAAAGTATAATCTTAGTTTAAAAAGAATGTATGCAAACCTCATTGAAACGAAATGACTTGGAATTATAATGAAATGAAAATGAAGAACTAACTTGTTGTTATCGGTCTTGTGTAAGTACGGTGAAGCGAATGTCGAATGACTTCGGATTAACGTAACTTAGCGAAGAAGGCTTTGTTAAGGGGTAACCATAAAATCTCATAAGTTACCACGGTAGGGAGGGTAAAGACGTGGGGGCAAATGACATCATCGCCACCCACAACGCTTGTGTGTCTCTCTTATAAATATCTCTTTAGGGTCCGTCTGTATGTCTGAACCTTTCAACCTTTTGACCAATCATTTAATATACAGGAAGTGCACTTAAAACCTTATTTTGTAGTAGAGAAGTGTGTCATATAGGCGGTGAGGAAGACCCACGCCATATCCGACGAGCTTTGTACCGAGCATAGCAAGAAGTGCACGAACACCGACCCGACTATACGCTAGAGAACCTTCAGATTCTAGTGAACACTTTCCTCTTGGCTACTACATAATAATTATGGCGCCCAACGTGGGGCTTGAAACCGTTACTGCAATTGAGAAAGGAGAGTAGAAAGAACCTCAAGGTAGCACGCGATTGTAGGAGCCGAAACCACCATCTGTTTCAGGTGCAGGACCCTCAGAAGTTACTAGTCCCTGACTACTGCTCGATAATCCATCCAAAAGTATTTGGAGTTAATTTAATCAGCTAACATTATCCATATTTCATATTCGATAATTTGCAGATGCGTGTCGAGTATCTAGTTGTCGGAATTGCGACTACGATTCGAGGTCTTACGGATCGAGGCGACCGCAGCGATCCTACTCGCATGCGCAATAGTCAAATGTGGAATTAATTAGGTAGATCAAACTCTCGCTTAGGAGACAGAGAGAAGCGAACGCGGAATTAGTGTCTCGGAATTGCGATATTTATCAAGTTTTATGGTTTTATCGACCAGCACTAACCGAGCGCTGAAGACTGTTCACAGGCGGAAGCGTAATCTGCAGGCATGAGGCACAGTACGCGTGCTTAGGAATATCGATTGATGACCAACACTGCGAATACGAGCCAATAAAGCCGCAACAATATTGCCAATATTAGAATAGAGTTTTTTTTTGAGAGCACATCTAGCGTGAAGGAATTTGACAGAAGCTAGCTGGAAAACACAGACCATATTTTGAGAAAATATAACCAAACAAAACTATACAAAAATTAGCGGAAAATGCCACTTCATCATAGCTTAGAGAATTTGGCATCCGCGCCCAATAATGACGATAGGGTTTGCAGCCGATCTTTGAACGTGGATGATCTGACAGCAGCATCTCCATGTCAACATCGATTTCATCATCAATGCATTACTGCGCACTTGTTGACGAATAACACATGTCCTAAGTGTAACTATCCATGCACGGTACAGCAGTTATCCGTATCGAATAACAATTTGTTAGAAGAGTTAGCAGATGCAGAACAAAAGAACCTCACTTGTTGGATGCCCTGCACATAGCCTGATTCTTTAAGAAACAGTATACGGCAGAGGCTGCGGCGCTGACCGAGTGGTACTGCAAGATCGTACCTAACCTCACTTTTGGGAACTCCTAATTAGTGCGACAGAGGCAGCAGCCACGTGTTAACTAGGCTAGAGGCGAGGCGGCCTGCGCCTAAGCTATGGCGGCGGTATAACCGGCCACGTGCAGCACTAGGTTAGTGCGCAAGGCGTGCAGCGGCACGAACGGCGGCGAGGCGCCCCACGATTTAGCTAGAGGAAAGGAATAGCGGAAAGGAGCAGTGGCCTTGGTGAAGCCATAACCAGGCCGAGGATCAGTGTGGCGGGCACATAGAACCCGGTCGCACTTCAGCATGTGAGCAGGCGGAGACGACACCGGTGCGAGCAGCAGAAGGCGGCGCCCACCCCCTGGAGGAATCCAGCATCGATGAAAGGAGTTTAGAGAAGTCGTAAAAATGAAGTTTAATTAGATTTAGTTTTTGTTGCCTTAGATATATTCTAATTCTGGTTTCGATATTTCTGTCATATAGCGTATAAAGTTACGAGAGCGGCGTGTGCCATCCATGTTAAATAACATTTCTACAATTTTCAACTAATAGCACAGCACCTGCATCTTCGATGGGCCAGCGAATCAGCAGTGGAGGATCTGTTCGTAAGTTTTTGCATTAAAGCAATCATGGCCTGAGGGCATATTTATATCCTATCGAAAGTATTTAATAGGGATAGCAATCCGCGAATACTCGCTCTTTTTTTTTGATGAAGATATCGAACGATAGAAAATTAGTAATAGTAAAAGTATAATCTTAGTTTAAAAAGAATGTATGCAAACCTCATTGAAACGAAATGACTTGGAATTATAATGAAATGAAAATGAAGAACTAACTTGTTGTTATCGGTCTTGTGTAAGTACGGTGAAGCGAATGTCGAATGACTTCGGATTAACGTAACTTAGCGAAGAAGGCTTTGTTAAGGGGAACCATAAAATCTCATAAGTTACCACGGTAGGGAGGGTAAAGACGTGGGGGCAAATGACATCATCGCCACCCACAACGCTTGTGTGTCTCTCTTATAAATATCTCTTTAGGGTCCGTCTGTATGTCTGAACCTTTCAACCTTTTGACCAATCATTTAATATACAGGAAGTGCACTTAAAACCTTATTTTGTAGTAGAGAAGTGTGTCATATAGGCGGTGAGGAAGACCCACGCCATATCCGACGAGCTTTGTACCGAGCATAGCAAGAAGTGCACGAACACCTACCCGACTATACGCTAGAGAACCTTCAGTGCTAGTGAACACTTTCCTCTTGGCTACTACATAATAATTATGGCGCCCAACGTGGGGCTAGAAACCGTTACTGCAATTGAGAAAGGAGAGTAGAAAGAACCTCAAGGTAGCACGCGACTGTAGGAGCCGAAACCACCATCTGTTTCAGGTGCAGGACCCTCAGAAGTTACTAGTCCCTGGCTACTGCTCGATAATCCATCCAAAGTATTTGGAGTTAATTTAATCAGCTAACATTATCCATATTTCATATTCGATAATTTGCAGATGCGTGTCGAGTATCTAGTTGTCGGAATTGCGACTACGATTCGAGGTCTTACGGATCGAGGCGACCGCAGCGATCTTACTCGCATGCGCAATAGTCAAATGTGGAATTAATTAGGTAGATCAAACTCTCGCTTAGGAGACAGAGAGAAGCGAACGCGGAATTAGTGTCTCGGAATTGCGATATTTATCAAGTTTTATGGTTTTATCGACCAGCACTAACCGAGCGCTGAAGACTGTTCACAGGCGGAAGCGTAATCTGCAGGCATGAGGCACAGTACGCGTGCTTAGGAATATCGATTGATGACCAACACTGCGAATACGAGCCAATAAAGCCGCAACAATATTGCCAATATTAGAATAGAGTTTTTTTTTGAGAGCACATCTAGCGAGAAGGAATTTGACAGAAGCTAGCTGGAAAACACAGACCATATTTTGAGAAAATATAACCAAACAAAACTATACAAAAATTAGCGGAAAATGCCACTTCATCATAGCTTAGAGAATTTGGCATCCGCGCCCAATAATGACGATAGGGTTTGCAGCCGATCTTTGAACGTGGATGATCTGACAGCAGCATCTCCATGTCAACATCGATTTCATCATCAATGCATTACTGCGCACTTGTTGACGAATAACACATGTCCTAAGTGTAACTATCCATGCACGGTACAGCAGTTATCCGTATCGAAAAACAATTTGTTAGAAGAGTTAGCAGATGCAGAACAAAGAACCTCACTTGTTGGATGCCCTGCACATAGCCTGATTCTTTAAGAAACAGTATACGGCAGAGGCTGCGGCGCTGACCGAGTGGTACTGCAAGATCGTACCTAACCTCACTTTTGGGAACTCCTAATTAGTGCGACAGAGGCAGCAGCCACGTGTTAACTAGGCTAGAGGCGAGGCGGCCTGCGCCTAAGCTATGGCGGCGGTATAACCGGCCACGTGCAGCACTAGGTTAGTGCGCAAGGCGTGCAGCGGCACGAACGGCGGCGAGGCGCCCCACGATTTAGCTAGAGGAAAGGAATAGCGGAAAGGAGCAGTGGCCTTGGTGAAGCCATAACCAGGCCGAGGATCAGTGTGGCGGGCACATAGAACCCGGTCGCACTTCAGCATGTGAGCAGGCGGAGACGACACCGGTGCGAGCAGCAGAAGGCGGCGCCCACCCCTGGAGGAATCCAGCATCGATGAAAGGAGTTTAGAGAAGTCGTAAAAATGAAGTTTAATTAGATTTAGTTTTTGTTGCCTTAGATATATTCTAATTCTGGTTTCGATATTTCTGTCATATAGCGTATAAAGTTACGAGAGCGGCGTGTGCCATCCATGTTAAATAACATTTCTACAATTTTCAACTAATAGCACAGCACCTGCATCTTCGATGGGCCCAGCGAATCAGCAGTGGAGGATCTGTTCGTAAGTTTTTGCATTAAAGCAATCATGGCCTGAGGGCATATTTATATCCTATCGAAAGTATTTAATAGGGATAGCAATCCGCGAATACTCGCTCTTTTTTTTTGATGAAGATATCGAACGATAGAAAATTAGTAATAGTAAAAGTATAATCTTAGTTTAAAAAGAATGTATGCAAACCTCATTGAAACGAAATGACTTGGAATTATAATGAAATGAAAATGAAGAACTAACTTGTTGTTATCGGTCTTGTGTAAGTACGGTGAAGCGAATGTCGAATGACTTCGGATTAACGTAACGTAGCGAAGAAGGCTTTGTTAAGGGGTAACCATAAAATCTCATAAGTTACCACGGTAGGGAGGGTAAAGACGTGGGGGCAAATGACATCATCGCCACCCACAACGCTTGTGTGTCTCTCTTATAAATATCTCTTTAGGGTCCGTTTGTATGTCTGAACCTTTCAACCTTTTGACCAATCATTTAATATACAGGAAGTGCACTTAAAACCTTATTTTGTAGTAGAGAAGTGTGTCATATAGGCGGTGAGGAAGACCCACGCCATATCCGACGAGCTTTGTACCGAGCATAGCAAGAAGTGCACGAACACCGACCCGACTATACGCTAGAGAACCTTCAGATTCTAGTGAACACTTTCCTCTTGGCTACTACATAATAATTATGGCGCCCAACGTGGGGCTTGAAACCGTTACTGCAATTGAGAAAGGAGAGTAGAAAGAACCTCAAGGTAGCACGCGACTGTAGGAGCCGAAACCACCATCTGTTTCAGGTGCAGGACCCTCAGAAGTTACTAGTCCCTGACTACTGCTCGATAATCCATCCAAAGTATTTGGAGTTAATTTAATCAGCTAACATTATCCATATTTCATATTCGATAATTTGCAGATGCGTGTCGAGTATCTAGTTGTCGGAATTGCGACTACGATTCGAGGTCTTACGGATCGAGGCGACCGCAGCGATCCTACTCGCATGCGCAATAGTCAAATGTGGAATTAATTAGGTAGATCAAACTCTCGCTTAGGAGACAGAGAGAAGCGAACGCGGAATTAGTGTCTCGGAATTGCGATATTTATCAAGTTTTATGGTTTTATCGACCAGCACTAACCGAGCGCTGAAGACTGTTCACAGGCGGAAGCGTAATCTGCAGGCATGAGGCACAGTACGCGTGCTTAGGAATATCGATTGATGACCAACACTGCGAATACGAGCCAATAAAGCCGCAACAATATTGCCAATATTAGAATAGAGTTTTTTTTTTGAGAGCACATCTAGCGTGAAGGAATTTGACAGAAGCTAGCTGGAAAACACAGACCATATTTTGAGAAAATATAACCAAACAAAACTATACAGAAATTAGCGGAAAATGCCACTTCATCATAGCTTAGAGAATTTGGCATCCGCGCCCAATAATGACGATAGGGTTTGCAGCCGATCTTTGAACGTGGATGATCTGACAGCAGCATCTCCATGTCAACATCGATTTCATCATCAATGCATTACTGCGCACTTGTTGACGAATAACACATGTCCTAAGTGTAACTATCCATGCACGGTACAGCAGTTATCCGTATCGAATAACAATTTGTTAGAAGAGTTAGCAGATGCAGAACAAAGAACTGATTTAGGAAGAGCACCCACCGATTATGACGCTGGCGAAGGTAGCAGCAGTCTTATCGCCACCCGTGGCCGTGGTAATAACGAACCAAGGAGAGGTCGAACTTCTGGTCAACGCAGAGGCATGGTTACTAGAAGTGCCAATACACCTTCAATTCTAGATTCTTCTAGAGCAGAGAGCGTCGAAGAGATAGGTAAAGTAGTACAAGCCGCGATGCAGTCGCAGCAACAGAAGCTTATGCAAGACCTGACTCTAAATCAGAATGCTCCATCCCCGAATGGGAGAAGCATGAACAATGGAGCTGAAAGATTAGGCTTTCAGCCAGAATCAGGGTCGAACATACCAAGATTAGACCAAAACGATAGGCTAGCAAATCAGCAGCTTAGTCAACACTCAGAGAGATCGCACACTTCAATACAGCCAGAGAAGGTGCCCAGTGTTATTCAGAGTTGGCACATCAGATTTGATGGAGCCAAAGATGGCTTGCAGACGGAGGACTTTCTGTACAGAGTTCAAGCCTTAGCCCAACAGAACCTGAATGGAGACCATCAACTTTTATCCGATCACTTGCATTTGTTCTTTAACGGCAAAGCGAACGAGTGGTATTGGAAATTCCACCAAGCTCGTGCACCATTTACTTGGGCAGAGTTTTGCAGGGAATTTAGGCAGAAATTCAAAGACGTCGATACAGACATGGACATATGGGAATCCATCAATAACAGGCGTCAGTCAGAGAGAGAACCATTCGAGGAATACCAATTCCAGATAGAAAAGTTAGTTTCGCGTTTGAGTACTCGAATTTCAGAGCAAACTTTAGTCGAACTTCTGATTCGACATTCAAAACCGTCACTTAGATACGAGCTTATGCATTTGCGCATAACGTCCTTAGTTACTTTAAGGGAAGAAATAAGGACACACGAGCAGTTTTGCAAACAAAACAGACCGCTGCATGCCAAGAACCAAATTGCAACGCGGCCGTATATTGCTCAACTAGAACAAGAATCTGAGGATGTAGCCCTGGATGATATTTCAGCCATACAGACTAGTCAGATTAAATGTTGGAACTGCGACAAAATTGGCCATCGGTTCGATGAGTGTCTTGAAGCCCGCAGCATTTTCTCTTACGGATGTGGGGCTAAAAACACGTTCAAGCCAAAATGTCAACATTGCAGACCATCGGAAAACCGTCAGCGGGATGCGTCGATCAAAATCCACTCGTCGCATCCGACGAACTGAAACCCAGCGGTGGTATGCAGGCAGATCCGAGCGAGTGTTCGAATCTGCCTGAATCAAACTCGGATATATCAAAATTTAACCAACCATACCATATACGTGAAGCAAAATACGCTAAAGCTAGACGTAGAATTTTCGGAGACGTTAGTAGCTGTTGTAGTATACGCACATATTGAGTACACACTGTACGGACTATGACTTTTTGGCTTAGTCATTTTAATAACAAAAGTCCAAGCATAAGTGGCTGGACGTAATACGATCGCGCACCTAAAGTGTATGACCGATCAAGTGCAGTGTCAGCATAATAATGCATAACCAAATGTGCGCGTGTGACTCTCCCGCTTGGGCGCTGCCCTCAGCAACATAGATATATACATAAGACAGCCGCTCCGCTGCCGGGCTTACTGGCAGCGCAGTTGCGCGGCTTTAGCTGTAATATGTTTATATGAATTTTTAATCAATAAAGATATATCAACGGGGACGGTCGTCCCCATAAAGAATTGTAAGCGTTATACGTTATTACTTTATGGCGACCGTGACATCCGGATCTCCGAAGCTGAATTGAACTTGACATACAACATAAAATGCGAAAATAGCAAACGGTGAATTGCAAGCGGTAAAACGGTGTGGAGTGTGTGTGGTATGGCGGAATAGCGAGCAAACAACAAGAAGTGGAGAAGAAACGAAAAAACCGAATTAAAGGAAGAGCAATTTAATAAAAAGAGAAAAGAAACAAAAGGAAACTTCCGCCATGGCATTTTTAGTTGGTCAATCCCTCATCGCCGTCTCCGCCGGAACCACCCAGCTATAACACTCCTCATACCGGCATTACTGGCCGAGAACATCCATGGCATTCTTAATTGGTCGATTCCTCATCGACACGACTCTGGCCATAGCCGTCTACACCGAGATTATCCAGCTATAACCATCACAGAGTCTCCTCATCCCGGCGGAAAACAGCCGCAAATACAGACGAGAAGAAAACAAGTGTGGGAGGTAAACCGCCCCCTGCGCCTACGGGGGAAAAAAACACTGTGAAGGACGAGAAGCCTGTGCAGCCAGCACCGGTACCGCCCGGCGCTCCAAGTCGGGCTACGGAAAAAGGACCGGCAGCGCTTCAAAGAGCGCGGATATAGCATATTTTATTTTATATATGTATATTTAAGACAAACTTTGTAAGACCAAGCAGTTTTTAGCTGCGGGTTTAGAAACATTTTTTTGAAAGGCAGGTATCATTATTTTATGTATACTA